>CM077189.1:8739265-9939265 GCA_039654105.1 Coreius guichenoti
GGAAAGGAAAGGAAAGGAAAGGAAAGGAAAGGAAAGGAAAGGAAAGGAAAGGAAAGGAAAGGAAAGGAAAGGGTGGTGCTGGCAAGGCAATAACAAGAGAGTGGTTATTGGGTAACACTTTAGTTTAGGGTCCAATTCTCACTATTAACTAGCTTATTAGCATGCACATTACAAGGATATTGGCTGTTTATTAGTACTTATAAAGCACATATGAATGCTTTAATATGCATGACCATATTCCACATCCCTTAATCCGACCCAATACCTAAATTTAACAACTACCTTACTAACTAACAGTAATTATGAGTTTATTGAGGCAAACGTCGTAGTTAATAGTAGTAGTTAGTAAATAGTAAGAATTTACCCTAAACTAAAGTGTGACTGGATATTGTTAGGTAGATTTAAATATTATGATGTGGTAACATTAGTGAAATTTCAGCAACATTTTGCAGGCAGAAAAGGTCTATTGTCTATTACCAATAGTGTAGCAATATATGAAGCACATCTTAAACAGAAGTCACTTTCAAACCAAGCAGCTTTCTCTATGTCAACATGCCGAATCCATGTGACCAACTTGAACACGAATTTGAAATTTATTGCTCTTACGCAAAATTCCCAATCGCGTAGATTTGGCTTGTGAAAATTACCGACCAATGGATTGGTAAATGTGACTACACCTTTGGGACACATTTGTACTACCTGAATTTGCTTTTGTTCAGCCAAACAAATTTTCACTTCACTCTCTTGATGTAAATATTTTGTTTGATGTAAATGTTTTATGTTTTCATTTTGCATTTGTGTGTGTGTAAATGATATTATTTTTAAGAAATCCAAGACTGTTTGAAAGTCTCCTACTGACTTATTGTACTTTGATAGAAGGATTTAAAATCTCACCAACATCAATTATGTCATCATAATAATTAGATATGAAATCTGGTCTTCTTTCTTAAATCCATTTGCATTCTGAATTGTGGTTGTTTTTTTCTATTTGCTTCTATGTAAATATCTATAGTCCGCAACAGCTAAACCATAACCTAAAACCTATTTACCTAAAATAAATACTAGTCTTTTCCTTCAGGAAATGCAAATCTAATGTCACTAGTTCTGAGCACAAACGTTTTCCCTGGGAAAGAAGACATTACGAAATGGATTTCTGCTGTGAAAAACCATGAAACAAAACCACATCCAATTAAAATCTGTTAAATCACAAAGAATCTGAAATGTCTAGATTAGAGCGGATTAAACATTTTGTGCTGCTAAAATTAACTGTATACACATGAATCATTTAGAATCTTTTTGAAGGAATCTTCCTTCTATTTCTGATCGGATTAAAGCTTTTGAATCACCACCAGTATAAAGTATACAGCCCATTCTTGCTGGTATCAAAAAGGATTCCTTGCATTCACAAGTCTCACGAACACATTAAATCCCCTCTACACCAGAAACAAATACAGAAACATGGATTCACATATGCTGTGGGCTGAAAATGGACAGCAGACAATAGATGTACTGAAGAACAACAGACAAAAACACACACACCCCACTAAACAGTCTCCTGCGGCTGTTCCCTTTCTGCTACATTAGATCTGCACGGGGCCCCGGGGCCGGTCTTAATAATCATCAGAGATAACACTGCCAATTAGAATATTCATGACAAAGCCACCAAAGCGCCCTCCTCCACCCCCCCCCCCCCCGCCACCCCTTCCTCTCGCTCTTTTTGTCTAATAATGCAGCTTTTTTCGTTCAGATGAGTCAGTGTGGGGGCTTTATCTGCTCAGCATGGCGTGAGCCCCTTCACACGGATAATGCATTAGCCCTGCTTGACTCTGAGCGTGCTCTGAGACGTGGGCATGTGGAACCCCTGCATACAGTCGCGGTCCGACAGCCACCCACTCGCCGTGCCTTCATTTCTGACAGTGGGAGACAGATATCACCCCGAGCACGTCTCTGGCCAAGCACTCAACAAATGCACTCTTTTTGGAAAAATTAGGTTGACAGGGTAAACTGAGCAACGTTCAAGTGAGGTTTGTGTGGTTTGGAGTAGCAAGAGAATGGAACAAAATCAATATCCAGTTTTTATAATAGGTTTGGGTTGAAGCATCAAGCAATACATTCTCCAAAAAAAAAAAGAAAAAGAAAAATGGGCCAGATTTACTAACAGCTAGCACCAGGGCAAACCCTCTTTCGGTGTTAAAAAAATACTGTTAGGATTTACTAAAGACACGCAGTAAAAAATAGTTCTGAAAAGGTTTTATTTTTGCAGCTGACCACATTTGTAGGAGTTTCCCTTTCAGACGCAAAATTTATGGGAGGAGAGTATTTAAATGAACCATGCAAGGTAATTTACTAAGGTTTGTGCTAGTCAATTTACTGGTATTTGCGCCATTATTTAAAGCCCCCAAAAAATCATGTCTTAAACCAGACCAAATTTCCACTGCTCTTGGTAGATTGCGTTGGTCATTATAGAAATGATCCGGCTGCATTTGTGTTCTTTAATTTGAGCGTTGTCAGCAGATAACGCGCAGAACTTTCCACTCCCATTGGTGCTTTTATGGGATTGCGCTCTCACTTGCCATGTTTAGTAAATCTGGCAAACAAAAAAAACAAAAATTCTAACTTTTAACAAGGTTATACAGATTATATAGTCTATGACAACATGGAGTTGCAATCCTGAATGCTGATTGGTCAATATTGTGTTCTAACTGAGTTCAAACTAGCAAGGTCAAATGTTAAACAAAAAAAAAAGGAAAAAAAGGTGTAGGATTTATTTTGAAATAATTTTCATTCAGAAATGGTTAAATTCCACAAATAATTACAAAGAAACGGCAAGTGACATACTGAATTATAGTAATTGTGTAATTGAATAATTATAGTAATTGAAAATTTTGTAGAAAAATATAAAGACAAATGGTATTTTCTTCTAAAACATACTCCCATAATCTTTGTTTTATTTACACCACAAAAATTAAAGTCGGCATGAAATGAAACTCCACCCGAGCTATTTTAAAAATGTATGTTATTGATTTTATCGTGAACAATTTATTCATTCATTCATACGTTAAATTTGTATTTTTTTTGACCTCGTAATGTTTAATCAAAATGTAATAACTCGATCTTCCGGTGAAAATTACTTCTCTTCGTTGATACTGGACTTCTCCAATTATTTAGTCTGCTTAAAGGTATGGTAGGCATTTTCAGAGAGGCTAGTAATAACAAGCTAGCTTTGAATACATAAGATCCCACCTTCCCTTCAGAGCATCTCCAAAGCCACGCCTCCTCCAAAAACACATGAACGCACACAGCCAGAGCAGATTCTGCAAAGCGTCACAAAAGACAGCGTTAAAATTACCTAATGTCTCAAAGCACATAACATTACAATAATAATGAACGTAAACAACTTAAAGAGCTCTGACTTGTACCACCTGACTGCTGCAGATTCATTTTGCAGTTGATAGTGTTGTCAGAGAAACACATCATTCTGAGGATGTGAACAGCTCCGGGTAGAACATAACGGGTAGCCATCTCGTAATTACGGTTATGACATGGCGTGAACGCAGTATAAGCTTGTTGTTTTCGTGTAGGAGGAACTGTAACGGGGCTGCTGTTTGTTTGTGGCACTCTGTGACTTCAATAAATGATTGGACAAAGTTTTTTGGTCCTGAGACTTCCACAGAAGATACACTATATTGCCAAAAGTATTGGGACACCCTTCCAAATCATTGAATTCAGGTGTTCCAATCACTTCCATGGCCACAGGTGTATACAATCAAGCACCTAGGCATGCAGACTGCTTCTACAAACATTTGTGAAAGAATGGGTCGCTCTTAGGAGCTCAGTGAATTTATGCGTGGTACCGCGATAGATTGCCACCTGTGCAATAAGTCCATTCGTGAAATTTCCTCACTACTAAATATTCCGCGGTCAACTGTTAGTGGTATTATAACAAAGTGGAAGCAATTGGGAACAACAGCAACTCAGCCACGAAGTGGTAGGCCACGTAAAATCACAGAGTGGGGTCAGCACATGCTGAGGCGCACACTGCGCAGAAGTCGCCAACTTTCTGCAGAGTCAATACCTACAGACCTCCAAACTTCGTGTGGCCTTCAGATTAGCTCAAGAACAGTGTGTAGAGAGCTTCATGGAATGGGTTTCCATGGCCGAGCAGCTGCATCCAAGCCTTACATTACCAAGTGCATTGCAAAGCATCGTATCGGATGCAGTAGTGTAAAGGGATTATGGTCTGGGGTTGTTTTTCAGGGGTTGGGCCCCTTAGTTCCAGTGAAAGGAACTCTTAATGCTTCAGCATACCAAGACATTTTGGACAATTTCATGCTCCCAACTTTGTGGGAACAGTTTGGGGACGGTCCCTTCCTGTTCCAACATGACTGCGCACAAGTGCACAAAGCAAGGTCCATAAAGACATGGATGAGCGAGTTTGGTGTGGAGAAACTTGACCGGCCTGCACAGAGCCCTGACCTCAACCCGACAGAACAGCTTTGGGATGAATTAGAGCAGAGACTGCAAGCCAAGCCTTCTCGTCCAACATCAGTGCCTGACCTCACAAATGCACTTCTAGAAGAATGGTCAAAAATTCCCATAAACACACTCCTAAACCTTGTGGAAAGCCTTCCCAGAAGAGTTGAAGCTGTTATAGCTGCAATGGGTGGGCCAACTCCATATTAAACCCTACGAATTAAGAATGGGATGTCATTAAAGTTCACGTGCATATAAAGGCAGACGTCCCAAAACTTTTGGCAATATAGCGTATATGTACAGTTTTTTTAATATTTAGATCACATCTATTATTGATTGATATCAGGATGTGAAGAGAGTTTTCAAACAGTATAACAAAAAACATTGCCAACCCTACCTTTAAACCCGGCCCTTTACTCACAATTTTTTTTTCAATCATTTGTTTCACTTGGATGTTATACTATGGAAGAAAAAAATTGGTCGCTACTTTCGTTTCATTCCGACTTTAATGGTCTTTTATCTCTTCTTTTCTGTAAAAAAATTAAATAAAATAAAAATAGCTGGTTACAGTGAGGCACTTGCAATGTAATCCGTAAACGTTAAAATACTCACTGTTTCAATAGTATAGCCACAAGAAACAAAACAATGGTGATTTTAGTGTGAAAAAAATAACTCACTAACATTTTCTGTGTAATTAAGGATGTGCTGTTTTGTGAATATAGTCATAGCTGAAGTGGTTCACACTGCATGTCAAGCCTAATAAAGTTTAACCGTGACTATGTTCAAAACATTACACCGCCTCTCGTACCTGATTACCGAATTAGCTATATTGATAATAAAATGACTTTTTCAGACTTTGATAACAGCTAACAAGCTAGTTGTTGACAACATAATAATCTGGTAAATGGAAGATTATGTATTTTTATATTATATTTTTAAAATATAACTGGTATAAAAAGATGGCATTTTTGTTGTTAGCAGCTTAGCACAAAGTGTGCTTGTTCTACTACCCTGTCTGAAATGAAGGCAGCGTACATGATTTGCTTATTAAGCTTAAATAAATGATATGCAAATTTATTTGGATCATGACAGAAACCACTCCATGCTCTGATATTTGTGACTTTCTTTCCTGTTGTTCTTTCCTTTTTTAAGTTGCAGGAAATATTGAAAGGCTGTTTTTTGTATAACTAATTGCATTTGTTAGTTTGCATCACAGGCAATTACACCATTATGAAGGACTGTGTAAGTTTTTATGGTGCCATCGTTTGTGTACAACACTGAGAGGGAGAATATGCCATCAATATGTTTGGTCCAAGAGAAATGCATATATCTGTTCTAAATCAGCCTTTAGAAGTACACTAACATATATGGCCTCCACTAAAAGCTACAAATGTAAGATTTTTCATGAGGAAAATGCCTTTAAAGCCTTTTAAAAACATCTCTTTGTGTCATGCACTAATGCCACATTACCATTTTGCATTTATGTGGTTGCGTTAACACTAATCAGCCACTCTGCATGCACTGCTTATGTAAATGCTTCATGTTATATTATGCAGATTTGAAAACCATACATTTTTAAAGAAATGGCTCAAAGAGGATGTTTATGAGAATGTTGAGTCTATGTTGAAACTGTGAGGAATTTTTATACTCAAAAACTAGAGAAAAAATACATAGAAAAATAATACTTAAAAGTGGGTGTGTAATTACTTGTAATTTGGAGGTAACCATCATAAAGTAGGCTAAGTCAGAATGAATGACCATTAAGAGTAGACAAACTCCACATGCCCTTAAAGGGCACTGCAGGAAGCGGCCACTATTCGGTGATATGATCATAGTTGGCAATTTTTTGCCATTGATTCAGAACCCTGAAGACAGTACGTATTTTCATATTTAACAATGCCTTGCCCCATAAGCTTTCATAGTAAAAGCATTGCTGTGTAAGCACTATTTTTGTTTTTAGTATTTTATTTGTGATAATCAACAGATGCTCTTGACAGAGATTAAAAAGATTTAACTAAACTTCATGCTGTTTTAAACCAGTGTTACTTTAGTATTATTTGTGTACTATTATAGTATTTATTAATATTTTGAATTACTGTTTGTTTTTTATTTTAATTGTTTGATTGTAATTTTATGTGCTTTTGCCATTTTAATTAGTTTTTTTATATTTCTATATAGTTTAATTCTGCCTCTCCAGGGACCAGACATGAAGTTTCCAGAGGTCTTAAATTCTGACTTTATTACTCGCAATTGCGACTTTATATCATGCAATTCTGAATGTATACCTCACAATTCTGACTTTATATCTCGCAATTCTGACTTTATAACTCACAAAAAGCCATGTCAAGCTCTTCAAATCGCATAATTCAGTGGAAAATTTATAGAAATTGCTTTGTCACGCTACGATTGATCGTGCCTGTGTGAATAGCTCCATAGGGATCTATTGTTTCGATTCAAGAGTGTCATTGCGACATACATTTGCGTTGCTTAATTGCGTTCAGTGTGAAAGGTCATTTATTATCAACAAATTGTATTTTATTTTAGTTGCCACGGCAACATTTTTTGGTGTGTTTTTCATCTAGTATTTACACTTTATTTCAGCTACTGAACATTAATAAGATAGAAAAACACTGTTCCAAACCTGTATGACTACTGCGCAAGAAACTGAACATTATTTTCAACATTATTACCTGTAATCTACAGGTCAAACGATCCTAAGCGTGTTCGCGGCTTTTGCTGTTAATTTACTCAGCCTCGCCCTTTTTTCTTCAGTAGAAATGTAAACAAGATTTTTATCTGAAACAGTAGTCCGTGGTGATTCATATAATGTAAGTCAACGGCTACCATCACTTTGAGAGTCAAAAAACATATACAGGCAAAATGAATACCCGTGGCTCCTGACGAATCATTGAGGTCTGATGAAGTGAAACGAGCTCGCGCTCCAGACTCGCTCTCAGGACTGTTTGCAGAAGCTGTGAATTCCTGGTAATAATGTTGTAAAAGTTCAGTCTCTTGCACAGACCGATCGTTTCACTTCATAAGACCTCAATGATTCGTCAGGAGCCACAGGTAAGGACTACTGTTTCAGATAAAAAATATTGCTTACATTTCTACTGAAGAAAAAAAGAGCGAGGCTGAGTAAATTAACAGCAAATTTTCATTTTTTTGGGTGAACTATTCCTTTAAGAAAAAAGGTTTAGATAAAGGGGTTTGAGTGATTAATAATCTATGGAAGCTTGTTTCCATAGATAGAATTGTGAGATAAAAAGTCGTAATTACCTTTTTTGACTTTTTTTCTCAGAATTGCAAGTTATAAAGTCAGAATTGCGTGATATAAACTCGCAGTTGTGAGTTTATATCTCGGAATTCTGACTTTATAACTCAATTGCAACTTTATATCACGCAATTCTGAGAAAAAAGTCAGAATTGCGAGATGTACACTCATAATTGTGAGATAAAAAGTCACAATTGTCTTTTAAAATGTTTTATTTTGTGGCGGAAACAAGCTTCCATAATAATCAACATCTAACCTAATGAAAACGTCTCGGTTACGTATGTAACCCTCGTTCCCTGAAGGAGGGAACGGAGACGCCACGTCGGAGACCGAAGAATAGGAATCTCACTCGCGAGAGCCAATCTACTTCAAGTGTAACTAAACGAGCCAACGCACATTGGCATGCAATGATTGCACCAGCTGCTCATGCCACGCAGCGCGAGTATAAATGAGGCACAGGTGCTTGCATCAAATTAGTTTTTTGCTGAGGAGCCGAGTAGGTGAACTGGCACCCCAGCAGGGTACAAAGGACATGGCGTCTCCGTTCCCTCCTTCAGGGAACGAGGGTTACATACGTTCCCATTCAGTCGGTCACTTCCGACGATGAATAGGAATCCCTACCAAAGCGCCATGGCCTCTGCCCCCTTCCAGTTCCCTGTGTGAGCCTCCTGAGCTCTCTTACCTGATGAGACGGAGCTCACACAGAGTAGTCCATCACTGCTGTTCCGCATGACCCGCTCAGTGACTTATTGAATAACACTGGGAAAGCGTGCCCTAGTAGTAGGGAACGCTGCGGAACCCACATCATACCCCTAAGGAGTTATGTGGAATATAATGAGCCGTAGCCCGCAACCGAGAGGGGGCTCCAGCCCCACTGAAGGGGGAGCTCTCCCAAGGGAAAGACACGGCCTTCCATTAGGAGTGACCGTGGAAAAATATATGGGATCCCCGCAGGGTCACTCATATAACCCCAGCCCAGTACCAGTTCTCAAGGATTCAGCGGCAAAGGGCCTAATGCCAGACGCTCCGCAACGTCCGGCACCGAGGGTGATGGAGGACTCGACAGAGTTTGCTTCTGGAGAATATAAGCGGCGTAGCGCAGCAAGCCGACAAGAGCCAGGGCCTCTCAGTGATTCTACCCGTTTGAGGTGAGAACACAGGAGGAAACCGGCTCTACACGTAGGCTATAGAATCTAGCGAACGTGTTGGGTGTCGCCCAGCACGCAGCTCTACAGATGTCTGACAGCGAGGCGCCACATGCCAGCGCTCAGGAGGATGCAACACTTCTAGTTCTGAGCGGACAGGGCACACCTTGAGCTTGGTAAGCCAAGGTGATGGCATCCACTATCCAGTGGGCCATCCTCTGCTTGGAGACAGCCTTTGAGGATTTAACCGTCTCGCCCCCCTGAGGAACCTGATGACCAGGCCGTGCTTCCAAACCGTCTTACCTTCTACGTGGTCATGATAAGCAGATATTGCAGCAACATAGACTTTGAGGGTGGAGGGCGACAGCCTACGCTCCAACCCCTGTTGCAGAAAGGAAAGCACAGACGCGATCGAACATCTTCGGGGGTCTTCTCGGTGAGAAGAACGCCACTCGACAAACAGGTTCCACTTCAAGGCATAAGCCTGTCTCGTAGACGGTGCTCGTGCCGAAGTAATGGTGTTAACTACCTCTTGGGGTAAGTCACCTAGAACCTCCGCGTCCCGTCCAGGGACCAGACATGAAGTTTCCAGAGGTCTGGACGCGGGTGCCACAGGGTGCCCCGTCTCTGAGTCAGAAGGTCCGTCCTCAGAGGAATATGCCAGGGAGGGGCTGTCGCGAGGAGCATTAGCTCTGGGAACCAAGTCCGGTTGGGCCAGTACGGCGCCACCAACAGGACCTGCTCCTCATCCTCCCTGACTTTGCACAGGGTTTGTGCAAGTAGGCTCACTGGGGGAAACGCATATTTGCGTAGGCCCCTGGGGCCAGCTGTGTGCGAGTGCATCCGTGCCGAGTGTGCCCTCGGTCAGCGAATAAAGCCACTGGCAGTGGGACGTTTCTGGGGAGGCAAACAGGTCAACGTGTGCCTCCCCGAACTGTCTCCAGATCAGCTGCACCACCTGGGGTGGAGTCGCCACTCTCCCGGGAGCGCAGCTCGTGATAGCTCGTCAGCCACACGGTTGAGCACACCGGGGACATAAATGGCCCAAGCGACCTCAGACACTTCTGACTCCAGAGGAGGAGATGGCGGCCGAGTTGCGACATGCGACGGGAGTGCAGACCACCTTGTCGGTTAATGTACGCAATGGTCGCAGTGTTGTCCGTGCGGACCAATACATCTTTGCCCCATAACAGCCTTTTGAGGTGGCTCAGTGCAAGATGTACTGCTAGCAATTCGAGGCAGTTGATGTGCCAATGCAGGTGCGGGCCCGTCCAAACCCCTGACACTGCATGCCCGTTGTACGTGGCCCCCCAGCCCATGGCAGAGGCATCCGTGAACACCACAGCATGCCTGGACACCTGTTCCAAGGGCACTCCGGCCAGAAGGAACAAGGGGTCTGACCACGGGCTGAAGGTTTGGCGGCAGGCCGGTGAGATACTCACCCGGTGAGTGCCGCGTTGCCACGCCCATCTCGGGACTCGGCCGTGAAGCCAGTGCTGAAGCGGTCTCATATGAAGCAGACTGAGCGGTGTTACTGCCGCCGCAACCGCCATATGCCCCAGGAGCCTCTGAAATTGTTTCAGTGGGACTGCCATCCTGCCTTGAAACGTGTTCAGGCAGTTCAGCATCGACCGGACACGCTCTTCTGTGAGACGCGCCATCTGTTCGACCGAATCCAACTCCATACCGAGAAAAGAGATCCTCTGCACGGGGGCGAGTTTGCTCTTTTCCCAGTTGACCTGAAGACCCAACTGGCTGAGGTGTCTGAGCACCAGGTCCTTGTGTTCGCACAACTGATCCCTGGATTGTGCTAGAATGAGCCAGTCGTCGAGATAGTTGAGAATACGAACGCCCTGTTCTCTCATGGGCACAAGGGCCCCCTCCGTGACTTTCGTGAAGATACAGGGGGACAGGGACAGCCCGAAGGGCAGGACTTTGTACTGATATGCTCGACCCTCGAACGCAAAGCGCAGAAATGGCCTGTGTCGAGACATGAAAGTACGCGTCCTTCGGGTCGATCGCTGCAAACCAATCTCAGGGACGGATGCATTCGAAAATGCGTTTCTGCGTGAGCATCTTGAATGGTAGCTTGCAAAGGCTCCGATTCAGAACTCGTAGGTCCAAGATTGGCTGTAACCCACTGGTTTTCTTGGGTACAATGAAGTACGGGCTGTAGAAGCCTGTCTTCATATCGGCTGGAGGAACCGGCTCTATCGCATCCTTCACCAGTAGGACTGTGATCTCCGCATGCAGGACATGGGCATCTGCGGGGGACGCCGGGTGAACTGAATCGCATAGCCGAGCCTGATGGTCTGAGTGAGCCAGCGAGACGGACTGGGGAGCGCTAGCCAGGCTCGCAGAGACCGTACAAGCGGGACCAAAGGGACCACCGGCGTACCCACCATGGGGCAGCGAGGTGGAATGCAGGTACAGGGCTGGGGCGGCTGTCTCGTAGAGGCGGCCCACAGCGAGGTGTGAGTGTGCTGTGCAACACTTACCTGATTCCACGAGTGGGCAGAGGGTACGTGAGGAGGCTTGGTTGCGTCCTCGAGTCGTCCACTGCTGCCTGCTGGCGAAGGGGGAGGATGAGTGTGGTCCGGCGTTTTACCGGCCACAACTCTCCGAGCCCCTTGAGGACCCGGAGATGGAGGAAACTGCTCTTTTATTGAAAATTTCCACAAACAAAACAGAACAAAAGATTCTCCGCCCGGCCCTCCTTCGGGGGATGGAGCGGCCACCATCTCCTGAAGAGCAGTCCTCCCCATCTCCGGGTCGCCCGTCTCAGGGCCGCTTGCCCTGGGCTTTGCCGCCCCTCTTGGCGGGGGCTTGGACAGGCGCGGCGGCCTGCTTACGCCCGGCTCCTCGACGCCGCTTAGGTGGAGGCTGCTGCTGCAGCGCAGGAGTGGAGGCAGACGCAGGCGGCCGCCCTTGGCGACGAGCAGGCTGAGGCGCTGCCGGCGGCGGGGTGGAGGCAGCAGCTGACCGCCGTGGCAGGATGTGACTGATCGCCTCAGTCTGCTTCTGTACGGCCGAGAACTGCTGGGCGAAGTTCTGGACTTCGCCGAAGAGGCCGGTCTGGGACACGGGGGAATTAAGAAACCTGACTTTGTTGGTTTCCCTCATGCCAGCCAGACACAGCCAGAGATGGCGTTCCTGGACCACCATAGTGGACATCGCACGGCCCACTGCCCGCGCCGCGACCTTCGTCGCACAAAGCGCGAGATCCATCGCGGTCCTCAGTTCGTGCAGAACTGCGGAATCGTGACCACCCTCGTGCAAGCTCTTCAGTGCCTGGGCCTGATGAACTTGCAACACGCCATAGCGTGTAAGGCGGAAGCAGCATCCCCACAAGCCTGGTAGGCCTTTCCGATCAGATCAGACGAGTACCTACAGGCCCGGGAGGGGAGACACGGGTTCCCCTTGGATGTGGAGTTAGGGCACAGTTGCATAGCAATGGCCCGTTCCACGGGAGGAACCTGCGTGTATCCCGACTCTCTCAGCGGCCCGGGAAAGCATGGTCATCATTTCTGGATCCGTATCGGGCACAGCGGATCTTCCCAAAGGAGCCCCCTGCGCCAACACGTCATCTCCAGAAGCTTCTGACCCTCCCTCCGATGCAGCGATGGACATCTGGTCGTCAAGAGGAGCCCCGAAGGATACGGATGGTACACACCTCGTGGGTGGCCCACCGTGTTCCAACGGCAGCTCTACTGGCTGTGAAGTGCGGGAGGAGTGAGGGTTCCCCAGGGGTTGGTTCCCTGGGGGAAGCACGCTCACCGTAACCCTCAGATCACCCACGCTACTGCCTGAAGTAACCCTCTGTGGAGGGTTAGATCGAGGCAGAGGCGTGGGGACTCCACCCCTTGCGAGATGGAGTCTCAACCGCAACTCTGAGATGGTCATGTTCCCGCAGTGAGAACATGAGTCATCCACCAGCGCTGCCTCAGCGTTCTGAACGCCCAAACACGAGATACAGCGCTGGTGACCATCCCTCTGTGACAGATAACCACCGCATCTAGAAACACACAGATAGAATGTCATCTTGAAAAGGACACAAGCTCTATCTGTGTATGCTCTTTTAGAAGGACGCTCTCCTTGGTGATGAAGCACGCAGGGGGAAAGGTTGCGGTGACACAGTCAGGGAAGTAGTGCAGCCTGACGTGCGCACTCTCTCTCACGAAGGCGCTCTCTTACCAGCCGCTCGCCACCTAGCACACCAAACCAGCTGTGAGAATAGCCTTTGTGTTTGCTCTTACGAACAAAAAAGATAGATGATATAAAATCCACACGACCCGCTGCTGTGCCGTCACACCAACACCGACTGAAGGGATCCACTTCCAAAAGGCAGGCAGTTCCACTGCTTTGTAGAGAGTGATTTCAGGACGAACCATCCACCACTTGGCTCCGAAGCAAAAAGCTAATTTGATGCAAGCATCTGTGCCTCATTTATACCCACGCTGCGTGGCATGAGCAGCTGGTGCAATCATTGCATGCCAATGTGCATTGGCTTGTTTAGTTACACTCAAAGTAGATTGGCTCTCACAAGCGAGATTCCTATTTGTCGGTCTCCGACGTGGCGTCGGAAGTGACCGACTGAATGGGAACAATAATTTAATGTTGTCCACATTATATTTCATCTGTAACAACCTTGAGAACTTTTATAAAGATATATTTGGTCATTAACTTTTAAATGCATCATTATTCAAACATCTCTGCATGAAAGACCCATGACTGGCAGATCAATGTTCTACTACATTTCTCTCCAATAGGAAGTTAAATGAAATGAAATGTGGAGGATGTTAACTGTGACAAGATGATTGACAAGGCAGTTTAAATGGTGACAGGATGCACGTAAATAAGCAACAGAGCGATCCGTTAAAGACACAATTATACAGCTCTGGAAAAAATTAAGAGACCACTTAACATTGAGAAATCAATGTTAAGTGGTCTCTTAATTTTTTCCAGAGCTGTATATAGTAAGTAGTATGTCCCAAGGCTTGCCTATACTCTTCTGCTACACACTCCATAAGTATGTACTTTTCCTTCACAAAAAGAGTTCATATTTTTAGGATGTAGTATAATTAGATACATTTTGACACAGCAACTCACTATATGCTGATGGATTTCTATTGGTCAAATTTCTGTGATGTCACTGAGGAGTTCAGTCCCTGTCCTTGACAAACTCTGACAGAAAGCTCATCCTGCTGACAGCAACATTGCTACATCAGTTTTCAGTTTCTTGCATGACTCATCGCTCTATCACACTCTCGCTTTTCGGTCTTTCTGTCTCTACAGCACTCACTCCACCTCTCCCCTCTCTTTCCATATGCCCATCCCCCAACCCCTTCCTAAAAAGAGGAGGATGTCCCGTTATCTCCCGCATCCCTCGGATGCAGTCAACTAATTATGGGCTTTATGTGCCTCTGCTCTGGGACTGATACCCGTAGGAGGGGGGCTTTGAGGGCGGGGTTTGGGGGCAACTATCTCCTCTCAGGGGCTAAATGCGGCCTAGAGAATAACATAAAAAGAGATTACATTTAAAGTGGATTTTAGGCTGGAAATTAATAGTGAAGGGGGTGAAGGGAACGTGTGAGCATAGTAAACGTTAGTCTGTGCGACATCACAAAAGCCTACGATTGGCTGTTTATTCCCAGGAAAAGCATTTACTGGCTTTCTAAAGGCTTATAAGCGCTCATATTTGGCTGTTCAGGCAGAAGCTTTTAAAAATGCTTCACTTACAGCCTCAATGAAAAGGCCACACATTTCCCCAAAGTAATGAAAAGAGGAATTCGGGACTGGTCTGTTTCACTATTGTATTTTTGCTTGGTATTCAAGAGCTGGTTATATTTAGTTATATTTTATATTATAACTAGTTTCATTTAATTTTTTGAGAAAATACAGAATAACCGATTGATTTTTATATATTTTAAGCACCCTCAAACGAAAGCAAGAGCACCCTCAGTTGATATTGATACTGTAATAATATCATATTGACGAAATGGATTTGGCAAACTCTCCAATTACACGCTGAAAAGTTTCAAAAGTGACATCCACATTTAATTGTGTGATTCACTCTTAAAATTGAAATGACTGAAAGCACGAGACAAAAATGTCAAAATAGATACTCATTAAGCAATGTAAATGAAAAAAATAGATGAATAGAAAAATAGAAAAATTTTCGTATCAATATTTTTGAAATTCTATTGCAATCATTTGTAAAAGTAATGACTGAAGTAATCTTGTAAATGTCTCACTGTACATTGCTATTCTTGTTATGGTGGCGCCGTTGCTTAAACATCTGCACTTCACTAGAGCTGTCACAACTGATGTGCTAGTTACAGAATGATGACGACAAAGATCAAATACTAATAAACGAAGGCACAGAGAATCACAATATTAACACTTGTGCATCAATTTTAAAAAGTTACTCTGAGGTGCTTAGATGACAAAAATAAAAAATAAAAATTTGAAGCTTTGGAGCACAGACTTAAGTTTGGTCTCATTTTAAGTTAAAGTTAAAAAAGTAAAACAAAAAAAAGTTATAGAGGTTTAAGTTCATGAAAATTATTTATGAACATTATTTTATATCAAATATATTTAATAAAACATGAATTCAAAAATTGCTAGAAAATCAAAGCTGTAAATCTAAACAAGTTGTGTTCTAAAGCCAGTTAATATAAATATTTGTAATACAAAGTATTTTTCCAAAGTTAAGTTTTAATAGTATTTTCGTGCCGTGACCGTGGGGGCGGGAACATGTGATGTAGCCATGCACACTTACTAGACCGTCTCATTCTAGCGTTTAATTGCTGAGGAGGACACTAGGACTGGACTGGCAAGGACGCAGTCTCGGTAGGATGCAGCCTTCCGTTTGAGAAACACCCTACAACTGATGTACGCTCAACGGCTAGAGAATACCCATAATGCACTGTGAGAGTCACACGCTAAATGAATTCCTGGCCGTTTCTCAATACCAAGTACGCGAACTTTTGACTTGCGTCCTTGGTAGTTCAGACTTGCCAAGTTCGACTCAGGAGAATGAACTCCTGAGGACGGGAGGACACAAGTCCGGTAATTCTGCTAATGGAACAGCAGCGTTCTTGATAGAGTCACTCAGCTCGCTCTGGCTACTCCGGTTATCTCTGTATGTATATTTTAGGCTACAATTAAACGAAATACGTCATAAAACACCACTCTGCCTCTTTTCATTTTCATTAAAAAAAAATCTTAAACATATTAATAGCAACACAAATGTGGTTCAGACAACGCATATTATCTTCACTGCATGTATATTTATAACAAAAGTAAATATAAAACACAACCCTGCCTCTTTTCGTTTACATTTAAAAAATAAATAAAAACTAAACATATTAATATGTGGTTCAGACAATAAGTGTGCGATTATCACTGTAATAAAATTAAATATGACATAAAACACAGCCCAGTCTCTTTGTTAAATGTCAGTTTATGTATGATCAATAATAGCCATTATAAAAGTATAAGTAAAAGGTATAAGAAGCTATACAAGAAATAAAGCAAACAATTCAGTCAAACATACAAAGTCAGCACTAGTAGGCTACAACGGTAAAGTTAAATATAAATATAAAGTTATGAAACTTCACTTTGCCCTTAGCCAAAACGATTTGCCAGGGAACAAATGATAGATTCATGAGACCAAAGATCGCCAGTTAGATCTACACAAGACAAATTATATCTCATGTTTAACCACTACAGAGACATCAGAGCCAGCGGCAGACGTCAGAAGGACTAGCTGAGGAAAGGCTGCTCTCAGCGGGGTTAACGAGCGCTGAGCGCCCGGTGATCGACTGGATCTCACAAAATTTTCAAATAGGCGATCTCTTTATAAATAAACCACAGATTTGAGCTTTAAACAAGTACATTCTCGACTGAAAAAGTCTTAAAACTACATTTCGTGACACATTAACAGTAGTATTTTTTAAGTACTTAAAAGTACTTAAGTTAGTCTTAAGTACGGGTTTTCTCATCCGCTATTGATGCTTGTTGGTTGGTGCGAGATGCATTCTGGGATACCTGTCTATCTCAAGTCCACACAAGTCACCTCTCGATGCATCCTCGATAAAAGGGGCGGATCAAGGACACATCCGGGGATTTGAATTGTACTTGGCTAGATGTGAACTTTGAACTGGAACAGTACTTGGGCAGCGACTGATGACGAGAACACAAGTACAGACAAGAACGCATATTGAGAAACGGCCCCTGTGTATAGGGGCGATTTCGAACACAGCAAGGGAGTATAAATACACAGGGAAACTTAATGACCGACAGCTGAACGTAATCAGTAACCAAGGAGACTAACTAGGATGCAATTAAGACTAAACTGAACTGAAGCACAAGAAACAAGCACACAGGAATGAAACTAATGCCTGCTACTGACTGCGATTTCGTCAATCCAATCATTACAAATCACACTGTACGACATGGATCTAATGGATCTAATAAACATATAAAAATATTCAATTTTTGCAAACGGAGCTTGAGGTAAGTAGTTAGTTTTAGCGACATGTCACATTGATCAATACGTCATTTCATGTTGCATTTTTATTGGCTAGTCAGTAGATGTAGGTCATAGCAGCAAACACACTGTAAGATGATCATGCTAAATTTCTGACATGGTCAGAAAATTATCGCAGGCTATCTTTGGTCGCCAGACCGTGACAATGGCTGTCTTTGAACCTCTCTCACTGTACGACGTAGGCCCACCGTTTAGGAGCCTCGACCACAGAAATCGCAACGAATCGAATCCCAAAATCGTACAATGTGTACCCGGGCATAACTCAAAACACAGCATAATCCTGACAAGAGCACCCTCGCTAATTTCAGGAGCACAAGTGATTTGATTCTGGAACCTGAGAAGAATCACTGAATCCTGTATGATTCCAATCACATCATGAAGTTCTGTTTTAAGAGAGCTTCATTTGCTAGAAGCAAAATCATTAGTAACTGAAAGCAGACAATATCCTCTGTCCCAATGGCTTGATGACAGTCAGGGGCTTTAATGCAAGTGTGTTAGACATCCATCATCAGCATACATGTAAATGCACTGCTTTTGATGAGAAGAAATAAGTGCTATTCAATTAGCATTGAAACACTCACATGTAATGGCTCTGACCTGTGTAAAAAAACACGGTTGATCAAGCTATCGGTCTCTCACTTGCACACAAACACTCAATCATTCAGGCTTTCTCTTTCACAGCCAGCAGTCACTTCTCAATAAAAGAACAACTTCCTCACCAAAGTCAACCAGCTTGATTCCTCCTTCTGTGGTGAGCAGGATGTTGTTGCCCTTGACATCTCGATGGATGGTCTTATTGATGTGTAAATGCTGGAGACCCTTCAGAGACACAAGCACGTTACAGAGCCAAGCAGTGAAATGGCTCGCTAAAAAGTATAAAATATATATTTTTAAAATACAGAGGAATCCGGGTTGGTTTTTGAGTTTTACCATGAGAGCTTCATTTAGGATGTAGGCTATGATGGGTTCCTCCATGCGATCTCCTCTTTTCAGCATACCTTTAGCCAGATCTGTGACAGACCCTCCATTACACAGCTGCAAAAAAATTCATATGTGAATTAATTTAAAGAACACAAGCATATAGAGTAATATGTTACATATGGCAATACAACCTGTTTCTGGTTAAATAAATAAATAAATAAATAAATAAATAAAGACTCTTAATTCTGATTGGATGATCCATATTATCCAATATACACCAATGTTTTTTAGTATTATTGTAGCACAGTATTATTTTAGTAGTTCCATAGTTATATAACATATATAACTTGCATAAATATATAACTGGTTATTATAAATAAACTAATTAATAAACTCACATTGGACAGGCCATATACATATTCTCTGTAAAATATCCAATATACATACAATATTCTATATAATATACAATATCCCATGCATTTTAGTATTTTTATAGTATTTATTAATATTTTGATATTTTATTTTCATTTTATATTACTTTTTATTTTATTTTAGTTTTAAGTTTTAGTAATTTTGTTATGCTTTTGTCATTTTACACAGCTGCAAATAAATTAATACACAAATTAATTGTTATTGTTTAGTAAATAAATAAATAAAACGCATTTGTGTATGCAAATGAGCAGCCTGTTATACTGTATATGGTAATATAACCTGTTTCAATCAATCAATTTTAAGAGGTGAAAAAAATGCTTCTTTTTTTCTTTTCATCAAGCAGACCAAGTGGGTCAAATAATAGGTTCTTCATGGAAACGCTGAAGTTAACAGTAGGAAATATAATAAGGTTGCAGCTGTTGTAATAAATGTTCAGAGAGGTCTTAAATAGTCCACGGAAGCATGTTTAAAATGCAAATTTCCATTGCTTTACAAAGTCTAACACATGCTTTTTGTAGCAACAACATCTTATAAAACTAACTAAGGGTTGATGTTGTGGTTTTGATCAATGCTAAATGTTTGCCTTCAGTCAGAGGACATGGAGGTGAAAATTGTTCTTTTTTCCCAGGCAAGCCTTCTTGAAATTACATAAAATTGTCTAGCATGTTGCCAAGGCAACAACAATACCCTCTTATTTAGAGCCATTTAAATCGACCAAAGGCAAACACGACTGTCTTCGGCCCGCTGCTATTGTAATGGGGCAAAATGTTTGCATGAAAGCTCTGACAGACTCTTATTCACAATATCCCAAAATCTATTCTCTTCTATTTTGATGAAAGAAATAAAAATACAGAGGCAGTGATGTGCAACTTTTAGTTCAAGAAAAAACATGTCTAACCAATACAGAAAAACAGCAAATTGGCCCTAACGTTACTAATGCAACCAATTACAAATCCTTTGAAAACAATCTGCTTGATCTGGCTTTCAGGAGAACACTGAACACTTCAAAGGGAACATCAATGACTCACATCACTTTATGTCCCGAAAGGGCACTTACATTTTTAAATACATTTACTTCTATTTCCAAGACGCATCCCAAGTAGTTCAGATGAGTGGGTGGACGGGCTTGATTTCTCTGATTATGCATAAAGATCAAACATCTGCATAATGGACAATTATGTAAAGCTTAATTGTGTCATTTCTGTGCCACTAGTTGCACCAAACAGAACTACAAAATTAACTGTATTTCTACATTTTCTGAAAAGTGAGTATTGTTGGCAGGGTGTTCCTGGTGTTTTGAGTGGTTTTACACATTTCTGTACGGATAGGGTGCTATGACTCAAATCAAAAGAGCCAAATCTCTATGATTTTCATTAGGGATGCACCAAAATGAAAATTCTGGGTCGAAACCGAAAATTCTGGATGCCCTTGGCTGAAAACCGAAACCGAAAATGACTTTTTTAAAATAATTATTAATTTCTTATTTTAATTTAAATATTTAATTTTAACTTCTTTTTTTTTTTTGTATAATTGTATTACTATTATTATACTTTTTAATTAAATTCAATAATTTTACTGAATCTGAATTAAAAAAATACAAGCCATTAAAATAAAATAACCACACTGTTATTTAAAGTAACACACCAAAAATTGGACAGAAAATATATTAAATATCAATATATTATTCTTCATTTATGTCACAGTTTTGGGTTTTGTTTGTGTTCATGTTTTTGTATTCATGCTCCTTGTCCTGTTCCTGGTTTTGTCATGTGCTCCTGTGTGTCATGTGCTCCTGCCATGTGCTCTCTTGTCATGTGTTCTATGTTGTCATGTTCTGATTGGTTTATTGTCTTGATTGTGCACAGGTGTCCCTTGTCTTATCATTAGTAGTCTGTGTATTTAAGCCCTCATGTTTGCCATGTGTCTTTGTCTAGTATTGTCTGTGTACCACTGTTGGTATGGTCTATGGTCTATGGTCTATGGTCTATGGTCTATGGTCTATGGTCTATGGTCTATGGTCTATGGTCTATGGTCTATGGTCTATGGTCTATGGTCTATGGTCTATGGTCTATGGTCTATGGTCTATGGTCTGCTAAGCCATGTCAAGCCAAGTCTGTTTTTGTATTTAGTCCATTTTTATGTTAATTAAACTGCACTTGGGTTTTGCACACTTGCATCCAGTGGATCCATTATAATTCAGTTCTATGCAACAGAATCAGATTTATTAGGGCTGCCCCCGATTAAAGATTTTTTTAGTCGACTAGTAGTCGTTCATTTAAAGGGGACCTATTATGCAAAATTCACTTTTATAAGGTGTTTGAACACAGATGTGTGTCCACAGTGTGTGTAAACAACCAGCCTATAAATGGTAAAAATCCACACAATCCACTCAATATTTTTTTATAATCCCATCAATCATTATCAATCTCTCATAACAAGCGGTTTCATATTTCCCCCTACTCCTACATAAGAGTAGGGAAGCCCTGCCCATGACTGTTGATGATCTGCCCTTTTAGCATAGACACACCCCTGAGTGAAAAGCACAGAGACGCCATTTCTGTTGACTCACTGTATCAGCTAGCTAGAGTATTACAATGTCTGCGCCAAAACACATTACAAATGTTCTGTTGTTGGATGTACCAACGAACATACGAGTCTCCATAGACTCCCGGCCTCCGAGTCACTGTGGACACCGTGGTTGAATTTTGTTTTTGAAGAAAATGTGCCGAAGAATGTTGGTAAAGTGTTATATATTTGCGCAAATCATTTTACGACCTCACAAGACACCTCTTGTGTCCAACTCCAGTTCAAACATGTAAGGCTGCACTCCATGATTGGTTATTTCTGACATTTTGGCTGAGTGAGATTCGCCTGTTTTGTTGCTGACGGAGTATCCAAAGCTTGTGTAAAGGATCCGCCCTCTTCTGGAAAGGGGGCAGAGAGCAGCAGCTCGTTTGCATTTAAAGGGACACACACAAAAAAGATTTTGCCAGTACGTTTTTGCTCACACCCAAATAGGGGCAAATTTGACACATTCTGGGGACACCAGAGGTTTATATTACATCTTGTGAAAAGGGGCATAATATGTCCCCTTTAAGCGAATACAATTTTTGTAATAGGCACTCCAATGAGCTGCGCAAGGTCTGTAGTACAAACCTGCAGTATTTACTTGCCAAAATGTAATTGCCCTTTACACAAAACACGTGTTTTAAAACACGAAACGCAGGGCAGTGGAATAAAAAGAGCAAGGTCTAGATACATGTTTATTTTATTTTTTTTAAATAACTTCTTTTAACTTGAACTGCGTGTTTTAGAATGCGGTGTAGTGCAAAACACGAGATGCGAGCGCAACGGTCAAACAGTCTATCTAGCACATGAAAAACAATTGAAAAGCAGTGCAGTGCAATACAAAAATTAGTTCCCTTTTAAAGTGGAACTTCATACTGCGTCATGGAGTTGACACTATGAAAAATATAAGGGCGCCTAAAGAGAACATCATCAGCTTCTTTGTCTTCAGGAAGACGTTTGTTTGTCTGTGCGTGATCTCTGTATTAGTGGCTAGGAATGAAAAAAAAATTTTAATGTCAAAGTTTAGGAGATGTGTCACGCCGTGCCCATAGCATCAACTCCATGACGCAGTGTCTCGTTCCCCTTCTCAGGGAACCATGGTTACAATAAATTTAGAAACTACCAAATGTTGTTCATCACTGTTTCCTGTCTTTTTTCTTTCATAACCCCTCTCAGCAGGGCATAGCATAGCATTCAGTTTAACTTGTTCTGGACGTCCAAGCTTGATAAGTGGTGGGCTGAAAGGGTCATTTGTCATTGGGTTGAGCAGTAAAGGTGAAATGTGGCCACTTGAACAACAATGTATGTTAGTGGGTGTGAAGTAAAAAATTCCCACAGCTTCAGGGCCCATTTTGAAATCTCATTATTACTGTGCCACAGGGGACTTTGGCATTGTAGCACACCTTCATGTTTCACTACCATTTACCAAAGTTAATTGAGCTAACTGCAGGGAGGGCCCGTTTCATTTATAGCTACAGTAAACGCTTCAGTGTCAAGCACAGGAGCTGGCAAACATTCAAAACTTCATTTGAGTTGCTGATACAGTGACTGAAGGTAATTGGTAATCAGATTGTTCAAAAAAAAAAAAAAAAAAAAAAGAAGAACCCTTAAAGTCAATATGGAATCAAAACTGACATTTACTTAGATTATTTAATACACACTCCTAGTTTTATTTGTACTCTTTTGACCAGATAATAAATCCCAATGTATTACACGTAAAACAATCATTCACAATATTCACAAATGTAGAAGAAACAATAATGCCAGCATTGAAATCCCAGCGATAAATCAACCAAAGTTCTTCTGAATCTCAGTTCCTACTGTTAAACTTGTACAGTGCTTCTGTCAAGAGTGCCATGAAGACTAGAGAGAGCTGACCTCATTATGTCACGGCCACATCAGCCAGAGATCATCTGCCATCATTAAATTTCACTCTGACACAGACAGACAGAGAGAGTGAGACATTTATCTGACAGAGAGCAACTTGAATGTTTTACTAAACGCTTCCTTCAAGTACTGCAACATTAACGTCCAGGTTTCAGGTTTAGGTTCAGGTTTATTCAGTAAAGTTGTACCACAAATCTCAGTCAATTGTTGATTAATGTTCAAACTGATAATTTCTATAGGGGAAAAAAGTAAATGGAGACTGGAGCTGTAGAGTTTCAAAAAACAACAAAAAAAGCTCTCTTAAAGGTTCCTAATTTTGGATGTCTCATGCAATAGATTTGCAAAAAACACTTTAATTTTCTCATAATATACATTGGACATCACCTCATTTCTCAAAGAGTCTGAAAATTGTGCATTTGAAGACTCAGTCTCTCTAAAGCCAGGGACACACCAAGCCACAACACACAACGTTGGACCGTTTTTGAGCGTCGGACGCCGTCAGGTTTTTTTTTGGTTGATTCTACATGTAGAATCGGCGTCGGGCCGTCGGTGAGAGAGAGAACTCTGATTGGCTGTTCAACTTAGCGAATGATTCAGTGCATGAGAATAAGAGCAAAAGTGATGAAAGCGAGCAAGTCAAAACTGAACAGACAGAAGGCTGTTATAATTTTACGTCATCCTACCTGAGCAACACTGCGCAAATATTTTCATAATAACATGAGTGGAGTGGAATAAAGAACGTGATCAGCATGACTGATATTCAAAATGGTAAGCAAGCTGCTTTGTTTATGGTTTGCATACCCGGTCTTAGTTTCGCTTTCCCCTTTTGAATGATGAATATATCTGCTTAAATAGACGCAGAACGCGCATGCTAGTTGACAGTCGCCTGTAGTCCTTTTGGTGTGTTCAGGTGCTGTTTTTTTTCCCCGACGCAGGCGACAACACAGTCAGCTTTCATCATCACTAGTTGGTTTTGTGTGTCCAAACTAGTGGTTTAGTGTGTCCCTACCTTAAACCCCTCCTTTTTGTGAGCCTACTCTGCTCTGATTGGTCATACGGCTCAGTTTGTTGTGATTGGTCTACCACTTACAGCGCATGTCGGAAAAGAAATGCCTATTTCCATATCATAATTTTAGCTCCAGAGGCTATCTTAGCGCTTGTGTACACAGTGATACAAACAGTAACAATGGCATCTGTGTTTTTTTTCAGCCTCATCCTTTGGAAGTGCATGTAAAGTGGATTGGCAGTGCTGAAAACAGCGTCTTCTCGACATGTCAATAACACGAACCAAACTCTTCCAGGGCTCAGCTACAACTACAGTGTTTGAGAGGAGGGCAAAGTAGATGTTGTTCATGGACAATGAAGACCATAGGCTGGCATTATGGAAATGTGTTACATTGTTCCATAGGTATGTAACAGGAAGTGAGACTAGAATTGCTGATGACTCGTTTTACAGTTCAGAATCGATTCTTTCTTTTAGTAGACAATTTTAATCGTCGTACACTTTGATCTTTAAAACTTTGCAGACCTTTTATATCCACGAACATAGGGACACTTTAAGAAATAAGTTGTGTTTTTGTGAACAGTCATCTGAATGGTGTACACTCACTGGAGATGAAGACTGCTCATAATAGATTTCAATAAAAAGTGTTTTAGTAATGTATGGTGCGGGTCGCCCTCCACAATGTCTTTAACCATCTTTAAATCACATCACCCAATGTTTCACTAAACATCGGAGAAAATCCTCACACTCTATACCTAGTGTTGTTTGCTAATGTGAAAGAGTGAAAATTAGTAGAGATGCACCGATATGAAAATTTTGGCCGATACTGATAATCAATAATTCTTTATATTTGAAAGCCGATAACCAATATATGGTCCGATAAATCTAAATGCAAATTTTGAATAACTTTGAGAGCCTTATTAATAATAACGTTTCAATGTTTTTGAAAAAAAAAAAAAAAAAAAAAAAAAGTTTAATATTACAGTAAAAGTAAACATTTTAATATTAGTTTCAAATAACATCATTGCTGTTTGAGCTGCGCGCGCTGAAGCTGAAGAGAGTGAACACCCGTAAACTGAAGCGCTTAGAAGGTTAATTAACTAAACGAAACGCATCATATATGGGAATAATCAGATATTTATACTAAATTAATATAATATTACAACTTATATTTGCACAAAATCACGCACAGGTGAACTAAGTTACGTAGTGAGAAAGCCTATAACTCCTGTCTTCCCCTGTTTGAGTGAGCATGCTAAAACTGAAGATGATCCGGTACAATGAAGCGCTGCAGGTTATTAACTCAACGAAACGCATCCTATATGAGATTAATCAGATGTTTATATTACATAAACGTAATATTACGACTTATATCTGTTTATAATGACGCGAATGCACAGGCGGACTTGACTGTGCTGGTCAGAAGGTCAGAATGTGTTGTGGACGCGTTCCCACAACAGCACGCTGAAAAGCAACAACTAAACCCAGAGAATTCACAACGTTTTATTACAAAAAAAATGTATCATTACAGTGTTATGTATATGACAGTCCCAGTAGGCTAGTTATTTATTTAAAATTTCAGTTTGAACTGCGTGCGTTGAAGTAGCTATAAAGACCATGAAGCGCTTACTGCATCGTTAATTAACTCAAACAAACGCATCGTGTATGAAATTAATCATATATATACACATAAAAATAAACATAATATTACAACTTACAATGGCACAAAAGGCTGCGAATGCACAAGCGAACTTGACTGGGTTTGCCATGAAGGTGTAACTCCGTGCACGCGCTCTTTCTGCAACAAACGCGCTGAAACACAACATTCTTTTACAATCGTGTTCTCATTATAATTTTATGTAGCCTATACCACAGATTTGTGCTGCACTTATGTTGCACTTTACTGTATTGTCCTTTTCGAAGTGATTCCAATCATATTTCGAGCAATTCAAAACCATGGCGGACAGTGCACGTCTGAAGTGTCTTAGCTGAAGGAAATAATACATTATCTATCGGCTTTAATATATTGGCCAAACTTTCTTATCGGATCGATAACATTAAAATTAAGCATTTAAGCATTTATCGGCCGATAACAATATGTTGTCGATATATCGTGCATCCCTAAAAATTTGACTATGAAACACACTTACACTTTACCTGTATCAGTACCCCCTTACGAAAAAGAAGTATACTTCAAGTTCAAGTTTGATTAAGTATACTTAAGTAATTTTTAAGTATATTTTTAAGTATACTTTATGTAGTAAGTATACTAATATCAATGTGCCAGTAGTAAACTTGTAAGTGTACTATTTCAATACTGCTTGGGACTAAATTGGCCCACTTTTAGAATATAAAAGTATACATTTAAGTATACTTTGTGTAACAGTAGTAAACTTTAAGTACACAACTATTTCACAACTACGTTTCTCATTTGTACTGCATAAGTATACTAATAATAGTTTACTGTTTTAATACTTGTATTCCTTTTTTTTTTGTTTATGATAGTACACTTTGAAGTATACTCTCAGTAAACTACTAGTTTAGTAGTTTTATACTGCAAGTATACTTGTACGTTTTCTTTAAGTGAACATAACATCTTACTTATATTTTATTATGTATATATTATTTTTGCACTAAGTATACTACTATGTTCCTATTTAGGTATTAATTTTTAATACCTTTAACTCTTTCCATTTTAAAAAACATTTTTAACATTTAGTCAAAGACTTTGTCCGGATCAGATTCAGAACGATGATCAAAACATAGATGGAGTAGATCGAGTCCATCAAAGCTTCACAGTTGTTTCCTCTTCATGGGTTCAACATTTCATTCAGCAACATTAGGTAGTTTTGAACTTATAATATGCTGTTTCATTTTTGATGATCGCGTTATTTTACATTTGCGTTAGCAATCTTCTATCACTTGTTTCTACTTCTTCACCTGTGTTTTGATCTGGAGATTCTGTACTTGAAGAAGCATAATAGCGCCCCCTACCATATAACAGTGAAAACATGGATACACTACCAGTGGACTAGCCTACATAAAAATTCAGATACTCAGAATTAGCAACATATCTGTTTTCAACATTCAGTCAATATTTTCAACAATTTAAGTTTATAAGACAATATGTAAAACTATATGAAAAAAAATATTTAATCAAAATATTCACTCAAAAGAGTAAACGCAACTACAAGTCAAGTATACTTAGAATACTTAATTATACTTTTATGTATATCTTGATCAAAAGTTTGAATACGAGTATAGGCCAAATATACTTAAACTTTTCTCTCAGTACAAGTCAAATATACTTAAGTACAAATTCAAGTATATTCCTGAGATGTACATAAAGTGTATTTCTGAGAAGTACATACAAAGTAGACGGAAAGTATACTTTCTTATTTTTAGTTTAAAAGAAGTATACTAATAGCACACTTGAATAAACTTATTTTTCGTAAGGGCCTGTATGACTGAAGAAGCAGAAAAGGTCTAAAACCAGAAGATGGAAAGACCCTCAAAGACAAAAAATGAGTGTACAAATTGGTATGGCATAAAAAAGGTGGAAAGATTGTAGTAGTGATGCCCAAGTTCCTTCTCTAGTGCTGGACAGGTACTGCTCTCTAAAACTCAGTGTAATTTACCTAAAACTCAAAGACGGTCATGCTGAACCACATTGAAAGATGGCAGTGACACTTCTACAGTAACCATTCTGGTATCGATACGCAAAAGCACATAAAGAACAGTGATGCAACAAAAATGTAAAGCAGTCCATATAATTAGAGCACTATACTCCAGGTCTTCTGAAACCATGATAGCTTCATATGATTCATATGTTTCCATTTTAGTCCATTCTTTACATAAAGCTACTGTATGGCTTCGGAAGACTGGGAATTTAGCGCATGAGTACATACTTTCATTGTATGGAAAAAAGGAGCATGAACATTCTGCTAAACATCTCATTTTGTGCTCCACAGAAGAAAGAAAATTATATGGGTTTGGAATGACATGATGAAATCATCAATCCTCTGTTTTAATTTCTTCCTGATATTATTTTATTTTTAGACCATATCACTCTGGATTACCTCCGGCTGTGGTGAACATGCTATTAATGTCATCTACTGACGAGTCATCAACATAATTCCTCACATACGGATGAAAAGACTCGAGACTAATTCTGCCATCCTTCCTCAACTCCCACTGCCAGCATGGCTAATGCCTTTCAAAGTCTTAGCATGGGCTTTAAAAAAAAAAACCAAGCTAAACCTTTGATTTGCAGGTATCCATCCACTCTCAAGTTCTCATAACGGTTTACTAGTTACTTGCTAGTAACATACCTGGAGCTTCTGACCTTGAAAATTTGATTTGAACAGTAATTTTTGTTAAGTGCAGGAGACAATCAAATCAGTGGCTTTCTTTAAGGTAGTGTGTGTGTGGCCTTTTCAAGAAAAAAAACACCTCTTTTGTCTGGGCGACCTTATCATTTACACTCAAATAATGAGCTAGGTGTCTGCTTTCTCTTAACGTTTAATGAAAAAGCCTTGACAAACAATGACATTTTAAACCTCATTGTGAATTAATGATGGGCAGAAGCTAGACACATAAGGCATGGTTCGAAAAGGGCTTCGTTTCAAAGGGTGCACCAAAGAGCCAGCCATTCAATATAAGAAACCAAAAACCACAGCCACTTTGACTGTATTAAAGGGAATGAGTGAAATTAAACAGCGCCATTTGAGCTGTTGTTTTAAGCACAATGAACAGAAACAGCATTTCAACAAACAACCACCTACAACACCTTAGCATTGTGTCAGAGAGTAAAGAAAATGTGTAACTGAGTATGTCTGGATGAAGCATACTAATAGACACGTGCTGTCCTAACAAGCATCACTGAGCTGGATTTAAAGGACATGTGAAACAATAACCACTTCATAAATAAACCCTCGTAAAAGTGGGTTGCTTTCACTGAAGATTACTGAGAGGGCAAAACACATATGAACAATTAACCTCATACTGAAAGTAAACCCACATACACATACTGTTCACAAGTTTAAGGTCAGTAAGATTTTTAAAGGGGTGGTTGATTATGATTTCACTTTTTTTATGTGTGTTATGTTGTTGTTTGAGCATAAACAACATCTGCAAGTTACGATGCTCAAAGTTTAACACAAAGGAAGATATTTTCTTTTAAAGAAATGGCTTATTATGGACTACAACAACCGGCTGGTAGGAACTACAACGAGCTTCTTCACGGGTTGGTGACATCACAAACCCTAAAATTTACATAAACCCTACCCCCGGGAACACGCAACAAAGAGGGTGAGGCCATGTTGGGCTGCTTTAGAGAAGAGGAAGAGTTGTTGTAGTAGAGCACATTTAGAAGTCTGCTCAAGCTGTCGCATCCGTCTTTTCACATTTATTGCAATACAAACACAAATTGTAACACAAATGCAATAGCATGTCATAAAAGCAAGAATACAACATAAGTTATAACCGTAATTAAACTAAACTATACCTGTTCTATCTTCATGCATCATATATTCTCTGGCTCTGAAGGCTTACAACAGTTCTCACACAAGCGATTTATAGATTATCATGACAGAATATGCTAAATCAATGACTTAAAGATAGTTAACTCCACATCAGATACATAAATTCATCAACTAACCATTCAGAAACGTCCTGTTGCATTCTACCTGTCACTTCTTCGTGAGTCTCTCCATCATTGTCCGACTCTGGTTTGAACATAAAAGGCTGAACAGTTTCTGACATTTTCAGTGCGTGTCTGTGTGAGGTAATCGGAGCTGCTAACACAAGCTCTTGAAGCTCCGCCCTCTTCTAGAAAGGGGGCCAGGAGCAGCAGCTCATTTGCATTTAAAGGGACACGCACAAAAACGGCACGTTTTTGCTCACCCTCAAAAAGTGACAATTTTAACATGCTATAAAATGATCTGTGGGGTATTTTGAGCTAAAACTTCATATACACACTCTGGGGACATCAGAGACTTATTTTACATCTTGTAAAAAGGGGCATTATAGGACCCCCTTTAAACTGGAAATGAATCAGTCAGTCAAGTTTACATTATTTAGTAAACTGATTTCCATTTTAATAAAAAATTGTATAACAAACACGATTAATGTAACCATTTTAAAGCAAAAAGGATGTTTTGTTAAAGCTTTTGGAGCAAGGGTGCCGCCATCTTGCAATACCACAGTGTGTGACGTCACGGGTGTGGTTTGCTCCGTTGGCCAGTGAAGTAATATAAGCATTTTTTTTACTTTTTTAACACACACTTGTTTTGAAATGGAAGAAGACGAACTTGAAAGGACTGTTGAGCCCATAATCAAATTGCTTATGCATATCTCTTAAAGATGTCCGAGTGGAAACTGTTAACAGCAGGTAAGCTAATTGTATTTGCAGGTGAACATAAAATATGTTACATACCACTACTGGTGATCGAGCCAGTGTAATGCTGACATAATAAGATGTCACATGAACGACATTGTATGAAGCGTTGTTTGTTTACATCATGTTGCGCATCACGTTATGAAAACAATGTTTGGGATACCACGATCAAAACTTTGCGATGTAGACAGTCTGATGTTGGATATTCATCCAAATTATAACAGGACGCTCTAGTGTTTCCGCTCAGACATATTTAAATGAAAGCATTGCCACCTCCAACACGTCCACCTCCCGTCATAGTGTGCTAAATGTACGCACTACGGTGATGCAGGAGTGACCACGCAATACATGGTACAGATCAGCCTCCTGACAGCAGATGGACTCTGACACGGTGGGCATCGGCGTACACCATCCACACTTACACCAGGTAATGTTTCTGACCCACTGTTCACCCCAAACCAGTGGGTTCATGACTTCTTCCACCCGGTAGTACTGCCCTCTCGCCGTATCGGCTCAAATGCATAAGCAATTTGACATATTATGGGCTCAACAGTCCTTTCAAGTTGGTCTTCCTCCATTGCAAAACAAGCGTGTGTTAAAGTAAAGAAATGCTTATATTACCTCACTGGCCAACAGAGCAAACCACCTCCGTGACGTCACACGTGTGATATTGCAAGATGGCGGCGCCCTTGCTGCAAAAGCTATAACAAAACATCCTTTTTTCTTCAAAATGGTTACATTAATCGTGTTTGTTATATAATTTATTAAAGTGGAAATCAGTTTACTAAATAATGTAAACTTAACTGACTAATTAATTTCCACTTTAATGCTTTTGAAAGACTTCAGTCACATGATCCTTCAGAAATCATTCTAATATGCTGATTTGATGAGAAACATTTCTTCTTATCAATGTTGAAAACAGTTGTGTTGCTTATTTTTGCTTTTATTTTGAAATATATTTTTTGTAATAATGAAAAATTTTTACTGTCACTTTTGATCAATTCAGTGTGTCCTTGCTGAATAAACTATTGTCCATTGATAATGTTTACATAATACATTAATGTTAATTTGTGCAAATTAAGACATGTAAAAATAACATTAACATAGATCAATAAATCCTATAAATGTTGCTCATTGCTATTTCATGTTAGCCATACTGCATAATGTAAACTTATAGAATCATATTACCGGTATTTGCAACCAACTCTTTTAAGTAATTATGCAAGCACCATTTTATATTGATTGTCTCCAGTTTCTAAGAATCCAGTCAATACATTTCACTTTCATCAAGAAAGCTTTTACAAACTGCATACCCACAAAAAAGCCCTGCATTTTAAAAGAAATAAATGAAATCCTTCAATAACAGTGGCACAGAGACTGTTTCATGTGAAACTACAACAATGAACCACTGTCATCAGCCCTGTCCCAGCCATTAACCACCAACTGGAGCCTACAAGCCAACTTGAACAAAACTGAATAGAGATCATTTCTGATATCTTTGAAGCTTTAATATGACAGCGCGGAGTCTGCCCCTTATACAATGAGGAACCGGTGAGTACAGATGAAAGCAGTTCCCTTCATATCCATAATTAGAAGCCACAACACAAAAGAAAGGCAGAACAAGCACCAGGCCTGATGAGCAGCCAGCAAAGTGGAGGACGCAATTTGTGTGAGTCCTCTCTGTAATCAGGGGTCACTCAATGTGGAGGAGCCTTCTATCCAGATCCTACTGAAATACAGAAAATTACAGTTCAGAGGGGACAACTGTAACCATGGCAATTTAACCCCCCCCCCCGCGCTCCGCCATCTCTTTGACTGCTGCTGACAGCTTGAATGCTCGACAATGATTCCAGCCAGAGGATTAACTTCCACATTTGGATTGCTGACTGTGGATTTTGCATGCAGGAGTTTGCATACAGAAATGCAAAGCTCTTTAGGGAAACGTGAACAAGAAAAAAAGATCACTCCCTCTACTACAGATGGAAGAACTTGGAGGAAAAGAAGAAAACTGCTTTTGTAATTTGTGGTAACTGTGTTTGAGAAAAAGGGAGAGTGAGAGAAACATACCATGCTTTTACATTTTCATCAAAAATAAAAATCCAATTCAGCTAAAAATGCAGAAATATCTAAAGGCTTTATGAACATGATATTATTTTTTGTACAGTGGCCTCAAACAGTAAGACAAATTTAAGAATTTCTATCATAACTTTATATATTAAAAATATCAAACCAAGTAATACTTGTCACGGGTGGGTTGCAGAGACGAGGAGAGAGAGAGGATCTAATTGCAGCAGCTTAACTTTCTTTTCCAAAAACTTAAACACTCAGAAAACAACCTCTTGACATTAAACAGAACAACCAAGCATATACCGACGATAACGGACAACTGAATTGAACCAAACACAGGGCTTAAATACACAGGGCAAACAAAGGAGCTAATGAGATAATTAACGAGGTAACTAATTGAACAACAGGTGACAGGAATACAACAATCAGACACACTGGGAAACTGGGTCAGGCACACAGGCAAACAAGAAACTGAACACAAAACAGAACATGACAATACTAGAGCTTTCACTGTGCTTTCTGAGCCTTTTTAGTATTTTAAACAGATTTATTGTTTATTTATTTAATTTATTTAAAAGAAAATTTTGAGGGGGTTTGTATGGGGGGGGGGGGGGGTGATTTAAATACAATTTGGGGCCACTTTACAATAAGGTTCATTAGTTAACATTAGTTAACATGAACTAATAATGAACTGCACTTATAAAGCATTTATTTATCTTTGTTAATGTTAATTTCAACATTTACTAATGCATTATTAAAATCTTGTTAACATTAGTTAATGCACTGTGAACTAACATGAACAGCTGTATTTTTATTAACTAACATTAACAAAGATTAACTAATGCTGAACAGAGGTGTTGTTCATGTTAACTAATGCATTAACTAATGTTAACTAATACAACCTTATTGTAAAGTGTTACCGATTTTTTTTCTAAAACAAACAAATATAAAAAAAAAATGTATATCAGGGCTAACATTTGAGAGCAGTGGCACTAGCACCACTAAGTTCTACAGATGGTGGCGCCAACACCGCTGGAGGAAAATTTATCATAAAGTTAATTTAATAATACAATTACTATTGTTTTGCATTGTTTTGTTAATAAGTGCAGTTACTAATAACATTACATGTTTATTGGAAATTTAACAGTGAAGCTTGAATTGATATGCAGATAAAATGTACTTTTCATAACCACAGTCAAAAACCACATTTTTATCCATGATCCATGATTGACTTTTTTCCATATATTAGGAAATGGCTAATAAGTCAAATAAGAGCTCCTCTGCCACCAACTACTGGTTATAGTGGTAATTTTATGTCTTTTTTAAAATAAAAGTGCTTGTTTGCCACAAAGTGTTAGTTTTCCTACACTTTTAAGCTTTTAGTTTTACAAATCATCACATTAAAAATAAATAACATAAAATTGATAATATTTAGAGCTTTGAAGTGCTGGAAAATGTGTGAAGCACTCGAAAGCCCTTGAAAAGTGCTTGAATTTCACTCTCAAAAGGTTGTACGAACCATGAGATGAATAATGTAAAAAAATTATTTAAAAAGGTTTTTTTTTTTTTTACTTTCTGCCACAATACCATGTGGTGTAACTACATTAACTCCATGCTGAATGTTGGTGAGTTGTGGACTGAAACCCCTGAACTTCGTTCATGGCACAACGTTTCTCTTGGTTTCCACGTCAGCGCTGTTTGATCTGATATTATCTATGGTTTATAACAGAGAATTCTGCGCCGAACGATGTTATTAATTATGTGGTGAATTCAAACGCTTTCTCACTGGATCTCGCAGCTCTGAGTAGTAACAGTGTCGCGTGATCGAGATCGGCCTGTGTATGAGCTCGTGTTGCGCTGTCTATTATTGCTCCAAGCTGATAAACGGTCCTTGCAGCGCAGCTCAAATGAGTAGCGCGGTTCCGTTCCGCTTTCGTTTAGTTTGCCGTTTGATGTTTCTCGTATGTAACAGAAATGGCAGCTCTGATCAGTTGGGCACCATGGTGCAACCTCTAACAAAATTTAGTAGCACCAGCAGGAAAAAAGGTCGCAAAATGTGACCATTTGGTCGCAGTCTGGAGCCCTGTAGTCAAATGCATTATTTGCTGATTACCTTTTTTTCATTCATTTTTTTTTTCATACTATGGAAGTCAATGGGACCATCAACTGTTTGGTTACCCATATTCTTCAAAATATCTTCTTTTGTGTTCAGCACAAGAAAGAAATTCATACAGGTTTGGAACAACTCGAGGGTGAGTAAATGATGACAGATGGTTACAGAACTATGTGGGACAACTAACACCAAATGAACATGAGTTCATCTCTCCAGGAAGGTCTAGTATATTGAACACGAGTCAAGATTGAATTCAGCTGTGAATTCACTCAGTTGTCATGCGTTTTGTATATTTTTGGACTGAGGCAGATATAATGGTAATTTAATGATAGCAAATAAGACAATAATTACTCAAAATTAACTAAAAAGTATTTTGGGGAAAAAAGCATATTTATTAAAAAGTTGGAAGATTTTAGTATGACTTCGCTTAATCGTTTTTGTCTAATGCTGAACTTTCAAAATGATCAAATATTGGCCATATACTTATATGCTCTATTGGCCAAAAAGAACCAAAAAGATGATTATATAATGAAATGCCCATGTTTAGTGGACATGGTACCATTGTGTGAATTATAGAGAGACTCAGGAGGATCAACTTATAAAGATAATTTACAAAGATAGTTCAATAACATTAAGTTAGTTAGTTAAGCCTACACTGTAAAAAATATTTTCTTTTGAAGTTATTATTCATGAGAAAAGGTGGTACTAAGCCTATTCAAAATGCTGTAAAAATGTGTGTATAGTTGAAACTGATTTAGCTTTTGGGGTACAAACTTCAAATTTCTTCCAACTTCCTTTTGAACCTTAATATAAGGGGGTCAAACCCAAATGTCACGGTTAAGCTGCAGCAATCCAAGAGAGCACGCAGAAGGATGATTAAACTGACTTTTAATAAACACAGAGGGAAAAAAAGCACTACAGGCTATAACACAACGTTAACACTAGACAAGGAACTGAGGAAAACCAAGGGCTTAAAGGGATAGTTCACCCAAAAATTTAAATCAGCCCATGATTTACTCACCCTCAAGTCATCCTAAGTGTATATGACATTCTTCTTTCAGACGAATACAATCAGAGTTATGTTAAAAAATGTCCTGGCTCTTCCAAGCTTTATAATGGCAGTGAATGGCTGTTTCTGTTTTGAAGTCCATAAAAGTGCATCTATCCATTATAAACTTAATCGACACGGCTCCGAGGGGGTTAATAAAGGCCTACACAAGGGAAGCTAATCAACAGAACATGGAACAGGTGTGAACTAATTAGAAACCATCGAAACTAACTAGTGGCGGGAAAATGAGAACAAAGGAAACAGGAACTAGAACTAATCCAAACCAAAACACAATGGCTGAATCCAAAATCGCCCCCTAAATCCTCAATCACTGTTCCCTAAGTTAGTCCACTAATACAGTTCACTTGAAGGAGGGAATGAAAACGAGTGAGCGAATTCAGACAGCCGTTGAATGTACATCGGCTGTACACTCATTGCGGTGCAAAGTGGGATAGAATGAGTGCACTCGATAACATCCACTTTTGTTTCGGACACCACTACAAATCCACTCAAATAATGCCCTATTTGGGAGTATAGGGGGCGATTTACGATTCAGCCAATGAAACCAACATACATGTGACACAACCAACACCAAACAAATATACTGCCAGCACTACCTATGTTTGGATATGTACCATGATAATATCATGGAATTCTATTTGAAGTCATCTGGAGTCCCATGTAAATATCATGGTACTGTATATGTGGTTATGACTAAGTAGCATGGTATTACCATCCAATACCATAACTGTTCCATGGTACTTTTATGAAAATCCAACAATAGGCTTCAATTTTTAAAACATGCCTAAAGAATTTTTGAAAAATAAAGCAGTTAAAGCATATTGATTTGTTGTATTAAGCATTATGGCACTTCTGCAATTTGGTGAGCTAAAATCAAATTTTCCCATAATGTTTTTGTTGTAATAATGTGCAGTTGCGTGGCTATATAATGTAAAACTGATTATAATTCTACACTCTGAACTAGAGAATACAAATAATACACATTAGTGCACAATTTTCTGTTCCTATACTGGCACATTCTAATTACTGTATGATTCAGCTATAATAACACTTGTAACATTTGTAAATTCAATACAATGCACATATACTGTCTGAACACATATTTATAAATAAAATAACTAATGAGCTAATGAGCAGTACTCAACAATACATAGTTACTGTACAGTGCAATATAAAGTGACCTCACTTGTCAGTACACTGGAACCCATGACATTGGTAGACCATCTATTTCCTGCTAAAGCCTTTGTGTCTGACTCAAGCGGCAACCGGTCTCTCTCTTGAATCCAACACGGAAGTGACTTAAACTGCAATTCATCGACTGGCCGCTAGAGACAGGCTCCAAAAGGGAGTCAATCCCATAGACCCCAAAGTTAAAATGGTCAACTTTACAGCAGAAAAAAATGTTTATAGTCTGGTATTTTGGTCTATATAGCTAATTTTGCCCATCATGACAACTGAGTGTTATAATCCACACCTGTCCCGGACTCCATTTCCCAGGATCCTCCCTGTCTCACACCTGAACTCACTTCCTCATCGTCTCTCCCGCTCTCCCCGGATTCCCTGCACCTGGTCTTTGTCATTATCACTCCGTTTATATTGAACTCACTCCCAGCACTCCCGGTCCATTCTTGTATGTTATGATATTGTTATGCTTACGTATGTGTCGTGTTCTGCCTTAGTTTATGAATAAAAACCGTCTTTGTGGAAGCCCCGGATCTTCTCTTCCCTGCTGCACTACACAACTTGTAACACTGAGAGGGGGTGAATTGTTTTATAACTCATCCGTTTAAATTATATTAAGCCTTAAAGTGCTGCATAATTAAGGGCGTAACCACTTGAGTGACAGGTGGATTGCCGCTGCTGTCACTACTAGCTGTTTGTCTTTTAGCCGTCAAGTCACCTCAGCTAATTTTGTGCTTTTTCCAGGATTATTTCATACAATTATCAAATAATATGGCTTGCTGTGCGGTTAATTGTACTAACAGACCGTCCAAGAAGTCTGGGCTCTTTATTTAAAATAATTTATTTATTATTTATAATTTTATTTAAAACTTTACTACACTCCAGAATCCGACAGACTGTGATACGCTGTAGGCTGAAACCCTAGACAGTATAAAACAGTCTGAAACGTTGTCATATAATGTTACGCCTGCATTTCATAAATAGCGTAACATTTACTAACATAGACTATATTGAAAGTATTTGTTTTAATTGTTGACATGTCCTCAAAAATATGTGTAGGAAATAGGCCTGTAATTACTCAAGAATAGACAGTGCAACGGAACAGAACAAGGACTGTGATGTGATGAATACATTTATTATGACCTTTTGGACACTGTAGTGATTGCCCCCAACTAGCAACCTCTATGCTACCAGTAGCATATAGCATTAGCTCCTTAGCCTTAGCTAACTTGATCACGTCGAGCTAGGTGGGCGTGGTTTCAGCAACCAGGCACCTCAGCTCCCCCCACGTCCCGCCTCTTTGCCCATTTTCGGTTATCCGGGAGTGACGCACAGTGACGCGCTGCCAAGGCGGGTGACGTCACGGACACTATGTCCATTGTTTTATACAGTCTATGGTCTGAATGCAGAATTTTTATCTGAACCTGCTCATCTTAGCAGAACACAGCTGGCTCACATTAGTAGTCATCTCCACCCTCCCATACCTGTCCTGCCACAAAAACTCTGTCCAGACCTACTGCTGAAACTAAAGTCTCTTATGTAACACTCATCCCATTTCCTTGTCTGTTCTCAAGCAGTCAAACAACACTAAAAGGTCATGTAGGCCTAATGTGATTTTAAAAATTTAAAAAAGTCTTAAAACTGTCCTAAAACAGAGAGATTCACCCTCTAAAAAATTCAATTTCACAGCTTTGAGAAATGTTCTAATTTAAATGTGCTGCTAAAATTACAGAGGTGTTGATACTAGTAACCTTTTATTAGCAGCATATTTTGCTAATCCTCTATAAACAGATTTTCACTGCTTTCATACGTATCCCATCAGCCCACACTGCGTTGGCAGCAATAAATCCATCATTTGATAATGATATAGCATGCAGTACACAACTTTGCTATGATTTACCAAAACATTAGCATATGCATGTTTTCCTGCTGCAAATATAATAGCCATGATTGATAAGGGTATTTAAAAATGTTTTGCCGACAATGTCACAAGCCCATTTTAACACGTGTGATATAATGAGATGCACATGCATGACATAGAATTGAACTTCACCTCTAGCACGAGCCATAGCTGGTCCCCGTTCTTGACATCCTTCTTGTAGAACATTCCAAAGAACTTGACGACATTGGGATGGTCTGAGAGAGCTTTCAGGATGTTATATTCAGCTTCAATTTCCTCATCAATATCCTGAAATAAACAGATGAATTGAATTGGCTGACTATTTTACACTTTGCTGTTTTATAGGGCGAGCCATTGTCAGTGTTTCTTAAATGAGTTGCTATAATTATAAATGTAAAATTCAAATTCATTTTCACAATCCATTTTTGAGTGAACAAAGACATTTCTTAAAATATTCAGTTTATTGAAACACAAATGGAGGCAAAAAAAAATTTCTGATGCAACTGATGCAACAAAATTTTGCTAGTCATTTCATCCATTGAATTTAGCAAAGCCAGAAAGGCCATAAAATGTCAGCATTAATAAAGCCCCACAGCAGTGAACTACACATGAGGCATAGATTGAAATAATATTTGTTGGCTTCCACGTCTTCCAACATCAGAAAATTACTGTTTACTGATTGAACCTGGAGGAAAAACAACCTCTGAGTGTAGAATTTTAATGGATATGGTACACGGGTCTTTTCTGTGATGCCTTTTGGCTTTAAAAGTGCTCCATATATCTATTACTACACATGATTACTGCATTTCCTGCAGTTGGAAAGGAGTAAAAATAAATATTTGTGAATATCTGAGGTACAATGACCATGGCAGCTGCAGTCTATTAAATTAAGCCAAGATTTATTTGATCTAGATGAGTCATTTTAAATATACTGGCAGCCATAGGCCATTGAAATATTTCCAAGCCTCCTTTCAGGACTTTGAAAGGGTGAACTGGGGAAAAGTAACTGAACACAAATTGCACATTTTCTGAAAAGCCATCTCATCATGATTAGTCTGGGTATGTGCTGTTAGCGGCCCTTTTATTTGCCAAATCACTAAAAGAAAGTGTGTGTGGCTGGAGAAATAACGAGCAGGACAGAGAGCCTTTTGGCATTATCTGCAGAATATAGATGTTCTGTTCTTAATATGACAGTGGCGAGTGGATGTTCTCAGTGCTCAGTAATTGCTTGCAGGCCTCTCTTAAGGCATAAACACTCTCACAGGTACACACAAATACGCAAATGCATGCATACAGATGCAGACAAATGTGAACTGATTGAACTTGAAGGGCCTAAAATGACCCTGCCCTTAATGACCGTGCCCTTCTGTGCAAATCTGACTTTGAGTTTGCTCTGTTTAAAAATGATATGACTTTGTCTCTCTTTATGACCTAAAAACACACAGCACATACAGGTTTGATCTAGTAGGGTTTTACTCACATGGATTGGATCCAATATTTTGACGGCGGCTTTGCTGCCATTGACCCTGTTAAGCACTTTATAAACTTTCCCATAAGTCCCTTTACCAATAGTCTCAACGATCTCCCAGGTGTCTGATGGATCTGGAAAGCTGTTAAAGACGATGGATTTCCCTGAGCGAGGAAACATCTTCCCGAACGATCTCCTGAGGAGAAAGAGCACATATTGAGTCTTGAGCCGAATGTTTTTTGCAGTTATAGACGGCCCGCTCACTGTTTTCCCATTTGACTTATAATGGTTAACACAGAAGTTGTTCTATCACTTGTGACACCTGTACAGGCAAGATAACACTTTTAACAACCATGTGACACCTCCGCATGAAAAATACATACTTAAATGTATGTATGGGCTTAGTTAGTCTAAGCACAGCTAGGACTTTTTTCTGTTTGACAGTAAAGTTACTCCAGGATTAATAAAATCCATATATATATATTGTCATGTCCTACTTAACAAAATACCCTTTATCGTGTCTGACTTAGGCAAAAATCCAACAGCTTTTGCAAAAGTCTGAGGGATACACTGTCATTGAGGATGGAAAACTTGTTTTGGACTAAACTGTTTTGGTTAAGTTTATGTCTCAAGGGTTTTGATATCAGAATTTGTGAGATGTCTGAGAAAAGTAGGAAGATCTGATCAAAGATTGAAAGATCTGAGGGTGCAGTGAGCCAATTTACCAAAGGGCCAGATGTTATGTTCCTTCAAAGACATCATTATGTTGAGGTAAGTCAGCAAAACCTGCCTGTCCTCCTCATAAACTATAACTTAATTGAATGATTTCTTTCACTTCAATTGGCGCAATGCAAAAACTACGACAGAAACCCAGTAGCAGAGTTATGCAAGTTCTGAAGAAAACATGAGTTGTGCTTGCCTGTGTAAAGCACTATGCTAGAGTAGTTGCCAGGGTGTTGCTATGCAGTGGCTAAGGTGTTCTGGGTGTTTGCTAGGTGGTTGATCACTGGCCTAAATCAAAAGAGCTCACCTCCGTTCTGGTCTCTAGATATGACTCAGAGGTCCTTAATGCAAATTTTACAATTTTATTCTCCTCCAAGTGCAGTACCTCCAGTACTGCTCCTGGAGGGCCACCTTCGAGCAAAGTTTAGCTCTATACCTAATTAAACACACACACTAGCTAATCAAGAATAACTAGCTAATTCAGAATAACTAGAGACTGCCAGGCATGTGTGTTGAAGCTAAACTCTGCAGGAAAGTGGCCTCCAGGAGCCCCTGACCAAGAGTAGGGTTGGATATCGAGAAACAAGAACTGTGGATTCAATAAGACATGCATTTCGATTCCACTTATCGATTCCTTTGTGTGCATTTTATTATGACTTTAAACCATTCAAGCGCAAGAAGACCTGTGCTGCACACATCCAAAGCACACTCACAAAAAAGTGATTGTAATGTGATTTTATACCACTGAAGCGCAAAAAGTTTTTTGTGCCGTTTTCTGTGCTGTGCACACATCCAAAACGACGTGCACACAGAAAGCCGCCTCTCATACTGTATATTTTGCAATACTGTTCTCTTCCACGTCTTTTTTCACTTGAACAGATAAATACACACAAAAAATGTCAAAATATCCTCGTAAATAAAGTCGGTTATGTCTTAAGTGAACGTAAACAGTTGACAAAGGAAACGCATGTGGAACAGTATATTGGATCCGTGCAGCTCTTAAAGTGACAGCAGCCTAATATTCCTGCTGCCGTCTCTATAACAACATTAATCAAACAGCAAAAGACGAAGAGACAAAAGACACTCGCTGTTCTTGACTGAATAACTTTTGTAACCATATTTGTAATGTATATTGTATTTATAAAGTGCAAATTTCAATCTGATCTTTGTTCAGTTGTATTTATTTGTGCGATTGCTAATTTTTTTTAATTACTAAGTGTTCTTTGATAAACCTTGAAATTTATATTAGTTAGGCTAGTTGTTTTTGCTATGGTATTTTTAACCCATAGGCAAAAGTTCCTTGTGTAAGTGTTCTTTAGCCTGTTGATTTTTGTTCATGGTATTCCGCTACAATTAAATGTTTTGCAGTAAGACTTAGAATAAATGTAAATGATATCTAAGTAGTTTTTTATTTTATTTATTGGAATCGAAATTAGGAAAAGATAAGAATCAGAATCTATAAGCAGAAGCGTAATCGTTAAAATTCAAACGATACCCAACCCTAATCAAGAGCAAATCTTACGTCTGATCCAACCTGATCTCACGGCAATTCGTACGTATTTTACAAGGTGGCTAATTTGTACGAATTTGTACAGAACAAGATTATCACATCTTAGATTTAAATTTATTTATTATTAATTCTGATTGTGAATCATTGTATTGCTTTCAGCTTTACGACATTCAATCACTGTTTGTGGATTCCATTCAAATGAAATAAAATGGAAATAAAAACCTCTCTTATATAATTGCCATGAGTTTACCTGCACGTAGCAATATAGACGCTAGGGCGCGTGAAGTCATAAATACTTTAGAAAATGTAGTTTAAAAGAAGTAAGAACAACACATTATATCCAAACAATAGTTAAACAAACTTGTCATTCTGTAAGTACTGTTAGTAATCACTGATCTTATTATACTGTCTCTCTTAAACTATTCAGGAACCGAAGACTCACTATTTGTGACCCTACCGGGTGAAAGTTCAACCAGTTCTTTCTCTACTCTAACTGCAATTAAACATACTTTCAAGATGAAAATGGCATAGGTCAACATGTCACTTACATTCTTTTCTTAAATGGTCGATGAACATTTTGTTGAATAAGTCCATACTGACTCTGTTGAAGCAGTCGTGGCGTGTGAACACTTGTGGAGGAGTTAACCACAGCTAAAGCTAATCTCAGCAAGCCATGCCTGGCACCAGAAACAATGCTAAGCAGCAGAAGACATGTTGGGATTAAGAGGAATTAGTTGACTACGCCATGAGCCTTTCCTCATTTAGATACTCATTGATAAAGGTGCCAAAGCTAGTTAGAACAACTAAGAATATAACGCCAGGGGGACTACCTCTCTAACCCAAAGAACGTAACTAGACAGAGTAGCTTAGGAAGCATCCTTATCCTTTGTTAGGGGTTTTACACCAAAGAAAGCTTTTCATGCAGTGTTTAGTATTTACATAACCCAGCCTTTTTTTTCTAGAGTACAAATTGATGCCTCATTACTTTAAGCAAAAAAGGCACACATTCCATTTTATTTAGAATAAAAGATTATGTATGTTGGAAGATTCCTTAAATTTGTAACATTATTTGGACCATTTCTTTTTCATTCATTTTTTACATGGTGGAAGGACAAGTAAATAATCTCTTTCCATTTTTCCAATTGTAGTGATGGCTGTATTTTTCTATTATTCACTCAATCTTTCAACCCAGTCAATCATTACCTAATTAAGTTAAATGTCTTAAGAAAATTATCAAACAGAAATATACGCTTATCAACCACTACAAACCAACGCTTGGTCCCAAACTAATTAGCTCCCTACTGAGGGACATTTTAATCTAGCTTTAATCTGCAATCCTATTACCTACTCCTGCAACATTTGTCTGTTGGCATTGGTTCCTTTTGCCAATTTTCAAGTTCAATTCATATTTTGCACCCATTTGTAGAAAGTGACAATTAAGTTACTATGTTTCAGGATATACCAGGCACTCAAAGGGAGCATGTTGGCCTGCCTGCTTTTGGCAAAAACCAGCATAAATTGCACCACCAAGTTAAAAAAAACCCCAAATCTGTTATAAAATGTCATTTGAGCATGATAGGACGTTATCGGTCATTACTTATGCCAGGTGATTAGCCTTCTAAACAGTGAGGCCACGTAGCATGTAACTGAGCACATGTAGAGCTCAATGTAAAGTACCCAAGGAACTTCCAGACATGTTCAATAATGAATTAAGCTTATATATATATGTTACAAAACTCCATGACACAGGAGACACATGGTGGAGAAACCGAAAGATAAGACTAGCCCAGCTCAGCACACACAAATTACAAGACATTGGGTGTGAGTATGTAACATGACCTCCCCTACCTGAGGTACTTAGAGGTTATGAGATGCATTAGCGTATGCATTTTTAAAATGGCCTCACTATTGCTGCTCATACTTAGGGTTTGAGGCGTTAATGATAATGGATAACTCTTTTCATTTGGGCCAGTAAGCAACCGCCTAGCAAACACACAGAACACCATAACAACCACCACACTCTGGCAACCTTCCAGAACACCTTAACCCAGGGGTTCTCAACTCTGGCCCTCAAGGTCCACTTTCTTGCAAAGTTTAGCTCCAACCTTTATGAAACTCACCTACACCCTCACCTATGGACAAATCCAACCGTTGGGTTAAATTAAATTAAAAAATTGAACCCAACGGCTGGGTTTGTCCATATTTGACCCAAAATTGGGTTAAAACAACCCAGCAATTTTTAGAGCGTACCTGTAACTTTAGGTGCGTTCACACCATGTCTTAATTACCACAATTATGCGATTTTAACTTAAACACTTTTAAAAGCGTTCGTAATTACAGCTTGTAAGACTGGGTTAAAAACAACAATTTCTGGGTTATTTGGCAGCACAGCGCTGGGTAAATATTGGACAGAACACACGTTGTGTTATTTTAACCCAGTTCGTTGGGTTTTATACATTAATTTGCTGGGTTGTTTTTTGACATTGTGCTGGGTCAGTCAACCTACTAAGGTTTTTCATTTTAAATAATAAAAATGCACTTTAAAATCTGTTTATATACACTATATTGCTAAAAGTATTGGAACAACCCTCCAAATCATTGAATTCAGGTGTTCCAATCACTTCCATGGCTACAGGTGTATAAAATCAAGCACCTAGGCATGCAGACTGCTTCTACAAACATTTGTGAAAGAATGGGTCGCTCTCAGGAGCTCAGTGAATTCAAGCATGGTACCGTGATAGGTTGCCACCTGTGCAAAAAGTCCATTTGTGAAATTTCCTCACTACTAAATATACCACGGTCAACTGTTAGTGGTATTATAACAAAGTGGAAGCAATTGGGTACAACAGCAACTCAGCCACGAAGTGGTAGGCCACGTAAAATCACAGAGCGGGGTCAGTGCATGCTGAGGCGCACAGTGTAGGGTTGTAGCTAAACTTTGCAGGAAAGTGGACCTTAAGGGCCACAGTTGATGTGCAGTTGGCAGCAACACTCACCTTGAAGAAATCAAAAGTGAAGAAGGCTATGTATGTTTGCATTCATTTTGTACCTTATTAACTTTGGATTCATTCGATTGCTCCGGCCTGATCGATTGCTCCTGTCTGCCTCCTGCCTGCTGTGCTCGCGTGTGCTTTGCTTGCTTTTGAATCTTTATTTGATATCATTCCCTGTTGTTTAAACTGCTAAATATAACTTACCCATCACCATATATTGTCTAAATATTGCCTACCACATTAAATCTGACATCGCTAGCTTTTAATCTAAATCACTATCACGCGTTAGCATTTCGCTAGCCTGTTAGCTTGCCATCTCTGCACTCGGGTCTCTTGTTTTCTGAGTTCATTAAACAACTGTGGTGAGTTGGATTAGTAAATAGACTCCATCAAACAACTGTGGTGAATTGGATTAATCAACAAATACGGTAAGCCATGTCTTCTTCTCCTGTCATTGTCACTTGCACTGCATGTTTCATGTTTAGTATATCTTTCTCCGTTGGCGAACAGGGCTTCACATGTGATAAATTTAAGGAGATCATCAGGCTGACAGAAAAGATTTCAGAATTAGAGACACGCATCCAGACTTTATTTGAGAGTAGTGAGAATGTAACAGCTTTAGACACTGCTTTGGATGCGAATAGCTTAGTGAACTCTGTACATTGTTCAGTTCCGGCTGTAGAGCCCGTGCAGCAGGGCAACTGGGTGACGGTGAGACAGCATAGTCGCGGATCAAAAAAACACTCTTCTGTTCCGATTAGAACATCAAACAGGTTCTCCCCACTCAGTGACGCACCCACTGAGAATCCTGTTGAAAGTGCCCTAGTTATTGGCGATTCTATTACACGGAACGTGAAAATAGAGACACCAGCCACCATAGTCACATGTTTACCGGGAGCCAGAGCGCCTGACATCAAAGCAAATTTAAAAGTGCTGGCTAATGCTAATCGTAAATTCTCTAAGATTATTATTCACGTCGGCACTAATGATGTTCGACTTCGCCAGTCGGAGATCACCAAAATTAACATTAAAGAGGTGTGTAAACTCGCAAGTACGATGGCAGATGACGTTTTTTGCTCTGGTCCCCTCCCCGTTAAAAGGAGTGATGAGATACTTAGCAGACTATCATCACTCAATGGCTGGTTGTCTAAGTGGTGTCCGCAAAATAACATAGGGTTCATAGACAATTGGAAAAGCTTTTGGGGCAGACCTGACCTGTTGAAAAAAGATGGCATCCATCCTTCCTGGGATGGTGCCGCTCTTCTCTCTAGTAATTTGGCACATAGTCTTAGAGCTAAACCTTGACTAACTGGGGCCCAGGTCAGGAAGCAGACGGACTGGCTTACCCGACCGCCTGCTAGCTGTCTCACGTCACAGAAGTCAGATAAATCCCAGCACATAGAGACTCTTTCACCTAGATATTATCACATAGAGACTGTGTCTGTTCCACGAATTAGTAAATACAAAAAACCATCAAAACCATTCAACGGTAAAAATTTAATTGATGTCCAACAAATAAACAACAGATATAATACAGATGATCAAATGATAAAGCTCAGGCTGCTGAATATTCAATCCCTTTCCTCAAAAGCGCTTATTGTTAATGATATGATTACAGATCATAACCTAGATGTGCTGTGTTTGACAGAAACCTGGCTAAAACCTGACGATTACATTACTTTAAATGAGTCCACCCCCCAAGATTATTGTTATAAACACGAGCCACGTCTGAAAGGTAAAGGGGGAGGTGTTGCTGTAATTTATGATAATATCTTCGGTATTACTCAGAAGTCTAGTTTCAAATATAATTCCTTTGAAGTTTTGGTGCTTTATGTAACGTTATGTAGTGAAATTGATAAATCCCGTTTGACATTTGTGCTGGCTACTGTATACAGGCCACCAGGGCACCATACAGACTTTGTAAATAATCTTCCTCATCAGTTTCATCTCCTCAGCATCCCAGATAGCCTAGAGGAACTCGATGTTGCAACAGAAACTATTGACTCTCTCTTTTCCAGCACTTTAGACACAGTTGCTCCCCGGCGCTTAAAGAAGATTAAAGAAAATAGTCCAACGCCGTGGTACAACGAGCACACCCGGGCCCTTAAAACAGCAGCCAGAAAAATGGAGCGCAGCTGGAAGAAAACAAAACTGGAAGTTTTTCGCATTTCGTGGAAAGAGAGCATGATTGCATACAGAAAGGCCGTAAAAACTGCTAGATCTGCTTATTTCTCGACTCTCTTAGAAGAAAACAAACACAACCCTAGGTATTTATTCGATACAGTGGAATGATGTTAACTTCTGATGTTTGTAAACAGCACAGCAGTAATGACTTTATGAACTTCTTTACTTGTAAGATTGATAATATTAGGAAAAAAATTATAACCATGCAGCCGTCTACTACAGTAATCACATCAGACATGCATTGTAGTGTCACTGAGGAAAAATTACATTCATTCACTGCTATAGGAGAAGAAGAATTGGCTAAACTCATTAAATCATCAAAATCAACAACATGTATGCTCGACCCTATACCGACTAAACTACTAAAAGAGAAGCTTCCAGAGGTCATAGAGCCTCTTCTTAATATCATTAATTCATCTTTGTCATTAGGATATGTACCGAAAACGTTTAAGTTGGCTATTATTAAACCACTCATTAAAAAACCACAACTTGATCCTACAGAATTAGTCAATTACAGGCCAATCTCAAATCTACCCTTTCTGTCAAAAATACTAGAAAAGGTAGTGTCCTCACAATTATGCTCCTTTTTAGAAAGAAATGGTATCTGTGAGGATTTCCAGTCAGAATTTAGACCGTATCATAGTACTGAGACTGCTCTCATTAGAGTTACAAATGATTTACTCTTATCATCTGATCGTGGTTGTATCTCTCTGTTAGTATCGATCTTAGAGCTGCATTCGATACTATCGACCACAACATTCTTTTGAATAGACTCGAAAATTATGTTGGCATTAGTGGAATTTCATTGGCATGGTTTAAATCATACTTATCTGACCGTTATCAGTTTGTAGCATTAAATGAAGAGATGTCACACCGATCACAAGTTCAGTATGGAGTACCGCAGGGCTCAGTGCTAGGACCGTTGCTTTTCATTGTTATGCTGACGATACTCCGCTCTATATTTCTTCACGCCCTGACAAAATTTACCAATTTCACAAGATTAACGGAATGCATAGCTGATATAAAAAAATTGGATGACCAGTAATTTCCTGCAACTTAATTCAGAAAAATCATTGGACAAAAAAACTCCACAAGTAGTAACCTAGAATACTGTCTAACACTCGATGGCTGCTCTGTCAAGTCCTCGTCGTCAGTTAGGAACCTGGGTGTGCTCTTTGATACCAATCTCTCATTTGAAAGCCACGTTTCTAGCATCTGTAAAACTGCATTCTAACATCTTAAAAATATATCTAAATTACGGCACATGCTTTCAATGCAAAATGCTGAACAGTTAGTTCATGCGTTCATGACCTCAAGGCTAGATTATTGTAATGCTCTACTGGGTGGTTGCCCTGCTCGCTTAATAAATAAACTGCAGCTTGTCCAAAGCGCAGCAGCTAGAGTTCTTACTAGAACCAGGAAGTATGACTATATTAGCCCGGTTCTGGCAACACTCCATTGGCTTTTAAAATCTTGCTAATTACTTACAAAGCACTAAATGGTTTAGCTCCCCAGTACTTGAGCGAGCTCTTAACGCATTATACTCCATCACGTCTATTGCGGTCTCAAAATTCTGGCCAGTTGATAATACCTAGAATATCAAAATCAACTGCAGGCGGTCGATCCTTTTCCTATTTAGCACCTAAACTCTGGAACAGTCTTCCTAGCATTGTTCGGGAAGCAGACACACTCTGTCAGTTTAAATCTAGACTAAAAACACATCTCTTTACTATGGCATACACATAAAACATTTTTAATTTATATTATTCAAATCAGTTAAATGATTGTTTTAGGCTGCATTAACTAGGTCAGCCGGAACCGGGAACACTTCCCATAACACCTGATGTACTCGTTACATCATAAGAAGAATGGCATCTACGCTAATGTTAGTCTCTCTGTTTATCCCGAGGTTTACTGCAGTCGGCCGTATCCGGGCCGTATCCGGACCAGATGGTGGACCTGCGCCTGGACATGACCAACGCATCCCTGAAATGTCTGCAGAGACCGTGTCAATTAAACTCCCCCCTGTAAATGCCGCATCGACACGACATCCTCATTAAACCCGTCCCCGGCGTGACGACTCCAATCTTTCGAATAATCCTACGAATATCTATTGATCTAATATGACTTCTGACCTGTAATGTTGCCAGAATCATAATCATACACTATTTGTTCGTCGGCCAGAGGAGAACTGGCACCCCGACTGAGCCTGGTTTCTCCCAAGGTTTTTTTCTCCATTCTGGCCCTGAAGGAGTTTTGGTTCCTTGCCACCGTCGCCTTTGGCTTTTGGCTTGCTCAGTTGGGGACACTTAAATTTCAACTATATTACTGATCCGCCCGCATTGACACTATATGATAATTGAAATGAGCTAGATGACATCACCGTTTTCACCAGAGCGGCTGTACAGCCGAATCAAATTCTGTTGCATTATTTTCCTGTTACCACTGTGAAGCTGCTTTGAAACAATTGGCATTGTAAAAAGCACTATATAAATAAAGGTGATTTGATTTGATTTAACTGGTAGGCTATATAAGGATATATTATTAACTCAAAGCAAAATTTTGCTAGACACACAAGGGAGAATTAATAAAGAATGAGAGCTGGTACCATTTTATTTGCACATGCTGCCTGCACTGGTTTAGCATCTGGTTAACTAAAGAATGTATGCAAATCAGGTAAAATAAAAATGCTAAAATTGTGTACTACAACACATCTGGATATGCCTGGTTATAACGATCATCTCCATGCTTTGCTGAATTATTTTAGCCATCACAACAGAATGTACACAAAAATCTCTTATTAATAAAATTCTGTTTACCACAGGGATAATAGCAAAAGGCAATGATCTTTGTGAATATGGTACAATCCATAATGAGGCTAATTTGCATAGAAAGGAAGTGGTTTGCCATCAGAAGAATGACAATGACTTAAATTTTAATGTGTAATATGGTGCAGCACTATTTTAGAGCATTTAGCACCTAGCTTAACTGCGGGTGCAGTGTTCTGCACTGAAATACTAAGTGGTGCAATTGTAAATAGTGCAATAGTGAATTCACCCCACATTTGCATACCTGTTTTGGCCAGATGTCATCTCTGCCTGCTTTGCATCCAGAGAGCAACTTCATGAAAGTGCTCAGCACTCTGAAACATTTCAAGATGATACATTTTGCACTATGGTAAGGCTTGTCTTCTTATTTCACCTTTTTAAAGAACAAAAGTTGAAGCAACTTGAGGAGAGTAAGGAAACAGGAGCCAGGACTGCCAGGGAAAGAAAGACAAGAGACCTGAGCTAATTTACAAGGCTGTGAGCGGGTTGAGGTTTCAGTTTAACCTTTGCAGGGCAAAGTATAAAGAGGGAAAAGACTTATTGTAACACCATTACAGCATTATTACAAACGATCCATACACCACCAAAACAAATATCAAGCTAAATTTAAGCATTTTTAGTATTGGGGTGGGGGGTTGGTGGTGGGTGGTGGGCGGTAGAGGAAACAAAATCCAAGCATTGTTTAATGAATATACATTATACATATGCATAAGATGTCAACAATAGCACTCCACACATAACTTTTTATCCAACACGTTTTGTTACTCCAAACATGTTACATTTAACCTCACATATTATTCATAGATGTATTGCAAAAATACCCAGCCATTACTAACTACCAACTGTTTCCCAAGGTCAGTTATTGTCATTGAATCAAAAACATGTAACTGATCTTTACCTGACACTTTAAATGCAAATCAGAACCCTATACATTCTTGTTGTGGCTGAGACATCTATTACACACAGGCACATGTAGATATACACATTCAAAGCAACAAATTGCAGCCAAGCCCACACCTGCAAGTAAGCAAATCACCCGAATTTGGTTACCTAGCCCTGCCCTTACTAAGTTAATCAAGGCATTGAAAGAAATGTTTTCAGCATCAAATGCAATACTGCCAGTACCACGCATAGCTCTAATGCTTGTCTTTTGTAAAAACAAACCAAGTTTTTCTATATTTGCACTAATACTGCAGTTTCTCAAACTCTACAATAACCTATGAACACCTGCTTTAAGATCCAAAACTTTCAAACAAAAAGATAAAAGCCCAAACCATGCAAGTAAACTACTGTAACTTCAACTTACAGTTCGCCGCTGCCTCTACATGCTCAGGTATCAATCTGTCATAGCCTCCCGTCACAGAGGAACGAGACTGTGCTAGTTACTGCCTACAGTTAGGTTATCTCTCGGTTTTATGTATTATTCATCAACAAAAAGTAACACAATATTGTACAATATCCCACCATGTTTGGCTTCTGACTGTTGCTTTAATCTCACCTCGTTGTTGCTACTTGGCTGAGGTGACCCATGGACGAAGACATGCAATATCACTAGCAGATGACAGAATAAAACAGGCAACTGTTTGGACACCTGTACTGTAATAGGTGCAACAGGGCATGACACCAGACTTCAGGCTATAGAATAGTATGATAGAGTTTCTACCTACAGTGCTACATTCTAACAGAGCAACATGGTATTGCGATTGTCACTACATCCAAAGTCTGCACTGTTGCAAAGATTTAATGTTACTTATCTATCTTAGAGAGACATCTAGTGTCTCTACCTCTGGCAATGACAACACCATGACCTAGCAGACAGGGTCATTTCAGTGTCAGTATTGTGAGTATAGATCATTTTATTTATTTATTTATGTATTTATTTATTTATTAGATGTTGCTGCATTTGTATAAGTTCATAGACCCTTATTGGGGAAAAAATTAGTGTTGCCAATTCAGCTGTCCTGCATGTCATTAGAAAGGCCCCCTGACTCCCCTGGGACTCAAACCGGCAACCTTCTTACTGTGAGGCAACGATGCTACTGAGGTCCCCTAAAAAGGTCTTTTAAAAGCTTTTCTAAAAAAAAAAATGTATCTTTAGCTTCTTATTATGTAACTTAACTTCCTATTATGTAACTGCAAAAAAAGGTTTTAGCTTAAAGGGATAGTTCGCCCAAAAATGACAATTCTGTCATCATACTCAACCTCAAGTTGTTCCAAACCTGTATGAATTTCTTTCTTCTGCTGAATACAAAATAATATATTTTAAAGAATATGGGTCACCAAACAGTTGATGGACCCCATTGACTTCCATAGTAAGAAAAAAAAAAAATACTATGGAAGTCAACAGGGTCCATCAACTGTTTGGTTACCGACATTCTACAAAATATCTTCTTTTGTGTTCACCAGAAGAAAGAAAATCATACAGGTTTGGAACAACTTGAGGGTGAGTAAATGATGACAGAATGAACTATCCCTTTAAGATATTGCCACCTAGGGCCCTGTCATACCCGGTGCAATGCGACACCAGGCACGACGCAAGTGTTTTTTGCTAGTTTCAGCCCAACGCAGTTATCATTTTCACACCAGCACCACGTTGTTTAAATAGCAAATGCACTCGCACCCATCTGTTCGCCCATGGGCGTTCTGGTCTGAAAACGAGGTGTGTTCAGGCGCATTGTTGGCGCGTTGCTATTTTGAGGCAACTGAAATCGACTGCACCATTGACCAACAAAAACCCGTTCTAAAGTCAATAGCGCAGTATTTTTGTGTTATTTAAAGTGCGCATTAGTAATATGCGCCTATAGGAGGGTGCACAACGTGCGTACACTCTGCTTATTACACACACAGGGTAGCAGCACACAAACATGCCAAATATTAAAAATAAAAATTCCTCTCTGGAGAAGCGTTCAGTCTTTCCACTCGCAAATTCCGCCATGTAAATAGCGAATCCGCCATGGTGCAAGCGCAACTGGCTTTTAAAGGGAATGGGAGATGAGACTCTGATTGGTTTATTGCACGTTATGCCCAAAACACACCCATGACTTTAAGTCAGTGTTGATTGATGCAGAGAAGAGTAGAATGGATTGATGGCTTGCATTTGTATGTGGCATGCAACAAATCTATGAACCGATAGGTCTAAATTGGTCACACCCATGACTACAACCCTTTTGGACCATGCGCCTGGCGCGCCAACCGTTTTTTCCGTCGTTAAACTAGCAAAAGTGGATTCGGACGCCCTAAGTGCACCTGCGCAATGCGCTTTAGACCATGCGCTCAGATTGTTAAAATAGGGCCCCTAGACTTACAAACTAAACAGATTTTTTAGTAAGAAAATATGAGTGGTTCTTGACCGTGTAAATCTTGTGTAAATGCTAAAGGTATTGTGGGTGGTTGGCAGGTCATTGCTGGGATGTTACTAGGTGTTTACTAATTGGCATAAGTCACAAAAAAGCCATCCTATATTTAACTCTCTATGACTAAATTTGAACTGTCAGTATTTGAGATTGACAACTGCATTTACTTCTCAAAATGTCCTGTTTACAAAGCAGCTTATTATAGCGGTATGAGTTACGTAATCAGATTACTTTTTTCAAGTTAAAGTAATGCATTACTTTTAAATTTACAACAAAATACCTAAACTACTTTTTCAAATAAGTAATGCAAGTTACTTTGTTTTCCAATTTATTGACTGACAGCTCTCCTGTCACCATGTTGAGAGAAATCGGGAGTAAGGTGCAGAGGTGGGGTGTGTGAGGTTTAAAAATGATGGTTATTGTACTTAAATGTGAGCATGCATTTACTTGTCTTACTTGCACAAAAACAGATGCACTATTTCTCAAAATGCAGTGAAATGCAAACTCAGAATATTACGCAAAGCTGCTATAATTAAATGTTAAATAATACAAAAATTGCTATGTGGGTCTCAGTTTTCAGTGATATAGGCACATGACTAGTGGCTGGTCTATGTGTGCAATTCCACAAACCTGGAAGACCTTCTGAATGTATATAAGCAGAAGACTTTTTTAGAAAGGAAAATTTAAAAGATAAAAAAAATAGAGAGATATAATAAATTATGAATAATTATCTGCCATTGTGAGAACAACATGTAATCATGTAATCAATAAAAAAAGTAATTGTAGTCTGATTACTAACATTTTAAAACGTAATATAATCTAATCGTAATCTGTTATAATATAAGACTGTTTGTAACCAAGCAGATCTCGGCAGCCATTGACTACCATAGTGGGGTAAAAAATACTATGGAAGTCAATGGCTGCCGAGATCTGCTTGGTTACAAACATTCTTCCAAATATCTTCCTTTGTGTTCAGCAGAAGAAAGAAATTCATACAGGTTTGGAACAACTTGAGGGTGAGTAAATGATGACAGAATTTTCATTTTTGGGTGAACTATCACTTTAATTTTTGGAATCTGATTACATAATCTAGATTACATGTAATCAGTTACTGCTGAGCACTGCTTGTAACCATGGTAGTAATATTGACTAAAGTAATATTAAAGATGGCGACATCCATCTGGAAAGTCTTATCACATTTGACAACAAGATTCCAATCGTGGTTTAGTAACTAACAGTTAGATATGATGTATGTGTCATCTGAAGGTTTGTCTTCCACTGGGGCTGCGGTCAGTTTTGTGGTCTGCACGCAACTTATGCTCCCCTCTCTACTCAGGTATAAAAGCTGTCCGTACGTTTTGCCTCTTTGTTGCCATCTCTGTTTGAAACCTGTAGTCATTTGCGGAATTATCATCTTTACGTGGGTTGTGCATCGGCACAGCTCCTCAGCGTGGCTGGCTGTCAGTCACCGCACCAGTGTGGATACTGTAGTTCAGAATCACAGATTCTACGTCTTAGAAGTACGACCAAAATAAGAATTTTCACCGGAAAATGTAATCTGAACAAGTAAATATCATGTCTTTCACTTTCGTTTTTTTTTGAGAAAAAGAAGCATTACAATAAATCGCTAGCAGTCTAACGATACATCGTTAATTGATATATCGCAATATAAAAATGCTATGATATGTATCGTTGATGTAAACGATATAATTCGCGATATAGAGTTGCTTTATCCAAGGCTCAACTTACTGTATTTATAAGGTATAATTCAAAAATGTAAATTCTGTCATCATGTACTAACCCTCATGTCGTTTCGTTTAACTTCCAAACACAAATGAAGATATTTTTATAAAATATGTGCGTGACACACGAAAACAACATGAGAGTGAGTAAATGCAGAACTTAAATTTTTAGTGCATTGATAGAGAGAGAGGCAGGACATAGCGAGCACCGGGAGAATCTGTGCATGCGTGGCTTAAGAGATCCAAAGCCTGCATTGAAAGCGCGAGTTCTACGTGAGTAACGTTTACGGAGTTTCAGTGACATTATTACATTAAACGACTATATATAATGTTGAATATAATGTATAATAATGCAATGGGGGAAATATATGTGGGTCCTGATAATAATATTATTATTTTAATAATAATAAAAAAGTAAAAATAAGAAAAAAAATTTTGGCTTAAAATATCCCGATACGTATCGTATCGTATCGTGAGTTCAGTATCGCAATTTGTATCGAATCGTGACAATGTATCGTTACACCCCTATAAATCGCGCTACCAAACGGTGATTAAATCTAATGATCGCTTAGCTCATATCACATCGAACCATGCAAATTATTATTATTATTGTTATACTTTGATCTCAAATTGATAATGTTAACAACATCAGCATTGTGTGACTACATGTATTTAGTTTAATCTCCAGTTGTCATTGATGATGTCGTTTGGACCTTTCTGGATTACAATCCGCCATCAAAATGATACATTCAATTATTCCAGCTGCTGTGAGAAAAGGCTAAATGACCCGCCACCTGCAGCATCCACACACGCGATTTAGCCTACTAGCCGGACTCCTTCTTTATGTATACAGACATGATGTAATGACGTTGTGAATCGGGCTAAGGTAAGGAGATAGTTTTGAACACTAACTGTTTATGTACTTGCTCAAATATTGATTTTGGATTATTTTTAAGTTACGGACAGCAGCTTTAAGAATTAAATAATGAACTTGCATGTCGTTAGGACTCTTGTTGTTTCAAATGAAAGAAGTCTTAGCAGTTTTATGGAAGTCATCTTTGATATTCCTTTAGTCACTTTCACTGTGGTTAAAGATGATACTCATGAATATAATATGGTTGCACATTCATACAGACAGTACTTGAGCCACCATTGTAAACTGCTGTGTGAACAGAACATTTTGAGACTCACACCTCCAAGTAAATGTAGTCGCCATTCCAAAATACAGACAGTGTGAATGTAGCCTAAGAGATTTTTTTAAATCATTTTATCTATTAATTTGCCTGATGTCATTGGAGAACTTGTTTAAGTTCCACAAAGAACTTTTTATCATCTAGTGATTTAGAAAACCATGTATATGCTTTAAAGAACTCAGAAACCAAAACACTGATGTTACATCTCCAAAGAGCCACCTTAAGAACTCTATACCGCTAAAACTAGTTCTTGATATGAAGACAGTTCTTTGCTGAACCTAAGGTGTTGCTAAGACCCAATTTAGACCTATCGGTTCATAGATTTGTTGCATGCCACATACAAATGCAAGCCATCAATCCATTCTACTCTTCTCTGCATCAATCAACACTGACTTAAAGTCTTTCCTGAGCTTCCATCCTCTCTTTGCTTGACTGGATGTCCGGTAAGTTACAGCATTCGACTCCCATTATAACATCCAATTATTGGCAAACATTGACAAGCATTTTCTTCTCTGTCAATCAATTTTAGCAGCCTTTCACACTTCACTAGGGACAACACTCACCATCAGGGGCTGCTGCCCAACCTCTACAGTATATGTGTGTGTCTATCTGTGTGGCCTGCAGAGATAGAGCGCTATAGCTGAAGAGCTGCAGAAAGCTGAAATATTCATGGCTGCTTCTGTTTCTCTGGTTTGTTATGAAGCTCCCGTGGTGTTCATTAGGTCCCTCCCTTCCCCGTAGTTCAGTTTTTACACCGGAGGAGACACCAGATGCCATGCTGTTCACTTGCCGTGTGCAACCCAGGAAGACTGCGTCAGAAGATGCCGCTGCCTCTTACTGTGCACCTTGATCATCTCTTTTTACCCACCCTGTCTCTTTCTTTCTTTTGCAATCTCTTTCTTTGCACTTTCTCTCATATGACTAGCCCAGGCAAACATCATAATTCGAAGCAGTGAGGAGAAACCAGCACTGATACTTCAACCTCTAGAAAGAGGACCATCAATCACAGGCTGATAGGAGGACCACAGGCAATCAATAACTCTGTATGAAGTCGTCCACTTCCCGACCCACGAGGAGGCCCCTCGTCATGCATCACAGTGACACCTCCCTACCCCCCTTCAGGTCTCCCTGGCCTCTGACGGCCTTCATTTCTAAAGGGGCCCAATTTGATCAGCCTCTTTAAGTGGTACTCCCTCAACTGGATCTCCCAGGCTTGAGTTACCACAGCTAAAGTGCCAAATTTCCTGCTCTGTTGGGTTACAAATGGTGCAGTCCAACCCACAGGCGGAGACACAGCAGTGGCCATAATGACCCCATGATTAGTATGGGCACTGGGCCCACAACCTACTTGGACGGAATCTCTGTACCAAGACCAGCCCCCCAATTCAGACAATGAGCCAGACAGACACATTACCTGCTCTGTGTTTCTATTCAAAGCAGAGAAGTACAGTCTCTATAACTCGCCAGTCCCTTTTTACGGATTTAACCAGCAAAAAATATATGAAGAAAATGTGAGACTGCGCTAGTCTGTACAGAAATGTTAAGGTGTTGTAGGCGGTTGCCAGGGTGTTTCTATACGTTTGCTAAGGTGTTCTGTAGCCTATATCTATGTGGTTGTTGTGAGTTTTCTGGGTAGTTGCTAGGCATTGCTGGAGTACGCTAAGTTGTTGCTAGGTAAAAAAAAAAAAGCCCAAGGGCAAGTCTCTATCCCTCTGTCTGAATATGCTTTCTAGTGTGTGAAAAACAGTACGACAAATATGTAGTATGTCTAAATACACAGTATTCGTTCAACCAAACGTGATTTTATTTTCGACCAGTGTGTCGATTTTTTCCCCATCGCCCCACGATGAAACGGGCCATCCAATTAGATATGAGCTTTAGATCACGTGCCTGGAGCCACTGCTGTTGCACAAAGGGGCAAGATTGATGGCGCTGTTTTGAAAACCAGTCTAAACACCAAAGAAAAGTATTCAGGAAGAGATAAGAGAATGGATGTTGAGTTATTTTATCATTTTATCAACAGATTTATTCATACATGTTTACTTAATATTTCTTTATATTAAGAATTATATATTTCCAATATACAATTTCTATTAATTTTCCACTGAATTATGTGACCTGAAGAGCTTGAAACAGTGTATAGAGTGCTGTCAGAATGTGTGTCTGTTTTCTTCCAGGTGAGCGTGTATTATGAGTCAGAGAGCATTCATTCGCTCTAGATCTGTCAATCATATTACATGATCATAACTCCTGCCCTTCTGCATGACGACATTCTGTATACTTCCTTGTTACGTACATACACAAATGAGAGAAACATTTCTACAGATAAAACATGAAACCAAATAGAAATATGATTACGACGATATTAGCGGTGTAACGGTTCTCTGTATAAAAAAAATTTTTTTTTCGAACCATACCGTTCTCCACCCACGGTTTGGCATGCACTTGCACCGCGATTCATCTCAAATGTGACGATGCATCTATAATATGGTTTGTTAAAAATAACAACGCGTAAAACAGACAGTTAGGCTAATGTATGTTTATGTCGATGGATATTCTGGCTTCCCAATACATTACAACAGCGATGATCAAAAAGCATGGACAAAACAGTCACCCTTGTATGCGAGCGTCATATGCTTGAATGTAACAGTCATTTACGCCGTCATCACCCAGGTGTTGATAGCACGCGAGCGCAGGTGAGACCTGAACAGCACACGTTGCTATCTGTGTTTAAACTAAACTCATTTAAGCCTGGCAAACATTCAAGAGCAAGACGCGAAAGAGAACTAGCGTGCGCTGAGAGAAGATTTGTGTGTGTGTGTGTGTGTGTGTGCGCGCACTCGGCATTGCAGATAGCGCACAAATATTGAGTTCTCTTTCAAGTCTTGCGCCTGAACAGACAAATTCACACAAAAATTATGTCAACATGCCCGTCTTGGCAAGTATCCTGGCAAACATAGTAGGTTATGTCTTAAGTAAAACGTAAACAGTTGAGAAAGATGTGTTCATGTGTAGTATGTACTAAATCCGTGCATTATTTCTTAAAGGGAACGAAGCCTATTCCTGCTGTCTGTGTTTTTAATGTTAATCAAACAACAAATGACAAAGAAATCACTCACTCCTCCTGACTGAATAGCTTTTGTACGTCAATAATGATTAATCTTTACTTAATTTATACAGTGAAGATTATAATATGCAATGTTATTTTATATTTGATTTAATTTATTCAATTTCTGTATCTGAAAACTACTGTTAGATACCTGAAAAGCACTGTTTATTTTATATGCATCTTTGCTCTATTGTATGTATTTGTGTTGCTTGTAGTTTGATTATATTGTCTTTATTTTTATTTGACAATTGAATATAGCTAATAACTACAAACCCGATTCCAAAAAAGTTGGGACACTGTACAAATTGTGAATAAAAAAGGAATGCAATAATTTACAAATCTCATAAACTTATATTTTATTCACAATAGAATATAGATAACATATCAAATGTTGAAAGTGAGACATTTTGAAATGTCATGCCAAATATTGGCTTATTTTGGATTTCATGAGAGCTACACATTCCAAAAAAGTTGGGACAGGTAGCAATAAGAGACCGGGAAAAGTTAAATGTACATATAAGGAACAGCTGGAGGACCAATTTGCAACTTATTAGGTCAACTGGCAACATGATTGGGTATAAAAAGAGCCTCTCAGAGTGGCAGTGTCTCTCAGAAGTCAAGATGGGCAGAGGATCACCAATTCCCGCAATGCTGCGGCGAAAAATAGTGGAGCAATATCAGAAAGGAGTTTCTCAGAGAAAAATTGCAAAGAGTTTGAAGTTATCATCATCTACAGTGCATAATATCATCCAAAGATTCAGAGAATCTGGAACAATCTCTGTGCGTAAGGGTCAAGGCCGGAAAACCATACTGGATGCCCGTGATCTTCGGGCCCTTAGACGGCACTGCATCACATACAGGAATGCTACTGTAATTGAAATCACAACATGGGCTCAGGAATACTTCCAGAAAACATTGTCGGTGAACACAATCCACCGTGCCATTTGCTGTTGCCGGCTAAAACTCTATAGGTCAAAAAAGAAGCCATATCTAAACATGATCCAGAAGCGCAGGCGTTTTCTCTGGGCCAAGGCTCATTTAAAATGGACTGTGGCAAAGTGGAAAACTGTTCTGTGGTCAGACGAATCAAAATTTGAAGTTCTTTTTGGAAAACTGGGACGCCATGTCATCCGGACTAAAGAGGACAAGGACAACCCAAGTTGTTATCAGCGCTCAGTTCAGAAGCCTGCATCTCTGATGGTATGGGGTTGCATGAGTGCGTGTGGCATGGGCAGCTTACACATCTGGAAAGGCACCATCAATGCTGAAAGGTATATCCAAGTTCTAGAACAACATATGCTCCCATCCAGACGTCGTCTCTTTCAGGGAAGACCTTGCATTTTCCAACATGACAATGCCAGAACACATACTGCATCAATTACAACATCATGGCTGTGTAGTAGAAGGATCCGGGTACTGAAATGGCCAGCCTGCAGTCCAGATCTTTCACCCATAGAAAACATTTGGCGCATCATAAAGAGGAAGATGCAGTTGACAGTTGAGCAACTAGAAGCCTGTATTAGACAAGAATGGGACAACATTCCTATTCCTAAACTTGAGCAACTTGTCTCCTCAGTCCCCAGACGTTTGCAGACTGTTATAAAAAGAAGAGGGGATGCCACACAGTGGTAAACATGGCCTTGTCCCAACTTTTTTGAGATGTGTTGATGCCATGAAATTTAAAATCAACTTGTTTTTCCCTTAAAATGATACATTTTCTCAGTTTAAACATTTGATCTGTTATCTATGTTGTATTCTGAATAAAATATTGAAATTTGAAACTTCCACATCATTGCATTCTGTTTTTATTCACAATTTGTACAGTGTCCCAACTTTTTTGGAATCGGGTTTGTAATTTCCCTGAACATAGCACATACCGAACTGTACCGAAACCGTGATAAAAACGGAACCGTGAGTAAATTAACCTTTTACACCGATCAATCTGTTCGTCTGCGATTCGCTGTGCTGTGAAATGATTGGCTGTAACCGGACGTTAGTGCGACAATAAAGACAGAGCTACCGACTGGATACCAAACATCAACCAGCCCATGCAGTGTTTAACTATTCTGCAATGTATCAATGATATAAATCTATTGGTGATCCTTTGCCTTCTGTAATTAAAAGGATTTCACAGGTTACATCGTCAAATGTGTGAAATTATCAGCAAAGCAGGTTATGAAGATGAATTAAAGTCTGTAATTAAACAATACTGAGGAACATAAGTTTTACTCTCCATTGGACTGTGGGCTGATGCTTTAGGCATATGTCCTACTTAGATTTGCGGTTCATCATCCCACTCAGTTTGACATTTTATGCTTGCCATTTCCTTACAGTGACAATGAAGATCATAATGAGAAAAAGGCCATGCTGACAGATGCCTAATGCAAAATGCTCATGGTTATTAAGAGACAATATAGGGCTGATTCCTGTTATGCAGGACATTTTTATGTCCCCATCATGTGTCTTGATATACTATGTATCAGATAATTATTAACATAAATTGGAAGATTTATTTTTAAATCATTATATTAGTTTTAAACCATTTATTATGAGGGGTTTGGAGTGTTGCAACCATTTAAAAGTAGCCCCGCAAACTGGCAACATTGTCAGATAGGTTGTCTCATTTTTAACCATCCTGGATCAAAAATCTAAGCTTCTGAAATTCTGTTCATTTTCTTACCGCTGTGTTTATAATAAAATGTGGAAATAATCAAGTCAAGTTTATCCTTTCATAGAAATATTTCCCTAAATTACAATACAAGCATAAAGCTACAGAATTCCAGATGGACTACATAACAGGAATGACCAGTATACAAATAATCATACTTAATTTTCAATAAACAATTTATGGAACGCAATTTTGATTGCAAATTTTTCTATTTATGCGAAAGGGACAACATCTGACCTTTGTCTCGCCATGCATCATTTGTGTACACTATTAGCTTTAACAACAGAAGACACACAGCTGTCTATTCATATTAGTTTCATCATTTTTTTCCTTTCCTTCTTTCCACAATCAGTGCATCACAGCTGGAGATCCAATGTATTTACACAGGCGTTGTGATTGTTTCCATACACACTTGAGTCTGGGCTGTTTTGAGGCAGGTGTCGATTCAAATAGCTTTGCCTTGGGGTGACAAGCATGTCAAATTCATCAAATTCCCCCACCACTGATGGGCCACCCAAGGTTAATTTACTCATCAAAGCACAGATTTGACTTTTTGTGGTTTTCCAATATCTAAAGTTAAATGCTCTTTTTATCCTACACTCTAAAAAAAATACTGGGTTGTTTGGGTCAAATATGGACAAACTCAACCATTGGGTTTAAATTAAACTTAAAATTTATTTAACGGTTGGGTTTGTCCATATTTGACCCAAACATGGGTTGCAACAACCCAGCATTTTTTTAGAGTGTAGGAAAATTTAATTGAGAAAAGAAATCGAAATTTAAAAAAAAACAAATACAATTGCAAAAATTGCACTTGTCTGAAACTCAGTAGCTACCAAGTCATTCCTAAGGTGTTCTGAGGAGGTTTTAGCATACATGTGGTTGCATTTTTTTTAAAGTGGGGGTCTAATGCTATTTCATGCATTCTGACTTATTTACACTGTTAAAGAGTTGGATTCTCATGCTAAACATGGCCAAAAGTAAAAAAAAAACAAAAACAAAAAAACACAAGTTGGACGTATGACTCCTTCAGGATTCAAATACATTTCGGAAAGTTTTTTCCGAGTATGGCCCTGTATGACTTCATAAAGGGCGGAATTCCTTGTATGGGCACTGCTCCCGGATGAGCGTGTGCACACATCAACCAGAGCGAGAACAAGAGCACACCCATCAACGAGCTTCGTTCGGGTTACGGAAGCCGTCCGCATCGCTGTCATTTTGTTTTTAGACCACGAAATCAATGTCACTAAAGAAGTGTGTTTCTGGTTGTGAGGGAAAGATAACCTTGTTCAGCTTCCCAAATAACCCAGCGTTAAGGAAACAGTGGATGCAGTTTGTTTTTCCGGAGCAGCAACGGAGTTCTGCAAGTGAGTGAAACCATCAAATGTCTGTTTTGTTGGCAATCGGCGCGTAAGTGTATATAATGTAAACGCGAACGTATAGTGAAATCGAAAGTTATCCAGGGATAATGCCATGATGTATTGTGTGTGTGTGCGCGCGCACATGACTCTTCCACATGACGCCCACTGCACGAGCTCGGGTGTTTTCGGAAAGAATCGGTACAGCGTATCTGTCTTTTAACTAAAGACTCTTCAGAAATATGAATGATGCAATACTACTCTATAGGTACTCAAGATTAACATGAGATTGGCAGAAACTGTGTGTGTTATGTACCCTTTAAAATATTACAAAATGTCTTATACACCTCTCGTCAGTAAGCCAAATGATTTGAGATACCATTTATGCCTGTCACAAAACTTTAATAGTTAGGCATAGGGGTTCGTTCATATCACTAACCCCAAGTATCAGCAAAATGAGCAATAATAATAATAAGCCTTTAAGACTTTAATTGCTTATTTCTGTGAGTACAGCTGTATCAGAGGGTGGCCTCATGTCCTTCACCATGAAAAAATAAACACTGCTATTACTATTTCACTCCTTCTAACCATTTCAATCATTTTCAAATGCAACTTCTCAAGGTTGTGAAATCCCACAACAAATAAATAAATCAATCAATCATGATCTGGATTTATGTGGATGGAATACAGACAATAAATATTCATAGCAAGAATAGGGAAAAAGGATGAATGAGATCATGAATGAGATCTTTAGTATCTCATTTGTTTCTTCAAGATAACATTGTGATTAAATAGAGAGCAATTTGACACTTTTGCTTAAGTTCCCTGCTTCTCAGATGTTGAGAAAAAGACCAGTAATCTCTCACATCTTCTCTAGATTTAGAAGAAATATCAACAATATTGCAAAATGTATGAGGTGCCAAGATGCCAAAGTCAGCAATGCCCTCAAACATTTCTCAAGAAATTTCTTCAAGACCAAATCTGTGCTGTGTTATTTTTTATATCTCTAAACTATATTTGTATTTCTCCAAAGAAATATTAGGAGAAACATCTGACACAAAGATCAATTAATTAAGCTACACAAGAGCAATATCTGAACAATAATTAAAAAAAAAAAAAAAAAAAAACACTTCCGTGTTCAGACCAATCAATCATTCTAGTGTCTATCAGCTAGCAAAATCCTGTTCTGACCGTCATTAATACAATTTTAGTGCAAACAGTGATGGTGAAGATGATCAATGTTTTGCCAGATAACAGTACATGAAGACTGAATGAACAATGTTTAAGATTTAACGATGGATTCCTGGAAAGATATAAAATCTAGTGGATCTATGGTGGAAATATAGTGTAGCTCTTACCAGAGGTGAATGCAGCGGTCTCCAGACATGGTTGGACAGTTCTGCACTGAGCGATTTGGATATGCGTGGCTGCTTTTAAAACAATTATCTCATCCAAAGTGAAGTGGCTTCAGCATATTAGCCCACACACTGGACTCAAGACCAGATAATCATCATAATAACAGTCATTCAGAACATCTCCATCATAAAATGTCAGATCGGTGGGAATGTATAAGGAGTTTACCCATTAGGAAACAAGCAAATCTAAAACGAAAAAACATGCATTATGACACATTGCTTGCAGAGCATGAGAAACTTCTTGCAGTTCAGTTGTTTCATTTAAGTTTGCTCCATGATGTTTATCCAAAAAAAGTACACAAATGAAAATTCTTGACACACAGTAAGAGTCTAGAGCTATAAAATAAATTTGGATAGCATAGCTTAGATATTAGGTCATGGAATAATTTGATGAGAAATGGTTGAGATCTCCGACAATTGATTGCAGATTTATCTTGACAAATCCAAACACAGTTTGAGACATTATTGGGATCTCTTCTGAAACTCAATCCTAGAGGAAACACATGATGAATGGGATCTTTCAACATAATCTCATGGCAGTTTCTAACTATTTTGGCAAATTAGTGGCTTATTCGTATGAATTTGTACGATCCGCTTACGCCCCAGGGATCGGTATTTTTAGGGGTTGACCTCATGTTTAATGCTTCATGCTTTTTTAATAATTGTACGTTTATGTATGATTCACATTGTACAAATTCATACAAAGTCACCACCTTGTAATATATTTATGTTTTTCAGTGAGATCAGGTTGGATGTTTTGGCAGGAGAAACAGCAGATTATACATTCAATTTATTTTTCATTTCATGAGTTTGTTTTGCCCAAATAATCTTTAAACTATTAAGGTTAAACGCTTGCTGTCCGCAGTGGAGAGGCTCGAGGAAGCAGGAGCAAGGTGAGCGGCTGCTTATATGCTCCGGCAGTTCATTGAAAGATTAGATGGGTTCACTCCTCCCGAAATTACGTTTAGGAACTTCACTTAGGGTGTGTTCACACTTGGCATGTTTGGTTCGATTAAAATGAACCCTGGTGCGATTGCTCTGTTAGTGCGGTTCATTTGAATAAGTGTGAACGCTGCCATCCGAACCCTGGTGCGCACCAAACAAACTCTGGTGTGGTTCGAATAATATATATGAACGCAACACAGACCAAAGACATTTAAACGAAACAAAAGCAGGAAAATGAGACCCTAAAAAAAACAAAAAAAAAAACAAAAAACGACAGAATGGCCAAAAATTTGGCTCTGAAAAATTCCAGTCTGATAAAGGCCTATATTGTAACCAATCCATGGAGACATTTGGAAGTTGTTCACACCTAAAACTAGTCACTTATGTACTTACGTGGTCCTACTCGCACTCGTTCCAAGCTGGATTTGAAACAGCGTCACCAACATGGGAGGCGGGCGCGCTAACAAGGACGCTAAAGGCTACAGCCTCTAGCATTAGTTGCTAGTGTGCCTCTAGAGGCCAGGGAAGTGAGGTTTACTGGCACAGCTCTTTACTAGCTGGCCTCCGTTACACTCAGCCCCCTAAACCTCACTCCCATCTTGGTCACGGCACCAGTGTAACTGGTCCTACTCGCACCAGCTTTGAACGGGATTCGAACCAGCATCACCAATATGAGAGGCGGGCATGCTAACAAAGACGCTAAACACCGCAGCCTTTAGCTATAGTTGCTAGCGCTCTTCTGGAGGCCAGGGGAGTGAGGTTTACTTGCACAACTCTTTACTAGCTGGCCTCCGTTACACTCAGCCCCCTAAACCTCACTCACATCCATGTCACGGCACCAATGTAACTGGTCTTACTCACACTAGCTACAAGCGGGATTCGAACCAACATCATCAGCATGGGAGGCGGGCGCGCTAACAAGGACACTAAAAACTGCAGCCTCTAGTGCATCTCTTGAGGCCAGGGGAGTGAGGTTTACATGCACAGATCTAGGTGTTTCTCAAAAGGAAGGTTGCATCCTACGAAGGCTGCATATCTCGGCTGCCACGTCGCTGAAAGGCCATCTCAATTTTAAGGATCCTTGGAAGGCAGCCTTCGTTTCGCGTCCTTCATTCTGGTTTTAAAGGACGCATCAGATGTATCCTTTGCGGCCTTAAATCACCCACAATCCTTTGCACACATTTAAATTCACAAAAATATCTGAGAAATATCTCAGACTCTTGTTTGAGTTTATTATGAAAAGTAAGTAAAGTAAGTTACTTTAAGTAAGTAAAAATAATGTTTTCGGACATGAAAGCATAGATGTTATCTTTTGTTTTGCTGTAAATTTATCACTAAAACCACTGACAATAATGTAAGCCGCTGGGAGACCACAGACGGCTGTCATTCACTGTATTGCATTAATAGAAAGCCAGTAAATATAAAGATTTGTAATACAAAGTATTTTTCCAAAATTAAGTTTTAAAAGTATTTTTGTGTCGTGACCGTGGGGGCGGGAACGTGTGATGTAGCCATGCACACTTACTAGACCGTCTCATTCTAGTGTTTAATTGCTGAGGAGGACACTAGCCTACAAGGTTCAAAAGGACTGGACTGGGAAGGACGCAGTCTCGGTAGGATGCAGCCTTCCGTTTGAGAAACACCCCTATAGTAGCTGGCCTCCGTTACTTACACTTACATATGCTAATCAACTGATCAGCCTTTATTATGATGCTGCTAATAAACAAAGACATCCACCTGAAAATTGATTTCTAAATTCTAAAGGATTTTTTTTACTTCTGCTATGATAGAGAGAGACAGAGAGAGATAGAGAAAGAGAGAGACAGTGTGTTTGGAAAAGATTTGTGAAAAGCCATATATTCTCTTGGCAGGTTTGATGGGTACTGAAGGTTGCAGGCACGCATCAATAGACTGATGTGGCCAATGATGAGGCCATTGTCGTGCAGGGGGACGTGAGATGAATGTGTTCCTGCTGGAGCGCCGCTAAATCTGCTCACCATTGTGAGGGGCTACTGGAGCATGACTCCCCCCAGCTGCTGCTGGAGATAGCAGATGTACTGCTTTATAAGATCCCTATTCACACAAGTAGATCAATTTGACCACCAATATTATATCACGTTCCTTTCAGATTTCTGTCTGACGTTTGAGTTCTGTCTCTTTACTTTCTCTCAGATGTTAGTGTTTTCTTGCTACTAAAATATAATTTTCTAAATGTTTGATAATTAAAAGCAGGTGTTAACTGCATCTCACTAAAGTACTGGTGTGAATTTATAGTTAAGTGATGTAACCTCATTGTCTAATCTATGGCCCTGTTTACACCAGGTATTAAGATGTAATTTGTTTGCTCGGATCACAATTAGACAACGCTAAATAGTCTAAAGTGTTTTGAGCTTGTCCGCTTTCGACCACTTCCAGAGGTATTTGAAAACACATTTGACCGGATTGCTTTAGTGTAAATGCGCATGTGGTCAAATGCGTTCGAACAGCTACAAAAGACCGCCTATAGTCTCCACCTACTGACCTAATGCATAAACGCAGAAACTAAACAAAAGCTGCAACTCTGTTTTTCTGTCGTGTCCGGTCGCATTCATATGCAAATTGCATGAGCTTATTTCATCCATTAGATCACCCATAGACCCTCCCCTCTAAGAAATCAGGACAGAAGTGGTCAAAAGTGGACAAAAGAGAGACACCAGGTGTAAACGGGAATGTGTCTCCCTCATCTACTTGTGATCCGATCGACCAAAACATCTTAACATTAGGTGTAAATAGGGCCTATGAAGAAATGCTAAAAATGGTCTTGTGAATCTTTTGCTGATATGCACATAGGGAAATCTTTAGTTTACAAATTCTCCCATTACATACTCTAGTTCCACACAGCCGTATCTATAGTCTGGTTCACCTGACACTTTTGGAAAGTTAAAGTTGGCATGAAATGAAAATTCACCAGATCTATTTTAAATGCATTGTGAACGATTCGTCCATGCATTTAGAAAAAGAAATAATAATTTAGAAACTAAATTTGGCCATGAAATTTTAACCAATATATAATAACTGACAGACTTCTCTCTGGTGATGTACACCAGTCTTCTCCAATCCGTTTATCTGCTCAAACCCTGCCCCTTTTTTAGATTCAACCTCAAGCTCGCATTTAAATCTGCCTCCGTCCAATCAACAACCCATGCATAAACTAAAGTCCCCACCCTACATTTTTTCTTTTTTGATAATCCGTTTAACTCGGATGTACATCACTAAAAGGAAGAAAACCCACATTTAGTCTGTGCTTCATTTGTGAGTCTGGTTAACACAGGCTGTTGAATTTTACTGCATTTGATCTGGTTTGTTTGAAGTCATTCTGCAGTACCTTGATTGAATCTATATTTATAGACGTCTTTGATGTACAAATTGAATTCTACATTTAATCTACATATTAAGTGAACTTCAGTTTCTTCAGGAAATTGTTAATCATTTCTTTAATGATTTGATCAAACCTTTTATATCCCCAAATAAATTCCATTTGTTTAAACGCCCAGCTTATGGGAGAAAACAGTGAAAAAACAAGGTTAAACATGCTTTACTTTTATAATTGCCACCAAAATTCCCAGAATAAAAGCCTAAAACTCAGGTGTGTGCAATCCTGCTTCTGAAGGACCACTTTCCTGCAGAGTTTAGCTCCAGCACCCCTGCCTGGAAGTTTCTAGTGATCCTAAAGACCAGGTTTCAAATGTGTTCAAATTGAGCTAGAGCTAAAACTGCTGCAAGGTGGCCCTCCCCTGCTATAACTAAACCTATACGTCATTGCGAATTTGGACAAGTGCTCTCAATATGGACTTTTAAATATTATTGACAACAACAAAAAAATGTCAAACCATGTCAAAAAAAACAGTTATGCTGTTTCATAACCACTGGTTTTGCATTTCTACTGAGCTGACAACTAAGTAAATAGCTGGAGATGATGTTATGTATCAGTGGGAGGCTCTTGACAAGAGTGTAAATGGCTCATCGAGTTGTATAACACTTTATCCATTTAATCCACCAGAAGGATGAGTCTTACTCCAGCATTATGAATACTGCAATATGACTAACACCAGTGGTACAGTAATAATTTTATTAGATTAATAAAACAAATTGTTGTTTGAAAAAAAAAAAAAAAGTCAGTCATCGCCATGATGCTAGTATAGGTGGTTGCCAGGGCATTGCTATGCGGTTTGTTAAGTTGTTCTGAAAATTTTTAGCGCATTTTGTGTGGTTGCAATGCCGTTCTGAGTGGTTGCTAGGGTGTTGCTAAGGTAATTTTGGTGGTTGTTTACTAATAAAAGTTCCCAACGCCAACCCAATCTTGCTCCTGGAGGACCACCTTACAGTTTAAGTCTAGCTGTAATTAAACACACCTGAACCAGCAAATCAAGGTCTTCAGGATCACTATCCCTGCATCTGAATATACCCTACTATATAGCAGGTGAAAAACAGTATGTGAAAAGAGTAGTGTGTCCGAATTCACCATATTCGTAAAACAGCAGCCGAAAAGTACCCAGATGAACGTCTCGGTTTCGTATGTAACCCTCGTTCCCTGAAGGAGGGAACGGAGACGTTACATCAGTGACTGACGGAATAGGGGTTTCGCTTAGAAGCCAATCGCCTTCGAGTTCTACAAAACAAGCCAATGGCATGACAATGCCATGGGTCTGCTGAATTTGCATAGCGCAACTCCACCCCACCTCGTGGGTATATAATGAGCTGCGCGTGCACTCTCGCATTATGTTACCTGCTGAGGAGCCGAGGCTGAGCACCCCGGCCGTACCAGCGGTACAGCGGTTGTGGCAGGAGGATGTGATGTCTCCGTTCCCTCCTTCAGGGAACGAGGGTTACATACGTAACCGAGACGTTCCCTTTCAGTCAGTCACTTCGCGTTACGTCAACTGTTGGGCTAGGCTCAACGCCAATACCAAGGTACACTGGGAAGCATATCCCAGGTGGAAATACGCAACACAATGCCTGCCCGCAGGGAGGACTTAGAATACACATATGACCCGAGTACGGGCTGCATATGGAGCACACTGAGGTATCCAGCCCGCAGGGTGGAATGTTTTAACCCCAGGGGTGGCAAGGTGTCTTGCCAAGGGAAGACACGTGCTCAAAGAGACTTACCGTGGAAATACACGTGGGGGTTGCCCAACGGGGGAACCATGCACATAGAGGCACCTAGCCTAACACAAGGGCTGACCAACCGGGCATGCACTCTGGTGTCGGCGTCAACAGTGTTGGAGGAACCCAGGGCTTACTGAGAAACTCACATATCCAGTCTGTGAAGTGGAATGGCGCAGCGATGACACCTGAGCCTGTCCAGTTACTGGCCATTGGGAGCGAGTACACGAGAGGACACTGGCTCTACACGGAGATTGTAGAATCTCGCAAAAGTGTTGGGTGTCGCCCAGCCTGCAGCTCTGCAGATGTCTGTTAGTGAGGCGCCATGCGCTAAAGCCCAAGAGGAGGCTACACTCCTGGTGGAGTGAACCTGAACCTGATATGCCAGGACAATGGCATCCACTATCCAGTGAGACAACCTCTGCTTGGAGAGAGCCTTCCCTTTCTGCTGCCCTCTGTAACAGACAAAGGGCTGGTCTGAGGACCTGAAACACCGCGTCCTGTCTACATAAGCGCAAAGGGCGCGTACTGGACAGAGAAGTGCCAAGGCTGGGTCTGCCTCCTCCAGGGGCAGCGCTTGCAGGTTCACCACTTGATCTCTAAAAGGAACCTTGGACACGTATCCAGGCCGGGGTCTCAGGATCACGTGAGTTAGCCGGCCCGAATTCCAGGCACACTTTGTCAACCAAAAATGCCTGCGGATCCCCTACTCTCTTGATGGAAGGCAAAGCAATCAAGAGCACCACCTTCATAGAAAGGAACTTAAGCTCAATGGACTGCAGTGGCTCAAAGGGAGCTCTCTGCAAGGCAGATAGAACCACTGCAAGGTCCCAAGAAAGCATCTGTAGAGGGCGAGGTGGGTTTATCCTCCTCGCTCTAAGGAACCTGCTGACCAGGTCGTGCTGTCCTACCATTTTTGAGTCCACAAGGTCGTGGTGCGCAGATAATCACGGCCACGTAACCCTTAAGGGTGGAAGGAGACCGCCTTCGATCCAACCCTTCTTGGAGGAAGGAGAGCACGGACCCGATCAGGCATTTCCTGGGGTCTTCTCGGCGAGAAGAGCACCAGGTGATGAGGAGGTTCCACTTCAACGTGTAGGCCTATCTCGTGGACAAGGCCCTAGCAGAAGTGATGGTAGCCACCGCATGTGGTGGTAGGGTACTCAAACCTTCCTCCCACACGTGCAGGTGCCACAGGTCGGGACGCGGGTGCCAGAGGGTGCCCGTCTCTGAGAAAGGAGGTCCTTCCTCAGAGGGATAGGCCAGGGAGGGGCTGTCGCGAGGAGTACGAGATCGGAGAACCAAGTCCGGCTGGGCCAATATGGGCGACCAAAAGGACCTGCTCCTCGTCCTCCCTGATCTTGCACAGGACCTGTGCGAGAAGGCTCACTGGGGGAAACGCATACTTGCGTAGGCCCCGCAGCCAGCTGTGCGCTAGTGCATCCGTGCCAAGGGTCCCCTCGGTCAGGGAGTAAAACCAGCAATGGGAAGAGTCGTGGGAGGCAAACAGATCTACCTGTGCGTCGCCGAACTGTTCCCAAATCAGCTGAATCGTCTGGGGATGGAGTCTCCATTCCCCCCGGAAGTGGCTGAGACCGTGAGAGCTCGTCGGCTGCACGATTCAGATCTCCCGGGATGTGAACGGCACAAAGCGACCTCAGATGCTTCTGACTCCACAGGAGGAGATGGCGGGCGAGTTGCGACATCCGGCTGAAGTGTAGACCACCTTGTCGGTTGATGTACGCTACTGTCGCCGTGTTGTCTGAACGGACCAGTACGTATTTGTCCTTCAGCAGGGCTCGACGTACAGCCAGCAACTCGAGGCAATTGACATGCTATAGGCGCTGGGGTCCTTTCCAGGAGCCCGCGGCAGCATGTCCATTGCACATGGCACCCCAGCCCGTGGCAGAGGCATCTGTTGATACAACAACATGCCTGGAAACTCGTTCTAAGGGCACTCCAGCCCGTAAAAAGGAGAGGTTCAACGACAAGGTGAAGGTTTGACGGCAGGCCCGAGTGACTGGGACCCGGAGCGTGCCTTGTTGCCATGCCCATCTCGGGACTCGATCGCGAAGCCAGTGCTGAAGCGGTCTCATATGAAGCAATCCGAGCGGCATGACCGCCACTGCGGATGCCATATGCCCCAGGAGCCTTTGAAATAACTTCAGTGGAACTGCACTCTTGCCCTCGAATTGACGAAGACAAGTCAGCAGTGACTGCTGCGCTCACTCGTAAACTGTGCGTACATGGCGAGAGTGTCGATTTCCATACCGAGAAAAGAGCACGGGGGAGAGTTTGCTCTTTTCCCAGTTGACCCGAAGGCCCAGACGGGTGAGGTGCCGGAGGTCCCTGTGTTCGCAAACCTGGTCTCGAGAGTGAGCTAGTATCAGCTAGTCATCGAGATAGTTCAGGATGCGAACCCCGTGTTGCCTGAAGGACGCATACTTTCATGTCTCCACAAGTGGCACAAGGGCTGCCTCGACGACTTTCGTGAAGACGCGAGGAGACAGGGCTAACCCAAATGGGAGAACCGTGTACTGGTATGCCTGCCCCTCGAAGGCAAACCGTAGAAACAGTCTGTGTCGAGGAAGAATGGAGACATGAAAGTATGCGTCCTTCAGGTCGATCACTGCAAACCAATCCGAACACATTCGAAAATGCGTTTGGCTGTCAACATCTTGAATGGAAGCCTGTGAAGGGTTCGGTTCAAGACGCGCAGGTCCAGGATTAGTCGTAACCCACCGCTCTTCTTGGGTACATTGAAATAGGAGCTGTAGAAACCGGACTTCATTTTGTCTGGAGGGACGGTCTCGATCGCACCCTTCGCCAGTAGGGTGTCGACCACCGCACGCATGACGGGGCATTACCACCCACCATGGTATAGCGGACTTTCGGGGAGGAGACTGTGCGAACTGAATCGCATAGCCAAGCCTGATCGTGCGAGCAAGCCAGCGGGACAGATTTGGAAGCTCTAGCCAGGCTCCCAAGAACTGAACCAGCAGGGTCATGCGAACGACAGGCGTACCCACGATGGGGCAGCGAAGCGGAATGACCGCTCCAGACGTGGGAGGCATTGGAGCGTCCCGAGGTGTGGGCGGGGTCATGTTCCGGGTCCTGACAGAGGAGGCCAGGGAAGGACCAGCGTTCCGCGGCGGCCTCCTTTGACAGGGGTCTGGCAACAGAGGGGGATGAGAGCAGCGAGGCTTTGCGTCGCACACTGTCAACCGCACCCTCTTGGGGCTCGGAGGTGAACATGTAAGATCTTTCTCGACCGCCCCGCTGAAGAGCCCAGCCTGGGAGATAGGAGAGTTGAGGAACTTTGTTTGCTCAGCCTCTCGCATATCTGCCAGGTTGAGCCATAGATGACGTTCCTGGACCACGCAAGTGGACATCACCTGACCGAGAGAGCGTGCAGTAACTTTCGTCGCCCGTAGGGCCAGGTCGGTTGCTGCACGCAACTCTTGCATTACAGCAGGATCAGCATTGCCCTCGTGCATGCTTCTGAATACCTTGGCCTGGTGGACCTCAAGGATACCCATAGCATGCAAGGCGGACGCGGCCTGGCCCACAGCTCTATAGGTAAAAAAACCTACAGGCCTTGGACGGGTGCTTTGGGTCACCGCATCATGTTGAAGCACTATGAGAACACACGCTGTGCTGGATTACTGCACAGATCAGACAGGAATGCGGAACTCGCTGGAACGCGCCATAGCACAGACACTCTGGAGAGTTGCTCGTCTTGAAGAGAAGAAAGCTCAGGAATGCAAGTGAACACTCGGCTCCGAAGCAGAAACAATGCGAGAGTGCACGCGCAGCTCCTTATATACCCACGAGGTGGGGCGGAGTTGCACTATGCAAATTCCGCAGACCCACGGCATTGTCATGCCATTGGCTCGTTTTGTAGAACTCAAAGGCGATTGGCTTCTAAGCGAAACCCTCATTCCGTCAGTCACTGACATAACGCGAAGTGACTGACCGAAAGGGAACTACAGTTTCCCCCGAGATTCTGAAATGCGCATCTGATGGACACTATCCCATGAGGCCACCGGAGAGGAGTTGTGTATGGCAGTGACACAACTGACACGACGATGACAACATGGCAGATGTAGTACGTTTTACGCATACTACACGCATTAATACTATATAGTCGCGAAGCTCAATCCTCATCAAATACACATTACATTAAATTTACAATTATCCATTTAGCAGCGACTTTTATCCAAAGCAACTTACAAATGAGGAATACAACAAGCGATTCATCTTAAAGGCAATAAACAAGAACTACTAGTAATACAAAGATTCAGACATTCAGAATAGCACAAGCTAGAACAGGGAGGGATAAAGGAATAGTGAGAGTATATACAAAGAAATAAGAATAGCATCTAGTCAGCATGCGATTTCAGATGTAGTCTAGAAACTTCCAAGCAGTGTTGAACCTAAACTCACAAGAAAGTGGCCCTCCAGGAGCAGGATTGGACACCTCTCGTCTATGATATTCAGGGGCCATAAAAATCACAAAACATTTTATCTTAGTTCCCCTAAATAGCAGTAAAAGTTCTTATGTAAGAGTAAAACCTATCACAAAGCTGCTGAAACCAACTTTTACTAAGGAATAGAGAGAAGTCTTAAGCTAAGAGAAACGGTGAGGTTGACCTCGTTGCTATGGATGATGTCAACACGATTACGAACTATGCACACAATGCACACTCTGTCAGTGATTTAATCATAGAAAAAATTTAGAAAGAGGTGTTGCCATATTCAAATAAAGATTTTAGAATAAAAATTGCCATATTCAAATAATGGTTTTAAAATAAAAATGTTGCCTTATTCAAATAAAGATTTTAAAATAGGCTAATTGTCACTAATTAAACAAGTATATGTTCAGCTAATTGTCAGCCTCTTACATCCTCGGACAGCAAGCCAAACAGGCTTATTTTACTTCTTTACTCTATTCGATCATTTGTAAGTGTGAACTCACGCTTCCAAGTTTTATAAATGGCAGTGACGGGGTCCATGGAGTTTGAAGCTCAAAAAAAAGTGCATCCATCCATCATAAAGGTACTCCACACGGCTCCGGGGGGTAATAAAGGCCTTCTGAAGCGAATCGATCAAATGTTTCGATATAGTTTTAAATATGGATATTTTTACAAACGCATCGCTTCGATTCAGAAGGCCTTTATTAACCCCCCGGAGCCGTGTGGAGTACATTTATGATGGATGGATGCACTTTTTTGAGTTCTGCCATTATAAAGCTTGGAAGCGTCAGGATATTTATTAATATAACTCTGTGTTAATCAGAAAGAAGAAAGTCATATACACCTAGGATGGCTTGAGGGTGAGTAAATCATAGGGTATTTATCATTTTAAAGTGAACTAATCTTTTAAAGATTTATTTTTGGAGTTTTTGCCTTTTTATTATGATAGGTCAGTGAGTAGACAGGAAGCAATGTGGAAGAGAGAAAGGGGGGACAGGATCGGGAAAAGTCCACAAGCCGGAACTGAACTCTGCTCACCCGAGCTGCCCACAAGGCTATCAGCACCGACAATGGGACATTATTTTCAACTTGACGCCAATGTTTTATTCTCTATCATTCAATGCATATTGCCTGTACATAAATTAACCTTTATGTTATGTCATTAAAATCAAAATATTTATTGCATTTATAAGAGGAGAAGGCTCAGCACCCAAGGCTCTATCGCATATTGCCTCAATGGTGTATTGTACAGTGTCTTTGGGCGGATTGCTGAGGCAGATTGCCAGCAACAGCCATTAGGATTGTTTGTGATTTGGTCTTAGTGACTTAGGAGTCCTCTTGACTACCCCTAACATTTCACAGATTAAGGAGCTGGTTTTAGTGCTAAAATGCGTTGTGAAATACTCAGAGCAAAAGGAGTCCTAAAATTAGGACTGACATGTCCATTATTTTTAAGAGTTTCTCCTATATCGGCAAGTTAGGAGCTACTTTTAGCCTTAAGATGTTTTGTGAATACGGCCCCAGAAATGTAATAGCAAACCTCTCTTCAACAAGCCCCACAATTTGATGTATCCTTCATGTTTGTAGCACAAACGTTGCAGGACGAGATACACAGCACATTTCAGTACTCAGCGTTATTGATTTAAACAAACATCTAACCCTAAGTATGAGGAAAAGGAAAATGATGCTTGTCTTAGCAAACACCATTAATTAGGAATATTCAAAATTATATCCAATCAAAACATCTATTTGGGTGTCATCTTTTGCTGGAACTCTACAATGTTGCATAAATCATTAGAAATTATGTTATGAATGTGTGGGAGCTGAGCGGCTGGTTGGTTCACACTTCCCCCAGGCCTGAGGGAGGATTTTCCAGCCGTCTCATCTAGCTCTTGCCCCGGTTTGATTAGTCTCTCAGCTGTCACCTCGCCTGAGCACGACCAACAGCCAGCCAGCCAGATTCACATTTATGTTTCACTACACCCTCCTGCAGATACGCCACTGTGAGATAATCGCATTTGACACGATCAATGAAAACACCACAAAAATGGACAGAAATAGTATCGATGCTAGAAACTCATTTATGGGCACAGCTATAGAAAGAAATATTCCATTTCAGTCTTTTCAACTGAAAGCAAAAGGTTACAATGAATTGTAGAATCAGTGGTGTTCTAATCCAAGTGTCACTATTGCTCATACTGGCATTCAAATTCAGGGCTTAACTAATAATAATATTGAATAATACACTCACCTAAAGGATTATTAGGAACACCATACTAATACTGTGTTTGACCCCCTTTCGCCTTCAGAACTGCCTTAATTCTACGTGGCATTGATTCAACAAGGTGCTGAAAGCATTCTTTAGAAATGTTGGCCCATATTGATAGGATAGCATCTTGCAGTTGATGGAGATTTGTGGGATGCACATCCAGTGCACGAAGCTCCCGTTCCACCACATCCCAAAGATGCTCTATTGGGTTGAGATCTGGTGACTGTCGGGGCTATTTTAGTACAGTGAACTCATTGTCATGTTCAAGAAACCAATTTGAAATGATTCGAGCTTTGTGACATGGTGCATTATCCTGCTGGAAGTAGCCATCAGAGGATGGGTACATGGTGGTCATAAAGGGATGGACATGGTCAGAAACAATGCTCAGGTAGGCCGTGGCATTTAAACGATGCCCAATTGGCACTAAGGGGCCTAAAGTGTGCCAAGAAAACATCCCCCACACCATTACACCACCACCACCAGCCTGCACAGTGGTAACAAGGCATGATGGATCCATGTTCTCATTCTGTTTACGCCAAATTCTGACTCTACCATCTGAATGTCTCAACAGAAATCGAGACTCATCAGACCAGGCAACATTTTTCCAGTCTTCAACTGTCCAATTTTGGTGAGCTCGTGCAAATTGTAGCCTCTTTTTCCTATTTGTAGTGGAGATGAGTGGTATCCGGTGGGGTCTTCTGCTGTTGTAGCCCATCCGCCTCAAGGTTGTGCGTGTTGTGGCTTCACAAATGCTTTGCTGCATACCTCGGTTGTAATGAGTGGTTATTTCAGTCAAAGTTGCTCTTCTATCAGCTTGAATCAGTTGGCCCATTCTCCTCTGACCTCTAGCATCAACAAGGCATTTTCGCCCACAGGACTGCCGCATACTGGATGTTTTTCCCTTTTCACACCATTCTTTGTAAACTCTAGAAATGGTTGTGCGTGAAAATCCCAGTAACTGAGCAGATTGTGAAATACTCAGACCGGTCCGTCTGGCACCAACAACCATGCCACGCTCAAAATTGCTTAAATCACCTTTCTTTCCCATTCTGACATTCAGTTTGGAGTTCAGGAGATTGTCTTGACCAGGACCACACCCCTAAATGCATTGAAGCAACTGCCATGTGATTGGTTGATTAGATAATTGCATTAATGAGAAATTGAACAGGTGTTCCTAATAATCCTTTAGATGAGTGTACTTCAAACAATGAGTTATAATATCTAAATATGCACTGACAGACGTCTTCAGCCCCATTTGGATGGGATTAGTTTAACATGGAGAGGTGGGGTAAAGTAATTATTACCAGAGCACTTGTCAGAGGCAAGAAACTTATTTTAGCTTTAAGTAAGTGCCTATTACCAACAGAATCCAATCAGAATTGAATTAATAAATCATTCGACCAAACCTTGTTATATATAGGTTATATATAGAGTATATGTGTTTGCGCACATGATATCAGGAAGCAACTCACAAAATACACACGACGACAGGGAGGTGACGGTGGTGCGTAAATCGAGTTACCCCTCCCACTTCTGCTATAGTTTTAGATTTCTTATCCTGTGCGAATTGGCCATTAATATAACAGACGTCTGTGGTAAAATTACATTACTCCATCTACCCTTGTAAAACTAATACCGTCCGAATAGGGGTTTTGACTGTTGCGTTCACATCTTTTTCAGTGCCTTGCGCATGACATGACATTCTAAAAATGCACTAATAAAAAAAAAAAAAAATTAAAAAATGCTGCCTTCACGTGCTATGAGTTATCGTAAATATGAGTTTCCTAGTTAAAAATTGGACATGAATGCCTTCTCAAGTCATATTTACCACTGGGATAATTTTGAGACCCAAGTTCCTGAGTTTGGCAGGCCATAAACTTTAAACATGGTGGAGGGGAGAACGATTGCTGCTGTGACTGAAACTCTTTATTATTTTTTTCCACAACAGCTACAATCACCTTGTCTTGTCCTTAAAGTAGTGCATATTTACATATAGGCTAGGTCTATAATTAATCATTTGAAGCGTATTGTTTTATACACAGCGAAAACAGTCTGTATTTGACCTAAATTCCAGAACTGTCAGCAAGCTGACTATCTAGATAGCGTGGTGAATGTTTATATGGTTGGCAATGAATGGGATTCTAAATATCATTTTGGCTTTAATAAGATTTTTCCAACAAATAGGCAAGAATAAACCTGGTGTCCTCCATGATTCCTGTTCTTTCTGACAAGCACGTATTCACAACTTCAGAAGTGGGAAGTAGGAAATTTCCGATGGCATGTGAAGGTAGCAGCATAAGCCTCAAGACCTTGCAGTTTTTTATTTCACTGCTCACGTCTCACATTTTTCAATGCAAAAAAACATTCTGTGTGAATGGCTCCTACGATTTACTTCTAGTGGATAATATGACCGAATCATATCTAGTAGGAAATAAGGGTGTGTTCACACTTAGCATGTTTGGTTTGATTAAAACGAGCCCTGGTGCGTTTGCTCTGTTAGTGCGGTTCATTTGAATAAGTGTAAACGCTGCCATCCAAACCCTGGTGCGCACCGAACAAGCAGACCGAGACCGCTAAAAAGATGGGTCTCGGTCCACTTCCAAACAAACTCTGGTGCGGCTCGGTACAGGCATCAGAACCGCGTCTCCTTGCAGCCGATCTTCATTTGTGTGTGTGACGGAGGGATTCCTGCTGCTGTTTTGACTCCTTTACACAATTTATAAGCTCTTCCTGAGTTCTCAGCTGGTCAAAATACCATCATATTTAGGCTACGCACATACAACGACTGCATTTAGTCCAGCACACAGCATTGTTTTGGATGTTCATAAATTTGTCACAAAATACACATAATAAAAGCCGAAAAAAAATCAGGTTGTGAACATATTTCTATGCCTTTAGGTTTGGTATCTTTAGGTTTCTGTTTTAAAATGCCAATGTGAACGCTAAACGGACCAGGACTAAAATTTTCTTGTTTTTTTTTGGTCCAAACCAACCAAGTGAACCGAACTACAAGTGTGAACAAGCCCTAAAATACAACAGAGACTTGACAATAGGCTCTTTTCTCACCTAGAAACCATATAGCAACACCCTCTCGTAGTAGCGAGTTTTGCACCACTCATATTTTCTCCAGGAGAATGTTGGAACCCAATTGGTTCACAGAGCACATGCAGTCACAGTGCTCACACATGCTCTTAAAACCCAAACAGCAGACGTTTCCTTTGCGGCTGAACAGGTGAGCCCATCAGCGTGTCATTAACCAGGCTTATCATAAGGGTCAAACCGAGAGAGAAAGTAAAGAATATGGCATCTGCTTATCCATTTTCCTCGCAAAGGGCACGATTATGCCTTCCGAAAACCATTAACAGGATCATGGAGTGCTTAAACAGCAAATCATTGCCCCTTACCCGCTGAAATTCCATCGCTCCTCACTGCAAGGCATTGTGTTTTAAGGCACCACCATTTACGCTAGCACAAACCAACATGTTTCCATTGGTTACCACACACCCCTTCTATCTGTTTTGGCAGATATGACAGGCTGTGATTGGCTGATAATGACCGGCAGTTGACAATTTCAGTCATTAAATTCTTAGAGAGAACACAAGGCGGTCAAACACCAGGCGATGTTTTTCAGACCACAATGTAACATGTATACTAAAAAAGGGCTGGGTTGTAAAAATAAAAGAAAGAAACGAAACCTCCTTATGTGTCTGACTAAAAAAAAAAAAAAAAGTGGCAAGGGGGGACTGAGAGAGATCTCTTTACGCACATATTCTTTGCTGACGTCTTTTCTGTCTTTCGTCATAGCGCTTGCAGCCAACTGGGTCGAGGAGGTGGAAAGGGGCGTTTGGCTGCTTTTTTGCATAATATGTCATCAGCCTTCTTTGTCTTGCTGATTGCTTTCCACACACACAATCAAATTAATAGCACATTTTTTCTGTAATTAATTGCAATTAATCGAACCTAACATTAAAGTTTTTTATATATTTTATATTGTAATACTTTCACATTGAATCTCATATATATATATATATGAGAGAACTAATGGAAATTTGTGACAACTTATGTTTCGTGTATAACCAAAATATAATACAAAGTCACTGACCATTATAGTGTTATACAAATAGAACTATATAAAGCCTGGAAAGTTACTGAGACTTTCTGGAAAATTCCAGACATACACCCCCTCCTGCCTCCCTGCATGTAATATCTATACAATCTGGCATCCCATCATGCACCTTGCGAAGTTGACACCTGGGGCATAAACCGTAGTACATGACCCAGAAAATAGAGGTTGTGTCCTTTTTACATCCCACAAGTCTCTGAGCATGAGGCGAAGTCTGCAAACATGGTTACAGACCCCACCCAGATAAGACACGACCGCTGAATACACTTGCAGTTATACTGCATGTATATCAACGCACTGACATATAAATATATTAATGGTTATGAAAATGCAAACAATGCAAAAACAGTTCCAATAGAAACCCACATGATCTAAATTGAAGTGGTTTTATCTGAAAGCGTGACAGTATTTTTCCATTCAATCTCTGCCGCAATTTTCAGTTTGCTGTGATGATTTTTGGCTCCACCTCTGGCCCTGAAAGCAGCCATTTTGTTTCTCTCTCTGAAATGAGGGTGCAGCATGAATCATGAGTCTCAGAGAGACGCTCGCCTCTAACAACCGCACACTTCACAGCTGATTGTGCAGGGCAGGAGATGCAGGCTGCCGGCAGGGCCATCTCAACCAGAATACATTATGTCCCAGCTTTTCAAGTCAGTGAAGACTATTACCCAGAAGCCCTTTGGAAGTTCTTATCAGTGCCAACCAGATGGAGAACACGTGAGCGATGTCAGTACCTGCAGACTTGTTGATAAAACACAGCTGGAAATCTGAAATTAAAAAAAGAGATTGTGAGGTTTACTGGCTTGATTTGGTTAGTAATGAAATCTTATTAATATGTAATGTTTAATTGTTTAATATGTATAAGGCATTGCATTTTCTGGTACATATTTAGCTCCATTGGTGGTTTATGGCTAGAGACAATGAGTTAAATGTATTTGATGTGCTTTTGTTTTCCTATGCGTGCGAATGCGACGTGTCGTTTGTGTTCAATGAATACATCAACACTGAATTTTGTGGATGCAAGTTACATGATTATAGGACACGACAAAGCCACAGCATTTCACAGTTTGACTTCAGTCCAAGCCCAACATGCATCCAATTGACTCATTCTACAAATACATCCCCCAAAAACACAATAATCATGTATGCCTGCATATGCCACAAAGACATGTAACAATTCAGTTTTTACAGCAAAATGCATGTCTGCCCCCTTGTGTCTGAAAATAATTGAGGAATGTCCAGGGCATATTTCACCCCAAAATTAACAGAAAGAAACAAGAATGATTTTAGGATCTCTATGATTTTTCAGAGTCTTAAAACATTTTCATGATAGATAAGTACATTTAAATCATACAGTTCTCTTTACGGTAATGTGAAAAAAAAATCTCATTTGTAAATAAAATTAACAATACTAATATACATTTCATTCATTGTGTGTATATATGCATTTCTGCATTTTCAAAAAACATAATTTAGTATGATTTATAAGCCGTTTTCCTCATGGGGACCAAAAAAAATGTCCCCACACAGACAATGTCCCTTTGTAGGGACATTTTGTCCTCATAATGTAGGGTTTACCTGGACCACACACACACACGTCTGGTTCACATCTTTGTGGGGAGTCTCCATAGACGTAATGGTTTTTATAATGTACAAACTGTATATTCTATCCCCCTACACTAACCCTACCCATCACACAAAACTTTCTGCATTATTACATTTTCTCAAAAAAAAAAAAAAAAAAAAAAAAAAAAAACACCACTCACTTCTGTATGATTTATAAGCTTGTTTCCTCATTTTGGGTCCCCACGGTGACCATGAGTCTGTTCAGGTGCACTCAGGTTGAAGTCCCCACCGGGATAGAAAAAATGAACACACACACATCAGTTTAGATGGAAAGGATCTCAAACTGACTAGCTGCTGATGCTACTGTAGCTTTACTATGGTAGTTCCTTGAAAATAAATGATTTACAATTAACTCTGTTAGAGAGCAACATATGCCAATTTATCTGTTTAATAAAATACCTTACTCAACTTGAGTAATAAGAGAACGTCATGTCTCTGTCGCTTTTACAACTTTTCAAATCCCTCAGTTCATCTCCAAACAGCCGAGCCAATGTTGATTCTCGTTTTATTACGAGCTGTCAGGTTCTCTCCTCGGTTCGGTGATTTGAGGTTCGAGCTTTAGCTTCTCCATATCAATCTTTCTCGCTTGTTGTGACAACTAACCTATGCCACTCCCACACCGAATCAAAGTAGCCGGTGTTACAATATATACAGTCCCTGAAATATTTGGTTCCATTGGGTGGCGCTTTCATGAATATTCATGATATCCCCTATTGTGGGCGTGTCCTTGAGACATTTGTGCACGCTCCGCAAATCGCAACTGTTTAATGGATTATTTAGAACATTTAAAAGTTTCAATGTTAAGCATAAACTTTGTTTTGCTTTTGTTTTACTCATCTTGTAAAGTTGTTGTCTGTTTCAGACTGGATGTGAGAGCTGAAGTAACTGGTAGCTCTGGCAGTGTGTGATCTGGACAATACATGGAGGCTCTTCTCATTGAGTGCCAAGGCCCTGTTTTAATAATTATCTTAGAAACTCACTTAATTTTGCATTCTTTTATTCCACATATTGTTTTGAATTTTTCATTGTCTTTCTGCTCCTTATCACTGAAACATTACCCATTCGAAATAAACAGTGTGTACTAATATTTTCCGTTACATTCATTTTCGTGTTGTCTCAAGGACACGCCCACAATAGGGGTATGTCATGAATATCCATAAAAGCACCACCCAGTGGAACCAAATATTTCAGGAACTGAATATACTGTAACACTGGTGTCATGACAAATCAGGTCCTCCTTCGAAATCGGGTCTCCCCAAACTGTCAGTTAACAATTATCCTAAGTATACGAATGATATACATTTAAAATAGCCTACGCATAGTTTACTATATAATGCGTACGAAAACACATTAGTGCATAATAAAACCAATTGAACATAATTTCTTACACTTGATTAACTGTTAATTAATAAATAGCCTAATAATAATAATAATAATAATAATAATTTATTAAGTGAACAATTGAACATCATTAGTTTGTTTTAAATATTTAAAAATAGTTTTAAATATTTGGACATTTAACACTTAATTGAACACAATTACATTAAAGATGATTGAGAATATATGTAGGGTAAGTGCAAACATGTGTATAAACTAAGCTATCAGGCTAATCGCTTATCTGTATGCTATGCTAGTATATAAGCTAACTAATACAGACATAAATGGTCATTGTAACGTAGTTGAAACAGCATTTATCATGACATAATTTTGTAGGAATTGTAACCAGGCGCTAAAGAGAGTACCTATTAAAAGCAATTTGAACCAATGGGATCGCTTGGGGTCCTGAAGGAGACCCGATTTCAGGGGGGACCCAATTTGTCACTACACCGGAGCAACTTTTCTCAATGAAACACGCACGGGCGAGTGACGTATGACCGCAATTTCCTGCAAAATCCATCCAGTCAGGTATGTTTATTAAGTATATACACTAATAGGCTTACCATAGGGAATCAGGGTAATACAAATACTGGTTTTGGAAGGATTGATGTATTGACTTATTTGTTAAATTTTAAACAAACATTACAGTGTACCTTTAAAATGGCTACGAATGGCTACAATGGCAATAACAGTGCAGTATCCATAGCTGTCCACTGTTTATTTCTGTCATAATGTAAGTGTCAGTGATATGCTGACCTGCATTAACCAGACACTGTATCATTCTTCATGACTGCTTGCAGGGAAAATGACCAGGATGTAGCTCAGTATGCCCATTGGTGCATGTGTAGGCCTTTGGCATCCACTTCCTGCTCTGACCCACTTAGAATCGTGTGTTGGTTATTTTAAGACACCAGTCGCACACCCTGCGGCACAAACACACAGCATGAACAATGTTTTAGAGGATGGTGTGGCAGTCCAGAGCCAAACTGGCATGTGATATCCAATACAATGGCTGCAAATGACAGATTTTGTTCTGGACAAAAACAGCAAACCAAACTGATGAGTGCAAGAAAACACCACATGATGCCTCTGCATTCTATACTGTGGGGGTGATTGGTAGAAGAAAAAAGAAATCTGATGTTATATTTGATTTTCAAAGGCTTACTTTACCTCTAAAGATCAGTTCTTTAACAATCTACAGTGGGGAGAACAAGTATTTGATACACTGCCGATTTTGCAGGTTTGCCCACTTACAAAGCATGTAGAAGTCTGTAATTTTTATCATAGGTACACTTCAACTGTGAGTGATGGAATCTAAAACAAAAATCTAGAAAAATCACATTGTATGATTTTTAAGTAATTAATTTGCATTTTATTGCATGACATAAGTATTTGATATATCAGAAAAGCAGAACTTAATATTTGGTACAGAAACCTTTGTTTGCAATTACAGAGATCATACGTTTCCTGTAGTTCTTGACCAGGTTTGCACACACTGCAGCAGGGATTTTGGGCCACTCCTCCATACTGACCTTCTCCAGATCCTTCAGGTTTCAGGGCTGTCGCTGGGCAATATGGACTTTCAGCTCCCTCCAAAGATTTTCTATTGGGTTCAGGTCTGGAGACTGGCTAGGCCACTCCAGGACCTTGAGATGCTTCTCACGGAGCCACTTCTTAGTTGCCCTGGCTGTGTGTTTCGGGTCATTGTCATGCTGGAAGACCCAGCCACGACCCATCTTCAATGCTCTTACTGAGGGAAGGAGGTTGTTGGCCAAGATCTCGCAATACATGGCCCCATCCATCCTCCCCTCAATATGGTGCAGTCGTCCTGTCCCCTTTGCAGAAAAGCATCCCCAAAGAATGAAGTTTCCACCTCCATGCTTCACGGTTGGGATGGTGTTCTTGGGGTTGTACTCATCCTTCTTCCTCCAAACACGGCGAGTGGAGTTTAGACCAAAAAGCTCTATTTTTGTCTCATCAGACCACATGACCTTCTCCCATTCCTCCTCTGGATCATCCAGATGGTCATTGGCAAACTTCAGACGGGTCTGGACATGCGCTGGCTTGAGCAGGGGGACCTTGCGTGCGCTGCAGGATTTTAATCCATGACGGCGTAATGTGTTACTAATGGTTTTCTTTGAGACTGTGGTCCCAGCTCTCTTCAGGTCATTGACCAGGTCCTGCCGTGTAGTTCTGGGCTGATCCCTCACCTTCCTCATGATCATTGATGCCCCACGAGGTGAGATCTTGCATGGTGCCCCAGACCGAGGGAGATTGACCGTCATCTTGAACTTCTTCCACTTTCTAATAATTGTGCCAACCTTCTCACCAAGCTGCTTGCCTATTGTCCTGTAGCCCATCCCAGCCTTGTGCAGGTCTATAATTTTATCCCTGATGTCCTTACACAGCTCTCTGGTCTTGGCCATTGTGGAGAGGTTGGAGTCTATTTGATTGAGTGTGTGGACAGGTGTCTTTTATACAGGTAACGAGTTCAAACAGGTGCAGTTAATACAGGTAATGAGTGGAGAACAGGAGGGCTTCTTAAAGAAAAACTAACAGGTCTGTGAGAGCCGGAATTCTTACTGGTTGGTAGGTGGTAATTAATTATTTAAAAATCATACAATGTGATTTTCTGGATTTTTGTTTTAGATTCCGTCTCTCACAGTTGAAGAGTACCTATGATAAAAAAAATTACAGACCTCTACATGCTTTGTAAGTAGGAAAACTTGCAAAATCGGCAGTGTATCAAATACTTGTTCTCCCCACTGTATATAATGTGGATGATCTTTTCTAAATATCACAGGTCAACTAACAGGTCTGGTTAGTTCTCTGTTAAAGACCAGTGGTTGTTTTTGTTTTGTTTTTTTTCCTGGCACCTGGGAATATATTAATATCAAAATTATTTAATTTGTAATTTGTGAGTTTATTTTCACACAATACATATGGAAATGGTTAATTATTATTTCAATCCTGTTTAGTTGATAGTTCTTAATTTATAATTGTTATGTTTATGAGGAGTTTTAATATTTTAAGACTGAAAATCAAGGGAAAACAATACATTAAAGGTGTTTAAAAGGAGACCTATTATGCCCCTTTTTACATAATGTAATACAAGTCTCAGATGTCCCCATAATGTGTCTGAAGTTTCAGCTCAAAATACCCCACAGACCATTTATTAAACCATGTTGTAAATGACCATTTTTGAGTGGAAGGATAAACATGCTGTTTTCATGCATGCATCTTTAAACGCAAATGAGCTCCCAACCCTGCTTTCCAGAAGAGGGCAGAGCCTACAGCTCGTGCCTCAGATACTAGTAACGGGAAGTTCGGATCATTTTACTGACTCGGATCTTTGAATCTCGTTCATCAAAATTAACGAATCTTTTTTATTTCGTTAATTTCAGCAGAATATAATTAATCATTATTTATATTCACCAAGTTCATCACGTGACATCCCCATAACGCTGCATTCACACAGGGCGTCGGCGTCAACGCTTCTCATTTACTTTGAATGGGTGACGTCATGCGTTGCCGAACTGAATTGTGGGTTCCGTTGCGTCGCGTCACTGGTGTTGCTCGCGGCAGAAGTTGAAAAGTTTTCAACTTTTCAAGCGCCAATGCAGGCGTCAGCCAGTCAGACGCTAGCCAACTGCGTTCATGCAACACCGGGAAAGTAGTATGATTGGCTGTTGTCACTATGACGGTCGCGTCAGCACCAAGCTTCAGACACGCCCTCCATCAAGCATTGACGCAGATGCCCCGTGTGAATGCAGCGTAAGCTGAGCTATGCAGTCGGTACAGGACACAGACTTGATTAGTTGATTAGACATCTCTCGAGTCTCGGGTTCGAGTCGTTCGATCTTGTTACGTAACTGTATGTTGTCATTGTAGGCATCTTTGCTTTATCAAAGTGATTTCCCCCATCATACGGATAAAGTTTAAAGCACTACCAAATCTTTATTACCACATTCAATGTTATGGAAAAGAACCATCATGACAGAAATCCAAATTATTATAAAGTGTAAGAAATAAAAAAAGCTACAATTGGAGACCAGAAACACATCATGTAACTCCTGTAAGAGCTAAAATGACTACACGCTTGTTTGTAATGAAGTTTGGGGATTATTAACTAATTATGTAGCTGTCACGTCACGTAACAAAAGAACGAACGACTCAGAAGAGTCAGACCCGAAGACTCGAAAGATGAACTAATCATTTCTGTTTTCGGTACAGACTGCATAGCCTTTCCTATGGGACTGGGACTTGATGAACGAATGACTCGAACCCGAAGACTCGAGAAGTGAACTAATCAATTATGTTTCCTGTACAGAACCTATGGGGTGTTGCGCATGCATGGTCAACACAAAATGAACGAATCGGTTTTGATCATCATCTCTACCGTGGTCACACTCACGTGGCATTGCAGTTCTTCATCATCATAAAAGTTTATTATCTGCATGTGTTTTAAAGCCAAATAAGTTTAAACTTCTGCTATATGGTTTTCTGAGCACACACACCCGAAGCACGCACACAGAAAGCTGGATGTCAGACGGCGCATCCCATGAGTAGTAAACAGTTCACTTTCACGTCTTATTGTACTTAAACTGTCTAATACACACAAAGTTGTCAAAAACACACAAGTTCACATAAACAGTCTGTGAATGTAAATAGCAAGTAAAGAAATCACATGTGTATATTAGCTCTTTGCAGGGCTTGACATGTTACATGCCACAGCTGAAGTACACCTGCAAATGAGATTGGCGGGTGTACTTCAGCTGTGACATGTAACACAGTCTCTCCCACTAGCCACTTTGGCGGGTTGAATTTTATTGTAGTCTTCTCAAAAGGCATCTGTTATAATCGGGTTGCGCATTCTAACCAATCACGCATGATTCTGTTGAGCTTATGAATGCAATGTCTAATACTCAGAGGCGTTCAGATTAGTCGTCGCTGAAATGCGGGAGTTTTGTTCAGAGCACGCTCTCACTCCCTGAAATCTGCACTCTCATTATAAACAAAGCAGAGATGTACGTGCGATGTACGTAGGAGATTCATACAGTGATTGACTGTTTTTCTTCTATTTTAGCAGTGAAAATAGTTTCAAACAAAGATCACAGCAGAACCATAGCGCATCTGATGAGACTGGCATAAAGTTGTCGACATTGGACGTTTGATATTCGCGAATTTAGGGACCGTCTCTAAAGTTACATCTGACATTGGTATACACGTTTCTAACTTCAATAGCATTTGAAGAGAATGACTTACAGTCATAAAACTGTAAAATGTTCATCTAGGTGTCAGGTATGATGCACACCTTTTAGATTTTCCATATTTAATCAAATAAACTGTCAAATCAGATGAAAATATGGATATGTATTTCACTAGGCTACTGTACAGGCTCATACACAAAATATGCTGGATTTAAATGTCATAGCTGATAGAACACTGATGCGAATATTGCTTGAGAATAAATTATATGTACACCAAATAATCATATTTTTTTTCAGACAAGCAACTGTTAGTGTTTCTCTGTCTAGATTAAGGAGCTTTACAATACAACCTTATCAGAGCAAAATAGGCCTATTTGATGACTTGTCATGTTATATATTTTATGTAGACTTGATTTGGGTGTGTACAGTGGTCATTTACATATAGCCAACAACAAATTTCCCCAAAACAAAATTTTGGCCAGTGAAAATGCTGAGTGGCTAGTAACTTTGGAAAACCACTAGCCACAGTGGCTGGTGAGCAAAAAAAAAGTTTATGTCAAGCCCTGGATCTGTGTATTAAAGTGAAATGAAGCGTAATATACAATATCTACTTCTATATATGCTGTTAAAATGAATCAAACAACAACAACAAAAAAATTCACTTTTCACAATGCTCTTTACTGAATATCTTTAGTAGCTTTAATAAGAATGCATTTCTTACTTGAATGCTGCTGTTAAATGGTCTGGCGAGGAGATAAACATGGACACACGGACTGTGTACAGCTCACTCAGGACGGGGTCTATGCTAAGAGTCCGTCAGCAGTCGTGGACGGGGCTTGTGCAATGTGACGTCACACTGCAAAAAAGAGGATTAAAAAAAGAGTGGGTGGATTTTTACCATTATAGGGTGGTTGTGAATGTGTATACACACTACCGACACATTTATGTTCAAACACCATGTAAAATTGAATTTTGCATAATAGGTCCCTTTTAAAAAATGTAAAAATTATGTAAAATAAATAAAAATAAATAACGATGGCATGGTAAAAATGTTTCCAAAATGTTTAATATAATCTTTAAGCAGAATTTGAGTTATATTATACCATTAAATAATTTTTGTAATTGAAATATTTTGCAAACATTAATCAATGTAACACAAGTGACGTGTAAATTGAATAAAATCAAACTTTATCAGTGGAGAAATAAACATGTAAATTTGAACAACCTCTTTTACCTCTGAATTTTGACTTTGGATGCTTTCCCACAACTGTAGTACTTTTACATTTTACTTAACTACTAAGTACTATGTACTTACTATAGTTACGGTTAGGGTTAGGTTATTACTATAGTAAGTACATGTAGTAACGTGTAACTACGTCACCTTAAAATAAAGTGTTACCAAAATATTAAATGATTAATTACCTATTTTATTTAGCTTTCTGCACACTTTTTTTTAGAACTTTTAGTAATGCAATCAATCAATAAATCAACCAATCAAACGATAATAAATACATTTTGTTATAGAATTATGCCTTTTGTATTGTTTTACTGAAGGAGACTAATATTGAAGGAGCAGCCCCATCAGAACAATGGATTTCCAGTTCAACTACTACAATTTAAAGTTACTCAATGGGGTTTCTGTCATATTTTATGTATTACTGTTATGACTGTAGAAAATTAAAATTGGGTGTCAGTTCTGAAAAACAGTTTTGCTCCTGGCTGAAAACATGTTCTCATATCAATCTGACAGATTACCATTCTCTACATAGGGAATATAGCAGTCATGACTGGTCATCTGGTCAAATAAGCCTGCAGGTGTGCTCTATTCATCAAGTGTTTGGGATCTTACATAAGTGTAGTTTCGGGAGAAAGGATCGTGAACTCATGCCACTGCACCTGCCACACATTCAGCTCATATGAAACCACCCTGTGAAATCCGTCACTTGCAGGACCTCATTGCCGCAGCTGCTGCGGTCGGTCCTCATTCCAGTCACGTCCGTTATGATGCTTCAGGCTCCATTAGGCTCAAAGCATGGCGCCCCCTTCAGTGAGACCCTCCGGTTTCCTCAGCCGTCCAGGACCACAGCTGCCTGCTCTGAAAAGACAGCAGGTGGACACACTCTCACACACACAGCCTGCTTATTTATCGGAAGTCATCCCATCAAAAATGGCTGCAATGGCAATCAGCGGTTGCTGCTTTGTTGGTAAGAAAGAGACAAACTGGAAGGAGAGATAGACAGGAAGTCGAAAGAAAAAGTGTGTGAATGACAAAGACAGTCCCACAGTAAGATAAGCAGCCACAGTGGAGCCCTATAATGGCTTTGCACTACTAATTTGTCACTCCACTTGAACGGCAAACAGCAGGAAGACAGTGAAAACACTCCGCACTGTCACTTCCTGCTGCCCAAAGACACGCTCGCAAGAACCTTCATCTGGGGCTCATTCTACTGGTGAAGACATCAGCTATATATAGACCTCTAGAGAAAAAAAAAACATCCACCAGAGGAATCAATGATGTTTTTATAAAGAATAAAAAAATATATAAAATGTATAGCTGCGGCCTTGGATGCTGATTGGTAAAACAATTCCGTTCACAAGTGATATTTTCTCGTCACACATCACATGTCTCATACAGTATTTCATCTCATGTTCTTTACTGATGAATAAGCACACTAACTTTTAATTCAACTTTATAGGGGCAAAATGGTTCATTGTGATGGAAATGACGTCAGAGCCTAATTAAAGGACAGCTGTAATTTGTGAGGTGAAAAAGGTTTATTTATTTTCACAAAATAAATACCGAAATGGTTTATCATTATTTCACCCTTGTTTAGCTAATAGTTAAAAAGTATTTATAATTATGTTTATTTTCATGGTTTAAGATTGAATGTCTGGGTCAAAGGTAAACGATAAAGTGTTGAACACATTACAAGGTGTGGACACATGTAGCACAAATAAATAAAGACATAGTGAAAGGTTTCCAACAAATTATTAACATGATTAAGCAAACATACTACTAGAGTGAGTTACATCAAATATGAAAAGGGAACTACAATCTTAAAAATAAAGGTTCCAAAAGCTGTATGACTGACTTCCTGATAAGTAACAAGTACCCCAAAGAACCTTTAAGTGAATAGTTCTTAAAAGCACCTTTTTTTCCACTATAAACAAAATTTTGTGCAATGAAAGAGTTCTCATTGTGAACCATAGATGCCAATAGATTAATAAATTAAAATCAGTGAACACAATGGGTAATAGAACACATCTTTAAATGTACTTCAAATGCCAATCCATCACTAAAAGATTTTGCCATTATATAAATTCCCTCTCTTGTTGTTCCAGGGCTGTGAGACTTAATTTCTTCTATGGAACTAAAAAAGAAGATATTTTAAGAAATTTATTAGTATTGTTGTTTTTTGTTTGTTTTCCATACGATGGAAGTCAATGGAAACCAAAACTGTTTGGTTACTAACATTCTTCAAAATTCTGTTCCACAGAAAAAAGTCAGTCATACAGGTTTGGAATGACGAATGATGTTATAATTTTCATTTCGAGTGAATTATCACTTTAACATTGTATGCTTCTTGCCCAGCCTCCCACTTCCCTCCAAATAAAGTTCCTCTGTGCAGACATATAAAAAGAAAGAACAAGCAAACGATTAAAATTACACATAACACGCTAAACCAGCAGTGGTATCAGAGCGCCCTCTAGTGTGTAGGCGTGGAGGTGTTCTGTTCAGTTGAATTAGCCCATCAAAACGAAACGAGACCCTTTCTGTAAGTTATATCACAGGTGACGACCAGTGACTGTCCTCAGAGGCGGATTAAGGTGGTCAGGGGCCCCTAAGGAGCCTGGTACGGCACGGCACGATTACAAACCGTTCTCTGCCCGGAATTCGCGGCACGGTTAGCTAGAACGGTCTGTTGCCTGGCTACCAGTTTCTCTGTAACGCTAGCTGGCTAAGCGCGCTATTTGAGCGACGTAAATACAGATTAATAATAAAATTAAAAGAAATACCCGATCGCCCTCCATAACGCGAAATAACGTGAAAAAATAGAACCAGCCTTAAAATGCCGATGCTAGCTGGCAGTCCGCCTGCTGTGGATCTGGTCTTCGACTGGATGAAGATTCAGCAGCCTTTAAGTATCCAGTCAATTTAGGGATTTTTTTCTGTATATCTTGCTTACGTTGTTCTTTTTACCTTTGTATTTTCCGTTTTTGTGCTCCACTATCGTATTTCCCGTCTAGCAATAGCAGTGACGTAAATGAAAATGATTGCCATGATTTGACCAGCAGCTGATTGGACAGATCTATCCAATCACCTGCTTATTTTTTTATGGGCCAATGAGGGTCTTTTTTTTGTTCGCGCTGAAGTAAATTTAAAATAATAAACAAATAGTCTGGCCAATCCGGGGCCCCTGCACACGTAGTTTACGCAAGCCTGTGCGTTAATCCGCGCCTGACTGTCCTTGTAGCCTTCATCTATGAAATGTCGCTTATGATAGAAACAGATATCCTTAAAAAAATGCATGTTTACAAATATTATTTAAAAACCATAAACAGGTTCTCCACAAATGGAAAGCATTTCCATTACCTTTTTTATGTTGCTAGTCTTGATTTTTTAGAAGCTATCAAGCAGAGGCTGCTTAGATTGCAAAATTAAGTGTGAGCGCTATTGTTCTACATTAGCTATGCACCAAAGCAATGCATTTAGGTTACTCAAAATTAACATTCATAACTTTGTTGTCTTAGTTTTTTTTTTTATAGACTGAAGGTGCAGCCACCCCTGCTGAAAAAAATGTAACCTAAGCTAATTTGCTGGTTTTAGCTGGTTTTGTCAGCGTTGAGGTAAGGGATGAGCAAGGACTCAAAGATGCAGATAAATGGGCTTTATTAAAAATAAAAGAAAAACAATCAAAACTATCCCAAGGGGGAAAACTCTACTAGGCAAGTACTACTAGGCAAGTACTACTAGGCAAGTACTACTAGGCAAGTACTACTAGGCAAGTACTACTAGGCAAGTACTACTAGGCAAGTACTACTAGGCAAGTACTACTAGGCAAGTACTACTAGGCAAGTACTACTAGGCAAGTAAACAACATGAGGTAACATACAATGACAATCCAGCACAGGACTGCAAACACAAGGAGAATAAATAGGGAGCAAACAAAAGAGGGTAACGAGGGAGGACAGGTGGGGCAAATCAACCAATAATCAGATAACAAGATGGGCGGGGTCTAGACAATAGACATGAGCATGAATGTCCGAATCCCAACACAAAAACGAAACCAAACTAGACCGAAGTGCTGGGATCCGAACGCCACGCTCCACACACAAACTCACAAGGACAGAAGAGCACGCAGCTCGAGCATGCTCGAAGCTGTGCGCTCACACAAGACAAACGATACAGGAGTGTCAGGGCTCTGTCACAAAACCAAGAGTAAGCTAGACCGAAGTGACAGAACCCTGACAGGTTTGAGATGGTGTTCAGCTGTCTCCCAGCCTGACCAGCTAATGAAGGGGCCAAAACCCATCTAAATCCAGCCTGCTAAACCAGCTGAGACCAGCCAATCATCTTAGGATGAGTTAGCAGTTTCTTTCAGCAGGGAATTTTGCTGTTGCTCAGGTGAAATCTTGTGAGGGCGAAGAACTTCCAGACTGCTGTATAGATCATCCATGTAAAATTGTGTTACAATTGCCCCTCAGCCACATGGCCCAATGTAAGCACCTTGTTTGTCTGTGTTGACATACTTTTCTGTTAGAAAATAAACATATTTCACTAAATTTAAATGTAAAACTACATCATTAGTATTAAGTGAAGTACGCCCATCTAATCTTTCAGTTAATTACAAGGTATAAAGAAACAGCCTCTTACCACTTCCTGTTTTTCGGCATCCCTCCTCCTCCCCTTCACCTCCTTTTATAAATTTTTGCCTGTGTTATGGGGGACAATCGGAGCTCGAGTAGAATATCCTCTCTGAGCCCCTCTATAGCAGACAGCAAGCCAAATCTGTTTAACACTTACGCTAAGATTATATGGGCACATGAACTTGTGAATTATTAGTGTTACACATTAAACAATGTGTTGCTTTTAAAAATACAATGAATATCTCCATATTATGCTGTCGAGTTATTCTGTTAATGTCTATCAAGTACCATTTTATTAAAGTTTGGTTAAAGACTGTTATTGACTCATCAGCTGATTAATGGATCTGAGTAAAATATATATTTAAATAATTAAAATCTAGTTACCACTAGAATAGTTGCCTAGTCTTCTGCAAAAATAGAAATAGACTTTTGCTTTTTGAATGCATATGATGCCTAACATCTAAAAGAATTTCAACCATATACCAAAAAAATCTACAGCAGTAAAGTGATTACTTTGGGGTAGGCTTTTATTTGAGATACAGTGGGTTAATATGACTTATTTTTCAGTTTTTACAATTGCCCCCAAACACCCCACCAAAGGGGCAATTGTAACACTCTGACTTCTTGCATTTAATTTAATATTATAGTCTTGTCCTTATTAGTGAAAATATATCAGTTGAATTATTGTATTATTAATTAGTGCACCTATATTTGTTTCTTGTATCAAAAGATGACTACTGTATTTCAAGTAATTTGTGAGTTATGAAGGAAAATGTAAAAAATGTTACAATTGCCCCCAGTCTCCCCTACTGTAAGTATACATAACAAAAGCAAATCCAGTGAAACATGCACCAAATAAATGCACCACAGAAGCTGCCTAAAAGTAGATAGGTGTTTTTTATATATACAAAAGGTGTACTGATAAAAGTATAGAAAAATATTTTGACTCAAGCACATCTGCAATAGTACTGTATTACAATAATGACAAATCACCTAATAATGGAATTGACAAAAACAGCAACACATTTTCATGATCATTTTGAGGAAAAATTAGCTTAACCCTTGCGTGACCTTATGGGCATTTTTGTCTTTTTCAGTTTTGTTTTTTGATCATTTTGCCTGTGTTAATGTCAACTGCATACATTTTGGCACAGGTGTGTATTTCTATTGGAATTTTACTATTTCATCCCCATTTCCTTTAATAAATCTATTTTGCACTAGGTATACAACATAGTTCCACTCAAGACCTTAAATCACCATTGAAACCCATTAAAACTGCAATTTTTAATCCCAGGGCCATTTAACTATAACATGATGCAATCTTTGTTAATAGGCTTTAATTCTGTTGGCAAGGCTTCAAATTTCATATTTTACTATTTTTTTACCAGATGGTGCCTATTTCCCAGGTTTGGCCTATAAAGCAAATACTCGCTTTATTCCAGTTTTCTGTGTTTTTGGATAAATTCAGTTAGATAAATTATGCAGCTATAATTGTGTGGGTGTGTTGGTATGGATGTTAAGAGTGTGGTGTGTGTAATATTTGAGAGAGAAAAACTCAAATGCAAATCACAACTCCAAGCACTGTGTGTACCAGTGGAGCTTTGCTGGCATCTAATGGGGGAATTTGGTACTGCGCCCAAACAAAATCTTACTGAAAGCTCATCAACCTCAAATTTGGAACACAACTTGTTTAGATTGATGGCTTTGTTTTTCTAGCAGTTTTACAGTTCAACATGTTTCACAAAATATATATTTTATATAAAATTCTGTTCATAAATCATTTTCATAAACTTGAACCTCTATAACTTTTGGCATCAATTTTTATTCAACGACAATCTGCCAAGGGTCTTCTTTAAAATGAGACGTAACGTAAGTCTGTGCTCCCGAGCTTCACATTTTTATGACAGTTTTTTGACAGACATTTTTGTCCATTATGGGCCTATGTGTACATTTTTTTTAAATTCACACAAGGGTTAAAAAACAACAACCCTTTATCTGATGATGTTTAGGGTGCAGGCTATTGTTGCAAGAAAATGTGCACTGAAATAGTGAATCAGTTGTATTATATACCCATTGTCTTCAGCCATAAATTGTCGAAAATAGGAATTATATATGTGGTTATAATGCTATCCTTTGGCTTAGTGTGTGAGTTTAATCAGTGCAGTGACAGCAGATGAAAATGATCTGATTATATAACACCAGTGCCAATTAATGTGTGTTGTCATTGACAAATAAATACATACACAGTTTATATTTAATTTTTTATTATACATGCATTCATAAAGGCATGTACAAATGCAATATAAATTTTAAAGATTTGAAATTACACAAAATTTGGTGAATATGATACATAAATAATCAATTTGCTCTATGCTGTCTGGGTCCGACTGCTGGTCCTGGACTTTGATTGCCATTCGCTGCTTTTTTTGTGGGGGCGACTGATCCACACCTGCACTGTCCTGTTGAAGGAACACACATAATCATGTAACGCTGACCAGATTTAATGAGTGATTCTTAAAGAAAAACCTAAGGACAAATTGCTTCTACCATTTCAATATGAGAGGTCTGTTTAAAAAAGGATGTGATTATTGTCCCAGATTAAATTATTAAAGTGTTTAATTTCTAAATCTAAGTAAAACTGAGAGATAGGAGAGTCTCACCAATGCTCTTTTCCGGCTCAGTTGGGTCCTGGGCTGAAGGCTGCTCTGAGTTCTCTGCTTCAGTTGTGAAGTGGTTTTCTGAGGAGCTTGATGGTTGTAGCTCCTCAGTTTGAGATGGTTGTCAATTTCCACACACAGTTTTTGTGGCGGTGCCTGACACAGACCTACATTGTCCTGTTGAGGGAACAGATACATGTATAACCGTGCAATGCTGGGCAGGTTTAATGAGTGCTTCTTAGACTAAATCTAAAGGTGTATCTTTTTATTGTTTTGAAGGAGAGGACCTAGAAAACAGTAGCATAGTTGAAGGCAATTACTTTTAATTTACCTTTACTTTAATTACTTTTAAATACTTTTAGGTTTACTTTTTTGAATAAATCTTAAAATAAGTAAAAACAAGAGATAGACGGGACTTACAGAAGCTTCTGTGCTCCATGGACACACCCTCTTCTGTGGAGACGCGGGTGAATGCTGTGGGGAACACGGTGGAACAAGTGTTCTCTGTGGGGTCTTGGCAGGCACAGACACTTCCTGTGGGATATTCAGCTGCTGCTCCCGATTCTCCCTCTGCTGCTGCTCCCACTTCTCCCTCCACTTCTCCCTCTGCTGCCTAGGGATCCTGAGGGTTGCGGCAGGCACAAGCACTGGTGCATTTTGCAAACGCTGCCTCAGCAGCTCCTTGCTCAGCTGCTCAGGGTTTATAGAATATTTCCATTCGGAGATCTTGTCAATAACTGGTGCGTAACAGACCGGCTCTATCTTCAGAGAAGGGGCTTGAGGCTTCTGCTGCAGCAGCTCAGATCTCAGTGGCTCAGGAATCTTTAGTTTTCGCCTATCTGTGATCTTGTCTGGCATGGGTGCTTTATGTGGGGAGCATGCGAGCACCTTTGGTGCAGTCACAGGTGCCCTCAGAGACTTGGTGGGCATAAATGTTTCAAATGAGGCCTTTTGCAGATCCTCAGTAAGATGCTCTGAGATCCTGAGTTTTACACTTTGCTGGGACCCAACGGGCACAGGTGGTTCCTGGGGGGACCCAGCAGGCACAGGTGCTCCCTCTGGCTTTTTCTGTCTCCGCTGCTCCATGGTCTTCAGTGGTCTTGCATTTGACAAACCTGAGTGCTGGGCTTTCTCAGATGCATCACTGAAGACCGGGAATGAGGTGAGGTCTCCTCCCTCAGTTTTCTCAGACCCAGCTGGTGCTCCCTGTGGCTTTTTCTGTCTCCGCTTTCTCAGATGCTCCGTGGTCTTCAGTGTTGCATCTGAGAAGTCTAAGTCCGGGGCCTTTTCAGATGCATCACTGAAGACCAGGGATGAGGTGAGGCCTCCCTTCTCAGAACTGGCAGGCACAGGTTCTCCCTGTGTGGATCTGGCGGGCACAGGTGCTCCCTGCTGCAGCAGCTCAGATCTCAGTGGCTCAGGGATCTTTAGTTTTGGCCTATCTGCGATCTTGTCTGGCAAAGGTGCTCCATGTGGGGAGCATGCAAGCACCTTTGGGGCAGCCACAGGTGCCCTCTGTGGAGACTTGGCGGGCATGGGCGTTTCAAAAGAGGCCTCTTGAAGATGCTTGGTCAGATGCTCAGGGATCCTGAGTTTTCCTCTTTGTTTGGACCCAACGGGCACAGGTGGTTCCTGGGGGGACCCAGTAGGCACAGGTGCTCCCTGTGGCTTTTTCTGCCTCCACTTTCTCCTCTGGTCCGTGGTCTTCAGTGTTGCATCTGAGAAGTATAAGTCCAGGGACTGAGCCTTTTCAGATGCATCACTGAAGACCAGGGATGTGGGGGATGAAGTTTCTCCTGCCTCCACTGTTCCCCAACACTGGCCTGAGACGAGATCCCCATACTCATGCTCAGATATGGGGTCTGAAACTTCCATGATTGCCCACCACCGCCCCGCAGCAAGGGCCGTCATGAGCTCATCTGAGTATTCAGTAGATGACTGCTCTGGAATCTCAAAAATGGTGGACATGGTTGACATACTCATACTGATGTGGGTGTAGATGGTGAAAGATGATCTAGAAGTGAACAATACTTTTTGCAATCTATAACTGTGAAACACTATGAAAGAAAGAGAAAGGGAAGAGATGAGTTGAGTAAACATACAGTATACATACAGTATCTGCTATCGGTTGGTCAATGAAATATAAATTATCAACATTTACATAGAAAACTGGTTTGATCATTATTTATGATCATGACTATTTATTTATCTTGTACAGTAAATCGACACAATAACATTCCACTGTTAAGCAGATTCTTCTCCGAGTTATGAAAATATTAAAATTCAGATCCCCAAACCCTGTATAAAACGCATACTCACACACTCGCCGACTCGCTACAAAAGCACGCTGCGCTCAACATTACACTCACCGAACGTTCTGAGGAATGCGGCGATCATAGTGACGTTACAATCGAGACACTCGAGTTTGTGAGTGATGGGAGACCGAGGCTGTTTCGTTGGATTAAAACTGAACATGCAATACAAATACAAAGAGTGAATAAGCATTTTTAATTCATGATTGTTCATACAAAAACTAGCGCTGTTTATTATTTATATAATTTTTTAGCATTTGCAGCTGGTGCTTAAACAGGAGACACAAGCTGCGGATGGGCATACATAACGTTAAACATAGACCACTCAACCAAACTTAGTCAACAGATATTACAATAAAAGCACATTTCTAAAACAATATAATTCACAAAAAAAGCTCCTGCAGGTTTTTTCGATTTACAACAACATATCAGACAAGGAGAAGTGCTTTCCTGAACATCAGCACGAGATTTTATACAATTCAAAAACAAGATATTAAACGACTTGCATTTTATCGCCAACGAATAGTTCCAAATAAATCGTTGCGCATCTTCGAGAAACACAGTTTCCTTGGACTGAAAACTTTCCAGAAGTTTAGAGACGAAACATAACGATGTCTCTTGTCCAAAAACCTGCTTCTTTCAGCTTTTAAAAACTATTATTTCCGCTATGTATTGATTGAAAAACAGACTTAAGATGTTGAATATTAAAATTCAGCTTTCCAACGCCTAGTTTATGAAAACCAACGCTGATTAAGAAATAAATTGCCCACCGTTAGTGCAAGTTAAGATTATGCTATAACATTTAATTTACGGTGAACTTAGAGAATCAGTATGGGCTGCTGGTGGTGCTTGAGACTATCTGTCATTTTGTGTTTCTGTGAAAAAAGACTAACAATAATGAGGCTAAGAATACGCTAAAAGATACTAGGCTAAATGTACAATGTTTATCTCTTTATATGCGTGTCTCGCATTATGCTAGACGCCTTCCCTTTTCATCAGGTAACCGTGATAACCTAAAAACACTAGTAACAAACGAATACCAACAGCCTACTAATAATCAACGTGTATCAGAAGGTTAGTTGGCTACACATGTAAATACATGGCATTATTTATAGAAATAAATATTTATTATGAATAGATATTTAGAGAATCACAGTTTTTCTGTACATTGTACGGGAGACCAGGGGCAATTGTAACACACTCAATTCCTCCAATCAGAAACAAGCTAGATGCTGCCTTCACGTGCTGTCGACATTTCATAATTCCCACTTCAGAAGTCGTGATTACGAGCTTGTTGCGTTTTGTGGTCGGATGAACAGGAATCATTGACACCACATTTATTAGTGCCTATTTATTGGGAAAATCGTATTAAAACCAAAATTATACAGTAGTGTGGATGCACTGACAACCATATAAACATTCACGATGCTATCCAGATAGTCCGCTTGCTGATTCTGTAATTTTGGTAAATTAACTTTTCTTAATGTTGCTAGTCTAAGATATTAAGCAAGGACTGCTTAGAAATAGCAAAATTAAGTGCGAGTGCTATTGTTCTACATTATGCACCAAAGCAATGCATTTTCAATAGGTTCCTCAAAATTAACATTCATCTCCTAATGTCATCATTCATAACTTTGTTGTCATCGTTTTTTTTTTAAAGACTGAAGGTGCAGCCACCCCTGCTGAAAAAAAGGTAAGCTAAGCTAATTGGCTGGTTTTAGCCAGTTTAAGCTGGATGTAGCTGATTTAAACTGATGTTCAGCTGTCTCCCAGCCTGACCAGCTAAAACCAGCTTGACCGTCTAATGAAATGGCCAAAACCCATCTAAATCCAGCCTGTTAAACCAGCTAATACCAGCCTATCATCTTAGGCTGGATTTAACGTTTCTTTTAGCAGGGAATTTTGCTGTTGCTCAGGTGAACTTCCAGACTGCTGTATAGATCATCCATGTAAAATTGTGTTACAATTGCCCCTGAGCCACATGGCCCAATGTAAGCACCTTGTTTGTCTGTGTTGACATACTTTTCTGTTAGAAAATAAACATATTTCACTAAATTTAAATGTAAAACTACATTATTGATATTAATTATTAGTGTTACACATTAAACAATGTGTTGCTTTTAAAAAATACAATTAATATCTCCACATGATGTCATTGAGTTATTCTGTTAAAATGTCTATCTTGTACAAATTTATTAAAGTTTGGTTAAAGACTGTTCTTGACTCATTAGCTGATTTAATGGATTTGAGTATAATATACACTATATTGCCAAAAGTTTTGGGACGCCTGCCTTTACATGTACATGAACTTTAATGACATTCCATTCTTAATCCATAGGGTTTAATATGGAGTTGGCCTACCCTTTGCTGCTATAACAGCTTCAGCTCTTCTGGGAAGGCTTTGTCTTTGTGTTTTTGGGAATTTTTGACCATTCTTCTAGAAGAGAATTTGTGAGGTCAGGCAGTGATGTTGGACGAGGAGGCCTGGCTCGCAGTCTCCGCTCTAATTCATCCCAATGGTGTTCTGTCGGGTTGAGGTCAGGACTCTGTGCAGACCAGTCAAGTTCCTCCACACCAAACTCGCTCATCCATGTCTTTATGAACCTTGCTTTGTGCACTGGTGCGCAGTCATGTTGGAACAGGAAGGGGTCATCCCCAAACTGTTCCCACAAAGTTGGGAGCATGAAATTGTCCAAAATGTCTTTGTATACTGAAGCATTCAGAGTTCCTTTCACTGGAACTAAGGGACAAAGCCCAACCCCTGAAAAACAACCCCCACGCCATAATCCCCCCTCCACCAAACTTTACACTTGACACAATGCAGTCAGGCAAGTACCGTTCTCCTGGTAACCGCCAAACCCAGACTCATCCATCAGATTGCCAGACAGAGAAGCGTGATTGGTCACTCCAGAGAACACATCTCCACTGCTCTGGAGTCCAGTGGCGGCGTGCTTTACACCACTGCATCCGACGCTTTGCATTGCACTTGGTGATGTAAGGTTTGGATGCAGCTGCTTGGCCATGGAAACCCATTCCATGAAGAATGGGTTTCCACTGTTCTTGCAACCCAGTATCACGCCAAAGCGTGTAATACACACGCTGGTCCGCTAGACGATGCGTGTCAGTGTCACGCTTGCCTCCTCTAGGCGTGAAAATGACACGCATTTATGAAGGTGGAGTACCAGCAGGGGGCAGTAATTTCCTCAATGCCAACAACTGGCCCACTTACCAAAGACAAGCAATATAGTGCATTCTTTAAAAATCCCAGCGTCTTTCTCTGTCCGGTTGTGTCATATTCTTCTTCAGGTGTGGTCATTTAAGAAATCGTTGTAGCCTAACGTTATATTTGCGTGTGTGGACTGTGGGGCTTTTTAATCGATGGTGTTAAAGTTACTGGAGGACTGTTTGCTAATTTGCTAATTGGCAAATCAATTAATCAATCACAGAAACAGTGACTGCATATTACGTTGTGTTATATTGATTAACAGTTGTTGAAGTAGATGGGAAGTAATGTTAGATAAACCCTGCCGCTTGTTGATGAAGATATGCTATGCGCAGTTGGGGTGGACAGATCGATCCTGAAATATCGATACTGATGTTATATAGAAAGGATCGATCCTCACATAAAAATATTGATCCTAATGTTTTTAAGCCAGTAACTTTATTTATTTAGCACGAAATTCAGTGCGTAAAATAATCTTCTAATGGAAAAATATACTATTTTAGCGAATAATTGTGTAGGAAAGTACTATTTCTCCTGCTCATCTAATCATACAAGACAGAACCAATTAATCACAGAGAGCGTTCGCTGCTGAGCTGACGTTTCGCTCACAGTGCGTGTTCAAATCAAATAGTGCTGCGTTTCCAAAAAAACAAACTGAAATACACAACCGTTCAAAATGTTGATGTCAGTAAGATTTTAAGGAAATTAATACTTTTTTCAGCAAGGATGTATTAAATTGATCAAAAGTAACAGTAAAGGCCCTTTACATTGTTACAAAAAAATCAATATTATGTAAATGCTGTTTTTACTTTTTTTCATCAAATAATTCTGATGCTGAAAATTCAGCTTTGATCACATTTTAACATTCAAATAAAAAACAGATAGCCTATTTTAAATTGCAATAATATTTCACAATATTACTGTTAACTGTAATTTTGATCAAATAATGCAACCTTGGTGAGCAGAAGAGACTTCTTTCAAAAACATTACAAATCTTACGGACCCCAAATGTTTGAACAGTAGTGTACATGTAACATTTATTATAATTACGCTAGTTTGTGCAATTACATTTATTTTATTGATCGTTAAGAGTTCAAATGGATTGCGTTATGTTCTGTAATTGTTGTTAATAAATCCGTCAGAAGAAAATGTGTGAACCACTTTTGGGGTACATCACTGGCAGCCCTTTAAAAAAAATTAACAATGGTTTTACTACGGTAACCATACTCATGACTAATTACAGGCGCATAGAGAGAACAAATCACAAAATCTTTTAGTGGTCATGAAAATATATTCAGATTTAGCATATTAATGATGCATTCACCTCGTATATCATGACACACTGCTTTCCCCTGAAGGAAAGTTTATGTAAGTCAAACGACAAATAATTCATGTACGAAAAAGTACGATACATTTAATTAATTTCTATGAATTCAGATCAACTGTTCATTCATGCAGTTTACATGCTGAATATGCATTGTGCAATGACAGCATCACAGTTATCCTCTTTATTTTGTTACAGTTCTGCATGTATAATATGACAAACCCAGGAAGCCTTGCTGCTAACCCTAACTATGTTTTTATTGTTCTTTGTCCAACAGCTCCTGTCCTTACTCTCCATCCCTCCCTGTTACCTCCACCTTTATAAGAAAACCAACAGCTCTTTTTAGAGCCACTCCTATACTTTCTTACTGTCTCGCTCTCACACACACACACACACACACTCTCTCTCTCTCTCTCTCTCTCTCTCTCTCTCGCTCTCGCTCTCCATCTCTCTCTCCTTCTCTTCCAGAAGCCCCGTGTCTTCAAGTAAGTATTGCTTTTTTAGTTTTTAATCTCGTCCTGGTGGAAGAAGTGAAAGAAGTACTTCTCAAAATCTCTTTGTGTCTCCTATACTCCTCTTACTCTCTCTCTCTCTCTCTTTCTCTCTCTCTCTCTCTCTCTCTGATAGAAATGCCAGGCCAAGGGTCAACAACACGTATGTGTGTGGTCTGCCATACTAAACTAAATGTAGCCTGCAAAACCTGCAACACATGCAAGGAAAAACAGCCACATAAGCTAAGGCTAAAAAAAGAAACTGCAAAAGTTTGATCAGAAGCGGGAGAGCTGGGTGCATATCCAGAAAAAAATCGGACCACCTCTCATATCCAGGATGAAGCTGTGTTGTTGGTATGCGATTGCTTTTATTGTTTGTATGCAGGTTATTTTACAAATGTTGCTATATACATTTTAATATAATGTCTGTTATTTTTATATATGTGTGTGTGTCCTTGTATTTTTAGCTTGAAAAATTGCAGGCCCTGGGATTAAGGGCTGTTTTACTTTTGTCAAAGCCTGGAAGGAAGCCAAATGCTTGGGTGTCTGAGGTTTTGGCACCCCGTTGTCAGCTGACTGAGACATCAAATACATGCCTAGAAAGAATTAAGGACCTGTATGATATTGTTATTCAAGGTAAGAATATTCTGTTATTTATTTATTATTATTTTTAAGTCCTTTATTTGATGCTTTGTGTCCTTGTCACAGGTAAGACTGTGGTTGCCTTTTATTGAATAATAGAGCAGATCATTGATGCTTTTAGCTTACGACTAAAACTAAACTAATTGGGAGAGGTTAAAAGCTAAGCAGCTAGCTATTTAGCTGTTCTCGTTTAAGTATCAATAAAATAACATTAATAATTTCATCTGCTTGGTTTTCATTTTAATCTTAAATAGAATAGAACGCGCACACACCAGACGATCCAGTACAGATGCAGGACCACACACTTGCCGTTTGCCGATTGAACTCTGATGTGGATTAAAGAGATGAATTTTTTTTACAAACGCATGCAGATATGCTGCCTTTTTTCACTCACGCATTTGAAATGAAGTAAAGGTAACACCCTAAAACAGCGCTTGGCTCCAAACGTAGTGATCCATGCACATTATAGATAATGCAGATCAGATCATTACACTTTTTAGGTGGTAACACTGGTCCTAGCAGAGTAATTTCACGATAGCCTATATTTTATCATTTGTTTGTTTATAAAAAACTATGACATTGAATTAGAAGACAAGGTAATTAGCCATGCTATAATTTTAATTATATAATTCCAGTAGAAAAAGTGGCACAATTGGTCAACCACCAGACTATCTCAAACATCCATCACATGTCTTGGGAACATTCACCTGTTAAATCAATACTGCTTGGTAGAAGTAGTTTGGTAGAACAGTCAGCACTTGTTAGGTCTATACACATCTCTTTTTGCTACTACGGCTGCAACTAACGATTATTTTTATAGTTGAATTTTTTTCTTGATTAATCGATTAGATGTTTGTTCTATAAAATGTAGTAAAATTGTGAAAAAGGTCGATCAATGTTTTCTAAATAATTCTGTACTTCTACAATGTAGGCTGGACCCCACAAGGTGCTGCAGGACAAGCCCTCATCAGCCCCAGTTGAACCCCTAACTGGACCACCAATGGTCACGGCAGATCAACAGATAGCAGTGGCCCTGATTCATCCCCCAGAAGCTCCAACGGGACCCCCAGCAGCCCTTATTGGACCACCAAAGTCCCCAATTGGACAGCCAGTATCCCTTTTAGCACCCTCAGGACCCCACTCCGCAGAAGGACCTTTAGTAGCCTCCCCAGTTTCTCTTGAAAAAGGTAAGCAGAAAAGGAGCTATATGAAGAAGAGTATTGAAAATAGGTTGTAAGACCCACAAAACCATACTCTTTCTTTGTGTAATGTGAAACTGTAAACACATTCAGAGTCCAGGTATCTGGAATAGGGATTGCATAAATGTGTATTTATTTATATATATATTAGGCCTACTATTGTAATAAAATTCAATAAAATTCTCTTTACTACAATTACTTGAGCACAGGACTTTTGAAAGATGATATATGAGATGAGGTGTTAACCTAGTCTGCTGAACTTTTGTCCCAACCAGTCTGCTTCCTGTCTTTTGGACCAGGTTTGGACTGTGTTTTTTGTGATGTCATATGCAAAACTGACCCTGAATCAGGCCTCATGATTTGGTGCCTTGCTCTGCTTGTGGTAAAGGCTGGTGTGAGTTTTACAAAGTAACACAAAAGTAAAGTAATTAGTAAATCTAATTACTATATTGTTCTTGGACATGTGGGAAGTGTAATATAATGGCATCTAGGTGAATTAGATGATTGTGTATATAGCCACTTAGCCATATGACCACAGCATAAAACACATAATTATAAACTATAAAAGTAATGGTATGGGAGGATGGACACTGGAGTTTTTCAGTACTTGAAGCTGAGGGTCAGATTCTATGCTTGAAGGGTCAGCTTCAACGTCAATGCTTGAAGCTGAGGGTCAGCTCCTATAAGCAGCCAGTAGGCTGGCATATTTAACTTAATATTAACTTGTTGCTGCTTTGAGGGCCCCTCATAGCTATAATGTTACTGTATTTCTTTTTTAATGTAACTTACCCCTGTATTTTAATTCATAGTCATGAACACCATTCGAGATCACTCTGAAACTGTTTTCTTGAGTTACAATACAACCGATTACGATTTCTGTTGGATTAGGGTTTGTGAAAAACAAATATTCCAAGAGGCCCACAGTGACATCTGTGATTCAAATAAGTCAAAATAAATAGTTTATTAAAGAATTTGGCTATTATGTCCAACAAATACAAACCCGATTCCAAAAAAGTTGGGACACTGTACAAATTGTGAATAAAAAAGGAATGCAATAATTTACAAATCTCATAAACGTATATTTTATTCACAATAGAATATAGATAACATATCAAATGTTAAAAGTGAGACGTTTTGAAATGTCATGCCAAATATTGGCTCATTTTGGATTTCATGAGAGCTACACATTCCAAAAAAGTTGGGACAGGTAGCAATAAGAGGCCGGAAAAGTTAAATGTACATATAAGGAACAGCTGGAGGACCAATTTGCAACTTATTAGGTCAGTTGGCAACATGATTGGGTATAAAAAGAGCCTCTCAGAGTGGCAGTGTCTCTCAGAAGTCAAGATGGGCAGAGGATCACCAATTCCTCCAATGCTGCGGCGAAAAATAGTGGAGCAATATCAGAAAGGAGTTTCTCAGAGAAAAATTGCAAAGAGTTTGAAGTTATTATCATCTACAGTGCATAATATCATCCAAAGATTCAGAGAATCTGGAACAATCTCTGTGCGTAAGGGTCAAGGCCAGAAAACCATACTGGATGCCCGTGATCTTCGGGCCCTTAGACGGCACTGCATCACATACAGGAATGCTATTGTAATGGAAATCACAACATGGGCTCAGGAATACTTCCAGAAAACATTGTCGGTGAACACAATCCACCGTGCCATTCGCCGTTGCCGGCTAAAACTCTATAGGTCAAAAAAGAAGCCATATCTAAACATGATCCAGAAGCGCAGGCGTTTTCTCTGGGCCAAGGCTCATTTAAAATGGACTGTGGCAAAGTGGAAAACTGTTCTGTGGTCAGACGAATCAAAATTTGAAGTTCTTTTTGGAAAACTGGGACGCCATGTCATCCGGACTAAAGAGGACAAGGACAACCCAAGTTGTTATCAGCGCTCAGTTCAGAAGCCTGCATCTCTGATGGTATGGGGTTGCATGAGTGCGTGTGGCATGGGCAGCTTACACATCTGGAAAGGCACCATCAATGCTGAAAGGTATATCCAAGTTCTAGAACAACATATGCTCCCATCCAGACGTCGTCTCTTTCAGTGAAGACCTTGCATTTTCCAACATGACAATGCCAGACCACATACTGCATCAATTACAACATCATGGCTGCGTAGAAGGATCCGGGTACTGAAATGGCCAGCCTGCAGTCCAGATCTTTCACCCATAGAAAACATTTGGCGCATCATAAAGAGGAAGATGCGACAAAGACCTAAGACAGTTGAGCAACTAGAAGCCTGTATTAGACAAGAATGGGACAACATTTCTATTCCTAAACTTGAGCAACTTGTCTCCTCAGTCCCCAGACGTTTGCAGACTGTTATAAAAAGAAGAGGGGATGCCACACAGTGGTAAACATGGCCTTGTCCCAACTTTTTTGAGATGTGTTGATGCCATGAAATTTAAAATCAACTTATTTTTCCCTTAAAATGATCCATTTTCTCAGTTTAAACATTTGATATGTCATCTATGTTGTATTCTGAATAAAATATTGACATTTGAAACTTCCACATCATTGCATTCTGTTTTTATTCACAATTTGTACAGTGTCCCAACTTTTTTGGAATCGGGTTTGTACATTGGGATCAATATTTACACATTAGACCACTTCACGTATCTTTGAAATGTATGCATGACACGGGTTGAGTGGGCAGAGTAAAAATGTAAATTTTGTCATAGGACTAAACCAAATACATCATTGGAAAGGTCTTGATCAGCAGAGTAACAGGATGGCAATCTGAAGGCTGTATGTGGCTCCTGCTTTGAAATTATGCATATTGCGAGTCTTATAATTCAGCAACCGAAGGGGCTACAATGATGAGACCAACTGTTATACAAAGCTCTTGAACTCTCCCATCATGATGGCTACCGTTTGGTGGGATCACCAACAGGGGGCATCACAAAAAATGGTAAAAATTGAATTTCACCTAGTTATTATTTATAATTTCAAATTCTGACCAAATTACCGTGTTTCACATTCGCCCATACCACTGAGTGCACTCCAGACATCCAGTTATGAGAAACAGTAATTTACAAAAAAAAAAAAAAAAACTACAATTCCCTGTTGCAGCGGATTACAACGTGATAGACAGCCCGTTAAATATGTAGTTCTTCCGGTTTGCAAACTAGGGTTGTAAGGGTTTCAAAAATAACTATAATATAAAGTTACTTCCTAACAGACATGCTACTGCAAAAGCATAATACGCGTTGTATGAATTCAGAACAAAAAACATCGTCTTATGGTGATTATTATTAGCCAAAAATACTTTTTTGGGAGGTTCATGCTCGTTGCTAAGGTAACCGTGTTGGCGCAGGCGCGTAGCCTGACCACAGACATGAAAGTAAGGTGCGGTTTTTTAAAATGCGTTAGGGAAAGAAACATGAATAACTGATATTGCCAACATATAATTTAAAAATATGTCATTCTTTATTAAAAATTGCGTTTTGATGTTGAAATCGAGGCACTAGATGTTAGGGGCAGGCAATTCGTTTTCATTGACATTTTGGTCAGAGGCGGGGTATACCCTGGACTGGTTGCCAGTCCATCACAGAGCTAACACAAAGAGGCAAACAACCACTCGCACTCTATTTGCACCTAGGGCAATTTTAGAGTCTCCAATTAACCTATTCTATTCGTTTTCTTTGGGTTAAATATTTCCAACTTATAGGCTTTAATACAGAAAATATTGATAGTATGATTAAAAAAAAACTTTATTTACATAGCACTTTTCAATGTAAAGAACAAAGTGTTACACATTAAAACAAGGACCACAAGGACATTCATACATACATACATGTATAAAATGGTAGACATAAATTAAAGCAAACAGCCAATGATTGTCTGTTGATATTTTCTTGTATCCAGTTACGCAGCAGGATAATGAAAAAAGTGTTTATGGCTATAATTTACTAATTAATTAATACAACACATGTATACCTACTTGACAATTAACATTTAAAAATTTATTTTGTGTGATTACGTTTAGTTATATACCTTGTATAACCGATAAACTTAACCGACCTGCTGCTTGTAAAATGAGTTTTGGAGAAAAAACTAGTAAACAGTAGTTTACACTGCTTCAAAATCACGGTCATCTGAACTCTCATAGTCAACTTCTTCATGGTCCTCCAGTATCTCCTCAGACCCATCCTCCAGCAGAGAAGCAGCATTTGGTCCTGAAGCCTGGCTGTAACTTGAGCAGACGACTTGGAACTTCTCCACATCTGCAAGCCTTTTCTGAAGAAGACACAGTAGCCCGCAATGACCCTCTTCACTTAAACTGCCTAGAAGGAAAAATTAAAGCGAGGCATGACACTACTTCCATTCAGTTAGTGTTGTTGAGCTATTCATTAACTGACTTTACAGCAAGAAGGTAATAAAAGTTAGCTTGTTACCACTTGTTGTCCTGATGTTCCCAGCCAGCCTTCTGAGATAGGTGCAGTGCTGTCTCATCTCTCTCATCACAATGAACTTTTCCTCTTGAAGCTGCACTTTAAAAATCTTCTTCTTGGTGAGGATGTTGCTGGATTCTGAAGTCACACAAATAACATCCCTTCAATACAAATTTGACCTGTACATTCTAAACAGCAGCTAAAACACAAGTAGTGTATGCACATCACATAACCTGGTGACGGGTGCAAAAATTTAGATTCAAAGAATCTAATGATCTAATGCGGGGTATAAGAGGTTAGGAAGACACTCACACACTAAAGATTTCCTACTCAGCTGCTTAGGAGCCTTTAAATACCTCACCCTATATCACAAGTGATATAAGTCTAGTGGTTGAAATTACATCACCTAATAAAGAATAAGAGAGTAAATCCTCATTGTAGCAGTCAGCAAGAGAAATTGTGAAATTGTAATATATTTTTTCTCAAAAGCACCACCGCTGCACAAAAATGATAGAATAAACAATGTAAAATGAATCAGATAAAATGTGTGGCATATGTTTACAGTAGCATATACAACATATCGCAAAACCATGCACACAGACACACACAGATAGACACACACACACACAGACACACACATAGCCTTAGTGAGAAATTGTTGTCTCCTCCTCCCACAGAGAGTTTGCTCACCACCTTCTCCTCAACGATGCGCTCCTCATCTGGCACCTGCTCATTGTAGAGCTTGATTGTTTGCAGTCTTCCCACAATTTTTTTCGACGCAAGTGTCGAATTTTGTTGCTGTCTATAGAAATTACAAAACACGGAAAACATGATGCACAAGCATGTGTATGCAGATATCAGAAAGTTAAATGAAATACTAATACATATAACTGACTTAAGAATCAATTAAATCAAAATGTAAAAAAAAAAATCATAATAAGACATCTTCACCAAAAATATTAGACAAGTTATCAACATACCAGTCTGATTATAAAGGCTGGCTTTTTTTTTGAAGAACACCAAGAAACATTTGTTCAACTGATTTCTGAAGGTTATGTTGGTCATCACATCTGGTACCTACAGAATCTTAAAGCAACAACAATAATACAAGTAAATGATTCTGATGTCTTTTAGGCTGTGTGTATTCCATATAGCTTCTTTGGAATACATCCCCATGTATTTTCCCAGCCTGTACATTCGATTAGTAAAGAGTAAAATGAAATAGGTACACTAATATTTTCCCATACATTTCATACATTTTCAAGTTCAAGTTTAAGTTTATTTAGAGCCCCAAATCACTGTTTACAATCTCAATGGAGTTTTCAAGCCTACAAGTTTATAGCAAACAAAACAGGATGACACGCCCTTACTTAATCCGTATGCATGGCAGAGCTCAGTTATACAGTTGATTATTACACTGCAATATTAGTAAACTACTTAGAAGAATGACCATAAAATACTGTACTGTCAGTAGCCCATTGTCTGACATCATGTGCCCACTGATGCACAATGTTCTCCCCAGTTCACTGCTCAAATCCTCCAGTCTCTGAGACTCAGCCTCAGCCTCAGCCTTTTTGAAAGTCTGGTGTAAAAAAAAAAAAAAAAAGATTAAAAGTGAGAAAAATCATGAAAAGCTTTGTATGCCTGAATCAGACATAACATATTACCTTGATGTATCTGCTGGATAATGCAAGACGAAGGCCTTCCTGCTTCCGTCGATTCCACCCAATAGCATGGACAGTTAGCATGTCATTCCTGGCTTTTAACAAAAAAATTATGTGATGGAGAAAAGTCCCATTAATACTCATGGTTCTTCAGTTTATCCACGCACTGACAATTGAGTTTTAATTTAAGAGAGATGTAATGCAGTTTTATTAATGCACTGTCATATTAGAATATTTACAGTTTTCTCGGATGCAATCTCAGACAAAGTATTAGACAGAAAGAATAAAAAGAAGAAAGAATAAAAGACAGGTTTCCTAAAATAATATAAATAAGCAACAATTACCAGATTTTGTCATGTACTTGGTTGTGAGAGCACAATGAGACCGGTAGCTGTTTACCATTTCAACCTCCTCCCCTGCAGTTGTGCCAGCACCTTCCTGATTTTTGCCACTCCAGATTATCTAACATATCAGTGTGGCACTTACACTCACCTAAAGGATTATTAGGAACACCATACTAATACTGTGTTTGACCCCCTTTCGCCTTCAGAACTGCCTTAATTCTACGTGGCATTGATTCAACAAGGTGCTGAAAGCATTCTTTAGAAATGTTGGCCCATATTGATAGGATAGCATCTTGCAGTTGATGGAGATTTGTGGGATGCACATCCAGGGCACGAAGCTCCCGTTCCACCACATCCCAAAGATGCTCTATTGGGTTGAGATCTGGTGACTGTGGGGGCCATTTTAGTACAGTGAACTCATTGTCATGTTCAAGAAACCAATTTGAAATGATTCGAGCTTTGTGACATGGTGCATTATCCTGCTGGAAGTAGCCATCAGAGGATGGGTACATGGTGGTCATAAAGGGATGGACATGGTCAGAAACAATGCTCAGGTAGGCCGTGGCATTTAAACGATGCCCAATTGGCACTAAGCGGCCTAAAGTGTGCCAAGAAAACATCCCCCACACCATTACACCACCACCACCAGCCTGCACAGTGGTAACAAGGCATGATGGATCCATGTTCTCATTCTGTTTACGCCAAATTCTGACTCTACCATCTGAATATCTCAACAGAAATCGAGACTCATCAGACCAGGCAACATTTTTCCAGTCTTCAACTGTCCAATTTTGGTGAGCTTGTGCAAATTGTAGCCTCTTTTTCCTATTTGTAGTGGAGATGAGTGGTACCCGGTGGGGTCTTCTGCTGTTGTAGCCCATCCGCCTCAAGGTTGTGCGTGTTGTGGCTTCACAAATGCTTTGCTGCATACCTCGGTTGTAACGAGTGGTTATTTCAGTCAAAGTTGCTCTTCTATCAGCTTGAATCAGTCGGCCCATTCTCCTCTGACCTCTAGCATCAACAAGGCATTTTCGCCCACAGGACTGCCGCATACTGGATGTTTTTCCCTTTTCACACCATTCTTTGTAAACTCTAGAAATGGTTGTGCGTGAAAATCCCAGTAACTGAGCAGATTGTGAAATACTCAGACCGGCCCGTCTGGCACCAACAACCATGCCACGCTCAAAATTGCTTAAAATCACCCTTCTTTCCCATTCTGACATTCAGTTTGGAGTTCAGGAGATTGTCTTGACCAGGACCACACCCCTAAATGCATTGAAGCAACTGCCATGTGATTGGTTGATTAGATAATTGCATTAATGAGAAATTGAACAGGTGTTCCTAATAATCCTTTAGGTGAGTGTATATTATAATCATATACAGTGTATTATATAAGTAATAAAAATACAATTTCAAATGGTATAATAAAGAATATGCAGTACCTCACACTTCTCATCTGCAGTAAAGGTCTGAGTTCCAACATGGAGACCGCCAACTTCTCAAGGTAGGGCCAATACTTGCAAGCAATATCTATGCAATAGAACTGTCCGTTTGTGCCTGCTTGGAGCTCCTTCTGCAGGTACAGTGGATAGGCAAATATTTTGCCGCTGTACATGTTAAGAGCCTTGAGTAGCACTCTGTGTCTGCAAACAACCACCTCAAGGCCCTCTTCATCCAGTTTGGTTGCTCTTCTGGCAGTTTCACGTGCAGCAGACCACTGACTGGCTCCACAGATCCCTCTGCCGGCAGTCTGCATGACAAAATAATTAATTCTGGTTAAAACTGAAAGTTGCAATTTTTTTCCTTAAAAAAGTTACTTCATCCATCAGGATGAGTCAGGTTACATCACACCAACTGGCATCTTTGTAATAATTGGAGACAATAAAGGTTTACTTTCAAACTACTACTAATGGTTTTGTCAGGGCCCAGGGAGCTTCAGAAAATGTATCTACCGCTTTCTCTACTCCAGCTACACAAACTAGTTGAAAGGCACAAACTAGCCACTTTGGGTACCACCACACATACCCATATCCAATTTCAAACCTCAACACTAGATTGCTGGGAAGAGGGCACCATATTGCTCAAAGTGCTTGTAACAAACTAAGATACTAATCCGTATGATATAAGCTTACACCAACTGGTCTTGAGGGATACATTAACTATTTTGGGGGGGGGTATAATGCTATTTCATGCATACTGAGCTTTTTACACTGTTAAAGACTTGGATTCCCATGCTAAACATGGACAAAGTTTCAAATAAGTTGGACGTTTGATGGAGTATTTCTGTGCCAAAAATACTCCTTCCGGTTTCTCACAAGTTTCGGAAAGTTTTTTTCGAGTATGGGTCTGCGTGACGTCAACAAGGGCGGAATTTCTTTGTACTGGCCTTACGGGCACTTCTCCCGGAAGGGCGCGCGCGCACACGTCGACCAGAGCGAGAGAGCAAATGCACGCCCATCAACGCGCTTTGCTCGGCCTTAGGGAAGTCGTCGGTTGCGCTGCACTGCACAGTTCACAGGACTTCGAAATCAACAATGTCACCAAAGAAGTGTGTTTTTGGTTGTCAGGGCAAGACAACCCTGTTCAGCTTCCCAAAGAATTCAGCGTTAAGGGGACAGTGGATGGAGTTTGTTTTTCCGGAGCAGCAACGAAGTTGCGCAAGTGCTTTTGTTTGTTCCTTGCATTTCGGCGATGATTGTTTTATAAACAAGGCCCAGTTCAACTCCGGATTTGTAGATCGTCTAATGCTGAAAAATGGAGCAGTCCCAACGATAAAGGTTCACGGTCATGCGTTGGAAGCGCAGGCGGTGAGTAAAACTGCTTCAAATGTCTGTGTGTTGTTGGCTATCGGCACAAGTGCACATCAAGTAAACAACATGAACGTATAGTTAGTTTATCAATGGAGCATACGATGTATGGTGTGTTTAAATACATTTTTTTTTAGCTTAGCATTTTTTGTCTGTTTATTGTAAAACCACTCCAAACAACAATACACAAAGAGTGGGAAAGTATGTTGAACTAAATGAATTATTTCATATTAAACCTAGGGGCCGTTGTTTTTCTATGTAAACACGCACTAGTCTGACGTGCAAAACCGTTCCGCTTGCTACTGCTAAGTCATATACAATAGTCCATAAACCAAATCATGTCCTCATAAACCATGAGTAAAAACACACAAATGTTGTAACTCGCGCATGACATGTTCTAAAAACAAAGTTTTCCCCCCTACGTTTTCTAAGGATGTCACAGCTTTCAGACGCTCTCAACGCAATAGCTGCGCGCGCTCCTGACTCTTTAGCTCCGCCCACACGATACGCCTCCAGCCGCTCGGTTTTATTCGGAAAGACTCGGTACAGCGTATCTGTCTTTTATAAATATAATAAAACTAAAGACTTTTCGGAGATATGAAGGATGCAATACTACTCTATAGGTACTCAAGATTAACATGAGATTGGCAGAAACTGCGTGTGCTACCCCCCCCTTTAATAAAGCAACAATCATACATTTAAAATTTTGGACTTAAATCAAAGTTGCAAACACTGTATATCTTACTAACACTTTTCATTTTACTCCTGATCTCATCAACAAAATGGTGTACGTCGGTGTTCTTGGCAATGAAGGTGCCATCAAAATATGGTTCCTCTGACCTTAATAGAATAAGAAAAAAGATGTTCATGTATTTTCCCAGCCTGTACATTCGATTAGTAAAGAGTAAAATAAAATAGGTACACTAATATTTTCCCATCTCTACTTAAGGCAACTTTGATCCACACTGATCTTACCCTTCCAAAGTGACAAGTCCTCCTCTCCAACATACGCAAAAAACCTTGTCTCTATAAACTGGGTGCAACAGTTTTCATTTCTTCAAATGTGCTGAAGACATCCACTGAAACCAGCGTGTCAGCATTCACAGATGCTGGGCAATACCCACTTCTTATTAGGTCGCTCATGTCCGGTGTTCAATGTGCCAGACATAATCTGCACAGCAAGTTTGGCAAGTGCAAATCTTACCGACCTAAAATCAAAATGTACAAATACTTGGTTATTTTGTAACACACAAAGGGACAAGAATTGATTAATAGACTGTAGTTCATACTATTTATGCAAACCAAAATGATTGCTCTGCCAGCTGATTCTGTGATGTTTGCAGGGTCACAAGTGCATAAATGGATAGGTCTCACTGTAGGCAATAAACGTACTGAAAAGAGAAGTTCAATAATTAATGAGAAAGCATTAAATTGTCCAATTAAGATTGTAATTTAAACAAAAGTAAAAAAATAAATAAATAAACATTACTTCACCCACTTTAACAAAAAGGTTCAAAACACTACCTTGATTGACCAGTGTATATCTGCCATCTTTTTTTACACAGCACACCGTTGGCTCAATGGGCTTGTAAATTCCCTCAATACAGGACTCCCTCTTATGGAGGGTGAGTTTTTTTTTTTGTGTATTTGTATGTCACAATCCATACACAGCCACTCAGGCATGCAGTCTCTGCAGCGAATGATGGCAGGAGATGTGCAGTGGCTGCAGTTCTTTTCTGGAACCACATTGCAGGACAGCAAGCAGTTGATGTGATAGGACCTCACTTTCCGCCACTCATCTTGAGCTACAGATTGGCGCAAGGACCATGATGTGGATGTTGAGGGATACTTGTTTGTGCCTTCGACATCTGCTGAGATCAGAATGTCCTGCAGTTTCTGCATCTCGCTGTCTGAAAGACAGAAATTAGGAAATAATAATTCCTTTCACGCTTATTGTTAACTTGCTTAATTACAATAAGGTGCCATCTTATTAAACGTGTTGAGAGCAGTTTGATTGGGTAACTGTGGGAACCTCCTCAACTGACTCAAAAGGAGTAGCATCCTCACTGCCAACCACAGAAACAACTGAAAAGATGGATAGAAAGGAAAAGAGATAACAATTTATGTCTTACAAGCATATAATACAGTGTTTGTATAGTGACTTAAGGCTATAATAGGCATGGCTAATTATGATGTCTGACAATTCCATTATGGTTATGATACACGGGGCAACTTTTTGAGCAATGTTGCCATCAAATGGCAACCAGGTGAGAATTGTTAACAGCATTTAATTTACTACCACAAAAGTGAGATGACAACTTGTTTCTTACTGCAAGTTTAATGAACCACCAAAGTGATTTGATGCTTATGGTTCAATCTACTTGACAGAAGAACAGGAAAACATTGGGGAACTCAGTATGAACCTGACACTGATTGCTTCACTTCCACTTCATATCTTTGGATTTGCTTTGGAGTGTGTGTGTAAGAGGAGTATAGGAGACACAAAGAGATTGAGAAGTACTTCTTTCACCAGGACAAGATTAAAAATTAAAAAAAGCAATACTTACTTGAAGACATTGGGCTTCTGAGAGAGATGGAGAGCGAGAGAGTGTGTGTGTGTGTGTGTGTGTGAGAGTAAGTGTAAGAGGAGTATAGGAGTGGCTCTAAAAAGAGCTGTTGGTTTTCTTATAAAGGTGGAGGTAACAGGGAGGGATGGAGAGTAAGGACAGGAGCTGTTGGACAAAGAACAATAAAAACATAGTTAGGGTTAGCAGCAAGGCTTCCTGGGTTTGTCATATTATACAGTGGGGAGAACAAGTATTTGATACACTGCCGATTTTGCAGGTTTGCCCACTTACAAAGCATGTAGAGGTCTGTTTATCATAGGTACTCTTCAACTGTGAGTGATGGAATCTAAAACAAAAATCCAGAAAATCACATTGTATGATTTTTAAGTAACTAATTTGCATTTTATTGCATGACATAAGTATTTGATACATCAGATAAGCAGAACTTAATATTTGGTACAGAAACCTTTGTTTGGAATTACAGAGATCATACGATTCCTGTAGTTCTTGACCAGGTTTGCACACACTGCAGCAGGGATTTTGGCCCACTCCTCCATACAGACCTTCTCCAGATCCTTCAGGTTTAAAGGAGGTTGTTGGCCAAGATCTCGCGATACATGACCCCATCCATCCTCCCCTCAATACGGTGCAGTCGTCCTGTCCCCTTTGCAGAAAAGCATCCCCAAAGAATGATGTTTCCACCTCCATGCTTCACGGTTGGGATGGTGTTCTTGGGGTTGTACTCATCCTTCTTCTTCCTCCAAACACGGCGAGTGGAGTTTAGACCAAAAAGCTCTATTTTTGTCTCCTCAGACCACATGACCTTCTCCCATTCCTCCTCTGGATCATCCAGATGGTCATTGGCAAACTTCAGACGGGCCTGGACATGCGCGTCATCTTGAACTTCTTCCATTTTCTAATAACAGTTGTTGCCTTCTCACCAAGCTGCTTGCCTATTGTCCTGTAGCCCATCCCAGCCTTGTGCAGGTCTACAATTTTATCCCTGATGTTCTTACACAGCTCTCTGGTCTTGGCCATTGTGGAGAGGTTGGAGTCTGTTTGATTGAGTGTGTGGACATGTGTCTTTTATACAGGTAACAAGTTCAAACAGGTGCAGTTAATACAGGTAATGAGTGGAGAACAGGAGGGCTTCTTAAAGAAAAACTAACAGGTCTGTGAGAGCCGGAATTCTTACTGGTTGGTAGGTGATCAAATACTTATGTCATGCAATAAAATGCAAATTAATTATTTAAAAATCATACAATGTGATTTTCTGGATTTTTGTTTTAGATTCCGTCTCTCACAGTTGAAGTGTACCTATGATAAAAATTACAGACCTCTACATGCTTTGTGAGTAGGAAAACCTGCAAAATTGGCAGTGTATCAAATACTTCTCCCCACTGTACATGCAGAACTGTAACAAAATAAAGAGGATAACTGTGATGCTGTCATTGCACAATGCATATTCAGCATGTAAACTGCATGAATGAAAAGTTGATCTGAGTTCATAGAAATTAATTAAATGTATCGTACTTTTTCGTACATGAATTATTTGTTGTTTGACTTGCATGTACTTTCCTTCAGGGGAAAGCAGTGTGTCATGATATACGAGGTGAATGCATCATTAATATGCTAAATCTGAATATATTTTCATGACCACTAAAAGATTTTGTGATTTGTTCTCTCTATGCGCCTGTAATTAGTCATGAGTATGGTTACCGTAGTAAAACCATTGTTAATTCTTTTTAAAGGGCTGCCAGTGTTGTACCCCAAAAGTGGTTCACACATTTTCTTCTGACAGATTTATTAACAACAATTACAGAACATAACGCAATCCATTTGAACTCTTAACGTTCAATAAAATAAATGTAATTGCACAAACTAGCGTAATTATAATAAATGTTACATGTACACTACTGTTCAAACGTTTGGGGTCCGTAAGATTTGTAATGTTTTTGAAAGAAGTCTCTTCTGCTCACCAAGGCTGCATTATTTGATCAAAATTACAGTTAACAGTAATATTGTGAAATATTATTGCAATTTAAAATAGGCTATCTGTTTTTTATTTGAATGTTAAAATGTGATCAAAGCTAAAAAGTAAAAGAACAGCATTTACATAATATTGAGATTTTTTTTTTTTTTTTTTTTTTTTTTTTTTTGTAACAATGTAAAGGGCCTTTACTGTTACTTTTGATCAATTTAATACATCCTTGCTGAATAAAAGTATTAATTTCCTTAATCTTACTGACATCAACATTTTGAATGGTTGTGTATTTCAATTAGTTTTTTTGGAAACGCAGCACTATTTGATTTGAACACGCACTGTGAGCGAAACGTCAGCTCAGCAGCGAACGCTCTCTGTGATTAATTGGTTCTGTCTTGTATGATTAGATGAGCAGGAGAAATAGTACTTTCCTACACAATTATTCGCTAAAATAGTATATTTTTCCATTAGAAGCTTATTTTACACACCGAATTTCGTGCTAAATAAATAAAGTTACTGGCTTAAAAACACATTAGGATCAATATTTTTATGTGAGGATCGATCCTTTCTATATAACATCAGTATCGATATTTCAGGATCGATCTGTCCACCCCAACTGCGCATAGCATATCTTCATCAACAAGCGGCAGGGTTTATCTAACATTACTTCCCATCTACTTCAACAACTGTTAATCAATATAATATGCAGTCACTGTTTCTGTGATTGATTAATTGATTTGCCAATTAGCAAATTAGCGAACAGTCCTCCAGTAACTTTAACACCATCGATTAAAAAGCCCCACAGTCCACACACGCAAGTATAACGTTAGGCTACAGCGATTTCTTAAATGACCACACCTGAAGAAGAATATGACACAACCGTGCAGAGAAAGGGGGATTTTTGGAGAATGCACTATATCGCTTGTCTTTGGTCCGTGGGCCAGTTGTTGGCATTGAGGAAATTACTGCCCCCTGCTGGTACTCCACCTTCATAAATGCGTGTCATTTTCACGCCTAGAGTAGGCAAAGCGTGATACTGACATGCATTGTCTAGTGGACCAGCGTGTGTATTACACGCTTTGGCTAATCTGAAGGCCACACTAAGTTTGGAGGTCTGTAGCTATTGACTCTGCAGAAACTTGGCGACTTCTGCCCACTGTGCGCCTCAGCATGCGCTGACCCTGCTCTGTGATTTTTACGTGGCTGTTGTTCCCAATTGTCAACAGTTGACCGTGGAATATTTAGTAGTGAGGAAATTTCACGAATGGACTTATTGCACTGGTCGCAATCTATCACGGTACCACACATACATTCACTGAGCTCCTGAGAGCGACCCATTCTTTCACAAATGTTTGTAGATGCAGTCTGCATGCCTAGGTGCTTGATTTTATACACCTGTGGCCATGGAAATGATTGGAACACCTGAATTCAATGATTTAGAGGGGTGTCCCAATACTTTTGGCAATATAGTGTATATTTAAATAATTAAAATCTAGTTACCACTAGAATAGTTGCCTAGTCTTCTGCAAAAATAGAAATAGACTTTTTGAATGCATATGATGCCTAACATCTAAAAGCATTTCAGCCATATACCAAAAAAATCTACAGCAGTAAAGTGATTACTTTGGGGTAGGCTTTTATTTGAGATACAGTGGGTTAATATGACTTATTTTTCAGTTTTTACAATTGCCCCCAAACACCCCACCAAAGGGGCAATTGTAACACTCTGACTTCTTGCATTTAATTTAATATTATAGTCTTGTCCTTATTAGTGAAAATATATCAGTTGAATTATTGTATTATTAATTAGTGCACCTATATTTGTTTCTTGTATCAAAAGATGACTACTGTATTTCAAGTAATTTGTGAGTTATGAAGGAAAATGTAAAAAATGTTACAATTGCCCCCAGTCTCCCCTACTGTAAGTATACATAACAAAAGCAAATCCAGTGAAACATGCACCAAATAAATGCACCACAGAAGCTGCCTAAAAGTAGATAGGTGTTTTTATATATATATATATATATATATATATATATATATAATATAATATAATATAATATAAAAATATACACACAGTGGGGAGAACAAGTATTTGATACACTGCCGATTTTGAGGTTTTCCTACTTACAAAGCATGTAGAGGTCTGTAATTTTTATCATAGGTACACTTCAACTGTGAGAGACGGAATCTAAAACAAAAATCCAGAAAATCACATTGTATGATTTTTAAATAATTAATTTGCATTTTATTGCATGACATAAGTATTTGATCACCTACCAACCAGTAAGAATTCCGGCTCTCACAGACCTGTTAGTTTTTCTTTAAGAAGCCCTCCTGTTCTCCACTCATTACCTGTATTAACTGCACCTGTTTGAACACGTTACCTGTATAAAAGACACCTGTCCACACACTCAATCAAACAGACTCCAACCTCTCCACAATGGCCAAGACCAGAGAGCTGTGTAAGGACATCAGGGATAAAATTGTAGATCTGCACAAGGCTGGGATGGGCTACAGGACAATAGGCAAGGAGCTTGGTGAGAAGGCAACAACTGTTGGTGCAATTATTAGAAAATGGAAGAAGTTCAAGATAACGGTCAATCTCCCTCGGTCTGGGGCACCATGCAAGATCTCACCCTGTGGGGCATCAATGATCATGAGGAAGGTGAGGGATCAGCCCAGAACTACACGGCAGGACCTGGTCAATGACCTGAAGAGAGCTGGGACCACAGTCTCAAAGAAAACCATTAGTAACACACTACGCCGTCATGGATTAAAATCCTGCAGCGCACGCAAGGTCCCCCTGCTCAAGCCAGTGGAGGAATGGGAGAAGGTCATGTGGTCTGATGAGACAAAAATAGAGCTTTTTGGTCTAAACTCCACTCGCCGTGTTTGGAGGAAGAAGGATGAGTACAACCCCAAGAACACCATCCCAATCGTGAAGCATGGAGGTGGAAACATCATTCTTTGGGGATGCTTTTCTGCAAAGGGTACAGGACGACTGCACCGTATTGAGGGGAGGATGGATGGGGCCATGTATCGCGAGATCTTGGCCAACAACCTCCTTCCCTCAGTAAGAGCATTGAAGATGGGTCGTGGCTGGGTCTTCCAGCATGACAACGACCCGAAACGCACAGCCAGGGCAACTAAGGAGTGGCTCCGTAAGAAGCATCTCAAGGTCCTGGAGTGGCCTAGCCAGTCTCCAGACCTGAACCCAATAGAAAATCTTTGGAGGGAGCTGAAAGTCCGTATTGCCCAGCGACAGCCCCGAAACCTGAAGGATCTAGAGAAGGTCTGTATGGAGGAGTGGGCCAAAATCCCTGCTGCAGTGTGTGCAAACCTGGTCAAGAACTACAGGAAACGTATGATCTCTGTAATTGCAAACAAAGGTTTCTGTACCAAATATTAAGTTCTGCTTTTCTGATGTATCAAATACTTATGTCATGCAATAAAATGCAAATTAATTACTTAATCATACAATGTGATTTTCTGGATTTTTGTTTTAGATTCCGTCTCTCACAGTTGAAGAGTACCTATGATAAAAATTACAGACTTCTACATGCTTTGTAAGTGGGCAAACCTGCAAAATCGGCAGTGTATCAAATACTTGTTCTCCCCACTGTATATACACAAAAAGTGTACTGATAAAAGTAAAGTATAGAAAAAGTCTTTAGACTCAAGCACATCTGCAATAGTACTGTATTACAATAATGACAAATCACCTAATAATGGAATTGACAAAAACAGCAACACATTTTCATGATCATTTTGAGGAAAAATTAGCTTAACCCTTGCGTGACCTTATGGGCATTTTTGTCTTTTTCAGTTTTGTTTTTTGATCATTTTGCCTGTGTTAATGTCAACTGCATACATTTTGGCACAGGTGTGTATTTCTATTGGAATTTTACTATTTCATCCCCATTTCCTTTAATAAATCTATTTTGCACTAGGTATACAACATAGTTCCACTCAAGACCTTAAATCACCATTGAAACCCATTAAAACGGCAATTTTCTAATCCCAGGGCCATTTAACTATAACATGATGCAATCTTTGTTAATAGGCTTTAATTCTGTTGGCAAGGCTTCAAAATTTCATATTTTACTATTTTTTTACCAGATGGTGCCTATAAAGCAAATACTCGCTTTATTCCAGTTTTCTGTGTTTTTGGATAAATTCAATTAGATAAATTATGCAGCTATAATTGTGTGGGTGTGTTGGTATGGATGTTAAGAGTGTGGTGTGTGTAATATTTGAGAGAGAAAAACTCAAATGCAAATCACAACTCCAAGCACTGTGTGTACCAGTGGAGCTTTGCTGGCATCTAATGGGGGAATTTGGTACTGCGCCCAAACAAAATCTTACTGAAAGCTCATCAACCTCAAATTTGGAACACAACTTGTTTAGATTGATGGCTTTGTTTTTCTAGCAGTTTTACAGTTCAACATGTTTCATAAAATATATATTTTATATAAAATTTTGTTCATAAATCATTTTCATAAACTTGAACCTCTATAACTTTTGGCATCAATTTTTATTCAACGACAATCTGCCAAGGGTCTTCTTTAAAATGAGAAGTAACGTAAGTCTGTGCTCCCGAGCTTCACATTTTTATGACAGTTTTTTGACAGACATTTTTGTCCATTATGGGCCTATGTGTACATTTTTTTTAAATTCACACAAGGGTTAAAAAACAACAACCCTTTATCTGATGATGTTTAGGGTGCAGGCTATTGTTGCAAGAAAATGTGCACTGAAATAGTGAATCAGTTGTATTATATACCCATTGTCTTCAGCCATAAAATGTGGAAAATAGGAATTATATATGTGGTTATAATGCTATCCTTTGGCTTAGTGTGTGAGTTTAATCAGTGCAGTGACAGCAGATGAAAATGATCTGATTATATAACACCAGTGCTAATTAATGTGTGTTGTCATTGACAAATAAATACATACACAGTTTATATTTTATTTTTTATTATACATGCATTCATAAAGGCATGTACAAACACAATATAAATTTTAAAGATTTGAAATTACACAAAATTTGGTGAATATGCTACATAAATAATCAATTTGCTCTATGCTGTCTGGGTCCGACTGCTCGTCCTGGACTTTGATTGCCATTCGCTGCTTTTTTTGTGGGGGCGACTGATCCACACCTGCACTGTCCTGTTGAAGGAACACACATAATCATGTAACGCTGACCAGATTTAATGAGTGATTCTTAAAGAAAATCTAAAGACAAATTGCTTCTACCATTTCAATATGAGAGGTCTGTTTAAAAAAGGATGTGATTATTGTCCCAGATTAAATTATTAAAGTGTTTAATTTCTAAATCTAAGTAAAACTGAGAGATAGGAGAGTCTCACCAATGCTCTTTTCCGGCTCAGTTGGGTCCTGGGCTGAAGGCTGCTCTGAGTTCTCTGCTTCAGTTGTGAAGTGGTTTTCTGAGGAGCTTGATGGTTGTAGCTCCTCAGTTTGAGATGGTTGTCAGTTTCCACACACAGTTTTTGTGGCGGTGCCTGACACAGACCTACATTGTCCTGTTGAGGGAACAGATACATGTATAACCGTGCAATGCTGGGCAGGTTTAATGAGTGCTTAGACTAAATCTAAAGGTGTATCTTTTTATTGTTTTGAAATATAAAAGGATTTTAAGGAAAACATAGAAACCTAGAAAACATAATAGCATAGTTGACGGCAATTACTTTTAATTACTTTTAGGTTTACTTTTTTGAATAAATCTTAAAATAAGTAAAACCAAGAGATAGACGGGACTTACAGAAGCTTCTGTGCTCCATGGACACACCCTCTTCTGGGGAGACGCGGGTGAATGCTGTAGGGAACACGGTGGAACAAGTGTTCTCTGTGGGGTCTTGGCAGGCACAGACACTTCCTGTGGGATATTCAGCTGCTGCTACCGATTCTCCCTCCACTTCTCCCTCTGCTGCCTAGGGATCCTGAGGGTTGCGGCAGGCACAAGCACCGGTGCATTTTGCAAACGCTGCCTCAGCAGCTCCTTGCTCAGCTGCTCAGGGTTTATAGAATATTTCCACTCGGAGATCTTGTCAATAACTGGTGCGTAACAGACTGGCTCTATCTTCAGAGAAGGGGCTTGAGGCTTCTGCTGCAGCAGCTCAGATCTCAGTGGCTCAGGGATCTTAAGTTTTGGCCTATCTGTGATCTTGTCTGGCATGGGTGCTTCATGTGGGGAGCATGCAAGCACCTTTGGGGCAGTCACAGGTGCCCTCAGAGACTTGGTGGGGATGGGTGTTTCAAAAGAGACCTTTTGCAGATCCTCAGTCAGATTCTCTGAGATCCTGAGTTTTACACTTTGCTGGGACCCTACGGGCACAGGTGGTTCCTGGGGGGACCCAGCAGGCACAGGTGCTCCCTCTGGCTTTTTCTGTCTCCGCTTTCTCAGATGCTCCGTGGTCTTCAGTGTTGCATCTGAGAAGTCTAAGTCCGGGGCCTTCTCAGATGCATCACTGAAGAAAAGGGATGAGGTAAGGTCCCCCTTCTCAGAACTGGCAGGCACAGGTTCTCCCTGTGTGGATCTGGCGGGCACAGGTGCTCCCTGCTGCAGCAGCTCAGATCTCAGTGGCTCAGGGATCTTTAGTTTTGGCCTATCTGCGATCTTGTCTGGCATGGGTGCTCCATGTGGGGAGCATGCAAGCACCTTTGGGGCAGCCACAGGTGCCCTCTGTAAAGACTTGGTGGGGATGGGTGTTTCAAAAGAGGCCTCTTGCAGATGCTTAGTCAGATGCTCAGGGATCCTGAGTTTTCCTCTTTGTTTGGACCCAACGGGCACAGGTGGTTCCTGGGGGGACCCAGCAGGCACAGGTGCTCCGTGTGGCTTTTTCTGCCTCCACTTTCTCCTCTGGTCCGTGGTCTTCAGTGTTGCATCTGAGAAACCTGAGTGCTGGGACTGAGCCTTCTCAGATGCATCACTGAAGACCAGGGATGTGGGGGATGAAGTTTCTCCTGCCTCCACTGTTCCCCAACACTGGCCTGAGACGAGATCCCCATACTCATGCTCAGATACGGGGTCTGAAACTTCCATGATTGCCCACCACCGCCCCGCAGCAAGGGCCGTCATGAGTTCATCTGAGTATTCAGTAGATGACTGCTCTGGAATCTCAAAAATGGTGGTTGACATGGTTGACATACTCATACTGATGTTGGATTTGATGGTGAAAGATGATCTAGAAGTGAGCAATACTTTTTGCAATCTATAACTGTGAAACACTATGAAAGAAAGAGAAAGGGAAGAGATGAGTTGAGTAAACATACAATATACATACAGTATCTGCTATCGGTTGGTCAATGAAATATAAACTATCAACATTTACATAGAAAACTGGTTTGATCATTATTTATGATCATGACTATTTATTTATCTTGTACAGTAAATCGACACAATAACATTCCACTGTTAAGCAGATTCTTCTCCGAGTTATGAAAATATTAAAATTCAGATCCCCAAACCCTGTATAAAACGCATACTCACACACTCGCCGACTCGCTACAAAAGCACGAAGTCGCTGCGCTCAACATTACACTCACCGAACGTTCTGAGGAATGCGGCGATCATAGTGACGTTACAATCGACACTCGAGTTTGTGAGTGATGGGAGACCGAGGCTGTTTCGTTGGATTAAAACTGAACATGCAATACAAATACAAAGAGTGAATAAGCATTTTTAATTCATGATTGTTCATACAAAAACTAGCGCTGTTTATTATTTATATAATTTTTTTTAGCATTTGCAGCTGGTGCTTAAACAGGAGACACAAGCTGCGGATGGGCATACATAACATTAAACATAGACCACTCAACCAAACTTAGTCAACAGATATTACAATAAAAGCACATTTCTTAAACAATATAATTTACAAAAAAAGCTCCTGCAGGTTTTTTCGATTTATAACAACATATCAGACAAGGAGAAGTGCTTTCCTGAACATCAGCACGAGATTTTATACAATTCAAAAACAAGATATTAAACGACTTGCATTTTATCGCCAACGAATAGTTCCAAATAAATCGTTGCGCATCTTCGAGAAACACAGTTTCCTTGGACTGAAAACTTTCCAGAAGTTTAGAGACGAAACATAACGATGTCTCTTGTCCAAAAACCTGCTTCTTTCAGCTTTTAAAAACTATTATTTCCGCTATGTATTGATTGAAAAACAGACTTAAGATGTTGAATATTAAAATTCAGCTTTCCAACGCCTAGTTTATGAAAACCAACGCTGATTAAGAAATACAAACCCGATTCCAAAAAAGTTGGGACACTGTACAAATTGTGAATAAAAACAGAATGCAATGATGTGGAAGTTTCAAATTTTTTTTTTTTAATTCAGAATACAACATAGATGACATCAAATGTTTAAACTGAGAAAATGTATCATTTTAAGGGAAAAATAAGTTGATTTTAAATTTCATGGCGTCAACACATCTCAAAAAAGTTGGGACAAGGCCATGTTTACCACTGTGTGGCATCCCCTCTTCTTTTTATAACAGTCTGCAAACGTCTGAGGACTGAGGAGACAAGTTGCTCAAGTTTAGGAATAGGAATGTTGTCCCATTCTTGTCTAATACAGGCTTCTAGTTGCTCAACTGTCTTAGGTCTTCTTTGTCGCATCTTCCTCTTTATGATGCGGCAAATGTTTTCTATGGGTGAAAGATCTGGACTGCAGGCTGGCCATTTCAGTACCCGGATCCTTCTTCTACGCAGCCATGATGTTGTAATTGATGCAGTATGTGGTCTGGCATTGTCATGTTGGAAAATGCAAGGTCTTCCCTGAAAGAGACGACGCCTGGATGGGAGCATATGTTGTTCTAGAACTTGGATATACCTTTCAGCATTGATGGTGCCTTTCCAGATGTGTAAGCTGCCCATGCCACACGCACTCATGCAACCCCATACCATCAGAGATGCAGGCTTCTGAACTGAGCGCTGATGACAACTTGGGTTGTCCTTGTCCTCTTTAGTCCGGATGACATGGCGTCCCAGTTTTCCAAAAAGAACTTCAAATTTTGATTCGTCTGACCACAGAACAGTTTTCCACTTTGCCACAGTCCATTTTAAATGAGCCTTGGCCCAGAGAAAACGCCTGCGTTTCTGGATCATGTTTAGATATGGCTTCTTTTTTGACCTATAGAGTTTTAGCCAGCAACGGCGAATGGCACGGTGGATTGTGTTCACCGACAGTGTTTTCTGGAAGTATTCCTGAGCCCATGTTGTGATTTCCATTACAGTAGCATTCCTGTATGTGATGCAGTGCCGTCTAAGGGCCCGAAGATCACGGGCATCCAGTATGGTTTTCTGGCCTTGACCCTTACGCACAGAGATTGTTCCAGATTCTCTGAGTCTTTGGATGATATTATGCACTGTAGATGATGATAACTTCAAACTCTTTGCAATTTTTCTCTGAGAAACTCCTTTCTGATATTGCTCCACTATTTTTCGCCGCAGCATTGGGGGAATTGGTGATCCTCTGCCCATCTTGACTTCTGAGAGACACTGCCACTCTGAGAGGCTCTTTTTATACCCAATCATGTTGCCAATTGACCTAAAAAGTTGCAAATTGGTCCTCCAGCTGTTCCTTTTATGTACATTTAACTTTTCCGGCCTCTTATTGCTACCTGTCCCAACTTTTTTGGAATGTGTAGCTCTCATGAAAATCCAAAATGAGCCAATATTTGGCATGACATTTCAAAATGTCTCACTTTCAACATTTGATATGTTATCTATATTCTATTGTGAATAAAATATAAGTTTATGAGATTTGTAAATTATTGCATTCCTTTTTTATTCACAATTTGCACAGTGTCCCAACTTTTTTGGAATCGGGTTTGTAAATTGCCCACCGTTAGTGCAAGTTAAGATTAGGCTATAACATTTAATTTACGGTGAACTTAGAGAATCAGTATGGGCTGCTGGTGGTGCTTGAGACTATCTGTCATTTTGTGTTTCTGTGAAAAAAGACTAACAATAATGAGGCTAAGAATACGCTAAAAGATACTAGGCTAAATGTACAATGTTTATCTCTTTATATGCGTGTATCGCATTATGCTAGACGCCTTCCCTTTTCATCAGGTAGCTTGCATGTGTTCTTGTGTGGCTGGATGTTCGGCTCATGCACAATAATAACGTTGTTCATTCAATCTTTGCTAAAATATAAACTTAGACTGTGAAAGGGTTACCACAAGATATTTTCAGATAACCGTGATGATAACCTATAAAAAACACTAAACAAACGAACACCAATACTTTGTGTATCAGAAAGTTAGTTTATTAGGCTATAGCTACCTATGTAGATACATGGCATTATTTATAGAAATAAATATTTATTATGAATAGATATTTAGAGAATCACAGTTTTTCTGTACACTGTACGGGAGACCAGGGGCAATTGTAACACTCAATTCCTCCAATCAGAAACAAGCTAGATGCTGCCTTCACGTGCTATCGACATTTCTTAATTCCCACTTCAGAAGTCGTGATTACGAGCTTGTTGCATTCAAGTGTGTTGTGGTCGGAATGAACAGGAATCATGGACACCAGATTTATTAGTGTCTGTTTATTGGGAAAATCGTATTTTGACAGCCATATAAACATTCACGATGCTATCCAGATGGTCCGCTTGCTGACGATTCTAATTTTGGTCAAATGCAGGCTATCTTCGCTGTGTATAAAACATACAGTAATTCAAATTATTATTCATATATGTACATGCACTACATTAATGACGAGACGATCCAGCTGTTTTGGGGAAAAGCCTAATAAATCATACCTGACACAGTCATGTTTAAAGTTTATGGCATGCTCAACTCAACTCAAATTTGGGTATCAAAATTATTTCCGAACTTCCCAGTGGTAAACACGACAGCAGAGGGCGTTCATGTACAATTTTAATCTAGGAAACTCGTATTTACGATAATTCCGATAGCACGTGAAGGCAGCATCTGCACATGCTCAGTAGGATTCTCTCTCTGCCTGTGGAAAAGGAGCACGATCATTTCACCTCAGCAGAAGTTTTTGAGATATGAAAGTTACTTTTTGGATGCACAGTATTTTTCTTCTGCCGTCTAAAGTTTAGATGACTGATAATTTAAATTTGCATACATTTTATCTGTAGGTTATTGATAAAATCTGAAGAGGCCTGAGCAACATTCATCTAAGGTGTGGCTTGCGAGATTTTGGCTGTCCCCGAAACCTGGAAAATGCTGCCTTCAAAGGACACATTTCAAGGTAGGAAGGCATCAAGGCATGTCCGAATCTAATGTTAGCTTCACTTCCTGTCTCCTGAGATACCTTCATCTGATCGAGTTTTGAAGGCAACATAGATGTATCCTTCGCTGCCTTTGATATCCCACAATCCTGTGCGTTCCATTCTGTGACAGTTGAACTAGAAAAAAAAGATGGTGTCCGAAAGTTGCGTTTGCTGGTCAGTTTGTGTGTAAATGTACGTTTTTGACCAACAATTTTCACTTCTGATGTCATTTTTAGCAAGAAATTACTACTGTACTACTACTCTCACCAAAGCTCTCTCTATTTTGCTGTAGATCATTAAACTGTTACACTGCCTTAGAAGTCTGTCCGAAATCAGTTTCGTGAGGTGCCTTCATGCACAAACGCTGCCTTACAAGTCATTGTCTGATAAGGCAGCGAGGCAACAAGTCACTGCCTAGGTTTTCGGATGCAGCCTTTATCATGGCTGCAACATCGGGGGCAATTATAGACAAGTAAAATTTTAGCAAAATAGCAAATGTGCATGAACAACCTCAAGCAGTTGCAAAATCTGCACAGGAAAATCTTTCACCCCCTCTTGTGAAATTCCAGATTGCATGAAATTACTGAATTTTGCTAGAGATTGCTAAACAGTTGCTAAACAACGGTAAATGTGCCCACACCTTTAGTGACAGAGACATTTTATGGTCCCCAGAAAGTCGAAAAGGTTTGAAATGACATGTAAATGACAAAATTTTCACTTGCAGATGAACTATTCCTCATAATAACAATAATAATAACAATAAATACTTAATACATACTGGTAATTGTTCAAAACTCATTGAAAAATTAAAAACAATGATAAAATGACATTAGCAAAAAAAGGGTCCATTCAGTTGCCAGTTTTTCCTGTTGTTTGATCTGAAAGCCCTCGACAGACATTAGTAGAGAGCGCGCTGGTGAGGTTCTCGATCTGAGAGCGGAGGAACCTGCGATCCTCCTGTAGGTCCTGCACCTGTCTCTCCAGAGCTTCAATCCTCTCCTGTTTGCTCTCCAGCAGACAGTGAAGTTTGGTGATGGTCAGCATAACACTGCTGGGTAAATCTTCCATGATCGGCGGTATCACTGCTGAGAAAGAGAAAAAAAACAAGCTGTCTATGTATTTGTTCCTACAGAAGAAAAAAAGGCATTTAGTTACACACTTTGACAAAAAGGACACAATGACCAGTGAGGAATAAAAAAAAACATTAGCAACACAGCCTTCCAATACTAACAACCCAATTGACTGGTTGGGATTCGAACAAACACTCATCTGGTTAACGACAAATCTGTACCAAGCACATCACTCAGGGCCGGCCCAAGGAATAGGCGATATAACCGGTTGTCTAGGACGCAACACGACAGGGCGGCGCCACAAGAGAGCCATGTCTGGTTTTACAGGGGTGCTCAAATGAGCAACAGCACACTCAGTTGATACTGTAATAATATCATATTGGCGAAACTGATTTGACAAACACTCCAGTGTGTATTTGTGTTTGCACTCTGGATGACAGAACAGTTACCATGTGTATTAGTTTTTCCATTAGAATTCGTCACTCAAAATATTCTTTGGAAATATTCTTGCTACTGAAATCACAAGTTAACAACTCTTCATGGCAGACTCTTTTTTTACTGGCAACATTAACTGTGCATTCACACTTGTAATTTGCTTGGTTCGTTTGGTCCGGACAAAAAAAAAAAAAAAAAATTAGCCCTGGTCCGATTGTTGAACGATATACCGGTACTAGAAAAGTATCGCGATACCCTGCTATTACAAACGGTGCGATATGCAATTTTATTAGTACCGGTACTTTAAGGACGACAGCACGCTAATAAGAGCTGTAATTTGCGTCGATGTGTGACAGCAGGAGTCAGGACGTGAGTGCAGAGCTCTGCTTCCACCGTTCACTCAACAATGGCAGCCGAACAGTCCGCGCAGCGCATTACAAAGGAAGCAACAGAAACGCATGCATGAGAAAATAAAGCGCGGCGCGGAACGTACTCGCGCTGCCGGACTCTGACCTGAAGCGCGCGCACGCCTTTCAGACAACATGCGATCGCGATTCAGTTCTTTTTCGCGGATTATTGTGTTTGGGTTTAAATGGTCAAAAATATGTAAAAATGCACGTCCTGGCGAGTATTCAGGTAAACACAGTCGGGGAGGTCTTTAGTGAACGTGTACAGTTGAGGTAATTGGATCCGTGCAGGTCTTAAGCCGGACCTAATATTCTGTGTGATTTAATGTTAATCAAACAACAATGAAAAATAGAAACACACCCCATGCTTGGCTGAATAACTTTAAAGGGGTCATGAACTGAGAAATCAAATTTTCCTTGAGATTTTGACACATAAGAGGTTCACCATACTATAAGAATATCCTGTAAGTTTCAGAACTGAAAACTTCCTTGTTAGTCCAGTAAAAGCTTTTATTGACACCAGGCCCAGCAAACGACAGGTTTTTCAAAGTGGGGATCTATGACGTCAAAGGGAGGCAAGCACCGCCTCTGCAGAAGATCAACGCCTATTGCCTGTTTAGCCCCGCCCACCGATTCACGCATAACATAGGCCTACGTGGTGTTAAACCAGATCGAGCTACCGAGCAATAAACATGCTGTTGAGGATTACAAAATATTGTGCAGTGCCTGGACTCGACAGTAATGCAACATGTAAGTAACTGTGTTCATTCTAATGCTTGATCTGAAATGTAATTATTCATGTACAGTCAGATGTTCTTTGTCTGTGTGTCAGTAAATCAAACCAGTGACTAAACATCAACTTGCATTTGTTTCTCTTAGTAGGATGAAAATAATCTGTTATTTAATGGTGATTAAATTCTATAAAGAAAGTGATCAAAGAACGCTCCCTTTGCAGTCGTTGGAGCAACATGCGCTGGAGCGTCAATCAAATGTTCAATCAAGTTTATCAGTGACGCGTTTATCAGTGACTCCCGATTTATTCAACGAATCTCTTAACTATATCACGTTTGCACTGTTAGTGAAGATGAAAGCATTCGTTAGTGTACAGAAACTGAGTTGCAATGACAAGATCACTGCTTTCATGAGCTCAACATGTCTGTGATCGGCTACAATGCTCATCACTGCAACCTTTCATGCCATAGATCTAAATATAATGCCATAGATCTAAATATAATGCCACAGATCTAAATGTAATGCAACACTTTTCACGATTAGTTAAACATGAGAGCTGTAATAGTAAAAACGCGCTAAAAGAGAGAGTAATACTTAGCTATTTCAAATGGAAAGAACTTAGCCAATCACAGCAGTGGGCGTTTACACTGAACTCTCACAGCAGACACGCCCCTTAAAGCGTTCAGAGCAGAGGGCTAAAATCAGGGTAGGAAAAATGCCTTTTATTTATAAATTATGAAAAATTGATGTAAAAAGCATTCTAACATTATAAGTGCACCCCAGGAAACATCATAAAACAATAAAACAACGCAGTTCATGACCCCTTTAATATATTTAAGAATCAGTGTATAGTTAATTTATAGAGTGAAGACTAAGCAGTTTATTTTTTATATATATTTGATTATTTAATTTCTTTCTTGACTTGCTACTGTTAAATAGACCTAATGTAGCTGAAAAATAAAGCACTAGTTTTGTCATATTGTTTGTAATTTGCATTTTTTGCTTATTTTTAAAAACAAAGATAAAATTAAAAATCTATATTGTAATTATAAAATTACATTTAAAAACTATTAAATTACTCATATCATGAAATAAGATTTTGGTCATCCCAACCTGTTCAGAACGGTGAAAGGTTAGTGAATGTTAACAGATTGATAATGTGATTGTTGCAAACATCTCTGTAAGGATGTTCACACTGGCATGTAATTATTATTGCAATAAGAGGAGGGAATGGTCAAAAACCAGGGCAGGAACATGCTGGCCAAGTGAGTTCTTAGTTTAAAAAAAATATAAAACAATGAACAATAAGTTCTGTTGTCATATAATTCAATTACTTTTACTGGGGGTTTTTTTTTGGTCGTGGTATCGATTTAGTGTCGGTATCGAGGTATTTTAGTCTGGTATCGTATCGAAGTCATAATTTTGGTATCGTGACAACACTAGGTCCGATTAGCATTCAGACTGGCATTTTTATCACAGAACCAAAAGATACCGAACCTAAAGGCATAGGGATACTTTCACAACCCGATTGGTCGGCTTTTATGATGTATTGCCTAGACCGAACATCCAAAACAATGCTGTGTGTGGGGATAAATGCACTTGTTGTGTGTGCATAGCCTGCATATGATAGTATTTTGACCAGCTGAGAACTCGTGAAGAGCTTATAAAATGTGTAAAGGAGTCAAAACAGTGGCAGGAATCCCCCCGTCACACAAACACAAACGAAGATCTGCTGCAAGGAGACAGTTCTGACGCCTGTACTGAACTGTGATGGGCAACATTGCGACTAGCTACCGATATGCGTGAGCATTCTGTCCTTTCTAGGGTCTCATCTTCCTGTTTTTGGTTCATTTACATGTCTTTGGTCCGTGATGCATTCGTATATCATTCGGACCACATCAGGGTTCGTTTGGAAGCGGACCGAGACCTATCTTTTCAGCGGTCTCGGTCCGCTTGTTTGGTGCTAACCAGGGTTCGGATGGCAGCGTTCACACTTATTCAAATGAACCGCACTAACAGAGCAATCACACCAGGTTCGTTTTATTCAAACCAAACATGCCAAGTGTGAACACACCCTAACACTGTGGGCTGTTTTTTTTTTTTTACTTATTTTAAACTGCAAGTAAAGTGCAGTGTGTTTTCTTTAAAATAAATGTAAGCTGCTGTAATTTTTTTTTCCTGTTAAATTGCTACTTGGTTTTACTCCTAAGTGTGTTCTTTCAAAAGAAACAAATGACTAGGACTATAGTCTAATGGATCTAATAAACTTGGGTACGACATGGATGTAGACTGTACGATGATGACACCTATTGAATTGTAGGCTACGACGCAAGTTAATATAGAAGAATAAAACGTCATCAGCATGTGCTAGTGGTAAACAAATAGAGCAAGACGAATCGCACTTTGGCAGTTGTGGTTTTTAATGTGCGCTGAAAAAAAATGGAGGAAGCAAAGAGGAGAATATGGACGCAGTCGTGGCTAGAGAAAAGAGGCCAACTTGGCATGCCAAATTTGCAAATGGAGCTTGAGGCAAGTAGTTTTAAGTTTTAGTACCATGTCGTGTTGATATGTCATTTCATGTTGCATTTTTATTGGCTAGTCAGTAGATGTAGGTCGTAGCAGCAAACACACTGTAAGATGATCATGCTAAATTTCTGACACTGTCAGAAAATTATCGCAGGCTATCTTTCGATGCAAGACCGCGACAACAGCCGTCTTTGAACCTCTCTTACTGTACGGCGTAGGACCGCGTTTAGGAGCCACGACTAAAGAAATCGCCACGACTGGTCATCTTTTTTTCTGGGACAGCCCAAAATCTCATACAGTGTGTACTGGGGATAAATCAGGGGTGCCCAGTCTTGTTCCTGGAGATCTAGGGTGTTTCTCAAACGGAAGGCTGCATCCTACCAAGACAGTGTCCTTCCTAGTCCAGTCCTTCTGAGGCTTGTAGGCTAGTGTCCTCCTCAGCAATTAAAATACTAGACTTACGGTCTAGTAAGTGTGCACACATGTTCCCGCCCCCATGGTCACAGCACGAAAATACTATTAAAACTTAATTTAATTAATTTTTAATATTAACTGGCTTTCTATTAATGCAGTACAGTGAATGACAGCCGTCCGCGGTCTCCCAGCGGCTTACATTATTGTCAGTGTAGTGTTAGTGAATAATTTACAGCAAAACAAAAGATAACATCTATGCTTTCATGTCCCGAAAACATTATTTTTGTCTTACATTTCATAATAATCTCAGAAGCTCAGTACCGACTCGTTTTACATCGGTTTATAATGTGTGCAAAGGATTGTGGGTAATTTAAAGCAGCGAAGGATACATCCGATGCGTCCTTCAAAACAGGCCGAATGAAGGACGCGAAACGAAGGCTGCCTTCCAAGGATCCTTCAAATTGAGATGGCCTTCAGCGACGTTTGATGACGTGGCAGCCGAGATATGCAGCCTTCCGTTTGAGAAACACCCCTACCTTCCTGCAAAGTTCAGCTCCAACCCTGATTCAACACACCTGAACCAGCTAATTAAGTTCTTCAGGAGCACTCCATAATTACAGACAGGTGTGTTGGATCGGAACTCTGCCGGTAGTTAGATCTCCAGGAACAGGATTGGGCACCCCTCATTGTGAACATTTAGATTGATTTCGAAGTGGGGATGACAGCTAAGAGGCTAGAGTATTGCGCTTTTTTGTCGATTTGTAGTTTGTTTAATTCTTGTGTGATATGATTTATTTTTTTTCCAGATTTGTTAGTTTTGTTAGTTATCACCATTTATGTACTTTATATTTATGTTAACGTTTATCACTATTCATGGTATATCATAGTAAATTGCAGTTCATATGAAAGATAAGCATTTGCAGTAATTTTTGGCACTATCTAAAATCTCACCTAGGGCACCAACAGACCCTGGGCCGGCCCTGACGTCACTGCAGACAATACTTAAATGTTCTCTGTGTCCCATCATTGCATTTTGGAGATTGACATTGACATTGATTCTCAGTAAATTACAAATCACGTACTGGAGACGGCACTGCTCGGAGTGTTGTCCTCTGTATAATTAGCAGCTGGCAGTGAGTTTACATTTTCCCACTGGATTATTTCAGTCTCTGGTTCCTGTTTCATCCAGCTGTAGCTGCTCACGGGACTCTCTTGTCGCGCAGAGCTGGAGTCAAGCTCACTGCTGGGGGAGTATGGAGCGAAATCCTGCAGCCATTGAGAGTTCATCTCATCCTGAGAGCTGCAGGAGGACAATATCATACATCAATCAAACAATCATGGCATAATTGCTCTTTTATATATTACTTTAAAAGGTACACTGTGTAACCTTTGGCCCTCTAGCGGTTAAACAAAACTGCATGCATTTTGCAGAAGAACATTATTTTGGCTGTGCTTAGGTTCTGTGTGATTGCAGATGAATATGGTTATCCTACTTCTGATAAAACATTCACTATAGGCTTAAGAGATATAGCCAGTTTATATGGAAAGGATCTCAGTTTGACTAGCTGATGACGTTAGCCATATTCCCCAGAGGTTCGAGCTTTAGCTGCTCCATGTCAGCCTTTCTCGCTCGTTGTGACAACTAACCTATAGCCCTATTCGGACGGTAATTGGTCAATAACATGATTGTATGCTGTAAATAAAATGTCATATGCTTGGTATAATAAGAATACATGCATATTTCATTTAATAATAGGAAAATAATATCCTAATTATTATTTAATTATTTAAATCTGTTTAAAAATAGGAAGATATATAGACGCTATATATTATATTATAGACATTATAGTTAAAATGGTTTTCTGTCTTGTATTTTATCTCAAAATAAAGGATGTCATTTTATTCCACATGGAAATGAGCGGAAATAAGTTAATACAGCCTCTTATTTACATGAGGTAAATATAATGCTGCGGTTATTTTAACATATATAATTGCTGCCGTAATAACGGCCCATTTCAAATGTTTACGTGCTTTTCTTATTATTATTTTTTGAGCGGTGATGAAATATATTGCTCTTGTAAATACTTGCCAGCATTTCAGTAATAAATGTCTAGATCTTTAACTCTTTCCCCGCCAGCGTTTTTTAAAAAAGTTGCCAGCCACTGCCAGGGTTTTTGATAATTTTCACAAAAATGTTATGGCCCATAGAATATTTTGTTGTATGAATATCTGAGCATGCAATATAACAAAAGAAAGAGCAGACCCTTCACAGTCCTATAGCTCGTCCTGGGTCGACATTTCATTCAGTAACATTAGGCAGTTTTGATTTATATGATGTTTAATGTTGATCACATTATTTTACATATGCATCTGCTTACATACGATCGCTTGTTTTTTTTGCGTCGTCTTCGCCTGTTTTGATCAGGAGATTCTGTACTCATTCAGAAGATGCGTAATAGCGCCCCCTAGCGTATAACAGTGAAAACACGGAAACCCGGAAAACTCCGTGTTTGGCAGGGAAGTGTTTTCTCACAAATAACGAAAAATTCTGTGTTTGGAAGGGAAATAGTTAAAATGCATCCAAATTACAGCGAAGCGCAACCGTACAGTGCTCTGCAGTGGTCAAAAAGGATATAAACAGTGCATTTTGAAATGATCTCTTCTTGAAAACTCAGAGATGTGGATTCGGACGCAATTATATTACCACACGACCTTGGTGTTTGTCAAAAAACAGTAGGTAATTCGGCCGGGGATTTTTATGCGGGTGGTGGGAGAAAAACACTGACATTCTGGATTCGGACGGCAATAAAATCTCCGACTAGCCCGTCAATGATGAAAATACCTTACGACCCCATGAGAAACAATCACCGTCCGAATAGGGCTATAGTGTACTTTTAAAATCAACATTAAATCAACACCGACTCTGTGTACTTTCTTAATAATAATATTTTTGTGCATTATTCATATGTATGCATGTTATTAAAAAAAAGAAAAGAAATGAAAGTACAATGGTTTGTGAATACAGCTTAAGTGTGTACAGCTTCCATTTATGTTTACAAATTACTTTAAGGATTTTCAAGATGATGAAAAAAATCTTTAAACACTTATTTTGTCAAGTTGTTACATGTTATTTTCTTACAATAATAATAAATATCCATGACACAGTGGATAATGAGATTATTCATGACAACTGTGGTTGTGTTCATGCAGCTTGTATCATGTCCTGATCCATTTTTTAGTAATTACAACATGATTACAAAACGTGTATTAAAAATAATAATTATCATTATTACTATTATTATTGTAATAATACTAGGAAGACATATGAAAATGCTACAAAATAACGGTTACTGCCATCTTCAGTTTTGCAAAAATTGAAGGAACATACCAGGATTGCAGAGGTAAATTACGAATCTTGTTTCTGTGACATCTCTGGTACTGTCTCCATTTGTGCCTCAATTCCACCTGTCTTTCCTTAGAGAGTTCAGCTACTGCAGGATGTTTTGTCTTTCCCTCTCTCTTTCTTCGTTGATAGCTAAGAACAAAAATAAAGTGTTTTAGTATTACATACTAAAATTTAATAATTTCATATTTGCATAATGCATTACTATTGTTTATGGTAATAAATAATAGTACTTAGGATAAGATCAAGGTTATTCCAATAAGTGAATTGGATAACACTTTATTTTACATTGTTACATGTTACATGTACTTACCATAGTAATAACAGTAAATTATGCATAAATGCATGCAACTAACCCTCAATCAAACCGTAATCCTACCCTAACCCTATAGTAAGTACATGTAGTTAATTATTATTACTCAGTACTTAAATATATAATTACACTGTAACAGACACCTTAAAATAAAGTTTAACCCATTTTATTTTACAGTGTCCTTGTTACATGTTACATGTACTTGCTATAGTAATAGCAGTAAATTATGCATAATTACATGCAGCTAACCCTCAATCAAACCCTAATCCTACCCTAACCCTATAGTAAATACATGAAGTTAATCAATATTACTCAGTACTTAAATATATAATTACACTGTAACAAAGACACCTTAAAATAAAGTGTAACCCTTTATTTTACAGTGTCGTTGTTACATGTAGTTACTATAGTAATAACTATAAATTATGCATAATTAAATGCAACTAACCCTAAACCAAACCACAATCCTAACCATAACCCCATAGTAAGTACATGTAGTTAATTAATATTACTCAGTACTTAAATGTATAATTACACTGTAACAAGGACACCTTAAAATAAAGCGTAACCGTGAATTGTTTGCTATTATAATTTTAAGATTTGCTGTGGAATAAAATTCAAACACCTCTCTCTTCTTTTTGCAAGGTATCTGGCCCTGGCAACAGGATCAGCATTCACCTTTGCTCTGTGTCGAGCTGATTTCTCATTGTTTGATAGTGGCATCTACAAATAGAGGAAAAAACAAACAAAAAAAGCCCCTTTCTGTTATAATACAATAATTATGTATATGTAAGAATGCAAATTTAAAGGCAAGAATATAAATGGGATATACCTTTAGGTTACATTTTCAGCATCATTAAATCAATACAGTTTGTGTGCTATATCTTTCCATGAGAGTCAAATGGGATGACAGGTTACACCATCTGACATTTTAGTTTCCAGTTTTCTGAATAAAAAATTTATGAACCTTCAAAGTTTTCCAAAAGACATTTCCATTCATATGTGGACCTTAACAAACTTGCCATGTCATAGAAAGATCAAATTATCAGCTATTTTGAAAGACATACTAACCTTGACACAGCCATGTGCATTTGCAGGGTTCCTCTCTGTCACACCATTTCCTGTTTCACGGTCACATGATAGCAGAACGGCTTCCTACATGTCGTCGGTTACACCAGCGGTGGGGGAGGGGCTCTGGTTACACCACACAGAACAGCTTCACTGCTTGTTTTCATAGAAATAATAATACATATTGTAACAAACTGCTTCATACGTTGTTTTTCAAGGATTTCAAGCTTGTGGTAAGACATTTCTCTCAGTGATAATTTAACGGTTACACCACCTAGACATGTTTTGTCCAACAACAAAATACCAAGATGCTTTTCAGTTCAGAGAATCTTGTAGCTAAAAATGAAGGGATGACAACTTATTCGTGAACGATTCTTTTTGCTGGATCCTTTCAAAGAATTAGTTGCACCCAAAACCGGACTGAACACTTCGTTCACGAATTGAACCGAATCTGTCCGCGCGGATCTCGAGTCAACCGCTCAACTGACTCATTTGACTCTGACTGAATCAGTCCGCGCGGATCTCGAGTAAACCTCTCAACTGACTCATTTGAACAAGAACCGTAAATGAGCGGATAACAGCATAGTGAATTGAGGATTTGACTTACAAACTTACTGCCTAATTAGGTGAAAAGCAAGGTTTTTTTAATAACTGAATTGCAGAATACTGATGAAACTTACATGTCTATTGCATTTTATTAAAACATTAAACAAATCAGCCAAGAGCTGTAAATTAATGTTCATATTTTTTAATCCTAAATGTATTCAGGACCTAAACTACTGTTTTCGTGGCTGAAACAAACTGGGACAAAAAAAATACTTATTAAGCCTTATATTCAAAGACCATAATAAACAGGAATGCTTTGTAGCATGCAATGTGTAATGCAGTCAGGGACAGCGTAATGACGTAACTACGTAAAAAGATTCTCCGAATAACGAACTGTTCATAAGAACCGATTCGCGGAAATGAGTCGGACATCCCTTTCAGCATCGTCAAACGGAACTGTTAAAGGGCAAGGATTTTAAGTGTTGCTGAAAATCGCTGTCAGTATGAACGGGAACAGGATAAGCAATATTTCTCTAAAGATTTAGTGTCTGATATACTTCATACTTCCTACTATACTTCCAAATAGCCAGAAATTAATAATAAAAAGAGAGTCCATTGTAGAGTCTTGAAGTAAATTGGGGAAAATAAGAAAAGAGGAACATTCCAAGAAATAGTTCTTAAATAGTTCACATACACATACACATACACACACACACACACACACACACACACACACACACACACATAACATTGACCACTGATAGGTGAAGTGAATAACACTGGTTATCTCTTCATCACGGCACCTGTTAGTGGGTGGGATATATTAGGCAGCAAGTGAACGTTTTGTCCTCAACGTCGATGTGTTAGAAGCAGGAAAAATGGGCAAGCGTAAGGATTTGAGCGAATTTGACAAGGGCCAAATTGTGATGGCTAGACGACTGGGTCAGGGCATCTCCAAAACTGCAGCTCTTGTGGGGTGTTCCCGGTCTGCAGTGGTCAGTATCTATCAAAAGTGGTCCAAGGAAGAACAGTGGTGAACCAGCGACAGGGTCATGGGCGGCCAAGGCTCATTGATGCACGTGGGGAGCGAAGGCTGGCCCGTGTTGTCCGATCAAACAGATGAGCTACTGTAGCTCAGATTGCTCAAGAAGTTAATGCTGGTTCTGATAGAAAGGTGTCAGAATACACAGTGCATCGCAGTTTGTTGCGTATGGGGCTGCATTGCCGCAGACCAGTCAGGGTGCCCATGCTGACCCGTCCACCACCTAAAGCGCCAACAGTGGGCACGTGAGCATCAGAACTGGACCACGGAGCAATGAAAGAAGGTGGCCTGGTCTAATGAATCACGTTGTCTTACCTGGGGAACACATGGCACCAGATTCCCAGATCTCAAATTCCCCAGATCTCAATCCAATCGAGCATCTGTGGGATGTGCTGAACAAACAAGTCTGATCCATGAAGGCCCCACCTCGCAACTTACAGGACTTCTGCTGCTAACATCTTGGTACCAGATACCACAGCACACCTTCAGGGATCGAGTGGAGTCCATGCCTTGACGGGTCAGGGCTGTTTTGGCAGCAAAAGGGGGACCAACACAATATTAGGTCATAATGTTATGCCTGATCGGTGTATATACACACATATATATATATACACATACATTTATTTATTTATATATACATTTATATATTTATATATATATATATAGAGAGAGAGATAGAGAGAGAGAGAGAGTTTGTGTCCCTCGCAAAGAGAACATCTTTAAAGGTCCATGGCATCAAAATTGTTTGAATATCCCTGGTTTAAGACAGCACAACAGCTAAAATCACTTGCAGCACCTTTAATTGTTAAACAACTTTGTTTTCATTCTATGGTTTTGAAATATCTGCAAACATTTTTAAACAAAACAAATCACAAGCAGTGTTCTTCAAATGTGGCTCTTGAGGGCCTGTTCTTGAGTTTAGCTCCAAACTGGATCTGACTCACAAGCCTGCAATTTTCTAGTAATCCTGAAGACCTTGATCAGATGTGTTTGCTCAGGTGTGTAGCTAAACTCTGCAGGACAGTGAACCTCGAGGGCCAGATTTAAATTACCCTGACATAAAGGAACATGTGATGTAATTGTGTGAGACTACAACCTCGGTAGAGTTTATGTGAAGAAAAAAAAAAACAAAACATACACAATCTACAAATCAACTCATACATACAAACCCAATATGTGCTTCGAGTGGACTGGATGATTACTCACACAGCTACTGTATGCAGCAATATGTGCAACTTAAGATAAAGTTCTAAAGATCTGTGCATTTATTACACAAACCACTTAAAACTTCCAAGAGACGTACGCACAGTAACTTGTACGATAAAACTGATTAAAGAGATACATCAAATGCATAACACGTTTTAATGTCACCCACTACTTTTATTTCCTTCCAGGGCCCGCAGCTTGTTCTCACTTTGCAATAGTCTCAGAGCGCCCTCTAGTGTCCAAACAAGGAGAATGCTCGTTTGTTTAGCAGTGCTAGGCAGAAGCCTTCATCCGCTCCATCTCCATCCGCGTGGGGTTCATCATCATAAAGCAGCTGTTCAGTTGTGGTTTGTAGGCCAACCCAGAAGACTAGTTTACCATAGTCTTATGGTTATCCTAATGGTTTTCAGAATAGCAGTTTTCAAATGAAATCTGAAATCATTGTATATATAAGAATGCGAGTTTCCTATGACAAATCGTAGTCCTTATTAGCAACTTGCTTTTTTTAAAGCAATGAAGACTCATATGTACTCATAAAGCAAAACCCACTAGATCAAGGCTCAGAAATCTTGAGTCTTTTACGGGTTGCAGAATTACAAACTGAACAGCTCTGCAGAGACGACACATTGCTGGGCGTAGTTGAGGGCGTTTCCTCACAAGGCCTGACCCACCAGAGGAACAGACTTGTTAGCAACCAGGTGCAGTTCTGCGATGAGGGCCGTGTTGGGGACACTGTCAGGGAGGGTCAACCAGGAGCCCTGTCCAAGGCCAAATAAGGTCTTTACAGTATAGCCTACTGTACTCCTGGACACGTGGAGGCTCGCTCATAAAAATTGTCCCGGGCCCTGTGAACCTTAGGTGACAGACTTGGACGGAAAGCCCAGCTCATACTCTTCTTCTTGATGAAGGCAGATCCAAGACTTAGTCACACTGGGAAACACACCCTGTTGAGAAGAGATTGAAATACAGTTAAAATCAAATTTGACCTGTTGTTAACACTTTATTTCAGTGTCCTTGTTACAAGTAGTTACTATGGTAATAACTATGAATTAAATCAAATTGGGACCACAAGAATCGATTTGAATCAAATCGTGAGTTACCAAAAGATTCCCACCCCTAAAACAGAACATTTGCTAAGTTACTGTAAAAGTGCGACTTGTCATGTACCTCTCTTCCCTTTCTTCTTGTGGCGTCTCTTTTTCCTGACGCTGCTGGACTCTTCAGATGAAGAAGTGCTGCTGGATTCATCAGTCATGCTCTCATCATTGGCATACGAGCTGGATGAGCTCTTACGCCGCCTTTTTTTACGTGACCTGTGCTCTGAGAACACTGATGTGCTCGCTGTAGTAAACAAGAGCGCATGAAATAGAACATCAACTGCAAAATTCATTAATTCATTTAAATAAACCTATGCATATTATATTATAAAATATTTACAGTGGGGAGAACAAGTATTTGATACACTGCCGATTTTGCAGGTTAACCTACTTACAAAGCATGTAGAGGTCTGTAATTTTTATCATAGGTACACTTCAACTGTGAGAGACGGAATCTAAAACAAAAATCCAGAAAATCACATTGTATGATTTTTAAATAATTAATTTGCATTTTATTGCATGACATAATTATTTGATCACCTACCAACCAGTAAGAATTCCGGCTCTCACAGACCTGTTAGTTTTTCTTTAAGAAGCCCTCCTGTTCTCCACTCATTACCTGTATTAACTGCACCTGTTTGAACTCGTTACCTGTATAAAAGACACCTGTCCACACACTCAGTCAAACAGACTCCAACCTCTCCACAATGGCCAAGACCAGAGAGCTGTGTAAGGACATCAGGGATAAAATTGTAGACTTGCACAAGGCTGGGATGGGCTACAGGACAATAGGCAAGCAGCTTGGTGAGAAGGCAACAACGGTTGGCGCAATTATTAGAAAATAAAAAAAAAAAATTCAAGATGACGGTCAATCTCCCTCGGTCTGGGGCACCATGCAAGATCTCATCTCGTGGGGCATCAATGATCATGAGGAAGGTGAGGGATCAGCCTAGAACTACACGGCAGGACCTGGTCAATGACCTGAAGAGAGCTGGGACCACAGTCTCAAAGAAAACCATTAGTAACACACTACGCCGTCATGGATTAAAATCCTGCAGCGCACGCAAGGTCCCCCTGCTCAAGCCAGTGCATGTCCAGGCCCGTCTGAAGTTTGCCAATGACCATCTGGATGATCCAGAGGAGGAATGGGAGAAGGTCATGTGGTCTGATGAGACAAAAATAGAGCTTTTTGGTCTAAACTCCACTCGCCGTGTTTGGAGGAAGAAGGATGAGTACAACCCCAAGAACACCATCCCAACCGTGAAGCATGGAGGTGGAAACATCATTCTTTGGGGATGCTTTTCTGCAAAGGGGACAGGACGACTGCACCGTATTGAGGGGAGGATGGATGGGGCCATGTATCGCGAGATCTTGGCCAACAACCTCCTTCCCTCAGTAAGAGCATTGAAGATGGGTCGTGGCTAGGTCTTCCAGCATGACAACGACCCGAAACACACAGCCAGGGCAACTAAGGAGTGGCTCCGTAAGAAACATCTCAAGGTCCTGGAGTGGCCTAGCCAGTCTCCAGACCTGAACCCAATAGAAAATCTTTGGAGGGAGCTGAAAGTCCGTATTGCCCAGCGACAGCCCCGAAACCCTGAAGGATCTGGAGAAGGTCTGTATGGAGGAGTGGGCCAAAATCCCTGCTGCAGTGTGTGCAAACCTGGTCAAGAACTACAGGAAACGTATGATCTCTGTTATTGCAAACAAAGGTTTCTGTACCAAATATTAAGTTCTGCTTTTCTGATGTATCAAATACTTATGTCATGCAATAAAATGCAAATTAATTACTTAAATCATACAATGTGATTTTCTGGATTTTTGTTTTAGATTCCGTCACTCACAGTTGAAGAGTACCTATGATAAAAATTACAGACTTCTACATGCTTTGTAAGTGGGCAAACCTGCAAAATCGGCAGTGTATCAAATACTTGTTCTCCCCACTGTATCTCCAACGTGCATTCAAGTAACAACGTCTGCTCTCGTGTGAACAACACGCAAGCGTAGTGATGCTCTCATGAACGTGCGTTGGAGATTAATATTTTGTAAATCAAGTGGTAAATTATGTTTTTTTGCGCAAACAAACCACTCGCAGCGCTTCATACTTTTAATTTAATCTTTATTATCTTTCTGGGGCTTGAAAGTGGTAGTTGCGTAGCTGTCTATGGAAGAACAGAAAACTCAAGATTTCATTAAAAAGATCTTAATTTGTGTTCCGAAGATGGACGAATGTCTTACGGTTTTGGAACGACATGAGGGTGAGTGATTACTGACAGAATTTTCATTTGGTGAACTAACCCTTTCACACGTAAGTTTAAAATATTCTGGCTGACACCCCCCCGCCCCAGCGTGAGTTTTTCAAGGCGACCGTTATTTAGAATGCATCACTTTATGTTTCAATGGTGATGCGGCATTGCTTGTCATGTGACACGCACCAGTCAAAATAGTGCTGTATGACTGATGATCTGCTTTTATTTAATTTTCCCTTTTTTATTAAAAATATTCACAAATTTGTTAACTATAGCATCAAACATCTGATATTCCGATTGTCAAATATGGGCAAGTGGATGTGTTTTGTTGTTTAAACACCTTTTTAACGATCGCGTTAGTTGAGCTATATGCGCCTAGTGTTGTCACGATAAATACCAAAAAAAACCCCAGTAAAAGTAATTGAATAATATGACAACAGAACTTATTCATTGTTTTATTTTTTTTTAACTAAAAACTCACTTGGCCAGCATGTTCCTGCCCTGGTTTTTGACCATTCCCTCCTCTTATTGCAATAATAATTACATGCCAGTGTGAACATCCTTACAGAGATGTTTGCAACAATCACATTATCAATCATGTTAACATTCACTAACCTTTCACCGTTCTGAACAGGTTGGGATGACCAAAATCTTATTTCATGTTATGAGTAATTTATTAGTTTTTAAATGTAATTTTATAATTACAATATAGATTTTTAATTTTATCTTTGTTTTTAAAAAGCAAAAAAATGCAAATTACAAACAATATGACAAAACCAGTGCTTTATTTTTCAGCTACATTAGGTCTATTTAACAGTAGCAAGTCAATAAAGAAATTAAATAATCAAATATATATATAAAAAAACTGAGTCTTCACTCTTTAAATTAACTATACACTGATTCTTAATAAATATATTAAAGTTATTCAGCCAAGCATGGGGTGTGTTTCTATTTTTCATTGTTTGATTAACATTAATCACACAGAATATTAGGTCCGGCATAAGACCTGCACGGATCCAATTACCTCAACTGTACACGTTCACTAAAGACCTCCCCGACTGTGTTTACCTGAATACTCGCCAGGACGTGCATTTTTACATATTTTTGACCATTCAAACCCAAACACAATAATCCGCGAAAGAGAACTGAATCGCGATCGCATGTTGTCTGAAAGGCGTGTGGGCGCGCTTCGGGTCAGAGTCCGGCAGCGCGAGCACGTCCTGCGCCGCGCTTTATTTTCTCATGCATGCGTTTCTGTTGCTTCCTTTGTAATGCGCTGCGCGGACTGTTCGGCTTCCATTGTTGAGTGAACGGTGGAAGCAGAGCTCTGCACTCACGTCCTGACTCCTGCTGTCACACATCGACGCAAATTACAGCTCTTATTAGCGTGCTGTCGTCCTTAAAGTACCGTACTAATAAAATTCCATATCGCACCGTTTGTAATAGCAGGGTATCGCGATACTTTTCTAGTACCGGTATATCGTGCAACACTATATGCGCCGCCATTTTAGTGTGTGCCACAGTTCAGAGAATCGAATCTATTGGATTTACAACACGTGAATTCATCCACTCCTCGCGAAATACATGAAAGTAAGTGGCCGGTGAACTGGGAGAAGAATAGAGTAAACTTTAAAATTACTTAATGTTTATCTGATGTGAATAAAAGTTGTCTAATTATAATGGAAAGGCCATTATATAATTATTGCCGCTTCCATAGACATCGGTGTGTATTTTACAAACTCTAAATGTATTGTTTTGCTGGTACTTATGTGTATTTAAATGTCTGAAACCTAAAATAAACATTATGCGGTTGAAAACACTGAATAGTTGTTGTATATGACAAGCGCTGAGCGCGTCTGTCTCTGGCTCAGCGCCAGCCAACACGCGAAAGCACATCTGAATTTAGCAGATGATCACGTCATGCACTGACCGTTTTAATCATACGTGTAAAAGGGTTAACAACATTCTATTAAAAAAAATCCATTATAATGCAGTTCTCTTCATTCTTGAGCAACGTGTTTTGAACAAGGCCAATCATTTTGTGCCAATCATCTTTCCACCGCACCTTCAGGCACTGGAACCAAGCGAGCGCCAGTGAGGATCTCGATTTGTGTACGGAGGAACTTGCGATCCTCCTGTAGGTCCTGCACCTGTCTCTCCAGTGCTTCAATCCTCTCCTGTTTGCTCTCCAGCAGGCACTGAAGTTTGGTGATGGTCAGCATAACACTGCTGGGTAAACCCTCCATCGAAGGTTCTGCTGCTGAGAAAAAGAGTCATGTATTTTTTCACTCAATCTTCGTCCCATAATTGAAATGTGGAGATTCTAATGACCTCTTTGACATGGATTCTCAAAAAATGAATAAATATCGTACTAGCAACAGCACTGCTCAGAGATTTGTCCTGCTCAGCATCAGTGGCCGCCTCTGAGTTCATATTTTCCCACTGGATTACTTCAGGCTCAGGCTCTGGTTCCTGTTTCACCCAACTGTGGCTGCTCACAGGACTCTCCTGTTTCGCTGAGCTGGAGTCAAGCTCACTGCTGGGGGAGTATGGAGCGGATTCCTGCTGCCACTGAGTGTTAATCTCAACCGGAACGCTGCAAGAGAACAATATCAACAACAGGTGTCATAATTCATAATTTCACATTTCATATTATTTTGATGCTATCCTACTTAAACATTACTTGTTAATTTACATTGACGATATTCACAGATATTTCATATATAACATTACAAAATAGTATTTGGGATAAAAAAAAAAAAAGGACTTTCAAGACGACAACGTGGTTCCAGCATTCATGTAAGGAAATGTAACCTTTGAATATATGTCGATTTTACAAATATAAAAGTTTTACATTAAACTTTTTGACTGAAAAAGTTTTGACTGAATAACTGAACTGTTACGTGGTGGGGTGGTAACGGTACACACAAGTCACGGTGTGGTACATACCTCGGTTTTGGGGTCACAGTTCGATATGAGTTTGGTACGACTAAAAACGCTGTCACTTTGTAAAGAAACACTATGTGCCTATAGACTGAACACATAATATGTATGCGCATGACTTCACTGTTTTCAAAAATTTGCATTTTTCGATGCCATTATTTGGAGCTGCTCCAGAGGAGTCATGGCTGTCAGCATCAATGGCTGTGTCCGAAATCGCCCCCCATACCCTTAAATAGGGCACTATTTGAGGGCACAGCCATTTGTAGTGGTGTCCGAAACCATAGTGGACGTTATTGAGTGCACTCATTCTATCCCACAATACACCGCAATAACGAGTGTACAACTGATGTACGCTCAAACCACGCTGGTCCAGTGTAATATCATACAGGTATAAATTCTTTTTAATTGATTATTAAATTGTTTAATTTACGGTTTATACATACTAGTTTCAAGATAAATATTTCATTATTACTGGTGCTGCCAGTTTGCTACATTTCAAATAATTATTAAACGGCAAGCACAATATGCAAAAGCGGAAGCCCTTCCGGTGCACTCGGTGTCCGAATTCACTCACTCATTTTCATTCACTCCTTCAAATGGACTATATTAGTGGAGTAATGTAAGGAATAGTGAATGAGAGTATATGGGGCGATTTCGAACACAGCAAATGTGTAAAGTCCTTGCTTTCTCTTCCTTGTTAGCACGTAGAGCGATGCTATTAAAGTGGAAGATCCCTCTGCCTCGAAAAAATTCAGTAAGAGGACTTGAAAAACTTTTTTTTTTTTTAAATGTGGCGCCCTTGAATTGACTACTATATATACACACACACTCACCAGACACTTCATTAGGTACACCTGTTCAACTGCTAGTTGACGCAAATATCTACTAGGCCAATCACATGGAAACTCAATGCATTTAGGCATGTAGACATGGTCAAGACGATCTGCTGAGGTTCAAACTGAGCATCAGAATGGGGAAGAAAGGTGATTTAACTGACTTTGAACGTAGCATGGTTGTTGGTGCCAGACGGGCTGGTCTGAGTATTTCAGAAAGAGTGGCAGTTCTGTGGGAGAAAATGCCTTGATGCCAGAGGTCAGAGAAGAATGACCAGACCGATTTTTATAGCTAATTCCAACAGGATAATGTGCCATGTCACAAAGCTCAAATCATCTCAAACTTATTTCTTGAACATGACAATGAGTTGACTATACTATTTAACTCAAAAGACCTCCACAGTCACAGATCTCAATCCAATTGAGCACCTTTGGGATGTGGTGGAATGGGAGATTCACATCATAATTGTGCAGTGGCTGCAGCCAACAGATCTGCAGCAACTGCGTGATGCTATCATGTCAATATGGACCAAAATCTCAGAGGAATGTGTCCAGCACCATGTTGAATCTATGCCACAAAGAATTAAGGCAGTTCTGAAGGCAAAAAAGGGTTCAACCCGGTACTAGTAAGGTGTACCTAATAAAGTGGCTGGTGGTGAGTGTGAGTATAATATATTTCTATTTAGCTTTAATTTACTTTTTTTCTTTATGGTTTTTGTCATGCTGTATGTGATTAGTTATTAGTTAAGTAAGGGGTAATCCATGGCTATCTGTCCATTAATCTATTTTAATGCACGAAATGGAGTCAAAGAACCACCCGATGTGAAGCAGAGTGCACTCAAATCGTTTAATGCACAGCTAGCCGTGGATTATCCTGCATATCATTTGCCAGCATTGACAAGTTAAAGCTGTTATTGATATTTGTAGTGCAATATTTGACGGGAAGGAGAAAAATTACGGTTACTTTGGTCAGCTAGAGCACATTAGATCTAGCATTCTGCCCGCTTTAAATCAGACACAGAGAAAAAAAAAAAAAAGTGTGTAATTATTGAGAGTTTTTGTGCTCCTGAATGCTTCTGTGTGCATGCTGGGCGATCTCTGTGTGCGCTTCAATGAAAGCAGTGCATGATTAATACACTGACTGGAATTACCTGTGCATTAAGTAATGGATAATCCACGGCTAGCTGTGCATTAAAGGATTTTAATGCACTTCGCGGAGGCAACCACCTTCCGCTTCGCGTCGGGCGGTTCTTTAATGCACAGCTAGCCGTGGATTATCCCGCTTATGCCATGGTCATTTGCCAACATTGACAATTTAAAGCTGTTATTGATGTCTGCAGCACAATATTTGACCAGAAGGGTAAAACTGACGGTTATTTTCGTCAGTTACAGCTGGTAAAATCTAGCATTCTGCCCGCTTTGAATCTGACACAGAAATAAAGTAGTGTGTAAGATAACATTTATTTGAATGAATGAATCATAGCATTTATTTATTATGGAGAGAGCGAGAGAGAGATTCGTACCAGTGTCTCTCTTAACAAAAGATGTGCGTTTATTATTTAAAAATAGCGATGTAACCATTGTTGCTGAGAAAAATAATGTAGTGATCCAGTAGCAAAGCTATTTAATTGCTAAAAGTCACGGGGCAGCGATGATAAGTTTCTGTGCTCCTGAATTTTTGTGTGTGTGTGTGTGTGTGTGTGTGTGCGCAGCGCGATCTCCACTCTCTGTATGCGAGTGACGTAGGCCTGTGTGTGCGCGCTTCAATGAAAACAGTTAATTAATATAGAACGGTAATTCAACTGACTTGGAACTACCGGTGCATTAAATGATTTTATTGCACACCTTCCAGCCAATCAGAATAGAATATTCAGACAGACCATGGTATAATATCAGAGATCAGAATCTCTAAATGAATTGCTCAAGTGGCATTCAAAATATATGATATTTGGTATCACAGCACTGGGTTTCACTGTTTGTATCACTCCACCCATCTGTGTTTGTTGTGTATACTCAGATCAGAGTATATGAGGGGAAAGGAGTTGTGATTTTGTACAGGGGAGCGATAAGCAGCCAAATCGTTCCAAACTACAACAAAACTAATGTGTTTAATATCTAGTAAACGTCAAGGGTATTTCTGAAAGCCAGTTAATAAAGAATGTTCTACTTCTAGTAATGTTTTTCTTTTGCAAACAGTTTAAATAGAGTTTTTTACAATTTACACTGATACTAATGCTGCATTCACGCCATGTTGTAATTGCCGTAATTTCGAGATGACAACATGTAACGATCAACTCTGAGCTGTTCATTACGCATTTCTATCAACACCGAAATGAATCTGCAGCGGTCAGGTGGTACAAGTAGGACCTAATTACACACTCTACGAGGATGTGAACACTTTTTACAAGTTGAAATCTCATAATTATGACATGGCATGGAGGCACCATCAGTACACAAACACAATTGTGAATGTGATTTTGCTTTTAAACAACACAGAAGTTAAAGAAACGGTTTACCCAAAAATGAAAATTCCATCAATTTCTCACCCTCATGTCGTTCTAAATCTGATTTTCTTCTGTGGAACACACAAAAAAAGATATTGTGAAGAATGTTTCAACTCTTGCCCATACAATGAAAGTCAATGGACCCACAAACAACGTCTTCCAAAAATAATACATTTTGTGTTCCACAGAAGAAAGAACAAAAACAAAAAGTGTACATAAATTACAATTTTAATTTCTGGGTGAACTCTCTCTTAGTCATGTCGAGTAATTTGTTCTCAGACACAATAAGGCCAGCTATTTCGTTTATAGTAGCCCCGCCAGTGAAACTTACGGAAGCCCTAAAAGGCCATGGATTATTATTTTTCTTTCTGTCTTGTTTTCTCATAATCACAACTTAATTTTCTTGTGATCTCGAGAAAGCAAAAGTTGTTTTCTCGTGATCTTGTGATACTAAACTTATTGCTTATTAAAACTAATTTTGATGTCACTGTATTCTGTTTGCACCTTATTGTGCATCTTTACGACGCCATTTTAATAATCAGTCTAAGTAACTGTTAGTTTACCTCAGTGTATCGCCTATTGATGAGAAATATGATTTATAGCCTATGTAAAGACGTAGGAAACCACACACATATATAAACACTATTCTCAAATAGCATCCCAAGATTGTAGGCTATTTAGCCTACATCAACTGGATTAAACTTTTGTTTTTTTGGAAATCTGGAGTTGCACCTCTTTCTAATGGAAGAGCATGGCTAGAAGGAGGAAGCCAGTGTAACGCACATTATATCAGTCACAGCATATCTTACATGACTAATAAAAATAAACAAATTATGTAATATATTATTTTATATTAATATATATATTTTGTTTCAAACGAATGAGGAAAATAAAGTGGTTTGAATCCAAGCAGCTCTAAAAGATTTTTAGAATAGTTACAGAATAATCTGGCATCAGTCTGCCTGCGCTTGAGCTGTTGAATGCTCTGTTGATAATTTAGAAAAAAACAGATCCAAAGCACGCACATCAACGGCAAAACGATTTTTTGCTCAAAGGGGTGCTCAACAAGAAAAAAACAGAAAAAACAGAAAAAAGTCGGCTCCAAAACATGTAAAAATTTTATGCTAGACTCCCACACAGGTGGTAACGTTTCGAGCACGTAGGCTCAACAGCCTTGATAATTTAAACATGTACATATAAGAGCGCACGGTTTATCCGTCGATCAGATTCACGTGAAAGTTTCGTTCATTGCTATCGCAACAGTAGACTCCGGGAGCAGTGTGTTTCAGAATCAAACAATCATAAAAAAAAACTTTTTAATGTCGAGATCACGAGAAAACAAGACAGAAAAAAAATATATAATCCATGGCCTCTTAGGGTTTCCGTAGAACCTAGCTCAGAAAGAAGCAAAACAAATTCAAGATTCAGAAACAGAAAAAAAAAAAAGTTCTTTATTTCTATGACTGCATGTTGCCAAGCAGCGCTAGACAGAACAGGAGAGTGAGAGGTTCCAGCCAGGATCGACGTTGTTATACGAAATAGAAGCATTCTTTGCGCCCGTCCAGTCAAACAAATAGCATGAATGTAAGTTTTGCATGAATATAAATTTGGTGATGGAGTTTGGAACCAGGAAAGGACCAACTTCTGATTAAAATCTTAAAGGTAGGGTAGGTAATTTTCAGAGTGGCAAGCAATAGCAAGTTAGCTTTGAAAGCATGAGATCCCACCAGAGTTCACAAAGCGCCACGAGACGAGACGACATTAAACTACCTCAAGTCTCAACCCACAAACGAGTTAGAGCACTGACCTGTACCATGTGACTGCTGCAGATTAATTTTGACGTTGTTGCCACTGAAACGCATACATTTGAGTCACGAACCGCTCCGAGTATAACATCACCGGTTTCCATCTCTTCCAAATTACAATAGTTATGGCATGAACGCAGCATAAGTGTGTGATGTCTGCGCGGAGGTATGGAAATAGAGTGGTGCAGGTATGACATCCCTTTGTAGGCAAACTTCCGGTTCCATCGCCCCAAAGTCAATGGGTTTTTTGAATGGGGTTTTGGTTAAATGGCTGAAATAAGGTCTGTGGTGAACAAGCTCAAGACACTTTCACGTTTGATTCTATTTGATAAAATACATCAATATTACCCCACTCGTGATTTTTTTTTTTTTTAAGCTGTTACGTGTCTTGAAAAAGGCGGTTTCTAACAAGTGGCTAAATGAGACTACAGAGGCTGTCGAGGAGATTAAACGAGCAGGTAAACTCAGTCTGCTTTTTCAGCCTTGTTATGCTTAGAATTGTGCTCTTATAAACTATTCTAACTCAAACTTTCTAGGAAAATGTTTTGAGATAAAAACTGAAAGAGTTTTCAGAAGCTTAGTGATGGTGACGTTGAATTTGTGGGACCGTGGTGTAGTCCGTTTATAGCCTACCTTTAGCTTTTTACTTCTGCCGACTGCATTTAGGCTTCAAAATTCATAAAAGTTGTGTTCATCTGTGATAATTATCTTGATGGATAAAAAGTGCAAGTATCATAAACTTTTGTTGATCACAGAGCTTGTTTTTAGCGATAATCCAAAAGCCTATGGGAAAATCCTATTGGGTTTTTCCTCGAAGGAACCAGTGTTACTAACTGCAGATTGGCCTACAAAGTGATGTCATACCTGCACCACTCTATACCATAAACTGTAAAAAAAAAAGATGGACGGCGCACCTTCACTCTTTTCCTTTGAAGTAAAGCTGTCAGTGTCCAAATAAGCTGTCAATCATAACATCACACCTCTGTTTTTATAGCATCAAATAACTAACTAATTTTAAGAACGAACACTTGAACTAACATCAGCGTGATAAAAACTGCCTAAAATGACAGAAACCATCTTAGGAAAAAATTTATTTTAAGTGTAATTTGTAGGGCTACACGATTAATCGAAATCACAATTTGGCTTATATGCGATTATGAAAGCATAATGGCTGCGATTTTTTTTAAATTAAATAAATATATGCCCAGCATGTTAGTGAAGAGCGGCTCTGTGATCAGTAGTAAACGCTGCTCCGTCTGAAAGCACTGCAAGTCGCTTATAACCTGCGTTCGAAAAAACAAACAAAGACAACGTTCAATAACGTTTTAACGCACTTCATATCGTCAGTTGAGTGTTTGATATTTCCTTTTTGTGAGCTAATGTGGCTTCTTATCACAGGATGAGGCAGACAAATTATTTTATAGTATTCTATACAGTGATGAAGTCTATGTCGATTAGCACTGCATTATAATATACTTCATTATTATGAAAATACCAGAGAAGGCTTGAAGAACTCAAATACACCATATATTGTTGCAATCTTCATGTTTAATCAAAGCGTTTCTATCTTCTTTTTATTCAGCTACACAGCGCTAGCTTCACATTAGGGATTTCCTGAAAAATCCCCTCTGGCCTCCAGTATGAATGAAACATGAGTGTGTTTAGTGCCCAGCAGTGCTCACACCATCCTATTTTGGGTAAAAAATAGGAAAAATAATACTTCTCTATGACAATCCATATGTTTTTCTCCAGTGTACAGGAGTTTTTTTCCCCACAGTGGATGCATAAGAGGCTCCTATTTCATATTAAAGACAGAGACTCGTTCTTGATTTTGCATACCTCCTGACAAAAATTAAGAAATTGATATCACAGATTTTTATAATAATAATATAATATTTTATAATAAATCCTTAGACATTTCTAGTGATTTTGAGTCATAGGCTGCCTGCATGTTAACAGTTAACCCTGCAGTTTTTTTGTAAAATAAGTTCTCTGTAAAATATAAATATTATTATTATTATTATTATATTGTTATATTTATTCTTAAATAATCTTTTTTTATTTTTAATAATGAAAATGTAAGTGATTTTCTTGTTTTGTTAAATATTATATATTATTAGCAATAATCATAAGTCATAATATATAAGCACAAAATGTTATTGTTGTTTATATATATATATATATAAATAAAAATAAAAAAAAACACTTTAAATCGCATTTTAAATCGCAATTAGATATTTTCCCCAAATTGTGCAGCCCTAGTAATTTGATTGTTTAGCTTTTCTATGTCCCATTACAATACATGGAGAGGGCGGGGTTATGGCCTATACTGCATTCAGCCACCTGGGGACGATCGAGACGCTTTGGATTCACTTTTCAGGACTCCTGTGGCATGCTTGCTCTATACATGTTGACAGGCAGGACATCGAATCATTGCATTCGGACCGAATGCAATGATTGGACAAACATTTTATAGTCCTATGCCTTTGACAGATTATATACATACACATATTTATACATTTATACATTTTTACATCACTTAACTAAGTGATTACTATCAGGACGTTAAGAGACTTTCAACCATAATAACAAAAAATGTTTCTATACCCCTGCCTTTAATGTTTGCATCAATATTTTCAAAACATACCTGGTCAAACATACCGCCATGATCTCCCTGGTTTCGGTCAGTCTTTGAATTGAAGTGATCCTCAGACTGTGATTGGTGTAGGTCGTTCTAGTGCCGGCCTCTTTGCAAATTTTGGGCAGCATTTGGGACAGATAATTGACTCCCAAAGGAACTGCAGTGTACCAGATCTCATCGCTGATCACATACATCCGTTTGGGCTGTAGGTAGAGCGCTTTTGCGTCGGCTGGGATTTTGCTCAGATACTTCTCCAGCGAGGCAACGGGACACAGCGGATTGCCGGGCTCCTCAAACATTGCCTTCCGTTTTTTCTTGTCCCTTTCCTGCGGGATCTTCGTGTCCTCGTTTAATGTCATCGTGAAGTATTTGAAACCGTTTTGGTCTCGGTTCAGAGCAAACGCGTCTGGCTGCAGGTGTCGGTTGCCCTCCTTACCCCTGAGTCCAAAATGTAACTGAATGTCATACCACACCTTATTTAATAAGCCTTTTGGGTTGCCAGGGTCCAGTGCAGCAGAATGTTTCAGCATGTGCTGGTCTTCAGGTGAAATCGGTGGGTAATGTGCGGTTATATCCCTACCGGAGCGTCGCATCTGCTTAACAACCCCTTTAAAAACATTGTTGGCGGACCTGAATTCGGTGTCCTGCATCAGATTCCACGCACGGTTGATGGGAGGCTCGTTGATGAACCGATTCAACCCAGCCCGAAGCCCGACGTAGCTGCTGATCCCGTACAACTCACCCTTGCTCGTCCGAATAGATCCATAAAACTCCCGCAGCACTGGGTTTAGCTCCGACTTTTCGGCGGTTTTAAAGTCGATTGTCAACTGCTTTTCACGCAGCCAGGCTTTAAAACAGTTCACTGCCCATATCGTTTGCTTTACTGTACTAGATTCGTTTCGGCTGTGTTCTAATTCGTCTAAATCCGCTGATGATACATTTGCACACCTGGATATTTGTTGTGCTGTTAAAGTGGGCTCTCCTCCCTCCGTCTCTTCCTCTTCACCTGAAGAGCTTTCACACTTTAGATCAAACATTGTATTCATGGGAACAAGATCCGTTGGTTAAATTGGTTTCTTCCAATATCATAAATGTTCAAAGTGTCATACATGGCATCCAAACTAACCTTTCCATGTCCGTACAAAGCTCGAATGAACCATTATTTTAAGCGACTTGCTGACCTGTATACGCGAGTGTTTTCAGGATTTCTTTGTTCTTCTTCATTGAGATACTGACGGCTGGAGCGTCACAGAAACACACCGCCATCTGGTGTTTACTAGTGATAGGAGAAACGAAGCTTTTCAAAGCTTCGAATCAATTGAACCGATTCATTGTTTTGAAGCGTTCGAAACGCCACACGCTGGTGACGCCTGCTGGTCAGAACAGTGTAAATACAACAAAAACTCAGGCCAAACATGCATAAAAACACCTTTTACAAGCACATTACAAATGTTTTATTGAAAGTAAAATCTATTAAATGCAATTAACTAATCATCTAATAAGATTAAATATCAAATGTCTGTATAATGTGTTCTTTTAACAATTTTCAGGACTTGTGTTGTTTGTTCAATGTATGGCTCAGCTAAACAGGCCAATAAGAGACTATTAATTACTATTATTCATTTTGATTATACGAATGTCTCATTAAAACGTCTACAAATATAGACAACTGATCAGAGATCAGGTAAAAAACCACAGAGATTTGTTCTAATTGTTCGCCGCTGGGCAATCTCAGTGAATCCGATTCACAGTGATCATCGCCCCCCAGCGGCCAACCATTGAAATTTCGAAACAGTTATGACGTGACGAAGCCTCGTTTACTGAAATCACGTGACTTTGGCAGTAATTCATAGGTTTTACCCAGATAATAAGTGCTCTCTCAAAAGACGTAAGAATGATATTAATACCCTCTGTTCTTTCTGTTTAGAGAAACCTGAAACTACTTTTATTTTGGAATTGCTCTCAAACAGTGACATTTTGGTGTGATTATTTGTGATTTTACCAAATGTTATGTGAATCCTAATTTTGAATTTACATATAGAAATGTAATTTTTGGTTTTCATGAATGTGAAAAGGAAAATTATATTTATTGTATAAATCTTATTTTTCTGTTAGCCAGATATCACATTCATAATTGTACATTTCTAATTGCAAACCTCTTTTTGTAGATTTAAATTTGAGAACTATTGAGTTCTCTAAAAACGTAAAAGCTACGAGAACAATGGCTGTTTAAAGGGATAGTTCACCCAAAAATGGAAATTAGCCCATGATTTACTCACACTCAAAAGTCATCCTAGGTGTATATGACATTCTTCATTTAGACGAATACAATCAGAGTTATATAAAAAAAGTCCTGGCTCTTCCAAGCTTTATAATGGCAGTGAATGGCTGTTTCTGTTTTAAAGTCCATAAAAGTGCATCTATCCATCATAAAAGTGCTCCACACGGCTCTGGGGGGTTAATAAAGGCCTTCTGAAGTGAAGCGATGCGTTTGTATAAGAAAAATATCCATATTTAAAACTTTACAAACTGTAATCTCTAACTTCCGCTAATTGTCGTACGCGCGTTCATGAGAGACATGCGCTCCAGCGTAGGACGCAGGCGTATCTTAAGTTCTGGTGACGAACGCGGAAGCGCAGAGGATAGAGCAAAACTTGGTTCTCGTGAGAACTAGCATATTCTCACCGGAGTGTCCTACGTCATACGCTGGAACGCCAGTCTCTCGTGAACATGTGTACGACAGTTAGCAGAAGTTAGAGATTACAGTTTTAAGTATGGATATTTTTCTTACACAAACGCATCGCTTCGCTTCAGAAGGCCTTTATTAACCCCCTGGAGCCGTGTGGAGCAGTTTTATGATGGATAGATGCACTTTTATTGACTTCAAAACAGAAACATCCATTCACTGCCATTATAAAGCTTGGAAGAGCCAGGACATTTTTTTTATATACCTCTGATTGAATTCGTCTGAAAGAAGAAAGTCATATACACTCACCTAAAGGATTATTAGGAACACCTGTTCAATTTCTCATTAATGCAATTATCTAATCAACCAATCACATGGCAGTTGCTTCAATGCATTTAGGGGTGTGGTCCTGGTCAAGACAATCTCCTGAACTCCAAACTGAATGTCAGAATGGGAAAGAAAGGTGATTTAAGCAATTTTGAGCGTGGCATGGTTGTTGGTGCCAGACGGGCCGGTCTGAGTATTTCACAATCTGCTCAGTTACTGGGATTTTCACGCACAACCATTTCTAGAGTTTACAAAGAATGGTGTGAAAAGGGAAAAACATCCAGTATGCGGCAGTCCTGTGGGCGAAAATGCCTTGTTGATGCTAGAAGTCAGAGGAGAATGGGCCGACTGATTCAAGCTGATAGAAGAGCAACTTTGACTGAAATAACCACTCGTTACAACCGAGGTATGCAGCAAAGCATTTGTGAAGCCACAACACGCACAACCTTGAGGCGGATGGGCTACAACAGCAGAAGACCCCACCGGGTACCACTCATCTCCACTACAAATAGGAAAAAGAGGCTACAATTTGCACGAGCTCCCCAAAATTGGACAGTTGAAGACTGGAAAAATGTTGCCTGGTCTGATGAGTCTCGATTTCTGTTGAGACATTCAGATGGTAGAGTCAGAATTTGGCGTAAACAGAATGAGAACATGGATCCATCATGCCTTGTTACCACTGTGCAGGCTGGTGGTGGTGGTGTAATGGTGTGGGGGATGTTTTCTTGGCACACTTTAGGCCCCTTAGTGCCAATTGGGCATCGTTTAAATGCCACGGCCTACCTGAGCATTGTTTCTGACCATGTCCATCCCTTTATGACCACCATGTACCCATCCTCTGATGGCTACTTCCAGCAGGATAATGCACCATGTCACAAAGCTCGAATCATTTCAAATTGGTTTCTTGAACATGACAATGAGTTCACTGTACTAAAATGGCCCCCACAGTCACCAGATCTCAACCCAATAGAGCATCTTTGGGATGTGGTGGAACGGGAGCTTCGTGCCCTGGATGTGCATCCCACAAATCTCCATCAACTGCAAGATGCTATCCTATCAATATGGGCCAACATTTCTAAAGAATGCTTTCAGCACCTTGTTGAATCAATGCCACGTAGAATTAAGGCAGTTCTGAAGGCGAAAGGGGGTCAAACACAGTATTAGTATGGTGTTCCTAATAATCCTTTAGGTGAGTGTACACCTAGGATGACAAAGTAAAATGACTTAAAGGTGAGTAAAATGGGCTAATTTTCATTTTTGGGTGAACCATCCCTTTAAGAACTTGGCACTTAATCTGGACTGAAAGACTGGCATATTATTGTATTATTATGGTATGACAATGATGACAATTGTTGTTACTGTTCTTTCATGCAAAAAATAAATAAAAAAACAATCACAAGGAACTGTGATTAGGCCATCTCGACCATCGGTGAGAAAAGTAACTTATACCACGTGAGTGACAACTCCTCTACGTGGCAGTGCTACAAACATTTAATTAAAAATACACAGTGAAGAATGTAAATGGAGAGAAAATGATAGAATAATAATGCTAGTCCTCCAGTAACTTTGCAAGATACTCCAGGGTACGTGCTTTGAACAGCTTTATTTTAGTCAGTTAATTATTTTATAGAATGAAATACAATTGTGTTAATACAGAAGATACTAGTGTAAGTTGTATACCAGTGTATCTCATGTTTATTCAAACATTTCTCAAATAGTAATCCCTGCATTTACTGAATGACACATGGGCCTATATAGTGAATGTTCTTAATCTTAATCTGATAAAAAATATTTTGGGGGAGAAAAGCACAACTCTGCCTTTATTCTTTTGTTAAAGATATATTCAAATATAATGTAAGTTATATTAATATATTCCATCTAAATAATATAAATACTTACTTGTGTTAGTTACAACATTACTGATGATCAGGTGAGTAAAACTGTCACTTCAATAATGCAGATGTTTTACCACAGGTTGACATATTAGCTGCATAGAAGTTTCATAAATGATTTTGCTGACCAAAAATGTTACATTGTAATTTTAGTGTTTCTCTCCATGCTTCATGAAGTCATTCACACATATTCAGAATTCACGTTGTCATGCACGTTTTGAAACGGTCAGTAAAACCGTTTTTGTATGGCAAAATACTGGCAGGAAAATGATCTGACGGCTGCTATTAGACAGTAAATAAAATTGCTGGTCTTGTATCATTTATGTTCTTACTCAATTATCATAATGTAGGCTAACAACGTTATCTTGTAATCTTGTTATCTTGTAAAGATTCCACTTAAACAAATCCAACTGGCCAATTTAGTTTCAAGAACAAGAAATGTCACAAAAACTGGACACAAATGCATGTTTCTGTTTATGAGGACAGCTGTTCATGAGACTTTCGAGTGGTGTTATGTATCTTCATAATTTATACAGGCATATATATTTGCATAGTGTAATAAAACATTAATATTAAAGATATTGTATTTGAAGGTTTTGTCCCTACTTCTCCACGTTTAAACTAAGCTTTATAAAAATGTGTTTGTAGACTAAGACAGAAAACAAGTCATGTTAGTTTGCCTTGATTGAGACTATAATGAAAGCTTCCTTGGTCCATGGTAAGCGCTGGGGTCTGATTGTGCGTCTCTCAGTGAAGGATGGCCAGCAGGAGGCGCTTGAAATCTCCACCGCATTCCGAGCGGATGGCGTCTTTTAGAGACACATCATATTTCTCCAGGTACATGTCCTTAATGGTCTCCAGATCAATCTACTCAAACAGAAGAGTGTTCATTACAGGTTGTTTTGTAAAACGGTCTAATCTAATCTCTGTTACAACACAGTGTACTTCATGCTGAATATCAATGTCTATGATCAGAATAGCATAATATATACAAATCATAGTATTTGCTATACTGTGCACGGTATGTAAATGCATGCATGAAATATCTGGAATACCTGCTACATTTGTAACATGCAATCCCACAATGCAATGCGCTTGACAATAGAACCAATAGTACAATACCATTCAAAAGTTTGTTTTCTTTGAAAGAAATTATTACTTTTATTCAGCAAGGATGCATTTATATTATTACATGAGATACATTTCTATTTCAAATAAATGTTCTTTTGAACGTTCTATTCTATCAAAGAATCCTGAAAAATGTACCATGATTTCCACAAAATATTAAGCAGCACAACCGTTTTCAACATTGATAATAATAAAAAATGTTCATTGAGCAGCACATCATTTCTGAAGGATAATGTGACACTGAAGACTGGAGTAATGATGCTGAAAATTCAGCTTTACCATCACATGAATAAATTACATTTTTGAATAAAATATATTTTTTTAAAAATATCAAAGACAGGTTTTGCCGTATTTTTGATCAAATAAATGAAGCCTGGTGAGCATACTGTATGAGGCTTCTTTAAAAACATTTTAAAAAATCTTACTTTTGAATGGTAGTGTAATATCATTCATGAGTTAGGAATAAAATTAAAAACACTGGATTTAAAATGCAACATAACCTTCAGTGTACCAATGTTTGAAATATTTACTGCATACTGTTTCACATGCTACTTTCTAAAAATGTAAACATTTAAAGGGGACCTATTATGCCCCTTTTCACAAGATTTAATAGAAGTCTCTGGTGTCCCCAGAATGTGTCTGTGAAGTTTCAGCACAGCCCATTTATTATAGCTTGTTCAATTTGCCTCTATTTAGGTGTGAGCCAAAACACAACGTTTTTGTGTCCCTTTATATGCAAATGAGCTGCTGCTCCCTGCCCCCTTTCCAGAAGAGGGCAGAGCCTTTACAGTGGATACTCCGGCAACAACAAAACTGGAGATTGTCACGCAGCCAAAATGTCAGAAATTATCAGCAGCTGTGTTCAGCCTTACATGTTCGAACCAGAGTCGGACACTGATGGAGAGACTCAGGAAGAAGTTAAAAATTTTAGAATCCAACTGGAGGTTTCTGAATGGCTAGTGGATAAATGTATGTAGTAGTTGAGGAGTTAAGTTGATTAAATTTATCGACTAGCATGTACCGTTATGTTAATCTAATCTCTTCACCAGTCATGGGCGGCGCTTAAGAGTAGGGAAAATCTGGAACTGCTTGTTTGGAGAGACTGTTTATGAATTATGGGGATTATAAAAAAAGGAGTGGGTGGATTTTTACCATTATAGGCTGGTTGATTACACACACTGTGGACACACATCTGTGTTCAAACATAATAGGTCCCCTTTAATAAATACTGTGCAGGTGTACAGTACACAACACTCTAGTTTTTCATTCTAAACATAACCAAAATAACTAGTAATACTGATAGTATTATTGCTTTTATACCCTAAAGGCCCATTCACATCAAGGACGATAACTTTAAGGATAACAATAAAGATATAGTTCTAAAAATCATTCTAAATATAAAAGAATAGCAGAGTCCACACCACAACTATAATAACAGCACAGAGGAATGATATAGTTGGAATCACTTTCAGAATGATTTTTTTCCCCAGCTGATGAACGATAAAAACAATGACAGCCAATCCGAATTCAACCTCCTTTTAAGAGCTCGAGCATTTAAAGTGACAGACGACAAAACTGCAGCATGTGCTTAGAATAAACAGAACAATATTGTGCATTGGTGTGTGGACACTAATATAGTTATGGTTATAGTTATTGGTCTTGGTGTGAACGGGCCTTAACCCTACTCAAAGCATACAAAATGAGGAATGGTATTATACCTCTGAGCGATACACAATGATGCGAATGAGAGTGTCTTCATCAGTTCCGGCACCTTTCATAGCGGCGTTCAGCCTCCGGGCAAAGAACAGCTGGGGGTTCTTAGCACACCTCACTATGGGTTAGTTAAAAAGTGATAACCAGTTAGCACTGTAGCATTACTCAACTGTACTATTACTATATGAATAATCAAAGCTGGAAACACTAGTATTGTAGTATTTTAACATAGAAGTTTGGCTTTGTTCACACTCTCCCCAATCTCGTGTGTTTGCATATAGTAATGACTTAAAGGGTTAGTTCACCCAAATATGAAAATTCTGTCATTAATTACTCACCCTCATGTCGTTCCAAACCCGTAAGACCTTCGTTCATCTTTGGAACACAAATTAAGATATTTTTAATGAAATCAGAGAGCTTTCTGACCCCTCCATAGGCAGCAATGTCATTGCAACTTTCTAGGCCCAGAAAAGTAGTAAAGAAAGGTCAGTCGCCTACGCTGTTGACGTAGTAAATACAGTGCAGTGCTTGCGAGTTCTACGTCAGAACGGAGGCTCACCATTGGCCATCTCCTGCGTCAGAATCACACGCACGCGTCGTGTTGCTCACGTGAACAGTGCCGGCCAATGGTAAGCCGGCGTTCTGATGTAGAACTCGGAAGCACTGCACTGTATTTCCTACGTCAACAGCGTAGGAGAATGGCGTTGAAGAGAAGAGATTGTTGAATAAAGTCGTTATTTTTGTTTTTTGCGCACAAATGTATTCTTGTTGCTTCATAAAATTAAGGTTGAACCACTGGAGTCACATGGATGATTTTAACGATGTCTTTACTACCTTTCTGGACCTTGAAAGTTGCAATGACGTTGCTGCCTATGGATGATTCAGAAAGCTCTCAGATTTCATGAAAAAAAAAAACTAAATTTGTGTTCTGAAGATGAACGAAGGTCTTACGGGTTTGGAATGACATGAGGGTGAGTAATTAATGACAGAATTTTCATTTTTGGGTGAACTAACCCTTTAAGGCCCTGATATGTTCACGGCAAAGTTCTTTATCGTTCTTCGCTTAGGGGTAAAAATAAGTGTATTTACTTTGCAGTGGTATAATGTTAGCGAACATCCCAATGCCGCCCACACTGCTGAGAGTGAGAATGACAGCGGTGAGAAAACAGGAGTTAAGAAAGCATCTGATCATAGCGATGTGGATATGTTTGCATTAGCACTGCAATTCAGTACTCCAGTAAAGTCACATCACATTTATTTATATAGCACTTTATACAACAGATTGTTTAAAAGCAAGCAGCTATACAGTATTAAACATAAAAAACTGTCTCTTTCAATTAGAATTACAACTTCAATTTTTACTATAAAGCGGCTCTCCAGTGTATTCATGTTTTTACTCGCAGATGTCTGACCTCGATGGACTAAACAGAAGAAATGAACCGGAGAACATTTCCACAAAGAAGGCGGAGCCTCAGAGCCACACCTATTAATTACATCATCGCCACGGACCAATGGTAGTCCGTAGGTGTTTACCAGCCGGAGCAAACTTTTCTAGAAAATTTGCTTTGGCAAGCTGTTTCGAACTCCCAAAATGAACAAAACGAACTTCGCTTTGATTTTGTTCGAAATGACATCACACCAGTTCTTTCTTCGATTTTGCTTCAAGCATATCAGGGCCTTTAAAGTCGGCATGAAACAAAAGTTGCAATAGTCTTTTCTTCCCTATTGTGACGTATATCTGAGTGAAACAGCTACTCGAACCAGAAAAAACTGTTGGGCGGGACTTGATTTTGTCCATCAGGAATTCATTGGATTGTTATAGTTTGCTATTTTTGTGGTCTCATATGAGTGACAGGTTGTCCCACCCTTGTGACTGAAAATCATGTCATCAAGAAGAGATGCTGTTGCAAGAGGTAGGGGAAGTTATTTTGATTAAAAATTACGAGGGCACATAAAAAATAATGATGTGCATGGATAAATCATTTATAATAAATACTGCAACATTCCATAAAAAGAACAGTCAATTTTGATTTCATGGTGACTTTAAGTCAATTTTGACTTAAAATTGTGTGTATTCAGACACACTACAGGATATTGTGTGATGTCACATTAACTTTTTCAAAGATTTTACTTTACAATTTTCCATTTCAAAATCAGAATGTGATTTCTTTGCTGTTCATTCTATAAAAAACTAGTCGGATATGCCAAAAGAAATCTGAATTTGCTGCCTGTTTGAACAAGGCCAGTGTTTACAATACAAACCAAGTGTGATGTAGCAGTCCTTCAGAGTTCCAGAGGTTTCCTTATCAATTGCATCCAAAATCTCTGTTCCGGAAATCTGTTGGAGAATATGAAGTACAATTTAAAAGTAATCCAGAGATATTACAAGATAACTTGTACTTTTTTTATTGTAAATTACTACCTTAAAGGGATAGTTCACCCTAAAATGAAAATTTACTCACCCTGGTGTTGTTCTAATGCTGTATGCCCTTCTTTTTCATACCACAAAAGGAGAAAAAAAAAAAATGCACTGCTCGAGCTCGTCCATATAATGGCAGTGAATGGCGACCAGCATCAAGATGCAAAAGTATCACAAAATACACCAGGGTGAGTAAATGATGACTTCATTTTCATTTTAGGGTGAACTATCCCTTTAAGCTCATAGAACAGAATAAACTCACGGCTTCATAGGCTTTGAATGTGGCCTGCAGTTGTAAGTAGTTCCTGGTGGCCAGAATAAAGCTGAAAGTTGACTCATCTGTGCCAAAGCTGCCCTCTCCAGCCTTACAGATCATTAAAACATATATTAATAAACTGGAATAACACTGGACGTGGGACTAAATATTAATATCATTATGTTGTCATAAGATATCCCAGGGTGATCTCATTCATATTAACATGTATTTGTTTGTTCTAGCCCACATACATATTTGTATATTTAGATAGACCAGGGTTTCCCAAACTCATCATGCCGTTAAACAAAATTAATCTAAATACTAATAAGTAATAATAAAATAATAATAAATAAATATTATACACTACTGTTCAAAACTGTTTGAAATTAAATTAATACTTTTATTCATCAAGGATGCATTAGATTGATCAAAACTGACAGTAAAGACATTTATAAAAGATTTCAGCTTCATCACAGGAATACATAACATCATAAAATATATTTAAAATTTTTTTTTTTTTTACAAATTAAATTGTAATCATTTCACAGTATTAATGTTTTAATAAATGCAGACTTGGTGAGCATAAGAGACTTTAAAAACATTAAAATATCTTACTGGCGCCAAACTTTTGAACAGTAGTGTAAATCCATTTAAAATCACCCTACTACTGCAATATTCTATGAACCTCAAATGATTTTTAACCCTTAAAACATATTTTAAATGCTGTCCACACATTTATACTGTGTTTCCAGACATGTGCTAGAACCCGGCTTGACATGAATATCTATAAAGTGAGATTGTGTTGAATGTCCCCTACTTCAAACAGTGAGACGGCATCTTGCTCTGCCAGTACTTCATCCACCTCGTAGCTCTCATCTCGGTTACCCTACAAGAGAGAAAGTATTGACGCTCTTGACCGAGAGAGTGAAATCCAATCTGAGTCACGTCATTGAATCCTGCCTCTACTTATCTAATGAAAGGGGATCTGATTCTGAACCACTGCCAAGCTCCAGTGCTCTACAGGGACAGGAGGGAAAGGGAGGGGTACTAAACAGGCCGACAGTGAGCACTTCATGTCGCCCAGGACTGCAGTGTAGTCATTTTGTAAGATGTAAGCAACCATTTTGATTCAGAATGAAGAGGATTTACCTGGAGAAGAAATGTTAGTAGTCGCCTAACATCCCCACTGGTGTCTCCTTCAATGTCTGCCTCCAAATCCCTGTCATGCACTGTAGACAACAACATACAGTTGTTTGTTTTATTTGATAAAACAATAGAAAAACTGTTCAAAATAAAGAAAATCATATTTTCTCACCTCAACAGTCTCAACAATATTCCGATCGCAGATAAGTTTGTTTGAATTTTTCACCTGTTGTATTGTCTTTTGATTCTTTACTAAATTATTTGAAACATCATGAATCTAAAATCTGGTAGAAATTTTGTATGTAAGAAATATGAAGACAAAACTGTAATTATGGCACAATTTATACTAGTTTTACATTTACAGGCTCTAGAACTATATATTTTTTAAATATTATAAATATTAAATTATTTATATTAAATTAATATTATATTCCCTGCCAGTTCTGCCGCGGTCATTCCCCTGTGTGCTTCAGCACTATAAAGAGAGCAACATTTTCCCTAAAAGAGGTGTGATTTGTGGGTGGTTCATGTTTTCGCTGGTCGCAACTTTTCCTTTTCTGGAAAGCTTGAGTCCCCTCTGCTGTTGACCAGCTGCCGCTTGTGTGTTAAAGTGCAGCCGGGGGTCTGCTTGACACTTTGGGAGATCGAGTATCAAAGCGAGAGTTTATCCACCGGGCAACATCCCTGTGGACCTCCAGCTCCTCAGCGTGTCGTGTGCTGTCAAGCCGCTTGCCGCTCTAGATAAGGATTCAGATGCAGATTGCTGCATCGGAGAGAGAGCTGTTATGCTTTGGAAATGAAAATGATGCAATACAGCTTCACTGTAATGGTGTGTGCTCATGCTGAATCAAATTCATAGTTGACAGCCATGCTTTCCCGGGCTGCTGCGTGCTCAGTCTTATTCTGAGTTTTCGTGGCTGGGGGTGCAGCGCGCCCCTGTGACTTTTTTCCCAGATGTGCATGAACTTTGGCAGTATGGAAGCATATTGGCACCAATATGGAACGCCAAACATGGCAAAATCTGCTTACAAAGTTTTTCCTACTCGCTACCCTCGGCGGTGGGGCGGTTAGGGGGTTCATGAGGATTCCCCAGGTGGTGTGCGCAGTTGCGGTGCATGCCCGCAATGTGCTGCCACCTGGTGGGGTCATCCACAGCCCTCGCCCAGCACCTGTGAGTCAACGGCAGCTCTCGCTGCTGGGGCTTACAGTGTTGGTCAGGCCGCCTCTGCCCTGCATGCGATGGCACCTGCAAGCTTACTAAGCCAAAGCACTCATATGCACGAGGTTAGCTCTGAGCCGGGGTTGATGCAGGAACTGCGCATGAAGGCTGACCGTGATCAAGTCACAGCGCAGGCCCTCGGCCAGACAACGTCCACCCTGGTGGTCCAGAAGCGCCCCCTGGCTAAACCTTGCAGAGGTGTGAGATAATTGCCATAGTACGCTTTCCCGGTGCTCCCATCTCACAAGGTGGCCTTTTCGGCGACAGTGTTGAGAGCTGTGCCCAGCAGTTCTTCGCAGTTCAGAAGCAGGCTAAGGCAATCAAGAGCTTGCCCCGACATGCTACCAGAGTCACTCGTGGGCTGCCCCTCAGTCTGCTTGTCGCCAAAGGCGTCGGTCCCCTGTGGCAAAAAAAAAGAACTCAGTCACAGTCAGCTCTACTGTGACGTTGATGCCCGCAGGAAGACCACACCACCCGCCTCAGCCGCCACTAAGTCCTCCAAGCAGTCGGTGAAAAACCACCCCTGAGACGGGTGACCCAGAGATGGAGACCCAGAGCTGCTCTTGCTCCGGGGGAGGGCCGGGTGCAGAGTCTTCTGCTGGTTTTATCAAGAGTTTCTGTTCCGCCGCTGGCTCCATGGATGGCAGTGTGTCGCTATGCCTGGTCACTCTCATTCCCCTCTTCTATCGCCAGCCGGCAGCTCGGTGCGCTTAGAGCACGCAATGAAAAAGACTTCTCACACACCCCCTGCCGTTCCATGGAGCCAGGTACAGTGGGGAGAACAAGTATTTGATACACTGCCGATTTTGCAGGTTTGCCCACTTACAAAGCATGTAGAAGTCTGTAATTTTTATCATAGGTACTCTTCAACTGTGAGTGACGGAATCTAAAACAAAAATCCAGAAAATCACGAATCTAAAACAAAAATCCAGAAAATCACATTGTATGATTTTTAAGTAATTAATTTGCATTTTATTGCATGACATAAGTATTTGATACATCAGAAAAGCAGATCTTAATATTTGTTACAGAAACCTTTGTTTGCACTTACAGAGATCATACGTTTCCTGTAGTTCTTGACCAGGTTTGCACACACTGCAGCAGGGATTTTGGCCCACTCCTTCATACAGACCTTCTCCAGATCCTTCAGGTTTCGGGGCTGTCGCTGGGCAATACGGACTTTCAGCTCCCTCCAAAGATTTTCTATTGGGTTCAGGTCTAGAGACTGGCTAGGCCACTCCAGGACCTTGTGATGCTTCTTACGGAGCCACTCCTTAGTTGCCCTGGCTGTGTGTTTCGGGTCGCTGTCATGCTGGAAGACCCAGCCACGACCCATCTTCAATGCTCTTACTGAGGGAAGGAGGTTGTTGGCCAAGATCTCGCGATACATGGCCCCATCCATCCTCCCCTCAATACGGTGCAGTCGTCCTGTCCCCATTGCAGAAAAGCATCCCCAAAGAATGATGTTTCCACCTCCATGCTTCACGGTTGGGATGGTGTTCTTGGGGTTGTACTCATCCTTCTTCTTCCTCCAAACAAGGCGAGTGGAGTTTAGACCAAAAAGCTCTATTTTTGTCTCATCAGACCACATGACCTTTTCCCATTCCTCCTCTGGATCATCCAGATGGTCATTGGCAAACTTCAGATGGGCCTGGACATGCGCTGGCTTGAGCAGGGGGACCTTGCGTGTGCTGCAGGATTTTAATCCATGACGGCGTAGTGTGTTACTAATGGTTTTCTTTGAGACTGTGGTCCCAGCTCTCTTCAGGTCATTGACCAGGTCCTGCCGTGTAGTTCTGGGCTGATCCCTCACCTTCCTCATGATCGTCGATGCCCTACGAGGTGAGATCTTGCATGGTGCCCCAGACCGAGGGAGATTGATCGTCATCTTGAACTTCTTCCATTTTCGAATAATTGCGCCAACAGTTGTTGCCTTCTCACCAAGCTGCTTGCCTATTGTCCTGTAGCCCATCCCAGCCTTGTGCAGGTCTACAATTTTATCCCTGATGTCCTTACACAGCTCTCTGGTTTTGGCCATTGTGGAGAGTTTGGCGTCTGTTTGATTGAGTGTGTGGACAGGTGTCTTTTATACAGGTAACGAGTTCAAACAGGTGCAGTTAATACAGGTAATGAGTAGAGAACAGGAGGGCTTCTTAAAGAAAAACTAACAGGTCTGTGAGAGCCGGAATTCTTACTGGTTGGTAGGTGATCAAATACTTATGTCATGCAATAAAATGCAAATTAATTATTTAAAAATCATACAATGTGATTTTCTGGATTTTTGTTTTAGATTCCGTCACTCACAGTTGAAGAGTACCTATGATAAAAACTACAAACCTCTACATGCTTTGTAAGTAGGAAAACCTGCAAAATTAACAGTGTATCAAATACTTGTTCTCCCCACTGTAAGTGTTGCATCGCATACAGTCAGACCCCACGTCTATGCCGTCCGAGTCGAGTCCCTGCGTACCACCTCGCTGCCCCACTGCAGGTATGTCTGTGGTCCCGCTTGTACAGTCTCTGGAAGCCTGGCTAGCGCTTCCCAGCCTGTCTCACTGGCTCATTCGGACCATCAGACTCGGCTATGCGGTTCAGTTCGCCCAACCTCCACCGGCCTTCAGGGACATCCAGTTCACCTCTGTGTTGGCCAACGATGCTCCTGTCTTACGGGCGGAAATCTCAGTCCTACTGCTGAAGGACGCGATAGAGCCGGTCCCTCCAGCCGATATGAAGACAGGGTTTTACAGCCCCTACTTCACTGTACCCACGAAAGACGGTGGGTTACGGTCAATCTTGGACTTGCGAGTCTTGAATTGGTCCCTACACAGGCTGCCGTTCAAGATGTTGACGCAGAAACGCATCTTCGGGTGCATCCGTCCCCAAGATTGGTTTGCAGTGATTGACCTGAAGAAATGCATTTCCCCCAGTGAGACTTCTCGCACAGACACTGTGCAAAGTCAGGGAGGACGAGGAGCAGGTCTTGCTAGTTGCGCCCAATTGGCCCAACCAGACCTGCTTCCCAGAACTAGTATTCCTTGCGACAGCAAGTGCATTCCACTGAGGAAGGACCTGCTTTCTCATAGGGTGAAGATTAAATCCTCCTCACTCTCACTCTGTATCTTCTTGGGACTTGTCTCTGGTGCTTACGGCACTACGTGGAAGACAGTACTTCTGAAAGCATTGGCTTCCATCAAGAGAGTAGGGGACCTGAGAGTGTTTTCGGTCGACGAATCGTGCCTGGAATTCGGCCCAGCTAACTCTCACGTTATCCTGAGACCCTGGCCCGGATACGTGCCCCACTCTCAGGTGGTGAACCTGCAAGCTCTGCCCTCGTCGGAGGCAGACCCCGCCCTAGCTTTGCTCCGTCCCGTCCGCGCTTTGCGCCTAAGCAGAGCTTCAAGACCTCAGATCAGCTCTTTGTCTGTTACGGAGGCCAGCAGAAGGGAAAGGCTGTCTCCAAGCAGAGGATGGCCCACTGGATAGTGGATCTCTACCAGGAGTGTTGCCTCTTTCTGGGCACTGGCGCATGGCGCCTCGCTGACAGATATTTGTAGAGCTGCGGGCTGGGCGACACCTAACACATTTCTATAGCTTTCGTGTTGAGCCGGTATCCTCTCATGTGCTCGTCTCAAGTAGCCAGTAACACCTAAGACCCGCTCAGTGTCGGCTTGCTGCGCCATAAGTGCTACAAGCTTATTGCTACAATAGAGTTCCCCATTTTGCAAACCCTGTCGAGTTCCTCCGTCACCCTTGGACCGACTGAAAAGGGAGCGTCTCGGTTACGTATCTAACCCTCGTTCCCTGAAGGAGGGATTAGAGACGTTACGTCCTGTCGCCACAGTTGCTGTACCACCGCTGTGCGGCCAAGTCACTAGCTCAGCTACTCAGCAAAAAAAACAAAGGTGCGTTGCATCGGCTTCCATATTTATACCCGCGCTGCAGGGCGGAGCACGAGATGCAAATCTCGCACGCCAATGTGCATTGGCTCATTTAGTTTACACTCAAAGGTGATTGGGCTCCCTGGCGTGATCCTAATACGTCGGTGACGTCAACGTAACGTCTCCGTTCCCTCCTTCAGGGAACGAGGGTTACATACGTAACCCAGACAAATTTCTAGTTTAGGGGACCTTTTGAGACACAAATGCTAAGATTACTTGAAACTACATAAAAGCCCATGTTAGACAAACAGAATTCCCCCAAATGTTGTCCCAAATAGTCAAACACTGATGTCTGAACAAAGAAGTTTAAACGAAACAATATTTGCTGAAATGTTAAGGGTTTGTGAGTTCCCAGCACGTATTGCATGTATTATGCAGTTAGGGTTAGGGTCAGAATTATTGGTTCGGAGTTTGCTGACTTTAGTTTTTTCATTATTATTAGTTATTTGTTGTGTTATGAATGGCCTTCAGAATCAAATATTGCATAGTTCACTTCACATATTAAGTATCCTAATAGATAAAAAAAATCTGAATGAAATATATTGGCTGAATGAGGCATTTTGCATTTAGTGAAAGAACAAATTGGAGAATAGTTGAGAGAACCTAAAAATCTGAATGCATCATTTTGTTTTGAAGGTGTCCTACAATAGGTTTACATGCATCCAAGTTCAAAAACACTTTCATTTTCACATAACACACACTGCACATCACCTCATTTCTCAAAACGGTTTGTTCAAAGAGTCACGCTGCATCCAAAAACGAATATTTCCCTACTATATAGTAAGCAAAAAACAGTAAGCTACGCCAACAAAGTAGTATATCCGAATACATAGTATTGGAAAAACAGTTGGGAAAGTCCCCAGATGACCTACTACTCTGAAATGATTCTGAAATGCGCATTTGATGGACAGTTTACTATCCCATGAGGCCACGGGAGGGGATTTATGGAAATGGAAAATGGAAATGAAGCGATGCAACTGATGCTGGTAGGTCACGTGACAATAGTAATATTCAAATGCAGTACCTACTCAGAAAGTATGCGATTTCAGATGCAGCTCTCTTATCCCCTCCTTTCCGCGAGCCTACTCTGCTCTGATGGGTCAGAGGCCCAGTCTGTTGTGATCGGAAACGAAACACCTATTACCATATCTGAATTTCAGCTCCAGAGGCTTCCTCAGCCTTTTGAAGTGGATGCAAATCGGATTGCTTAACGCTGAAAACAGCATCTTCTCGACATAACAACAACATGAACCAAACTCTTCCAGTACTACATTGTCTGAGGGCGGGCAGCTAATGAAGACCATAGGCTGAAATTACGCAACTTTGTTACATTGTTACATAGTATGTAACAGGAAGTGAGACTGGAATTGCTGATTACTCGTTTCAGCAGTTAAGAATCAATTCTTTCATTTAGGAGATAACAAATGTACTTATCCTGCACTTTGATCTTTTAAACTTTGCAGACCTTTTACATTCACAAACAGTTATATTACACACTGCACAAAAGATAATATTCGAAAAAGCATAATTGGGCCTCTTTAAGTTCTCAACAACTCCTTTTTATAGTGTTGAAAGCATATTGGTTGAGTCATTCTTACCGTGGGTGTAGGTCTCGCTGTAAGTGGCAATCTCCTGTTAGAAAAAAAAAGTAAAAAACTAATTAGAAAACTAAAAGTAAATGACTAATTTTAATTTCTAAATCTATTTAACTGAAAACATATTAGTAATAGACAAACATTATTGCCTGCTTTGAGAACAGTGACAAAAACAGGAAATTGCAGAGGCTTTCGATTCAAAACAAACTGACATACAGCATTGGTAGCAGTGCACAGAATCTCCACCAGGACATCCTCGTCTGTGCCAGCGCCCTTCATGGCCTTCCTGAGCTCTTTAACAGCAAACACGTGAGGAGGATCCAACATGGCAAGGATGGCATTCTCAAAGTTACCAGTCAGCTCACTCTTCAAAACCTCCACCAACTCCTTAATAGAAAACATAAATCTTTGAGTGCATGCTCTTTATTCTTAAAATAATTATTTTTTAAGAACTATTTCTTTTTGACATGAAAGGATGTTTTCAGAATACTCACATCATCATATTTCTCAAAGTATGCTTCTTTGATCTCCAGTCTCTGAGCTGCACTTCGATTGGCTAGGATGTTTATGATGGCTTTCTCATCAGTTCCTTGAAAATTTAAAAGAAAATGTCATTCAAATTTATCCACCAGTTATGAAAATAGCCTGCCTAACTATAGCAGACTAACTATAACTACATGTTTAATTGTAATTGCATTTGATAGACATACTGAATGCTGAATAAAATATAAGATTGGCATAAACATCTCACCTAAACCTTTGCAGGCTTTGCGGATGGCCTTTATATCAGCAACTACATCGAAGTCTTCATAAGGAACAATTGTTGGCTGTTGAATAAAACCGAAGAGAGTCAGTTCTAATGTTCATCATGTTTGATCCTGTTCACAGTTAATTACAATATGTGTTAGAAGATCACATTAATTAGGTCACTTAAAGGGGTCATGAATTGAGAAATCAACTTTTCCTTGAGCTTTTGATATATAAAAGGTCATCGTAATATAAGAATATCCTCTAAGTTTCGGAGCTGAAAACTTCCTTGTTAGTCAAATAGCTTTTATTGACAGCTGGCTCATCAAACGAGAGATCTGCGAATGTGCTTCCCTGTGACGTCAGAGAGCAGCGAAACGCCGCCTCAACAGAAGAAGACTAATGCCTAATTCTGTAGCCCCGCCCACCAATTCGAGCATGACATGTAACATAAATAACATAGGCCTACGTGCCGCTAAACCGGATCGAGCTACCAAGCAATAAACATGCCGTTGAATATTACAAAATAGTGTGCAGTGCCTGGTTGTGGAAGAACAGTGTCACGTTTGTTCGCTTCATTTCACCGCAGATTCTTTTGTAAACAAGAGACTGGATTTGCAGACAGATTGAGATTAAAAAACAATCCTGTGCCTTCTATATTGGATCTGACAGGAATGGTGCAACACACTTTGAGTAAAAAATGTTTTTTATATGTGATAGTTGTCACTGCTATGCTCATGTTAGTTTCATTTTCACTCTGTCTGCTTTGCTTCCGTTTGCCTGTGTTCTCATTAGTCTCCTAGGTTACTCATTTCAATCTTGTTACTATGGTTACTCATCAGTTCCCTCGTTTGCCACACCTGTGATAATCCAATCAATTTTGTTTGTACTAGTATAGATTTGCCTGCCTTTCTGTTCCCTTTGTCAGTTCTCGTTAATGTTTAGTTCGAGTTTGGTTATGGTAAGTCTTTTTGCATTTATCTTTTTCGTCTGCCATCTACCTACACCACACGTTTGCTAAACGTGACAATAGTATTGCATTGTGACAGATCGTTTGATATCTGTCACAGGCTGGAGTATCCTTTGTATTTGAGGTGTTGTTGGTTCATTGTCAGACTCTGAGTCGAACATGTATGGGCCAGGGCTCGCAAAATCGCTAGCCCGACGTCCCGGGGATAATGTGTTTTCCAGTCGGGCTACCAAAATGTATTACCGGCCTGCCCGACGGGCTATCTTAAATAGTGAAATACAATTCCTTTCTTGATGTGCGCTGTTCACTCTCTTGACTTGTTATTTGAATACAATCGTGGAAGTTTTGAACATGCTGATTTGTCTGCAGTGAAGTTTTGCTGATGCACGTACTTGGCTTGTGTGTGTGTTAGTGATGCGCGGTTCGCGGTTATATCCACCGATCGGGTGGGCCAAGTAATAAAAAATAACATTCCAATTAATTGCGGGTGGATGAGATAAATCATTGTGTTTGTTTGATAAAGACATTTTGCGAGCCCAGTGGACGAATCATTCCGGTTGCCGTTTTTCCACATTGGAAGTTTTCAAAATAATTCCCCACGTGTACTGACGGGGGAGTCGAAACTCATTATAATATGCAAAACTGTTATTCAATCATAGCAGTGGGCGTTTACTTCCAAGTCTTCAATGCGGCATGCCCATAAAAACCGAGCGCTTTTTGAGCTAGGCTCAAAACCAGGGTAGACAATAGCCTATTACTTATTCATTATGATGTTTTTGAATGTAAAAACCACGCAAACGTCACAAGTTGACCTCAGACAACATATATATATATATATATATATTACTATATATATTTAAAAAAAGCCAGTTCATGACCCCTTTAATTCAGTGTTCAGTGAATTTGCTTGCTAAGACACAGGCAGTCATATTGGTTGAGGACATTTATATGTGCCATCAGTAATCAGTTACCATTAAATATTGATTCAAAATTTAAATTTAATACAAGAAGTGAGACTGTTGCTCCTCTTACATTAAAAAATAAAATGTCACTGCTTATTATTGCTAAAGGTTTTCGCTTTATGGAAGCAATTCTTGCAGCTATCAAGAATAATGTGTATAGCAAAAGTCTGTGGGGACCACTGTTACGATACTTTAATGAAAAAAAATGTTTCTTACATATTTTAAAGATTCAAAAGTCCTAAAACATTTATTACTGTTGCAATGGTCTCAAAAAACTGCAAAATAAAATAAAAATAGTATAAAAGTAGGGTAGCACTATATTAACTTCTAACCATCAATTTAGAGAAATTAGAACACTTCAAAGTACATTTTTTTTTATCAGAGAAATCAGTACAGTGCTGAAAAAAAAACTTACTTAATTTTTCTTTTGCACGTTTTTGCAAGCAGATTTTAAGTAAATTTCACCTATAGAACTAAGTACAATCTACTTAAAGTTATGTAAAAGTAACAAAGAGAATAAGTAAATTTAACTGTGCCACTGCTGAGTAATTTCCACCTACTCATTTGAAGTTTATTTTGCAATACTCTTAAGTACATTTCACTTTCTTGTCTGTAATTTTACTAAATTGTATGATTTACTTAGAAACATCTAATTACATAACAGTAGATATTACATAGATGACTACTACACAATATAAATAATGTGGAACACAATACACAATAACGGTAACATATGGATCATTTTTGAGTAGAATGTGTCATTTTGAGTAGAAACTTAACTGCAGATGTCACAAAACAGCAAGTTACTAAAACTACACTGCAAAAAAATGCTTTTCTTATTTAGTATTTTTGTCGTGTTTCCAGTCTAAATATCTAAAAATTCTTAAATCAAGATGCATTTACTAGATAAGTAAAATGACATAAGTCATTTTTTATTGTTTTCCGGAAAATAAAATCAAAATGAATTTTTGCTTAAAACAAGCTAAATTATCTGCCAATGGGGTAAGAAAAATAATCTTGTTTCTGTTTGAAATCTTGTTTCTGTCCCCAACATTGGTCCCCATGAGGAACAGCTTATAAATCATGCTAAATTAACTGTTTTGAAAATTTAAAAATGCAGAAAGTTTCCTGTGATGGGTAGTAGTCAGCTGCAAATATGGCTTGACCCCAAAAAAATTCTAACAAAAGGTTTCTCAGTGGTTTACAGTAGTATCAGATGTACTTAAAAACATACTAAAAGTTTACCAAAGTTTGACTCCAAGAAAGGCCCCATTTTCAAAATGGTGGCCGTCAGGTCCTTAAAATGACCATTACTCCTTTGTATTCCTCCTAGACCAGGAATACTGGTGCCTGATACATGTTTTGGCCATGTAATATTCTAATTAGCATATTTGCATGTTAGATAAGTGATTTCAAGTACAATTATATATTAAAGCAATTGGTTACAAGCATATTTATGGGAAAAATAAGTACAATTTCCCTTAAGTAATTGCATATTTCTCCTTTCTCATATCGTTTTGCCTAGTGTTGGTGGTTTCTGTGGTTCATAACCATTCTTTTGATTCCAATAAAGAATAAATTCATTAGAACTGTGTTGTACTGTAAAATTAGTCAAAACAGGGCTGCCATGTGAAGGCTCAGTACCGCTAACCCCTTTTATTTTATTTATTTATTTATTTTTTTATATATTTTTTTTTATATTTTTTTAATACTTTTCTTATTTATACATATCTTTTTATATTTTCTTCAGTTGTTTCCTCTTATTCTGGTTTATTTTTTTAATACTTTTTTGCACTGTGACCTTCACTAGATTTACCATTAGTCATCACACTTTTCCTCCCATAGAGGTTGATTATAGTGATTCTTACAATTCCCAACTTGACATGGTCCACAAGCAGGCATGCATGGTAGTCCATATGCCCTGCAACTGCACCGTTACAGTGGATCATCTGCAGGAGGCTTTCTGGGGCAGCAGTCTTACTGGTCATAACTGGCAGGAACCGGTTGTCCACCAGTTTCCATCCCCAATCCACTGTGTTCATGTCACCTTCCTTTCCAAATCTACACCATGATCTGGAAGTAAACTCTTTAGCAGTGGTATCTGGTTGAGGACTCAGTTGGAGGCAGACGTTCTGGGGTAACAAATGATTTGGCGGTAACGATTTTCTTGCTAAAAAGGTTGTAGCGCAAAGAGGCAAGTGAATCGGTACTCTTTCCGCCAAACAACACTGCCATTGCCTGGGTCCCATGGTCCTCTATGACATTCCTTGCTTGATGTGGGAGCAGAAACACATTTGCACAGGACTGGATGGTTGATTCACCATTCACAAGTTTCTGGAATGCTGTCTGTTTGCCAATACTAAAAATGCGTGAAGTTGTATTACATCCTGTGAAGGCTTGAATAAACAGCAACTGGGAGCACAAGTCACTACCCAGGACTTGTTTCATCTCACTGATGTTGTACACTTTAGTAGTTTTGGACTTGTCTGAATGAAAATAGAGGCCTCTATTGTTCGTCCCAGCATAGTAGAGGAGAAGAATGAGTAAGTCTGTATCCTCCCCTATCAAGGTTGTGGGCTGATGTTCTGAAGCCTTGACTGCAGCTTTGACAATGTCCACGTCTGCATCACCTGATGCAATGATAACAGTGCAGCCCTTCTTCTCCAGCTCCTCGGTCATAAGATTGATAAGTCCTTGTTTGTTGCAAGACCTGGAAAGGAAATAATCCTTTCTTCCCACAAACTCAGTCTCTGCATTGAAGTTAACAATGGGGTGAGTGTTTTCACCACGTCTCTGATGCATATTGTCTTTGATGGAAGGACCTTCGCTATAACCATCAAAAAAAGACTGTTGCTTTACCATAATGGCGTATGGTAAAGTCTGCATATGACTGTGCAATGGCACCGTAACTGTCACCCTTTTTCCATGCCAAGCGGTGAACCAGGGAGCCACCGTCAAGGACATAATGCTCAGCTGGTGGGATCTCTTCCACCATCTTCTGAATTGCTGAAAATTGTGAATTTAGTTTTGTTGGGTTTAGTATAATGCCACCTTTATACTCAAAAACATCTATAGAGTATGCATTACATATGTATTACCTCATTCAAATTGAAATGAGTGACCATTTTAGAGGGTTCACACACAGGCCTCTGTTCGGGCTAATTCAGAGTTGTTTATGATCAAAGTTATACAGCTCCAATTTAAGTTACTTTTGGGTGCAATAACTTTTACATTGAATGTCAAGTCTGTGTTTTTTAGCAAAAAAAGGGTATGTGTCCAAAAACGCGTACTGAGTAGGAGTTACATGACATAAATTGTTTACATCTCTGGTTCACCCCAAACAAAGATAAAACCTTACAGTAATCTCACAAAATCATGTATTCCATAAGTATGTAATCATGTCAGTGCATTTTAGAAAAGTCCAATGGATTCACAGACCCAGAAAACATGGGGTTAGACACCAAGATTACATGGCTAGGTCAAATAATGAAGGAGTTAGGATATTTTAAGGGCTTCCTGTCCATCTTGGACGCCATCTTGAAAATTACACCTTTCTAGTGGTCAAACTTTGGTAAACTTTTAGTATGTTATTAAGGACACCTAATACTACAAAAACAGCTGAGAAACCTTTTGTTAGAATTTTTTTAGGGTTAGGTGTTTTTTTTTCTTCCCATATATGCAGCCACCTATAGGTTTGGGGGTAGGGTTAGTGTAAGGGGATCTAATATGTTTGTACAGTATAAAAATCATTACGCCTATAAAGGGTCCCCACAAAGATAACCCGAGTGTGTGTGTGTGTGTGTGTGACTGAAGAGGTTTAGTGTGCTACTATTCCCCTCAGTCTCCCCCATATGAACAAAAGGCCGGCTCAGGAATGCTCAGAGGAAGCGTCCTGTCAAAACACACTGCAATCCTAGATGGAGGCCCCGGCACAGGCGAATATGAAGCGGAGTTTGTCCCAGTCTCCTCCCAAAGCTTTTCCTCTGACTCATTCACATAACGGGATTCTGATACAGTCCTTCCCTTTACGATATCATATATAATCTAAATCACCGTAATACATAGGCCTATTAGAAAAGAGGAAAAATAGGTTTTCAACTATTAACAATAAATCAATCATGGATTACAGTTGTAATTACAGTTTACGCGCTAAGGGCTGTTTCCCAAAAGCGCCGTGGCATCGCAGCCCAGATCAGATAACTTAACTGTCTTTATTCTTTTGTCACTGTATTCATTTTTCTTCCCTTCTTTTTAAAACAGATTCGATTATGCGACGAGTCCCGTAACAAATTCTGCGCATGTTGCTACTAACGCGCTCTCTCTCTCTCTCTCTCTCTCTCTCTCTCTCTCTCTGTCTCTGGCGTATGTAAAGTGTGAATTAGCAGGGGAAAAATTAAATGAAATACTCACTTGACAGTTTCCCATGGTGAGAGTTTCTGGTGTTTGATGATCAGATAATCTGACCGCTGTCCGAACTGCAGGCCACACGCGCAAGAGTTTCGGTAAGTGACGTCACCACGTAGGGAAATAACGGGATGGATTTCAAACGTAGGCTACTTATGAGAGGCAGCAGGGTTTGGCATCTGCATTTTTGAAAAACAAGATAATATATACATTGTTATACATTAGGCTACTTCTGCATACATTATAATTATTATTTCTGACTATGTCTAACAAATATGCATTTAAATATCCCAATTCTGACGTTTTTTCGGGGAGAAGTAGTTGAGAAAACATCTCATAGCAACAATACGCGTGACCTAGACCTAAAAACACTTATATGACAAACAGACACAATTGGTTAGGAGAACGTATTTATAAACTTGTGTTTCTTTAGCACCTATAAAAAAAAAGAAATTAAGGGCGCTGGGCGGCCCCTACTGCACAATCATCAACATTTCAGTTACTTCTCAGAGTGATGACTTATATCATCAGACACGTTAAAGTGCTTTATTTATTTATTTAGAACAACTTTATAAATTAAAGGCACAATGTGTAAGATTTTTGGATTAAAATACGCAATGTTATATATTTTGTTGACTTGTGTACTTACAGTACCCCAAATGTTTCCAACAATGTTTAAAATCAGCTATTTTTTAGCCAGTGTAACGGCTTGTGTCATTGCGTCGCCTCTCAATGACATCATATTTGCGTTACCCTCAAGTTCTGCATCCGAAAACCTAGGCAGTGACTTGTTGCCTCGCTGCCTTAGGCAATGACTTGTAAGGCAGCGTAAGCGCACAAAGGCACCTCATGAAACTGATTTCGGACAGACTTCTGAGGCAGTGTAACAGTTTAATGATCTACAGTAAAATAAAGCGAGCTTTGGTAAGAACTAAACAAATATTTAATTACTACAGTAGTAATTTCTCGCTAGAAATGACAGTGGAAGTGGAAAACGTTGGTCAAAAATGTACATTTACACGCAAACTGACCAGCAAACGCAACTTTCAGACGCCATCTTTCTTTTTCTAGCTCAACTGTCACCGAATGGAACGCACAGGATTGTGGGATATCAAGGCAGCGAAGGATCCATCTACGCTGCCTTCAAAAATCCATCAGATGAAGGTATCTCAGGAGGCAGGAAGTGAAGCTAACATTAGATTCAGACGTGCCTTGATGCCTTCCTACCTTGAAATGTGTCCTCCGAAGGCAGCATTTTCCAGTTTTCGGACGCAGCCTATGTAAATACCGCAAAAAAATACAAAGTATGCGCGGTTACAAAAATCCGGCGGTGCGCGTTCAGCACTCTTCTGATGACGAAAGAGCCATAGAACTGCAGCACAAGTCTGTCAGTTTTCAAGATTCGGACGTGCCTTGATGCCTTCCTACCTTGAAATGTGTCCTCCGAAGGCAGCATTTTCCAGTTTTCAGATGCAACCCTAGTTTTACTTCTGCAGAGTCCATGGAAACACCAAAGATGCTTTAATATATTATGTGTTTTATTAGACAGGTGACCAACTGTTTTGAAACCTTTATTAAAAAAAAACTCATCATTGTTATATAGCTTAACACGGGTTAGCTTACTGCAGTGTCCAACAAGTGTCTGATACCAGCCACTGAGCAAACGGTGTACAGAGTAACATTAACATAACTTTCAACACACTCAAATGTATTTTTAGTAGGCCTGTTATTGTTTTGACCAAGTAAAACAGCGCTGCGCTACCCCATAATTTTAATTAGTTAAGTAAAGTGACTTGTATGAGTAGTAATTCAGCACTTGCGGCTGTTTCATAAAGTAAAATAATGGGTCCCACTTTATATTAGGTGGCCTTAACTAATATATACTTACATCAAAAAATAAGTACAATGTACTTATTGTGTTCATATTGTATTGCAAAACACTTTTGCTGATATTCAGGTGGGATACAGGTAAAGTTAGGGACAGGTGTGTTGGTATGGGTAGGTTTAAGGGTGTAAGGGAAGTGTCATTATAAATGTAATTACAGAAATTAATTACAGATGTAATTACATGCAGGAATTTTTAAAAATGTAAGTACAATGTAAAAACATGTATGTACACAATAAGTGCATTGTATCAAATGATTAATTTAAATGTTAGTACATAGTAGTTAAGGCCACCTAATATAAAGTGGGTCCAAAAAAAAATATAAACCAAATGAAAGGAGCGGCAGCGGCCGACTGCAGCATACAAGCTTAATAAAAACAGCAACGTAAAATTTCCCTGGCTCTCGGCCTCACCATGTTTCATACCACAGTAACGTTGATAAAACTATAAATATTAGCTCATCCATAATTATTATTTCTGCCTGAGTCCCATTGATTTCCGATGCTGTGGCATCCATTCGGCGAACAGGAACTGTGTTTGTTGATTAATTTTTCAATATTTCACATATTTCATTGCATAAGGAACTAATGATCCTTTATATGATTTGGAATGCACTTATAGCCTACTAATTTCACATATAGCTAATATTTAGGACTAAGATGTCACTAAGATCTTGGCATGAGATGTTTGGAAGTTGTTGTATTTTGGTTACATAATACCATGACTTAAATCCAACAAAATATAATGGTGTTATAATTTAATGACGTTAGCATTATGATGTTTATCAGGCGTTGGGTTTTGGTTACCTTACCTCATGACTAAATGCTGGTGTTTGATGTCAATAAGAAATATACCTGTACTAACAACGTTGCTTTTTTTCCACTAGATGTCAGTACACCACAAAAAATAGTAGAATGTTTAGAAAAAACAACTGGAGCAGAATGGATGCGGTGTTCTGTAGTGCTACATTAATTGTTATTAGACTTCCAGAATGATTTAAAAAAAGGCACATTAATTTGCATATTAACTATCCTAAATAGTATTTAAAATGAGTATAAGTGCACCCCAAATCATATACAAGACCATTACCACAGTCACTTATGCAACGAAAGAGGTGTTTGTGTAAAGGTTTTTGTTTTTGTCTGTTTTGTCCATTATTGAATGAACAGCAGTTGTGAAGAAATACAAACCCGATTCCAAAAAATTTGAGACACTGTACAAATTGTGAATAAAAACAGAATGCAATGATGTGGAAGTTTCAAATTTCAATATTTTATTCAGAATACAACATAGATGACATATCAAATGTTTAAACTGAGAAAATGTATCATTTTAAGGGAAAAATAAGTTGATTTTAAATTTCATGGCATCAACACATCTCAAAAAAGTTGGGACAATTCCATGTTTACCACTGTGTGGCATCCCCTCTTCTTTTTATAACAGTCTGCAGACGTCTGGGGACTGAGGAGACAAGTTGCTCAAGTTTAGGAATAGGAATGTTGTCCCATTCTTGTCTAATACAGGCTTCTAGTTGCTCAACTGTCTTAGGTCTTCTTTGTCGCATCTTCCTCTTTATGATGCGCCAAATGTTTTCTATGGGTGAAAGATCTGGACTGCAGGCTGGCCATTTCAGTACCCGGATCCTTCTTCTACGCAGCCATGATGTTGTAATTGATGCAGTATGTGGTCTGGCATTGTCATGTTGGAAAATGCAAGGTCTTCCCTGAAAGAGACGACGTCTGGATGGGAGCATATGTTGTTCTAGAACTTGGATATACCTTTCAGCATTGATGGTGCCTTTCCAGATGTGTAAGCTGCCCATGCCACACGCACTCATGCAACCCCATACCATCAGAGATGCAGGCTTCTGAACTGAGCGCTGATGACAACTTGGGTTGTCCTTGTCCTCTTTAGTCCGGATGACATGGCGTCCCAGTTTTCCAAAAAGAACTTCAAATTTTGATTTGTCTGACCACAGAACAGTTTTCCACTTTGCCACAGTCCATTTTAAATGAGCCTTGGCCCAGAGAAAACGCCTGCGCTTCTGGATCATGTTTAGATATGGCTTCTTTTTTGACCTATAGAGTTTTAGCCGACAACGGCGAATGGCACGGTGGATTGTGTTCACCGACAATGTTTTCTGGAAATATTCCTGAGCCCATGTTGTGATTTTCATTACAGTAGCATTCCTGTATGTGATGCAGTGCCGTCTAAGGGCCCGAAGATCACGGGCATCCAGTATGGTTTTCCGGCCTTGACCCTTACGCACAGAGATTGTTCCAGATTCTCTGAATCTTTGGATGGTATTATGCACTGTAGATGATGATAACTTCAAACTCTTTGCAATTTTTCTCTGAGAAACTCCTTTCTGATATTGCTCCACTATTTTTCGCCGCAGCATTGGGGGAATTGGTGATCCTCTGCCCATCTTGACTTCTGAGAGACACTGCCACTCTGAGAGGCTCTTTTTATACCCAATCATGTTGCCAATTGACCTAATAAGTTGCAAATTGGTCCTCCAACTGTTCCTTATATGTACATTTAACTTTTCCGGCCTCTTATTGCTACCTGTCCCAACTTTTTTGGAATGTGTAGCTCTCATGAAAATCCAAAATTAGCCAATATTTGGCATGAGATTTCAAAATGTCTCACTTTCAACATTTGATATATCTAATCTACACTCACCTAAAGGATTATTAGGAACACCTGTTCAATTTTTCATTAATGCAATTATCTAATCAACCAATCACATGGCAGTTGCTTCAATGCATTTAGGGGTGTGGTCGTGGTCAAGACAATCTCCTGAACTCCAAACTGAATGTCAGAATGGGAAAGAAAGGTGATTTAAGCAATTTTGAGCGTGGCATGGTTGTTGGTGCCAGACGGGCCGGTCTGAGTATTTCACAATCTGCTCAGTTACTGGGATTTTCACGCACAACCATTTCTAGAGTTTACAAAGAATGGTGTGAAAAGGGAAAAACATCCAGTATGCGGCAGTCCTGTGGGCGAAAATGCCTTGTTGATGCTAGAGGTCAGAGGAGAATGGGCCGACTGATTCAAGCTGATAGAAGAGCAACTTTGACTGAAATAACCACTCGTTACAACCGAGGTATGCAGCAAAGCATTTGTGAAGCCACAACACGCACAACCTTGAGGCGGATGGGCTACAACAGCAGAAGACCCCACCGGGTACCACTCATCTCCACTACAAATAGGAAAAAGAGGCTACAATTTGCACGAGCTCACCAAAATTGGACAGTTGAAGACTGGAAAAATGTTGCCTGGTCTGATGAGTCTCGATTTCTGTTGAGATATTCATATGGTAGAGTCAGAATTTGGCGTAAACAGAATGAGAACATGGATCCATCATGCCTTGTTACCACTGTGCAGGCTGATGGTGGTGGTGTAATGGTGTGGGGGATGTTTTCTTGGCACACTTTAGGCCCCTTAGTGCCAGTTGGGCATCGTTTAAATGCCACGGCCTACCTGAGCATTGTTTCTGACCATGTCCATCCCTTTATGACCACCATGTACCCATCCTCTGATGGCTACTTCCAGCAGGATAATGCACCATGTCACAAAGCTCGAATCATTTCAAATTGGTTTCTTGAACATGACAATGAGTTCACTGTACTAAAATGGCCCCCACAGTCACCAGATCTCAACCCAATAGAGCATCTTTGGGATGTGGTGGAACGGGAGCTTCGTGCCCTGGATGTGCATCCCACAAATCTCCATCAACTGCAAGATGCTATCCTATCAATATGGGCCAATATTTCTAAAGAATGCTTTCAGCACCTTGTTAAATCAATGCCACGTAGAATTAAGGCAGTTCTGAAGGCGAAAGGGGGTCAAACACAGTATTAGTATGGTGTTCCTAATAATCCTTTAGGTGAGTGTATATTCTATTGTGAATAAAATATAAGTTTATGAGATTTGTAAATTATTGCATTCCTTTTTTATTCACAATTTGTACAGTGTCCCAACTTTTTTGGAATCGGGTTTGTAATTAACTTTGGCTAACTAATGAAAACACTAATATTGTGTAATAATATATATTATTTTGCTCTCTTGCTCTCTTCACTCCTCTGCTCTCTGTCTTTGCCAAGGACTTTTGTGTGGAATAACATACCATTTCTGCAGAATATAGTGTGTGTACTGTGCACAGTATGCAAATGTGCTCTATTCATGAATACACAGATGACCACATATGCCAAAATGTTCAATATACAACCAGAGCACACTGCTCAAAATAATATATCCCAAAATGCAATGTGTTTAACTTGACTTTCCATTTCCAGTGTGAGAAATAACCTGGAAAAAAATTGCAGCTATCTCGTGTGTCGAGATGTTTTCGTTAAAAATGTCTCTTTTTTGACTTTTAATTGATTATCGATCAATTAATGACTGGCAACAATTTGTTTTATTTTTTTATTTTATTTTTTTACTTTTTTTCCATTATGGACACTGCTGGTTGGTCCACAAAAGCAAGCAAGCATGCAAGCAATCAGCCAAGTAATAAGCAAATCAATAAATCAATCAATCAATCAATGTTGTATAGAGGCTCTTCCCAAAGTGCTGTTTATTAGCTGTGTGTATGGGATATATTTACAGAACACAAACTGTACAAATCAAAAGTGGCTAAACTAGGAAAATGGTCCAAATTTACTACACTGCTATTCACATCCTTCTCCTTCACTTAGTCCAATTAAACTAACCATAGTTTTATAGTTCCCCTGTCTATAGGCTCTAGCTCCTCCCCCAGAATGTATCAAGGTCTAGCATGAAGGGGTCCAAAGTCACAGTATACGCAAGTACACAGAATAACAAAACAACCAGTATGGTCAACCAGTGCAACATTTGTTAATGGGAAGAGACTCAATAACAACTTGATCTCATGTGCCTTGAAAACAATCACATTATAGCTCATTGAATTTCTGTCAGAGCTGCAGGACAGTCAATTACTTTTGCGGAAATCGAAATGAATGAGAAGTGCCGTAAACAGAATCTTACTTGTCGCAAAAGTCTGTGACTTATCTTATAAAACTACAGAGCCCCACACATGACATGCAGACAAAAAATATGTAGGCCTATATAGTAGCCACGAATTAGAAATTTGTTCCCACGACTTACTAAGCACTTAAAATGTTCCCTCATTTTAAGTAAATGGTGCACACAATATAATAAATCGTTCCCTCATTTTATGAAATCGTGGCCACGTTACCGTAATAATTTGCTCCCTTGTTTTAGTTAAATCAAAACAGGGGTGCGAATTAGTTCAACGTGGCCACGATTTACTAAAACGAGAGAACAAATTAATAAGTTGTGGGAACGAATTCTTAATCCGTGGCCAAATACTATATTTTTTGTCTGCATTTGATGTGTGGGGCTCCGTATAAAACAGCATTTTTTTTGGTGTAAACTCTAAAAATAGATCAATCCAAAACGATTGCTTAAAGGTACAGTGTGTAATATTTATGAGGATCTATTGACAGAAATGCAATATAATATACATAACTATGTTTTTTTTAGTGGTGTATAAAGACCTTACATAATGTACCGTTATGTTTTTATTACCTTAGAATGAGCCATTTCTATCTACATACACCGCGGGTCCCTTTTCAGTGATGTCGCCATTTTGCACTGCCATGTTTCTACAGTAGCCCTAAACGGACAAACTGGTCTACAGAGCGCTAGCTACTCTCTGCTGTCTCAGACGACAACATCTTTGTCCTGTGTCGGCCGCCGTAGCTTCTCTACGTGCTTCGAAAGGGAGGGGTGAGCGGTGGGCGGTTGCAATTCGCAACCTCACCACTAGATGCTGCAAAAATTTACAATTTACCTTTAATGGCAAACATGTTGAAGATTAGCCCATAGACTGTAGATTCATTAAATTATAAGCAGTTTCCCCACAAAAGCGGCTTTGGTTTGTTTGTGTGTTGGGAAAAACAGCAGAAAGGATGGTTTGGTGTTTTTTGTTTTATTAAATAAAGGAAAATTCACTAAATAAGACTGTGTTACTAGCAATATTTTGAAACGTGTCTTGTATTAGACAAACATTTGAAACAAGTAGTGATGGAAGAAACAAAACTTTTCAAAACTCTCTCTGCGTCCAAAATGGAATACTTCCCTACTATATAGTATGCGAAAAACTGTAAGCCAAGAGAGTAGTAGCCTATGTCCGAATACATAGTATAATTCCCCAGATGACCTACGTCAATACTACTTCCGCCGAGATTCTGAAGTGTGCATTCGATGGACACTTTACTATCCTATGAGGCCACGGGAGGGGATTTGTGAATGGCGGTGAAGCAATGCAATTGACACTGGTAGGTCACGTGACAGTAACAACAGGCGAATGTAGTAAGTCCGAATTTCAATCATAATACACATATTCATACTATATAGAGCATACTTTTTTAGCGGTCGCAAAGTAAATAAAAATTCAAATGTAGTACCTACTCAGTATGTGATTTCGGACGCAGCGTCAAAATGATTCACTGTTGCTAAGCACATGAAACATCGCATGCTGGTGACACCTACTGGTCAAGACGTTGTACGTGCAATGAGGACAATGTAAACATGTATAGTGGTTTTATAAACCAATGTATAATTTGTGATCTTTTATTCATTTGTAGTGCTTGTAGTGTGTGTTTATAGGGCTTGGCTAACAGGCTAATTGTAAAAAATTAACTATAACTTGTAATTAAAACTGAACTTACATTTTAAAGTGCCCCTATTATGCCATTTTAAAGTTTCCTAATTTAGTTTTGGAGGTCTCCAACAACAGGTTTACATGCATCAAAGGTCAAAAAACAGTTTCATTTTCTCATAATATACATTGCACATCACCACAATGTTCAATGATTCTCAAACGACTCAGTGGATGAATCAGTCTCTCTAAATCCCTCCTTTCCACAAGCCTACTCTGCTCTGATTGGTCAGACGGCCCAGTCTGTTGTGATTGGTCTCCCTCGTACAGCATGGATTTCGGAAACAAACGCCCATTTATGGAGTCAAAATAATGCCACATAGATTTGCAAAAAAATAAAGTATTGCAAAAGAAAATAAAGTGGTTTCATTTGCAACGCTCCTTTTATTCTGCGTTTCAGTCAAGTGAGTTTGCGATACTGTTTCCCCTTTGCGCTTCACTTTTCTGTGCGTTTCACTTCATGGCACTGTTTTGACATGGGGGTGGAGTCAAGAAACTGGGGCGTGTTCAGCGGACATGGTCACGCCTCCCTCCGAGTGACATCATCTGCTCGAGACGCAGATCAGCACGGATGAAGGCACCATGGCTGAGAGGCATGCGGGTGGATCGTTTCCTTGTACTCACACTTTTACTAGCATTAAAACAAGCATGGTTTTGTTATGTTACGATTAAATGTGTATTAAAAGCGTTTGCTTAAGTTAGAGATCATGTTAAAGTGGTGTTTATTATTAGCGGTGGACTACTGGCCAACGTAATCTGTCTGAAAATAGCCAGCATCTGCTGTTTATTTCTCTCAGTCTCAGTGTGCACACTTTTATAGCATTTAAATGTTTATAACGTTAGTTTTATTTTGTTAACTAAATGTGTATTACCAGCATTTGCTTAAAACCTGTTAATTTCAAAGTTACTGCTAGTTTTAATTTGTAAATAGAATGTAATTAACTTGATAGACTATACATCATTAAAAAGGTCTAAAACTCATGCTTACATTTTTGAGTTCTGTTACCTTTAAAATTAAATATGATCATTAAAGTCCCTGTGAACCGGAAGTAGCCCTGAGTTTTCTTCGGTACTGTGACGTATTTCCAAGTGAAACGGATATTGAACAGAGGGCAGGGTTTTACTTCAGCGCTCCCCCTCTCCATCGCTCGCTTATAGCAGACTAACTGTTGGAGGGGAGTGGTTAAGGATATTCAAACCCAAGCCGTCAAACTGACGTCATCTGAGAAGGAACGCCGTTAACTTTTCAGATTTTGATTTAAGATTACCGTGACAAACAATTTTTTTCTGTGTGTTAACTTGCACGGATTAATTGTTCACCACAAGACTAGTAATATGCGCTAACAAAATACATAGGGTCAGTTTTGATTTCATGACGACTTTAAAAGACTTCCTTCCGACTCATGACGAAAATATAGTCCCTGACTCCATTAGATGGCGGCAAAGACTGTCTTAATGAGTGAGTCACTCAATAGCGAAAACTTTTATATTGAACTTCTTGTGAACACGGAACAAGACGCAACTGACAAATGCTTGGACTAGCTCTGTCAGGCACGGGAAAACCCCATTACGGTTTAAATGACAAGATATCGCAGCGGACATTCAAATAGATTTTTTATTATGAGCATAGGACTGACCTGAATACATAATACAGTAAGCGTCAATGAACAATATCAATGAGAACAAACATGTTTACCTTACTAAGGGTGTTGTGTAGTGATACACAGAACCGTTGGGTGAAGCGATCATAGCCGTCAACAGCTATTGACCAATCAGAATCAAGGAGTGGAACTAACCGTTTTCAAAAAAGACAAAAGAATATTAGAGCCATATCCCATCCAGAGAGTTGTGCATGTGTGCACAGAAGGGATTGATATTAAACGGGGCAATGTGGACAATGATATTATTTATAAAATTAAACAAACAAAAAACAAACATCAACAGTAGCTATTTAAGTGTGCACGCATTCTGAGCGAAATTAACAGCAGATGGTTTTTTCAGACAGTTCACGTTAGCAAGTATAGCCTCAAAGACTAAACACCACATTAACTGATCTCTAACTTCTTTAACTTAAGCAAACGCTGGTAATACATATTTAATTAACAAAACCAAACATTTAAATGCTGTAAAAGTGTGCACACTGAGACTGAGAGAAATAAACAGCAGATGCTGGCTATTTTCAGACAGATTACGTTGGCCAGTAGTCCACCGCTAATAATAAACACCACTTTAACATGATCTCTAACTTAAGCAAATGCTTTTAATACACATTTAATCATAACATAACAAAACCATGCTTGTTTTAATGCTAGTAAAAGTGTGAGTACAAGGAAACGATCCACCCGCATGCCTCTCAGCCATGGTGCCTTCATCCGTGCTGATCTGCGTCTCGAGCAGATGATGTCACTCGGAGGGAGGCGTGACCATGTCCGCTGAACACACCCCAGTTTCTTGACTCCACCCCCATGTCAAAACAGTGCCATGAAGTGAAACGCACAGAAAAGTGAAGCGCAAAGGGGAAACAGTATCGCAAACTCACTTGACTGAAACGCAGAATAAAAGGAGCGTTGTAAATGAAACCACTTTATTTTCCTTTTGCAATACTTTATTTTTTTATTTGCAAAACTTATTTTTTTTCTCTCAATACTTTATATTTATTTTGCAATTCTTTATTTTTGTTTGCAAAACTTATTTTTTTCTCTCAGTACTTTTTTTTCTTTTGCAAAACTTATTTTCTTTTCTCAATACTTTATTCTTTTGCAAATCTATGTGGCATTATTTTGACTCCACACCCATTACCATAACTGATCTTCAGCTCCGTCAGGAGGCTTCTTAAAGCTCAGTGATTGTCAGGGGCGATTCTAGGATTTTCATCTTAGGGGGGCTCAGCTCCCAGTGAGGGTATGAAAAAAATGGTAACACTTTAGTTTAGGGTCCAATTCTCACTATTAACTAGTAGCTTATTAGCATGCATATTAGGATATTAGGATTTATTATTACTTATACTTATAATGAAAATATTAATGCCTTGTTCTGCATGACCATATTGTACATCCCTTAATCATACCCAGGAATGTAGGCAGGATTATAATCACTGAGATACCAAATGTGAGGTAGTTAGGGGGGTTCAGGGCATGCTCCTCCGAGAAAATTTTGATTTCTATGATCTACATATGTGCATTTTAAGATGTTCTGAAGGCCAAAAAATTAGATAACAATAGCTTGAAAACCATGTCAGTGGGCAGATATGACTGATATAGTTTTTCCATTTTTGTCAGTGAAGAAAGTAAACATATGGTTAACTGATATTTATATGTTTTATGAATCATTTTCGTAGACACGTTAATTTACTGAAGGCTACCAGGAAAGCTAGGTAACTAAGTTTATTAAATTAATTCACAATATGCACACATTCATTGCTAATCTTATACCCAATACAGGCTGAAAAAAGATGAGCTTTTTTTATTTACTGAAGGCTACAAATGGAATTGTATTCATTTACAATATGTACACATTCATTATTAATCTTAGGCTATGCCTAATCTGAAGAAAACGGCTTTGTTAACATTTCTTGTTTGTTAATTACATTATGAATCACATTAGGCCTATTTTCAATTTAAAAAAATTTGACAAAATTGTATTAATTTGCCTGAATATTTTTGTCATTTGTTTAACATTTCTGACTTAAAGAAGCAGCTGTCAAATATGAAATGTTTAGTTTAGCTACTTACATATCTCGCACTTGACGTCGAGTCGCGCTGCTAAAATTCGCGCTCAGCCTCAGCAGCTTCTGTGTGAACATAAAGCCTGCCTACTCTGATTTGATTGGTTTTCTCAAATATTTTGACATTGATGAGCAGTGACAGACCAATGAGGCTCAGATGGACGCACACACCTCTGCTTCTGACGTGTGCTCTGCTCGGCGCCGCTGCGGATTGAAGAACACGCTGATTAATGCAGACTAAAAGACGGGACCAATCCAAAGATTCCCGCCAGTTTCATATGTTTTAAAGGTTAATCACATATTTTTTAGGGGGGCTGGGCAGAAGTTTAGGGCCCCCCTAAAAAGGGCCTAGTGACGCCCATGGCGATTGTACACACTGTAAAGACAGTAAGGATGACGTTGATTTTACATAAATCCCAGCGCAAGTCTGAATCGATGATGAAACAATGGAAGAACTAATTTTTCAACCCGAACCTTGAGCAGGACGTTTCTCAGTGATGCTACCTCAAATTAATGTTTGAGGTACATTATAAGATGTTTCAACTGTAATTCCTCACCATCAGCATTAGCAAGTGTGCTTCCATCAACAAATCTGTGTGTGTGTGTGTGTGTCTAATGTATTGCGGTGAACATGCGGAAACTGTATCAGTAACAGTGCATATGTTAGCCCAGCTGATGTAAACATTAACGTTTGCAAAACAAATCTTGCTCCATCCTTTATCTTTACTCAAAGTAGTAAGAATGACAGACAATCTTCATTAATAGACACAGTTTTAGGTAATACTGCAGCCCACAGCTGATTTACAGTAGTGTTTCAGTAAGACAGTAATAACGTGAGTTAGCCAGATACTTACACAATATGAAACACAATAAACACATTGTAGAGCACAGTGTCTTCTCGACATGATGCTATCCAGTATCCTCTGCAGTGTTCAAGGTTTCCCTGGTCTCTGTGCGGCGTGCGCGCGCAATAAGTGGACGGGCAATATGCTAATGTTTCGTCGTGATGTCACAACGAAGCGGCTTGCGACTCGTTTGAAAAACGATTCATTTAATTGACTCAGAGTCGACTATTACTTTTAAGAGACAATAACTTTATATACGCTGCACTTTCAGATTTAAAACTTTGCAGGATGTTTTCATTCACTTAGAACTATGTTACACACTACATGAAAGGTAATTTTCAAAAATCCATAATAGGGGCTCTTTAAAACTAACCTGAGATCATATCTTTTAGGCACTGTTTCATAGGTTCACCAGATCAATGCACTCTAGTGATGGACTATTGGAATTTCGAAACTGTATGACGTAAAGCCTTGTTTGCTGAAAACAAGATTAGTGAGTTTGATACACGCTTCAAAGGTTTCAAAGCATCATGAGTTTTTCGAAAGTACCCAACAAGAAAATATATACAGAAAAAACAGAATCCAGTTATCACAATGACATCTTAGTTGGACAAACACCACAAACACTCACATTTTCCTGATATAATCTAGATGTCCAGTGCTGACAATATTCAGTGTAAGTGATATGATATAAAGTTCTATAGGTTTGGGAGTCAATCATCATCACAAGACGTCAGTGTAACGTCAGGAAGACGTAGGACTCCAACATTTGACAGATTTAAAATTTTGGTTGAAAATGAAAATCAGGTTGACATAAAAATCCAATGTTGGTGTGATGTCAGCCTTCAAAATTGGACAGACGTTGAATTTTGGTTACTTAACAACATGAATTAAAACCAACAAAATATCAAAACCTAATGATGTTATAATTTAACATTGTGTGGGCATTAGGATGTTTAGCAGGGTTTAGCTGGGTTTTGGTTGCCATACCTCATGATTCATTTTGGTGTTTGACATCAATGAAGCTGTTTGACGTATAGGGCCAGATTTACTAACAGTTTGCGCCAATGCAAACCCTCTTTTGGTGTTAAAAAACTACTGTCAGGATTTACTAAAGACACACAGTGAAAAATTAGAGCTGAAAAGGCGTGGACAGGGATATTTTTGTGGCTGACCTTATTGCATATGCATTTGTAGGAGTTTCCCTTTCAGACGCAAAATTTATGGGAGGAGAGAATTTAAATGAATCATGCAGGGTGATTTACTAAGGTTTGTGCTAGTCAATTTACTGGTATTTGCGCCATTATTTACCGCCCAAAATAAGCATGTCTTAAACCAGACACTAATTTGCACTGCTCTTGATAGATTGTTATTGTTGGTCATTATGGAAATGATCCGGCTGCGTCTGTGTGCTTTAATTTGTGTGTCGTCAGTAGATCACGCGCAGAACTTTCCACTCTTATCAGCACTTTTTTGGAATTGCGCTCTCACGCTAATTTGCCCTGTTTAGTAAATCTAGCCCTCAGTGTCTAATGATGTTATAAATTCACATTGCGTGTATGTTAACATTATGATGTTTATTAAGACGTTGGGTTAAGGTTACCATACCTCACAACTAAATGTCAGTGTTTGACGGCACTAAGACGTTGGCATGAGACGTTTGGAAGATGTTGTAATTTTGTTAATTAATACCATGTCTTAAAACCAACAAAATATCAAAGTGTAATGGTGTTATAATTTAATGTTGTCTGGACGTTAGCATTATGATGTTTATCAGGCGTTGGGTTTTGGTTACCTTACCTCATGACTAAATGCTGGTGTTTGACGTCAATATGATGCTGGCATGAGATGTTTGGAAGACGTTGAATTTCGGTAACTTAAAACCACAACTCAGCCTAAAACCAACAAAATATCAATGTCAGCTATTGTAAGTATTCTACACCAAATTGACGATGGCATTAGACATTGTCCTTAAATAAAATTTTGGTCACTCAACGTCAGAACCTATATTCAACCAAAGATCAGCGTCTCATGATGTTGGTGGCCTGCTGGGTAAATAGCAGTCATTGAGAAGCAGCAGCACCAGCTTTTCCGGCATCCCTCCAACACCTCATCTCTTCCTTTATTCTAAGTTACCTCATTCTATCCAATCCCGTAGTCCTAGGGGTTAATTAGCTCAGAGCTTGTGTCGAGTCTTGGAACCGAGCCCCTCCTTCAAGGACATCAAGCCAAGTTCCTTTACCATCATTTATCAAGTCTGAATGGGCAGGTGAACTCGTGAAGCTTTACATAAGATTTGTTTTTTACACAGTAGTTTACATGCATACTGTGCAGTATTCACCAAGTCATAAGTGAGTATTCCATTCTAAACGTACCCTGTGTGTGTGGCGTGGGTGGAATAGTGGAGTTGTAGCGTTGGTGCTGACAGCCAGGCGCAGAGGAATTTCTCATGGTAATGATCCTCGGTGTAGAGAGGGCCTTTAATTGGGTGAATATGTCATAAGGGCTCACAGTTAATCATAGCAAATAGAGGATGGCTGAGAGGAAGTTTGGGTCGTTTGGGAAATAGTGAAGAATGTAGGCTGTTGTAGTTGGGCTTTAGCAATGTGTACCATATGTAATTGGTGACTGAGTTTTGTAGATAACTGAATGTTTCTCATTTATGTAATGGAAGCAGGAACTTTTTGAAGCCTTCAATGCCTCTTAGATGATAAAGAGTGACATTTTATATACACTAGAAGCAGACGTGACACTGTAAGCCTGTACAATAAATAGTGACTCACTTAGGGTTTTTATTTAAAAGAATGATAAAGAATTATGAATAAAATTAGGAAGGCATAATTGTCATGCATTTGCATCTTACATTTAACTGCTACTCTAATTTAAATCATACAATCCCTTGAAGCTTCAGGCAAAGCAAATAATTTTTTTTTTTTATAAATGTACATACCATTACGCCGAGTTGTCTTGAAAAAGTTATAATAAAATGGATGCAAAAAAATCTGATTCAACAAATACAAAGCTTTAGCTCATGAGTATTAATTACCTAATGTGACCTTCACCCAAGGAACCAATTCTCTGAGACAATCACCTGAGCCATAAATGTCATGTGACTAATTACTCTGAAAATGATGCTGATTGGCTGAAGAATGTCAAGAATCTCCAGAGCAAAATCTCTCACTGGTAATATATCTACTTTAATATAATTGAATATTTTGTGTAAGACGTGTATAAGGGAAACAGGTCTATTTAGCTCAAAGGAAATTATTAATTAATTCAAAGGGTTTTTACGGCCGAGCAAATGACTCGTCCAGCGTTCATTTGAACGGGCCGTAACTAACGACTCTGCAGCGGATATAAATATCCAAACAATAGTGAAACACTATTTAATAGCCAGGTAACATAGATCAGCAGTTTAAGACATTAAATTCGTAAGCACATAACACAAGAACACTTATCTTTAAATACAAACAAAACTTTATTGATTACTCTAACACGTAAAACTAATATCTAACACAAACACATGCACACACACATTCACACGAGTTGCAGAAAGAAAGAAAGTTAGGAAAGGATGAGTTTTAAGAGAGTGAAATAATGAAATCCAAAGTTTCTAGCAATATATGCATTTATAACACATGACCTGAACGAACCATCAATCATTAATTTAACCCTCCTATCGTTTCTTAGGCGGGGTTATTAAATTTGATATCAATGCACCAGTTCAGTTAAAATCTGGAGGTATTACTTGCGTTTGTAGCTCGTATCATCTTTGAATGGGGATTCCCTTTTCGGTCCTGGCTAGAGAGGGGTTTCCCCGGTTCTTTAATTCGCTGACGGCCTTGTCATGTCTTTGATCGACGTCTTGGGAAGCCAATCACGTGGCATGTTGGCGGATGGATGGAAAGTCTCGTGGATGAGGTTCGAAGTTGAAGTGGGCTTTGCTGTAGAATCGTTGATCAAAACTTTGCGGCAAAACTTAACTGAGAACACGAGACTCAACGGAAAGAAAAGAAAGGAAAGTGAGACGAGAGTATTTAGATGGCTTGAATGAAATTGTTAACCCATTTTCTCTGATCTTAGTCTGCCTCTGTCCGGGCTACTCGTCTTCATATTGTCATCTTATGTCTCTGTCTTTGTCTTTTGTCTAATTCTTTGTTAGTGTTCTGAGATTTTAAACTCAAATGTCTGCCCATCCTCCTGGATGAGTTCTGACCAATTAGGTATAATCTTTGGTTCAGAGGTGACTGTTTCTCCACCTCTCCTCATAAATTACCTGTTATCTATGGTCTCTTAACTTCCCGTTCTAAGCAGTGAGTACAGTTTGACATGATTTCTTATTATAAGAACACGATACATTCTACACAGATTTCAATCAAGCCATCTTCTGAATTATGAGCATACAATCATACTGATACCAAGCAAGGCACACTTTCAATCAACCATTCAATAGTTATAACAATTACATGAATTATGAGTGAGTTTGAGCATAATGGTCACGTGTATTGGTTATAGACATGATATAGAATTATGCAGTAGAAGGATTTTTGAATGTAAGTCCAGCTATCATCCTTTTTGAATGATTTGATGCAGTTTATATGTAACAACAGTCTCTGTGGGTTTTCTTCTGGATTTCGACTCTGTGTTCATTTAAAGGTTGTTGAGAAGAAGGGGATCTGTTTTGGCTCTTTGTCTTGGGGATCAAACAACCTCTGCTGTTATCTTGGTGTGGCCGAAAGCTTGCAAGGCCATAAAGTACTTAGCTGGGGGTTTTGTTAGCTTGGCGCAGACTGAAAGGAGCCCACTTCTTTTATGGCCATAGATTGTTGATTTGTTGAGTTGAGTTTTGTGTGGAATTATGTTTGAACAAATCATCTGGAATTCATTTGTGTCTGGTGCACCCTCAAATCCTACATTTGTTTAGTCAGAATACATGGCTACTTCTGAAAGGTAGTCAATGGAGAAACTCGCTTTTTGCACATACAAAGATGTAGTTACAGCATCTTTGCAGAGTAGGAGCTAACTGCTGAAATCCTGAACTGCTTAGTATGAATACAGTGGTGGTCAGAATTATTGGCACCCCTGGTAAATATGATCAAATATGGCTGTAAAAAAATAATTTATCCTTTTGATCTTTTATTCAAAAAATTCACAAAAATCTAACCTTTCATTGAAGTAAAAGAATTGAAAGTGGGGGGTAATTCACATTATGAAATAAATGCTTTTCTCCAAAACACATTGGCCACAGTTATTGGCACCCTTTTATTAAATACTTTTTGCAACCTCCTTTTGCCACGATAACAGCTCTGAGTCTTCTTCTATAACGCCTGATGAGTTTGGAGAACACCTGACAAGAGATCAGAGACCATTCCTCCATACAGAATCTCTCCAGATCCTTCAGATTCCCAGATCCATGTTGGTGCTTCTTCTCTTCAGTTCAGCCCACTCATTTTCTATAGGGTTCAGGTCAGGGGACTGGGATGGTCATGGCAGAAGCTTAATTTTGTGTTCAGTGACACATTTGTGTGTTGATTTTGATGTTTGTTTTGGATCGTTGTCCTGATGGAAGATCCAACCACGGCCCATTATAAGATTTCTAGCAGAGGCCGTCAGGTTTTGATTTTTTATACCATGTATCTGAACAAGATGTCCAGGACCTCCAGCAAAAAAATAGGTCCACAACATTAAAGATCCAGCTGTATTTTTAACCGTGGGCATGGGGTACTTTTTATCCCTGTTTGCACCAAACCCATCTGGTGGATTTGCTGCCAAAAAAGCTCTTTTTATAGTTTCATCTGATCATAGAACCTGGTCCCTTTTGAATTTCCAGTCGTGTCTGACAACTGAATATGCTGGAGTTTGTTTCTGGATGAGCAAGAAGGATTTTTCTTGAATCCCTCCCAAACAACATGAGGTGATGTAGGGGTTGTTTGAATTTTTTTTTTTTTTTTTTTTTGGCTTTCTGACCCCAAGACTCAACTAATCTCTGCGATTCTCCATCTGTGATCCTTGGAGAGTCTTTGGCCACTCAAACTCTCCTCCTCGCCATATATTAAGACAATGTAGACACACGTCCTCTTTCAGGCAGATTCGTAACATCTTTAGTTGATTGGAACTTCTTAATTATTGCCCTGATGTTGGAAATGGGAATTTTCAATGGTTTAGCTATTTTCCTACAGCCACTTTCTACAGCTCAACAATCTTTTGCTGCACATCAGAGCTATATTCTTTGGCTTTACTCATTGTGATGAATGATTAAGGGAATTTGGCCTTTGTGTTTCCTCATATTTATACTCCTGTGGAACAAGACATCATAGCTGGACAATTTCATGTTCCTCGTCACCCTGGTGTGCTAAAAAATGAAAATATTAATGGGAATATACTTCAGAGATATTTTACTCATAAAAAATTCTAGGGGTGCCAATAATTGTGGCCAATGTGTTTTGGAGAAAAGCATTTATTTCATAATGTGATTTACCCCCACTTTCAATTTACTTCAATGAAAGGTTAGATTTTTGTGAATTTTTTTTAATAAAAGATCAAAAGGATAAACAATGCAGATTTATTTTTTACAGCCATATTTGATCATATTTACCAGTGGTGCCAATTATTCTGACCACCACTGTAATTAATTTACTGACAGACAGCTGGTAATTAAACAGTTGGTTATGCAAGGTAAATCCTACTAAGTTGAAATCTTGGCTCATGAATTTTGGTGGCTGGGCACTCCAGGAAGTTTACCCAGGTACGTCAGCATGACCTAATTCATATTCATGACCTTAGCCGTGTGGGATTTGTCACATCGCCTCCGGAACACCTTGATGAGTCACGAATTGTCCCAATACAAATGCGTGGCCCGCTGTATGCTGCCTAGGGGAATGAAAAACTTGTGTGGGTGTCTTGCGCTGGATTTATCTTCTGAGCACAGCCAGAGCTAGCAGGGATTTAGCTATACCCCTGAGCTCTGTGGGCATTAGACCACCCACTGTGACGGTCAGAAAGAAATTCAAAAGCTCTTCTTGATAATTTATGCAGATATGACATCAAAACATTTAAATAGTTTGAATGTGCAATGCTTATATTTTGTATAACGAATGTATGACTAATTTTAAAAACCACCAGCAATAATACATCTCTGAATAATAGACAGAAGCTTAATAAAATACTATATTAATGAAATCTTCGCAAATTAGCACTTAAATTTGATGAAGGGTTTTTATGTTTCTGCATTGGAGACTGGAGGCCACATGTCAGTAGATGATGCAGTCAACATGGGGCTGCATTATATCCTGCAACATCTGCAAACCAAGGACTTATGTGAGGATCCTGTTCAGTTCGGCTTTTTAATACCCTCATCTCAGCACTCCTCCGAACTAAATGAACCCAGCTCTCTGTTCTTAGCTCTTACTAGCTGTTGCCTATCTGTCAGAAAGCTGGTGATCTATTCATAGTTTTCACGTGACGTCACACCATTATAGGAACGCCCACCTGGAGGGCAAAACAAGGCTTTCCTCCATTGCCCACCAGTCATTTTTACCAGGTTTGTAGGAAGTTTTAATGTAGTAAGACAGTGATATTAAAATACCAAATTCAATATACACCTTATTGATGTTGCATACTTTGTACAGGCAAGCAAATGAACACAGAATATTAAGGCAACACGAGGTTTCTTGTTAAGTGTTTTTCCCATCGAAAACCATAATAAAGAAAACGCATTGCGTTCATATTATTGGCTCATCTACTCGCCTGTATAAAGTATGCATCATCAAAAAGGTGTATAAAACTGAATTTAATCTTTTAATATCACTGTTATAGTACATTAAGGCACTTTAAGGGTGGGTTGCACTAATAAGGATTCTTTAGCCTGTCGTCGGTTTATCCCGATCAGCCCTTTAATTCTAACGGTCTTTCTACATAGTTAATCTGTGTTTAAAATTAAGTGGTGCAACACAACTCGATATAAAATAAAACCCAGATCAACAAATCCTTGATTGAATCCTTATTGGTGCAACTCACCCTATAGTGTTTTTCACGTTAACCGTTTTAAAAACGTCCCGTTGTTTTTAGTGATTGAAATATTGCAGCAGGTGCTGTATGCCAAAAACTTGAATCTTGTTCACATATTTTTGTTTTTAAGATGGAAAATTGACAGGCTTGTGCTGCAGTTCTACGGCTGTTTTGCCCTCCAGGGCTCGCGACAACTATGAATTGACAGATAGGCGACAGCAAGTAAAGGCCCAAGAATCATTCACTTTTTACACGTACGCGAGGGTCAGTGTACAGACACGAATTTCGTCATCAGAAGAGTACTGAACGCGCACCGCCGGATTTTTGTAACCGCGCATACTTTGTATTTTTTTGCAGTATTTACATAGGCTGCGTCCGAAAACTGGAAAATGCTGCCTTCGGAGGACACATTTCAAGGTAGGAAGGCATCAAGGCACGTCTGAATCTAATGTTAGCTTCACTTCCTGCCTCCTGAGATACCTTCATCTGATGGATTTTTGAAGGCAGCATAGATGGATCCTTCGCTGCCTTGATATCCCACAATCCTATGCGTTCCATTCGGTGACAGTTGAGCTAGAAAAAGAAAGATGGCGTCTGAAAGTCACGGTTGCTGGTCAGTTTGTGTGTAAATGTACGTTTTTGACCAATGTTTTCCACTTCTGATGTAATTTCTAGTGAGAAATTACTACTGTAGTAATTAAATATTTGTTTAGTTCTCACCAAAGCTCGCTCTATTTTGCTGTAGATCATTAAACTGTTACACTGCCTCAGAAGTCTGTCCGAAATCTTTCGTGAGGTGCCTTGGTGTGCAAACGCTGTCTGCAGAATCTTTGCCTGATAAGGCAGCGAGGCAACAAGTCACTGCCTAACTTTTCAGATGCAGCCATGGGTTGTTACTCGTGGCGAGAGATTACTCAAAACTAGATCGAGTCCATCACGGTCATTAACCCTTCCTGGGTCGACATTTCATTCGGTAACGTTAGGGAGTTTTGATATGATTTTTGCTGTTGAATGTTTAATGATCGCATTATTTTACATTTGTATAAGCAATCTTCTATCGCTTGTTTCTGCTTCTTCTTCACCCGTGTTTTGATCCGGAGATTCTATACTAGAAGATGTGTAATAGCACCCCCTACCGAATAACAGTGAAAACATGGATAGCCGGAAAATTTAGTCAGTGGGTGGGAAAGAGTAAAGTAGATTTGAAGTAAATACACTACCAGTGGACTAGCCTACACATCAGATACTCAGAATTAGGAACATATCTGGTTTCTTTGTAAATCAATATTTTCAAACAATGTAAGTTTATGACAATATGTAAAACTATGTGGAAAAAAGTATCTAATAGGCTACTCAATCAAAAGAGTAAACACTACTACAAGCCAAGTATACTTAGAATCAGGCCCGGCTCCAGCTTTGAGATGCAGGGTGCGCCAAGTGAAATTCCTGGTGGGCACAGACTTTTAACCTGATTTTTTTTCCCCGTAACAAAACTTAATTTTATAACAAAAGAGGCAGGTCTTGAAAGGAACTCAATATATTTACAGGGCTCAATGCAAAGGAGCTTTTCTTCATGTTCATTCTGGTCCAGATTTTTACTTGCCCTGAAAAAATTTTCACTGGCCCCCCCACAAAAAAAGTATTAAAAACCCTGAAATAACACTGAGCAATAAAGCCAGAGATGAACGGTATTTTTAAATGTATTGTCATATCTGTGTCTTCTTATGTCAGATTCTTACATTAAATTAATCAATTCAATCAGAATAAGAAGACACTGTATGGCTATTACCAATCAAAGAAAGTCAGTATCAACAAAATCCATCTTTGTATTTACACTTAATGCAGCTCAGATGCGGCATGAATGGATTTACACTGCAGTTGCATAATCAGTGTTGGTGTAATGCATTGCTAACTAATTCATTAATTACTGTAATTTAATTACTTTTCCTTCAAAAAGTAAAGCAAGGAATTACTCTTAATTTATTTGTTATTTAATTACAGTTACTTCTGATGTGATTCCATTAAATACTGTAGACTACAACAATTCTATATAAAACAATTGTGGATTTACCATCAAAATTTTACATCTTATGTTAAAATGTAATGTAACCTTCTCCCTTTATATACTTTGGTCAGTCAATAATTTATGCAATTTTATATTATTTATTTGAAAGAATTAAAAGATCAGTTTCATGTCTATCTTTATAGGCCTATTGTTCAACTGGTCGAGGTTGATATGGGATTTAGAAAGTAATAAGTAATGGAATGGTTTTTAGAAAGAGTAATTAGTAAAGTAATCTAACTACACTGTTGAAGATGTAATTAGTAGCTAGTAATTAAATAATAGGCTACTTTTTAAATATGCAACTAAATCGCCAGTAGATGGCGCCAAGCCACTGTATTGAGTGAGTTGAATCTTTCATTCAATCGATTTTTTCAAATTGCAAACTGTATTTATGAATGGGTAGCTTAAATAAATCATTTAGCCTACTCATCTGATTCGTTCAAATATGCTGATTCTTTGATTAATAAAGCATAGTGTTGTTCGGAAACACAGCGGTTCTGCTGTTTGTTCTGTTTTCTTTGTAACTTGTTTTTTGAACTGTTGTCACAGTGCAGATGTTCGGAAATATAGCACTGTTGCTTGTGTGATACCTCGTATATCATAGATTTATGTTATAAATAAATATAAAGAACAGGAACTCATTAAATAGATTTTTTCCCCCACACATTCTGGTGACATTTCTGCAGTGACATTGCAGTGAGACGGGAAAGAGCGCTCAAAACCCTTCAGATCGCATAGTTTAGTGGAAAAATAGTTTAGAACCGCCCGCATCTCTCTGTGCGCGCTTTGAGTGTACGCGCAGAGAAAACAGCGAGAGTTCTCTTACGCGTCTTTTCGCAAAACAGTTTAAAATCGTTTGAATGCTTAAACAGAAAAAACAGACTTAAATCAGGCTTTCTAGTTTCTAAATAACAAGCAGATTTTTTTATGGCAAGCAACCGAAAACCATTATCGCTCTCAAAATCTGGAGCTGAAATATTGACCCACCCTGGCTCCCCCTGGCAGCCCCCCCCTCCTCCCCCCCCCCCCCCCACCGGGCCCCCCCCATGGAGCCGGGCCTGCTTAGAATACTTAATAGTATATCTCGATCAAAAGATTAAGTACAAGAATAGGCCAAATATTTCGACTTTTCTGTCAGTATAAGTCAAGTATACTTAAGTGCAATTTTAAGTATATTTCTGAGAAGTACATAAAAAGTAGACTGAAAGTATACTTTCTTATTTTTAGTTTAAAAGAAGTATTCTATTATCACACTTGAATAAACTTCTTTTTCGTAAGGGACTTCTGAAGTCATGCTGGAGAACATGATCATCAGGTTTAGTTTATGAAGATGGAGTGCTACTGTACTTGGAGACATTCTAAATACTAAGTTATTCATTTTTGAATAACTTTTGGCCATGGTTTGAATGGTTTGAACTTGGTTTGAACATTGTTTGAACTTTTGAATGGTTTTGGGCATGAGGATGTAAGTGAGTCATAATACAGGTCAGAACCAAACCTGTGTCTCCCACTCATCCTCTCTGGAGAATGTGTGCTAATCGCTAGGTCACGGTTATGACATCGCTAGATTTAATATTAATATACCAAAAATAAGAGGCTCCTCATAATTTATGACATGAAACATTTATGAAATATGAAATGACCTCTGCAGTCACCCTTTAGACACAGATGTGATATGTGATCGTGAATCTGAAACAACATTCTTCTCCATTTGTGCCAGTGTAGAGAAAGGCCAGTCTCATTATATTGATTGGCTGTTCGTTCCACTGACAGAGTGCTCTTGAAAAGAGAAATCAATGCTAAAGTGATTTGTTTATACTCTTTCAGTATGCTTTTACCTTACATTACAGCTCATCAGGACTCGCAATCCAAAGAGTTTACAACGACCTTAGGTCATTAAACCCTTAGTATCGAAGGATGGATGAAGCTTCGGCTGTAGAGTTTGCTGGAAGGTGAGGGAAAAAAGCTACAGTAACCAAATAGACTTCAGTTTGGTCACCCCATTAACTTCCCCCGTTAATATGAAATTATTCACTGACAAGGTTTTTGTAGTATTATTAGTGGTGTTTTTGCTGAAGAAAAGGCCTTAAGAACACTCCTTACCTTTAATATTGAGTGTTCACTTGGTGCATGACCTGACCTGAGTGTGTTACAGACATAAATGATGCCTTAAATTGTGCGCTGTGTTGAGAGAGGAGTCTTAAAGCTTAAGGCCCCGATATCGAAGAACGAACTGGAGTGACATAATTTCGAACAAAATCAGGCAAAAATTAAGTTCATTTGACGTTTGTTTTGGGAGTTTTGAAACAGCTTGCCAAAGCAGTTCTGGTTGAACTGGAATCAAGTATTCGCACCACATTCATAAGGCAGTTGACTGGACTGTTCTTCAGCAGCTTGGCAATTGACAGAAATATGAGGAAGAACCCGATATCTTCTTATCCACTTTCCCCATATTGAGCACCAATTGATCTCTACATCTACAGCATCTCCATAAAAGCTTTTCCGGAGCTGAGCCAAACATGCATATGAATATCCTAAAGTGGTCACGATGTAGAAGGCTTTTAAAGGCTTCCTTTAAGTTTAAAGTAAACAAACCTTGGAGAGAACTAAGACTGCCAGGATATAAATTTACTTTGAGAATAGACCATGACCACTTAGCTGGAGCCTTTGTGGGGAGATCAGTCATTATTAATGAAAGCAAAAATGCTGACAATGTAAAACCAACCAGGAGATTTTTGCAAATGCAACATATTTGAAGTTCTGTAGGCTATGATGCAATTATCAGGGCTCTGTATGGAACTATTTTAAAAGGTTTCATCAATGGCCCTGTTTACACCTGGTATTAAGATGTGTTTTGTTTGATTGGATCACAAGCAGACAAGGGAGATGCATTCACGTTTACACTTGGTTTTAATCTGTCTCTTTTGTCCACTTTCGTCCACTTCTGTCCTGATTTCTTTGAGGGCAGGGTCTGGCTAGCATGCTTCCCATAATGTTTATGCATTAGGTCAGTAGGATAAGAGTAGGCAGTATTTTGTGGCTGTTCAAATGCATTCAAACACATGAGCGTCTACGAAAGCAATCTGGTCAAATGCGATTTCGACTACCTCTGGAAGTGGTCAAAAATGGACAAGTTCAAAACGTTTTAGATCTTGTTTACACGCTTCTTAATACCAGGTGTAAACAGGGCCAATGTTGTAACAAAAGTCCTAAAAGCTTTGAAAAATGGTTTAGTACCAACTAAGTGTGTGTTCAAACAAAAAGTGTGTTGTGATCCAAAACAATGCTGTGTGCTGGGCTAAGGGTATGTTTAATGATGTACTAAAAATGAAAAAGTTTTTAATTAGCTTTTTTCCGCGTACAGATGACAAAGTTGTCAAAATGATCCCCGTTCACACGGATCCGCGGAAACGCCTAAAAAATGCTGTATTATGCTGCCATGCCAGTAGTTGGAGATGTCACTTTGTAAAGAAACACTACATGCCTATAGACTGAACACATAATACGCATGCACATGACGTCAAATGAACGGCCAAAACGCATACATTTTTGTTTTTTTTGTTTTTAGTAAAAGAAAAATTGCAGATAAACGTCCCCTTAATGTCCTGGAATTAGCTACAGTACTGTGACATAGTGTAGCGGATTATGTAAAAAGAAAAAAAAAGTAAGACAGGGATTTGGTTCTATCCATCGTTTGTTCACTGGATTTTGAGATGCAGTCAAAAATGAATGCGATCTTGCAGTTGATTGTGCATGGCCAGGTTTTTTGACTAAATGATTGTGAAAAATGACATACATCACCAGAGAAAAGATCGAGTTATGAAATTTTGATTGAACATTACGAAATAAAAAAAAAGAGAAAGATCCATATGTAGTGATTTTACTTTCGTCCATCCAAGGACTCTAAGGTAGTGATTGGTACTCACGTCACCGTTGACGTTGTGATTTTTGGATCACCCGTCACTTAAGGTGTGGTTATGAGTACATCAGATGACCACCTTCCCCCTCTCTTAGTTTGGGACACTAGTCAAGGTCTTTTACCTTGGCTGTATGAGAACACTCCAAACAGGAGGCTGTCCAATCATTTAGAATGAATGTAAAGTGAGGAGAGTTGGTCAGCTGATTTATCTAAAAGATTGGTGAGATTTCTGACTTTTAGAGCCTCTTCTGTATTATCAGCACAAGGAAGACACAATTGTAATAAAATAAATTTTATTAACAAAGATAAATAAGAATAACTAACACAACTACTAAATGAATACAATGAATGATAAAGGAATAAAGTGCATAAGATGCATAAAATACATGTGATCAAGTTGAGTGTGGCTATGGAAGAGTTGCGTTATCTTATGGAAAGATAAACTGTTGTTTCACTGAAACTAAAGTGAAGAACCTTATTATGCATCAAACAAATAAACGAATTACTTAAACGAGATTATTTCTTATTAACTAGCATCAGTTATATTACCTCTAATGTAAATTAGAAAATCATATACTGATAATATACAACAATGCCAAGGTCTCTGGAAAGAGGTTTGGTTAAGTGATATTTACGTTCCACGTGGTTGAGTAAGCAGTCCGATGGCAGTGACACCTTCCACTGGTTGTGCTGGGAGACAATGCAGTGGGGAAAAAGCTGGAATCCGTTTCAACAGCCTTGAACACAAAGATCTGTGGGATGCTGATGTCCTGGAGCACCAAAGGGTCCTAAAATCTGGAACACACAGATGAGGCCCTGAAGTAGGTGCAGAAGGTCCTTAATCTGGAACACGCAGACGAAGGAACCTTGAAGTGAAGGTTTGCTCTCCTGAGCTTAACCTTGTTGCAAATGTCTCTGTGTCTTCTGCCTCTCTGGGCCAGACACTCAGAACTTGGTCAATCCGCTTTGGTCTCTCTGGCATGGAGACTCGGGACGTGCTGTAGTTGTCACTGTCTCGCTGGACTAAAACTCTGAACGTAGTGTTTGTTAATGTCTCTTTCCTCACAGGCTGAAGGCTCAGAACATGGTCGTATCTGTTATTGCCTCACAAGCTGTAGACTCAGATCCTCTGATCTTTTGTTGTCGCTCTGGATTAACCAGAGGCTCAGAATGTTACGGTGTATCTGTTATGTCTCATCCTTGCAGGACAGACTCAGAACATGGCAAACTGTTTGTCTCTCTCGAGGGGAGACTCAGAACTTGGTGATCTGTTTCAGTCTCATCCTTGCAGGACAGACTCAGAACAAGGAGTGTCTGTTGAAAGGGTACCTTTATCCCCTTCCGATGAGGAGGAGATTGCAATTTGGCGCTTCTCCATTCCAGTGTTGCGATTGGCTGCTGGCATCAGAGGGGGCACACTGTGTGGCCCACCCTTCTTTCCCCTGTGGAACTCATTTGCATACTGTACACAGTTAGAAGTCTTTAAAGTGTCTTTAAAGTTTACCAATGCATTTCTCACTTTCCAAACCACCATCAGAATACCCTTGGCAATATTCTAAACAAATAGACACCAAACATGATGGAAAAACATTGAACTGTCATGCGTTCATTCTTTTTTTTCATTAACAGCTGAATTTGTGTAAGATGTTGCATTTCAAGTAGCTGTCACTGAGAATACTTATTTCTCTGAATAAGTATGAAATGGATGTGTGTAGTTTACATCAGTCTTAAGGTTTCCAAACATAGTTATGAATGGATTTGGATGGATCATTGTGGTCTTTCTTTGTTTCACCCACTACTGCTGAGGTCCTGAGGAATTTTTATGTCAGTCACAGACCAGGACATTAGGGATTAGTCTCTAGATGGGTGAAGGGCAGAAACTGCATGTGGACCAATGATAAGTCCTGTCCTTCCTGGGCTTGGTACCAGAGGTCTTCTTCTTGGCCTCTAAGAGGTGTCTGGCTGTTGTCCTAGCATCTTTATCTGATGGCGTTGGACAGTTTGTTTGTGTTAGTCCACCACGATCCAATCAAAATGCAGCAAACCTTTGTCCACTGTTAGGGGCAGAGAGGGGCCATAAACTGGGCCCTGGAATGTGCTGTCCACTACACATATATGGATTCAAAGATCCATATAAAAATAGACAAATGGCAACTTTAAATGTGCGAGTGAATCCTCAAAATTATTGCTCAGAGTGTGTACAGAAAACAGGAGATATGTCTTGAAATTGCGACGACTGACATAATGATAACCAGTGAAACTTTGACTTCTACTTGAGGCATGAATGGCGACAATTCAGCCCAAATAGTAGAGCTATTGTAGTCAAGACTACCTAATCCGAGACCAATTTGAGACCAAGACCAATGTGTGTTGAGACCAAAACCAAGGCAGGGCAAGACAGAGTCAAGACCAAGACCAGAACAGCACTCCTTAAATTCATAAAGATCAACATTACCGCCTGAGAAATTACTTATTTTTAATCAAAAAATATAATTATAATAAGACACTATATATAGCTGTTACCAATCAAATTAAATCATTAACAAAATTCATCTTTGCATTGCAGAGGTGGTACAGAAGATGCATCTGAATTGGTAAATTACAAATGCATAAATCATGTTTTTTTTTTTTTAAATATTAAATGTTTGTATAAAAGCAATATCATGTTTGCAGTCATGCTCAAATTTGTGAAAACAGCTGTCTTGCTCTTGTAATATTGCTTAATTATCACAGATCTCTTAAAAATCTCAGATCTCAAGTACTTTTTTTGCAAAAATATGACACAATCCCTCATTAATGTCTGAACCGGCACAATAAATAAATCAAATTAGAAATAAGTTATTGATTGCATCTGAAGCGGTAAGTTTTACATCCAATCACATTAATGATGTTAATAAATAAATCAGAAAATTCACTGGCAATTGTGGTCTTGACCAGTCTTGAAACAAAATCCTGAGTCCTCTAAGTCTAAGACAGAGACAAGACCAAGTACAAATGTGGTCGAGACCTTCAAAAAATGGTCTTAAGACCGGTCTCAAGCTATTTTTGATCAAAGGAATATTAGCTACCTGGAGAAATATTATTGTCCAGCAACAGTGGAGAGACAGTTTCAAATTGTGTGTCAAGACATGTACCTCAGCTTCTGTGATTTTATGCACATAGCCTTAGAACCAAATATCATCATCAAATATCATTACTTGAAATAGCCTAATGGGCCTAAATAGCCTAAATAGTTGTCAGTGGGCAGTTCTTACCGCCAAGCCAGAGTACATCCAATATGTTCCAGACTCTTGTGAAAAGTAATGTTTTTATTGTAGGTGCTTTATTGTAAACATTTTTTACTTTTAAACCCCACATTTTCATTATTTTGATTCATTCAGTCAACACAGAATTGCTTTTTGTAGAAATATTTATTGCAGAGGAGGTATTTTTATGTACATGCTATCACAATATTACACAATATAAATCTACCAAATATCTCCATATGTGTATGCTATAAGCTTGTCATAGAGCATTTAATATAACAAGCACATAATACAGTGGGTAGGGTACAGTTTCACTCACTATACAACTTGTAACAGTCCAAAAAAGATCAAAGATTCTTTTTAAGTTCTATCAAGGGCAGTGAAACATCAGTCTTACTAATTTCTCATTATCATGCAGAAGCAACGAGAGTTAGAGCTAAGACAATACCGCGTTAAGTAGTAGGAGTGTTCCCCAACACGTGACAGTGGTGGGACACGCGCGGGGCCCAAGTAAACAAGCTAAATAACCAAAATCAATTCATAAATAGATAAATAATCACTTTTGTAAACTCCAAAAACTGAACTAAACATTGCACTAAGACAATGTAATAGGCAAGGTTACCATTAACATTAACAGGTAATGAGTTGAGTGCTTACATCATACTACATAGAAATCAACCGAGGACCTGCAGATGAGTAAAACTTGTAAACTAGAGGGATGCACTACGATACAACAACCATTCCCAGAAACATTCTCTATGTAACAAAGTTGGTCAATTTTACACATCCATCTAGGCATACATTAAGAACAGACTCTGGAGAGTGTATTGTTCTAACCAGAGTATGAGATTACTAGACAGTTTAGGAGCAGTAGATCTATAGGCTGCTGAAAGTTCCCTTTAGTGTACCTAGAAATCCATGAGTACATATCCTGATGAGGATAGCAGAAATTCTGGGTTCTAAATTATAAGTAGATTACAGAATTTTGGGAAGGTGGTGATTCTCTCTTGATTGCTGCTTTGTAGTCAATAAAATACTCCCGGGGTCATTCCTACGCCGCAGTACAGTTTGTATAAAATATTAAACTCACAATGTTTAAAGATGGAAATAATATAAGTTGCACTCTTAGAAGAAAAGGTTCTACATACAGGGTGCGAACTACAGGGGAGCTAGGGAGCTCTGCTCCCCTTAATAAGACTTAGGCTCCCCTGAAAACGGGATTTGTGAAATTTTGGGGGGGTCTCAAAAAATATTGACAATGTGTTACTTTGATGTGCAATTTCAGTTTTGTGTAATGTGATCATCGTGGATTATTATGTGTAAAATTGCAAAAATATCATTCATTCATGCATGACGGCGATTTAAACCTAATTCACTTCAATAAAGATAACTATACATGCTATTCTTGTCATAAGCATCAAGGTGTGGTGGCGCTGCGGTGCAAATTCCACTCATGTTTAGTACATGTTAACTCAAAGATTCGTAGAAAAAATATAAACAAATATCCACTTCTTGGATTTCTGGACGAACAGCAGAGGAAGGTAAGGCATGTTATTACCAATTATGTGTTGTGGCTGGGTTGTTATAGGTCTGCGTGACTCTTGATGTCTTAGGCCTAATTGAACGGAGGAATTATGGCATTCTTCTGTAGCCTGACGAGTAACTTAAACCGTTGTTCATGTGAACTCAAAGACAGCCGGATGCTTTGTTTATAGACTATTTGTGGGTGGCTGTTTGCTGTTTGACCTATCAATTCGTGTCGATAAAGTATAATAGGGTAAATCCTGTATAGTGATTTATCCTATATAGTGCTTGCATAAAGCAAGTAGTGCATACACTTGTAGCTGTTATGTAGCTTTGTAAGTCCTCTTTTGAGGCACGACAAAAAAAAACAAAACAAAACAAGTGGGCTCCCCCAAAGGCCACGGTATAGTTCGAACACTGTCTACATAGAACCTTAAAGGGTTCGAAACCCTTTAGGAGTTCCCATCATTTTATGGATTTAGTTTTAATTGATTTTTAATTTTAATTAAATTGTATGAATTAAATTGCAATTACGAATTAAACAGCTTATGCAATTATTTAATGCATTTCTCCTTATATAGAACCTTTTTGACATAAAGAATTCTTTAAAAATTGAGTCAAGAAACCCATTAAACCTTTTTTCTAAGAGTGTGGTTTTCTTTTATTAAAGTATTACAAATAAATTAACATTTTGTAAATTTCATTTTTTTTTTCATGACCCTGGATAATATGCACGTCTAAAATGAAAAACAAGCAATTTATTAAAAATGTTCCAGGCGGTTATTAATTTTTGTTCCAAACAAAACAATCGTTTAAAGGTCCTCACTGTCACATTCCATCCTGTAATTTCTGTCCTGCTTGATTTTGTTCTGCTGATGGTATAAATCATGTAATAATTTATAAGGTTTAGTGATAATTAATCATGTTCAGGCGTTCTACAGAACAGGAATGACCCACTGTGTAAATATAGCATGGGAAGATATCCAGAGATCATTGGTAAATTTACCCCACTTAGAGAGATGGGAGTGTGACATCATTTGATTCTTTCACAGAATGTCAAGAATTATATATTTAGGTACATTTTTTTTACCTCTTTGGTTCATATAACATGTATACATGGTATAACCTTTTCTTCTGTATTCTTGCTAATTCATAGTGCGCACATACAAAACACAAGAATCTGTCAATACATTAAAAAACCATTTAGTTATAGGATTGGGTCAAAACCGTTTGCAATTGCAACATTTATATGAATATTTCATTACTAGGCATCGTACTGTACAGCAGTTCATGCCTCATGTGTTGTGATACCGTTACCTTGACATCATTACAGATTACCAATGACCATGTACTGAGAAGGCATACAAGATATGTTAACATTCCAACAATAATTTAGATAGATTGTTGAATTCACATCAGTGGTCTCTGGGGATGTTTCAAAATGTCCTTCTAAGAATTTCCCTAAAAAAGCAAGATTTTTATTTGTAAACTGATGTAATCATCATAAAATGTTAAAGATACCAGATATATGTCAAAGAAATTGAGGCTTGGGTCAGAATTTGATATGAGATGAATTTTGTACATTATCATGAGTGTGCTAATCGTAAAAGGAAAGACATTAGAGGCAGAAACCGTAATGATTGTGCCCTACGCTGAGAGAAACAATATCTATGGTCCCATGAACTGAGTAGTGGACTTTTTTCCCCCTAGCATACCCCATTCAAAAAGCATTTACAATTTTGCAACATTGCTAATATATAAACTAAACTTCATTTCTTTTCAAAAATAAGATGCTGATTTTTATCAAGTGTTTCAATAAATATTTGTAACATGGGCTATGACAAAGGATTCACATCTCCCAATACAAAGTAAGACTGGTACAGGACTATTTAAATAGGCACATTAAGGAGAATATATCAGCAAATTTGGAAGCATTGGAAATGTTTTTTTTTTTTTTTTACTAGCTTTCTTTCTAGTCAAGAAAACTAAAAAAAAGTGTTGCAGATGTGCACATATGATCTCACTGCAGAACGGCATAAAACAGCAAGGCCAAAAAGACAAACAAAGGGAAAATATGAATGGAGTTATGTCCAGTTTACATCTGTCTTTCTAAGTATGTTCTTTACTAAAGTGCTACAGGCTAATTTTCTAGCAGCCATATGAATTCGGCTCACTGTACAAATGTAGTGTCTCTATTATGCTGTTGAGGTTTGAGTTCTTAGATTTATTGGATTTTACCGCTATCTTTGGCAAAAAATCATTTTTACTCAAACCAAACGATAACGTATGAAACAAATCAAAACAAGGAAATGAATCAGGCTTACTCCTTGACACTTCATGCATGGTCCACACCCTCCTATGTAACAGGTACAATATTTTGTGGAAGCCATAGTCAAGAAGAGGCTACAGATGCAGCTGTTATGAGAGTTCAAATGTTAATGAGTATACATGTGGTGAGTATAGGCATCTTGTTTACATTGCACATAAAGAGTTGCATAATTGTAAACTACCGTTTCTATTTAAAGGTTCAACCAATACTTTAGAATCTGGAATGCCTGGTGAGTTGTTGCATTTTTGTATCTTTTTTTCCTTTTTATTCCAAAAAACACAAAGGGAAAACAAAAGGTTGAAGAGAAAGGCAGCTTGTGCGACTTGTTGATTTTCTTCTCCAAATCACCAAAAATTCTATTAAAGTTTATATTCCATGGTGTATTTATGAAAGAAAAAGCACATATAATGAGAACTAACTAATGGTTCACTCGGGTAAAGTGTCATGCCTTTTTTGTTGATGCTTGGTCATCAAAGTCCCATGGACAGACATCTGACATTTTAACACCACTAGTAACTCTGCCTTTGGAATTTGAACTTTTCTGTTTGCCATTAGATGAACTGGTGCTCCTGTTGACTTCTTTACTAGTTGCTGCATCTTCAAAATCCCAAGGGCATACATCTGCTTGCTTGCCTTTTGCTAATGCAACATTTGGGCTTTTTTGTTTTTCCATTGAGACAATTTCCTGACTACTCTCAGCATCCCATGGACAAACCTCAGCCATTTTAGACTGGCTAACAGGTCTTTCTTTCGTCTTGCCAGAGGTGAATTTGTCTTTTGTGTTTGATTTCTTTTTGTCATCATCTGGATCCTTTGTGTTCTCTCGTTCCATCTCTAATATTCTGACAGGGGAAGTTCCCTTCTTTATAGCATGGGTCTCCTTTGTTTTAGAAACCTGAGAGGAACAAGGGGTCTTTTCAGAGATTGGACCTGAGAGAGTCTCAAAGTCCCATGGACACACGTCTGCTTTAGAGGGCGGCAGCAGTGAGCTGCCTGTGGATTTAGTAGGCTCGGAGAGAACACTCTTTACTTTGCCCTCTGTAGGTGTATTACCCTTGCCCTTGACTTCAGTAGGCGAGGAGCTTATTTTGCCTTTGATCTCAGTTGGTGTGGTGCCCTTTTTTGGTCTGCTCTGATCAGGGGAGCAAGCTGAGTCCTTTGGCTTGCTCGACGCTTCCTCAAAGTCCCATGGACAGACCTCAGCTTTTTGAACCTTGGCAACCTCTCCGGATGCCTGGGGTTGGGACATGGCAGGCTTACTATTGGAGTGAGGTTTTGGCCCCATTGCCTGACTATGGTCGTCATTTCCTTCCTCCCACGGACATATGTCTGTTCTATCTGCAACTTTCTGGTTTGAATGCCTGGCCACAGAGGGTGACTGCTCTGTGCCTTTCTGCTTTTGCTGTTGTGACTTTGTCGTTTTGTTGCTACTTCCATGGACTGTGGTGGTCTGCTCAGGGGCAATGGACACATGTTTCTGCACCTTGTTTTCGGAGGGGGTCGGCAAGTCCTCCACTTCCCAAGGGCACACCTCTGAAAGGTCATACAGATCTTTCCCCTTGGCTGTTTCTGTGCAAATGGAGGGCTGGCTTCCGCTCATCTGTGGCTTCATTATACCGGTTTTGGCAGCTGTCTGCTTGTACTCCACTGACTGACTGACAATCATCTTTGGATAACTCTCCTTTTCTTCAGCTTCAGCTGAGGACTTGGCATCCTTGTTCTTTTGATTAGCTTTCTTTGTTGCATCCTCTACTGGTTGGGCCTTTCCTGTTAGACCAAGAGTTTTCTCTTTGGCACTGGCAATAACGCTTAGAGATTTCTGCAGCATGGATGTTCTAGGGTGAATAGGTTTCTTATCAGCTGTCAGATTGTGAGCGCTAGCTGACTTGCACACCAAGGGAACTGACTCTGTTGACTCGCTGGCTGCATCAATCTTCTCAGAGGACTTCTTGACCAGCTTCTTGCCCATCAGGGTTTCAAGGAGGGAGCCTTCTGTGGTTGCGACTTCCATCTTGTCAGTCGCCGAACTGCTGGAATCCTCACTGTGGTCTCGAACATGGTCATAACTGCTGTGGGACTTTTTAAGGGAGAAAACTTTGCTCTTCAAGGATTCGTCTTTGGCAGGCTTAACAGAGTGCGAGGGGTCAAAAGGGTTCTTTCTCAGGACACAGATGCTGTTGCGGTTACTCCCATGTTCACCCAGGTCCTTGTCCTCACGGCTACACTGGCGACCCATTGACTCTGGAATCTCAGTGATGCGGCGCATGAGAGAGCGGCCTAGGCCCTTTTTGGAGCTGCGCTTCTTCTGCAGGTGAGGATTGTTGGCCAGCATCTTTTTCCTCTTATAAATCTCCAGCTGGGAGTAGAGTTTCTTCAGCTCTTCCTGTGGATTTGAAGACAAAACGGCCATTAACTCACAACATATGTCAACATGTAGAAATGTAAGAATGAAATGATTCTAGTTACACTGAAGCAGACGCTCTATTGCACAGAAAACATGCAGAACTAGTCATTATATGCAACTACAGACAGTGCCTCGAAGACGTTAGACCAAACCAACATGCTGTTTTACAGTAATTAGAGACAGGACAGTCTGGGACGGTGTCAAATATGAACATTTCGTGTTTTATTGTTAGGTCTGAAACAGCCTCTGAAGAACTTCAAAGCATTTAGTACAGCTGTGTAAAAAGCAGAAATTTATCCTGGCAAAGTGCCTTTCCTATGAACAAAATTTGGGTCTTCAGTGAGAGACTTCTTCAGCTCTAACAAACAAAACAAAAACCTCTGCTCACGTTGGTACGTTTTTCCCAAAGACTGTCGCAAGATCTTACGCCACAGCCATTAATAGAACTTAGCTGGCCCATTTCCTCTGGTGTCTGCAATAAAAAACTGCCATGGCTCAGTATGTGCAGTTATAGGACAAGGGGTCAAAAGATATTTGCAGATTATGAAATTTTAGTTAATTACTAAGGCAGGAGAGACTCAAGGGGAAAAGGAAGCAGGAAAGAAAACAGGGCACTTACCCGAATATCCTCTGGATCCAGACTGTGCTCACTCCAGGCAGACGTGATGCTGCTATTCAGGTATGACCCAGACCGCCCCATGTCCAATTCATCTTCATAGGCCTCAGTAGCAATGTCATCCCTTAGATGTGTACCCGCAAACAAGAACTATGGAAAAGACATGATATTTAAGAGATTCTGTAATATTTGAGCCAACAAATGATCAAAGACTGAAAGCTGTTTGGTGGGTTTACCTTTGGCACAAGCAGTAACCCCAAAGTGACAGTCACTGTCAAGTGTGTATGAGCAAAGAATAGCATCAGCATCCAATCCGGGTGCAGCTCAGGGGCTAAAGTGAACCTGTGGGTGTATTTACAGAAAAATATATAATCACCTACATCTACTATGTTTGGCAAAAAGCTAAACAAAATAAACCCATTACAATTTCTATACAATACAATTTTGGGTACTTCCCAAAAAAAACAATTGAATCCTGACTGAAACTGTGGAAAATCTGCGAAAGATGAGTCATTCCTATGTTCCCAGGGTCCTATGTGTTGCCCAGATTTATATGGCACATAATGAGCACAAGACAAAGGGTCCTATGTTACCAGGGTTAGGGTAACATGAGAAGAGAGTGAGTATTTATCTTTCTCTTCACTTTTGTTTGGTACGTGTGCATCATAGAAGTGACTCTGGTCACATTCAGAAATGCTTATTTAGACAACCAACTTCATTAATTGAACTTATTTTACATGAGCACATACATAAATTGTGATTAAATCATGACTTTTCAAAATATGGTATCGCCACAGCCATCTTGGGTGATATGGTAAATGTTACAACTTTGTCCAGCTTTGAAGCAGTATCTAATGCAAGATGTTTTGTTCACTCTTCTCTCCCACAGACCTTGTAAGTATTGGGGATTTTTTTATCAGAATGCAGACTACACTCTTACTCTGATTTAAATAGTTATATGCAGAATCATTAATCATTACACAAGTCATAACTTTTACTAAAAGGGAACAATAATACTACAAACCTTTTGTGTATGTAATATTAGGAACAAAAGTTGACATGAAATTGTGAAATACAATAACAAATCAAATATGCTTTGACTTGAGTGAAGACAGTACTGAGCATCAGAAATTAAAGCTCTAGTAAGGTCTAGGTGAAACCTAGCAAGCTAACTTGCTTGATGTTTACATGGCTACCTACCTACAAAACAGCATTTTTACTAAAATGAAACCTACTAAGTGAGTGATTTAAGAAGATCTTCACAAAGAACTTCGCTGACACTCACTCAAGCCACATTAATAGCATTCCTGATGCAAACTGTACAAGTAAACCTCCATTCACAATTACAGTGTTTAAATCGGTTTCTATCGGTTTTACAGTGTTTAAAGATATTTGGAAGAATGTTTGTAACCAAGCAAATCTCTGCAGCCATTGACTACTATAGTATATTTTTTCCCACTATGGTAGTCAATGGCTGCCGAGATCTTCTTGGTTACAAACATTCTTCCAAATATCTTCCTTTGTGTTCAGCAGAACAAAGAAATGTATACAGGTTTGGAACAACCTGAGCGTGACCCAATGATGACAGAATTTTCATTTTTGGGTGAACTATTCCTTTAAGTGTCAGTGTGAATATCCAGATATGTTCAAAAGTTAACTCTGACATTAGCATGTAGCTATGCTAACACGTCAGTACTCTATATCCTATGATTCTCTTAGTTGAGATAACATTTCAGCAAGATGCATCTGTTTCTTCCCCCTATTTTTGTACTAAATAAAAATATATGTTTTAGCCGCTATTTCCCTCAGCTTTGTCTGCCATCTTTGGATGAAAATTTTTCATATGAGCTAGTCGCAATGCACTGTGAGACTGTTATTCATAAAGGGTACATATAATGTTGCCTCGAATTTTGGATCTGTGAAGGCAAAATGGCATTCGCAAAGGACACAAGACACATTTGAAACTGCGGTCATACAATAACCTCTATGGCTCAACATTTCAGAGCATGTACACTGCTAAGCCACAGCTCTAATATAGCAGGTTTATTTTTAAATGTATGCTGTGTTTATCTGTGCTTAGACATATTTTTTCTTCAGGTTTATCTGTGCTGGCCTGCTGGGAGTCTGTCTTCACCTGGGACTATGTTTGCAGTGAAGTTTGCAGCTCTGTTGCTTCCAGCTCTTTTAATCTGGTTGGAAATTGATGGTCCCTCTGAGATGACAAATGCACTGCTACACTGAATAGCATGGACATGTCCGTACATATGAAGAAAATAAGAGCATTTTTAAAAAAAAAAGTTGTCCTCTTACTGTTGTTACATCACCTTCTGAGATTGCTGAGGTAAACTAGAAAGGAACTGTGTATGCTGAAAACACTGGCTGCCACAACTAATTACTGTTTATGATGAAAAGACGGGTGCTGTTACACAAAAATACAGATACTTAACTAACACTATCCCATGGCCCTGTACTATGATTAATTACTGTAGAAACAGTGAAAAGAGCACCAAGCAATGCAGCACTTTTAAAAATCACGTCTTGCCTTTGAAGTCAACCGCCTTTATCTTGTGTAGAAGTTCAAGCTAAATCCCTGCCTGAATGAGTGCCTCATTACTGCTGAAGTTATTCACACACTCGACAGCCTTAAACTGATTTTTTAGAAGGCAGTGGCGGTCCGTTGGACAAAGGAGGCAGAGTTTCCTTAAAATGAATGTAAAATGAACATAAAAACTAAAAAGTAATAAAATTGTTCCAAACACGTGGTTTTACCACTGCCAGAATTCTAGAGAAGGCTGACAGCATTTAAAGGGTTAGTTCACCCAAAAATGAAAATTCTGTCATTAATTACTTACCCTCATGTCGTTCGACACCCGTACGACCTTTGTTCATCTTCGGAACACAAATAAAGATATTTTTGTTGAAATCCGATGGCTCAGAAAGGCCTCCATTGGCAGCAATGACATTTCCTCTCTCAAGACCTATAAAAGGTACTAAAGACGTCGTTAAAAGTCCATCTCACTACAGTGGTTCTACAATAATTTTATGAAGCGACGAGAATAGTTTTTTACTTTACTACTACTTTATTCAACTTTATTCTTGCTTTCCATCTGGGCCTGTGTTGTGAACTCACGAAGCACCGCGACGCATGCGCGAGAATATGACGTAGAGCCGGCGTTCGGGCATCCAGGAAATGCACACTTTAGCACAATTTTGAGCACTATGCAAAGACCTAAAGCACAATCAATGTAGAATTCAACAGCTTAGATACGGCGCGTCTTCCTCTGCTTGCAAACAAAGTTCCTCGCTTCCACTGGCTCTACGTCATTTTCTCGCGCATGCGTCGTGGTGCTTCATGAGTTCACGTCAGAGGCCCACACGGAAGACAAGAATAAAGTTGAATAAAGTCGTTATTTTGATTTTTTCTGCACACAAAAACTATTCTCGTCGCTTCATAAAATTATTGTAGAACCACTGTAGTGAGATGGACTTTTTAACGACGTCTTTAGTACCTTTTATGGGTCTTGAGAGAGGAAATGTCATTGCTGCCAATGGAGGCCTTTCTGAGCCATCGGATTTCAACAAAAATATCTTAATTTGTGTTACGAAGATGAACAAAGGTCTTACGGGTGTCGAACGACATGAGGGTAAGTAATTAATGAAAGAATTTTTGGGTGAACTAACCCTCTAAGCAATAATATCAATAGTATATTGACCTATCAGAATGGATAAAGAGTTAAAGCATGGGATTAATTGCTGTAGATTATCTTTTTCTCCCTTTTATGATATTATGTCTTGTAAGGGTCAAAATATTGAGGCCCCTTCATCCAGTTTGGATGCGTTTCATTCTAATCGGTCAAGGACCCTAATTCTTTTTATGACTAGTAGCTTATGATTCCATTATAATGTGGAAATTCAGACAAGTAATGAGTTTACGTTTACATTATTATATGAAATCACCTACAGTCAGCCATTGAATACTATTGGACTATTTTTGTTTTTGTTTTGTTGTTGTTATATAGATGTAATTTTTTCGTCATTCTATTTATTTATTTTCATTTAACTTTTTGATACACAATGCCCTGTTGGGGCAACTTAATGTCTGCACTTTGTTCTGCACTATGTTCCACCACTTTAAGACAAATGTATTTGTTGTTTGTTGTGTTTTCATATTCAAAAGATTATAAGATAGATGCAGCTTTTTTGAGTTTGCATCGAATGTTCTTTGACTTTTATACATAATACATTTGTTTATGAATAAAGATTGATCTGTTGAAAGCAGTTATTTTGAGTTAGATGCCAAATGTTCTTCTCCTATTTAAATTTGACATTGAAGTGGTGCATACAACATATTTGCCCACCGGCAACTATAGTTGCCACACATTCAAATACGATTTTCAAGAAAAAAAAAAGGGGGCGGGGTCTAATGCTATTTCATGCATTCTGACTTATTTACACTGTTAAAGAGTTGGATTCTCATGCTAAACATGGCCAAAATTTCAAAATACGAGTTGGACGTATGACGTAGTATATCTGTGCCAAATACACTCGTTCAGGATTCGAATAAGTTTCGAGTATGGCCCTATATGATGATATAAATGGCGGAATTTCTTATATGAGCACTTCTCCCGGATGAGCGCGTGCTAACATAAACCAAAGCGAGAGCAAGAGCACGCCCATCAACGAGCTTCGTTCGGCTTACAGAAGCCGTCCGCATCGCTGTCATTTTGTTTTTAGACCACGAAATCAACAATGTCACTAAAGAAGTGTGTTTCTGGTTGTGAGGGAAAGATAACCTTGTTCAGCTTCCCAAAGAACCCAGCGTTAAGGAAACAGTGGATGCAGTTTGTTTTTCTGGAGCAGCAACGGAGTTCTGCAGGTGTGTTTGTTTGTTCCCGGTCATGAGTCGAAACCGCAGGCGGTGAGTGAAACTGCATCAAATGTCTTTTGTTGGCAATCGGTGCGCAAGTGCATATAATGTAAACACGAACGTATAGTGAATCGAAAGTTATCCAGGGATAATGCCATGATGTATTGTGTGTGTGTGTGTGTGTTATAGGTGTGTGTGTGCTTGTGACTCTTTAGCTCCGCCCACTGTACGCCTTCACGAGTTCGGCTGTTTTCGGAAAAGAATCGGTACAGCACAGCTGTCTTTTATAAATTGACAAAACTAAAGACTCTTCTGAGATATGAAGGATGCAATACTACTCTATAAGTACTCAAGATTAACATGATATTGGCAGAAACTGTATGTGTTATGTACCCTTTAAGGGACCATCAAAATAAAGTGTTTTTCTCTAACTCTAATGAGAGTTAGTTGACATGTAGTTGCAAAGGTTCTTACAGTTAGTAGAATGTCTAAAATGGACCACTGAAATAAAGTGTTACCGGATATTCATATGATCACTTGTTTCTGTCAAAAACGTGTCAAACCAGTCAGCTTACTATATAATTTTACTGCAATAATGCAACAGGTGAAAAGAGACTTGTGTTTAGCCAAACATCCAAATTAGTTCTGATTATTGAAGGATCTCAAAGTAAGAGAACAAACCCCTAAACTCTGAATGAATGATTTGCTGATGATTCGTTCATTCACTGAAACAGAACGCTCTGGTTTTTAAGACTCAATGATCCTGTCATAGTGGTTAACATCGCATTGTAGAGGAAGATTTTAACAGAATATCAACTTATATTTGGATCTATACCTCACACACAGCTATCATATGACTTGGAATATAGAGCACAAGTCCTCTTGAGCTCTCATTCAAGTACTGTCCAGGCTCAATCCTGTTTAGCTTCAGTGGGAAATCAGGCAAGAGCTGCTCACACAGGTTAACTTAAACAATGTGTTGAGTTCACAAGCATCGCGTGCTAAGGACCATCTTCCAAAACACAACATATGATATTAAGCATCCATGCAGCAGGTATTTTCAGCTGGGAGTCCGTATACCAACATCAGAACTTAAGTCCAGTGTAAGGCTTTAGTCCAGTGTACAAGTGCAAGAGATATTGACTTAAAGGGGACCTATTATGCAAAATTCACTTTTATATTGCTTTTGAACATTATTATGTTTCCGCATAATTATGTTTCACAAGCACCCATTGTGGTAGAAATCCATCCACTCTGTTTGGTATATTCCCTATAAATCTGAAACAGTGTCTCAAAATGAGCCGTTAAGGAATGTATTCCAATGTGACTTCACATTGGAACAGGCCCCGCCCACGACTGGCGACAGAATCTGCCCTATTAGCTTAGCTCCTCCCCTGAGTGAGCTGTACACAGTCCGCTATGTTTATCTCCTTGCCAGAGCATTTAACAGTAGCATTCGAGTAAGAAGTGTAATCTTTTTAAAGCTACTAAAGTTATTCAGAAATGAGCAGTGAGTGATTTTCTGTTTTCTTTTGTTAGACACATGCAAATTTTTTCCCTGCTGTTTACGTTCACAGACATAACCGACTGAGTCTATGTGAACTTTGTGTGTTTTTGAAAACCTTGTGTGTATTTGACAGTTTAAATGCAATAAGATGTGAAAGAGAACTTAGTTTAATACTTACGCCTCATGGCAGAAAACGATATATCAGAACTGATTTGGCTTTAAAATGCATGCAAATAATAAACTTTCATGGCATGAAGAACTGCGACGTCACATGCGATGTCACATGAGCGTGACTGTGATAGTCTGTGGATAGACCACGATCTGTAAAGGCACAGCAGCACTATTCTGGATAGGGGGCGGGAAGCAGCAGCTACTAAATTTGCATTTAAAGATACATGCATGTGTAACGTAGTTCAGCAGTAAGAGCTGTGCATGTAAACCTCACTCCCCTGATCTCAAGAGGTGCACTAGCGACTGATGTCAGAGGTTGTGGTCTTTAGTCAGTCCCTCCAGGATTTCGCGGGACTTTTTTGATTTTGCTGCGGCTTTTCTCAAAATTTGCGGCAATATTTGCGGCATTTCTTGTGTAGTTTTTCAGTGAAAATACACCACAGTCAACATTCTTCTAACATTTTTATTACTTTTCTGACCTCAAGAACCATTGGGCTCTGTCATTTCTAAAAGGAGAACATAATAATGTAAAAATATAATTTCAACATTTTATTTAAAATTGATATATATATATATAGAGTGGCAAATTATATTTATATGCATTTTATGTAAGTAATCTGCTATACTGTTATAAAGATTAATTTTATTTATTTTATTATTAATTTACATTTTTGGCCATATAAATAACAACTGCACCAAATTGCTATTTTTGCCCAGTTTGGGCCTCTGAATAAAATTTAGCTGTTTTTTTCCCCCTCCATATTCTATTATACTATATGGGCCATAAAAGCCTGGTGTATTTTCTGACTATTATTTAATTATTTCAGGCTTTACAGGGTTGATACCAAGTTGGTATTTTTTATAATATAACAAAAAGAACCTTAAATATAACAATAGGCTACTTTTGAAGTATACACAAACTGTATAAAGTAGACATATGTTTCAAACTAAAACTAAAATGCAAAAGAACATAACCATGAAGTTCAAAAGTAAAGAATCAGTACACAATTCGGTGTCAGAAAGGTAAAGTAGTAACATGCTGTGTTTACAGGGGTAACTCTGGAAACCGCTATATTGCTGAATTTACATTTTCATTCAGTGTCTCCTTCACTCACTCTGTCTTGCTCCTCGTCCATTTTGGGGTTGTTTACAGAGTGCGCGAGCCTCTTTTATGCAGCATACAGACACTGTTGATAAACTGAACCGATTGATGGAAACAATAAGCGTGCACACTCGTGTGTGTGTGTGTGTATGAGTGAGAGAGAGAGAGAGCATGACGAAGCAATGGCGCAAACAGAAGTTTATAGATCGATTCAAGTTCAACGCACATAGTCTACTCAGAAGTGGGCTTTCCTTTTGCTGAATGTGCGTTGTGATGATGTCAGGCGGATGGGAGTGAGGTTTAAGCCGCGGTCACACTAGACTTTAAGCATGCAAAATTTCTTCGGAGATGGCAACGGTCGTGATATGATGTCACTCTCTGAAGCATCTTTTTTATAAACATGAATTCAACATATAACAAATAGTAATACATTCAAAATGTAAAAAAAATATACAATCTACTCGACTTTACGGCAAAAATATTATACTTTTAGTTCAGCCAAGAGGTCACGCCGTGACGTATCGATCTTCTACTGGTCACACGTCATCACGTGATGCGAATTCGCAGCTCAGAGTTCACCAAGATTGAACTTTGGAACGCAGCGAAATGCAAAACTTTTCGCATGAGCTTGCGTTTCAGGGCTGACGCATTTGCATGCGTTTGAATAGAGTGGTGCAGGTACTGTATGCCATCACTTTGTAGACCAAAATGCGGAAGCGAGTTAGCATTTTAGCACTTCCGGTTCCCTCGTTCCTAAGTCAATGGGTTTTTTGAATGGGATTTTGGTTAAATGTCTGAAATAAGGTCTGTGGTAAACACATGCTCAAGACACTTTCACGTTTTATTCTACGACATAAAATACATCAATATTGAAGCTGTTACGTGTCTTGAAAAAGGCGGCTGCTAACAAGTAGCTAAATGGGACTAAAGAGGCTGTCGAAGAGATTAAACATCATCACGCCGAAAAGCTAAACTTAGTCCGCTTTTACAGCCTCATTATGCTTATAATTGTGCTCTTATAAACTATTCTAACTCAAGCGTTCTGGGAAAATGTTTTGAGATAAAAACTGAAAGAGTTGTCGGAAGCTTAGTGATGGTGACGTTGAAGTCAAGCGACCGTGGTGTAGTCCGTTTATAGCTTACTTTTAGCTTTTTACTTCTGGCGACTGCATTTAGGCTTCAAAAAAAAAAAAGTTGTGTTAATCTGTGATAATTATCTTGATGGATAAAATGTGTATCATAAACTTTTGTTGGTCACAGAGCTTGTTTTTTGCGATAATCCAAAGGCCTATGGGAAAATCCTATTGGGTTTTTCTTGAGGGAACCAGTGCGATGCTAACTGCCGATCATACCTGCACTACTCTATCGAAGTCAATGGAACGAAAAGTGCAGTGTGACCGCCCCTTTAGGGGGGTGAGTGTAATGTAAGCCAGTAAGAGCTGTGGGTGTAAACCTCACTCCCCTGATCTCAAGAGGCGCGCTAGAGGCTGTTTTTGCTTTCACTCAAACATGGGCATTTACAACATGTATAATAAATGATCTGTGGGGTATTTAGAGCTGAAACTTCACAGACACATTTTGGGGACACCTGAGACTTATATTACTTCTTGCAAATAGGGGCATAATAGGTCTCCTTTAATAATTATGATAGGAGGAAAAGGAGGAAGTCCTTGGTGGCAGTCACTCACCTTAAAATGTGGAATATGGCAGAGAGGATGAGCTCATTGTGCACTGCGATGGCCATGTAGCGTGGCTCATGAAACGCAGAGGGGACGGTCCTCACAGCAAAACAAAGATACACACCCCACAGAAGGAACAGGAACTCAGCTGTTTGTGAGAGGTAGTAAAGAGTTAACACCCAACTGACTAGTACCTAGGACATACAAGTTCCCAGATCAATCAGAGAATGATGTGGATGTTAAAACCTTTCTGTTACAAACCAATATAGCGCTAGATTGAAAATACCAGAATGATAGAGAAAAAATACACTCAATAAATGCAATAAAAGACATTTAGATTGCTTGTATTCTCTGGACACTGCTTGACAGACAACTGCAAATGAAGCTGTGGAAGGTAGTCCAAAGTTTTAAAGTTCCCCATCCCCTATTGGCACACCCTATACAATGTCAGCCAGTTAGCTGGCCTGACATCAATAAACATGTGTTCCCCCAGTGAAAATCGGTCATCATCAATTTGACGTTTACTGATCCAGGTGTTAGATTGGGCACATTCCAATTTACCATGCTTGAGTATGAGACATCAGGATAAAAATTTGTGTTGAATTCGATTCGTCACAGCCTGGCTGATTCTTCCTGTGAGCTACGCTATGTGTCTGCAATTAGTGCCAAGCCAGCTTTGATTCATCACTTCCTTGGCTTGTATTTCAAACATAATGACCTGCAATGGTCTACCACGATGGCTATGTCCAGATTAGCATACTACCACATTACTCTTACAATTTAGGCAATGCCACTTAGATGCACTTCATTTGTCATTATCTTTCCTGTTAGGACTAAAAGAACAGATTATGGTTTTATCATCACTTACTGAGAACTCAAGCACACAATATTTATAATCTGAAATATAAAGAGTACTTATGGAATAGCTAATGTTTAGAGCAGGGCCATGCACGGGGGGTGGTCCGGTGGCTAGAGCCACTGCCCCTCTGCCCTCATCAGCTGAGGTGCCCCCTCACTACCTATCCCCGCTAAAAGTGTTCTGTTTTCCCTCCGCTAAAGATCCACAGATTCCGCGAATCCGCTCCGTGTTTTCCCGCTTGCTCCCTAGCGTCACTCTATCTGGAAAGCGGAGACGACAGTTCCAGAATGTTGTCGCATTAACAGTATGCATTACAATCCGCAGAATTAGTAATTTGGTAGTTTGTTTTTGTATTTCTGTCTGTAATATTTTGCTCCTGGTCTTCTAAAATCCACGTTCTTGGAAGAGAATTAGAATTCTTGTCTGATCAAATTTTTGTACCCGATCTGATCTAATATAAATAACACCAAATTTGCTGTTGATGGCACACTTTGTAGAAAAAAAAAAAATATATATAATAATATAATTTCATATAATAACCCATAAACTGTTACAGAATGTATAAATTACTTTTAATATAATTCTTATTACTATTTATATATCTTTTAAAGTGTCATTCATGTAAAATACTAAATAAAATATTCTACTTAAAATTTTATTTTTACAATTTAGTAGAATAATTGAATAACCGATAACAGAAAAATCTGAATCCCAGTAAAAGAGATTAATCTGAAAGGTAAAATTAGATCAAAACTGTTTTGATTGACTAAATGTGATCTCACAAATGTTGATATTCAGATGAAATGACAAAATTAAAAATAGCATAGCCATTCATCAAAAGTGCTGAGATGAGATTTTGCGTCATCTATGGCAGTGGTTTTCAAACCTGTCCTGGAGGCCTATTTAAGGGTATGGGGGCGATTTTGGATTCAGCCCTAAATTGGGTGTGTCTGATAAGGGAGACATACAAAATGTGCAGGGCTGGGGTGCCTCCAGGACAGGTTTGAAAACCACTGATCTATGGTCAGGAGAATAAATTAGGGCTCAGAGGGTTAGGGAGAGCCCACTGAGCATCAGCCAAATCAGACAGTTACAGGCTGTCAGTAAAGGAATAGTAAGAGTAAGAAGGATCATTTGTATTGACAAGCACCTTGTCCTCGCCCCCAACCCCACCCCAGTGCCCCTTTTTTTGGTTTGGGCCACTGCCCCTCGAAATGTCTGTGCACGGCCCTGGTTTAGAGTGCTTTTTGACCCACTTTAGTAGGACTTACTGTAAGTACATCTTTAAATATATTTTCATAATTACTTGTATTGTCTTTGAAATATGGTTAAAATGTATTGCCAAATGTTCGCATTCATGGTAAATAAAAAAATACTTTAACCTCACGCTTTGTAACAAATCCTTCCCTCGCGGGTCAAAATGACCCGAAGCTCTAAAATTATACTTAAATTTTTTTTTTTTGTCCAGAAAGCTAATTTCATTTTGATAATATTTTTCCTATTTTTTAATGCAATGTTTTTGGAGATTTTTTTATTTTATTTTTTATTTCATTTAACTTTAAATTACTAGATTTGATCAATAAATAATAAATAAATAAAAATTTAAGCATCTCAGCAAACTTAAATTCAAAATAACTCACAATTTCATGCATAACCCTTTTAATTCAGCTCAAAATATCTTACATTTGGTGTCTTTTCGCCGACCTCTTGTGGAAAAATAATAATATAACATGATATTTCATGACTCTTGCCACTAGATGGCCTTATAACTCAATATATGGAACAAATGAGCTGTTCTGCTGGGCCCTAAAGTCAGTTTCTCTTCAGTATGCATTCAGATACACATGTAGACATTATAAAATATTTTTTTGTTAAAGTTTTAGCATTTTTATTTTGAATTTTGAGCATTTTTAGGTTTTTCTATGGGTAATGAAGCATTCCTCGCATTCCATTCATTCCTATGGGGGTCAAATTGACCCGCGAGGGAAGGATTTGTTACTTTTTTTAATTTCAACCACAAAAGTCCTCGAATCCAGTCAATTTTTTTGTGCATTCATGGTTCAAGTGCGACAAAAGTCCTAGGGTCTTGGACCACTCCGATGAACACTCACATTTTTTTGGGGGGTCAAAATGACCTGAGGGAATTTCTGTTGAAACTTGTATGTCATGCATTTAAATATATTTGAAATTACCTATTACTAATGTTGCAATATAGCACATTTAAAATAAATTAAATGTATTATTGAATAACACAATAGTTAAAAAATAATTTACATGTTAGTCAAAATAAGTATCCTTCTAAAAAACAAAGGACAAAAGTACACTTATGAAGTACACTTTGAATATTTGAAGTGCACTCTAAGTGCACATTTCAATACATTTCTTTTTTCACAGGGTGTTGAAATTAGACAGTTTGCTTTATCCTCACAGAAAGTGGCTGCAGAAAACTTGGAATATATCACATTAGTTGTTTGAACAGAATTTATAGAGCTTCTTGCTATTTTTGGAGCTTGGCAGCCCCAATAAACATTCACTTTCATTATATGGAGAAGAGCAGCATGAACATTCTACTAAACATCTGCTTTTTGTGTTCCATAGAAGAAAGAAAGTCATAGGGGTTTAGAACAATATGAGGTTGAGTAAATGATGCCGTAAGTTTCATTTTTGTGTAAACTGTTCCTTTAAATAGTGCCTGTAAAAAAATTCCTTTAAATAGTGCCTTGAAGAGATTCTCTTTGTATCCATTTTTGGGAACATTTCATCCATACTCTTTGATTCTGTTTGATAATTTATTCAAGCTGGTGCTCATTAAAATGCCAAATAGTCATAAATGAAGCTCTTAGGTAACAGATTCACTCACCCACAGCAATCATGTAGTCCCAGCGGTCCAACAGACACATGCTGAACTGTAGCCCATCAGTGGTGAAGCCCACACTGATGAGAGCGAGATGTCTGTTGGGATTCTGACAAACAGCGGAGGTCCAGGCTATTGCGAACCATAACACAATCAGCAGGATGATACACAGTAGACGTAACACTCTCCAGCTGGTCATGTAGGGGATCCGTTGGGCTGTACGTGACAGGAACACCTTGAGAACCCTGGAAAACAACGACAACAACCATTGTATCCTGGGCCTAAATTAATAGTATATATAACAGTATATGAAACGGTGTCAATCGCCAGTTGGCTGGTAATATTTTTATGAATTCTAACAATGCAATGTTGTGAGAACATGAACTTAAACAAACATGAATGATGCTCGGAACAGCTGACAGGCTAGCATTTGTCACAAGAGTTGAAGCCTTGGCAATTTAAATATTCAAGCGCAAGAGGACGCAAAAGGGAACTCAATCCATTACTCGCTTGCTGGGCGGAAAGTTTTGTGTGCGCAAACATCCGAAGCATCGCCCAGAAAGCTGCGTCTCAGACAGCATGCAAATACTGAATTGAGCTCTCTTTCATGCCTTCTTGCGCTTGAACAGAGAAATTCACAAAAATATATGTCTTAAAGGGTTAGTTCACCTAAAAATGAAAATTCTGTCATTAATTACTCACCCTCATGTTCCAAACCTGTAAGACCTTCGTACATCTCTTAAGATATTTTGATGAAATCGGAGAGCTTTCTGACCCCTCCATAGGCAGCAATGTCATTGCAACTTTCAAGGCTGAGAAAGGTAGTAAAGACATTAAAATAATCCATGTGACTCCAGTGGTTCAACCTTAATTTTATGAACGTAGTAAATACAGTGCAATGCTTCCGAGTTTTATGTCAGAACGCCGGCTAACCATTGGCCGGCGCATGCGTGTGATGCTGACGCAGGAGATAGCCAATGGTGAGCCGCCATTCTGCCATAGAACTCAGAAGCGCTGCACTGTATTTACTACGTCAACAGCGTAGAAAAATGACACAGACGTGAAGAAATTGTGGAATAAAGTCGTTATTTTTGTTTCTTTTTTGCGCACAAAAAGTATTTTCGTCGCTTCATAAAATTAAGGTTGAACCCCTGGAGTCACATGGACGATTTTAATGGACTTTACTACCTTTCTGGACCTTGAAAGTGGTAATTAAATTGCGGTCTATGGAGGGGTCAGAGAGCTCTCAGATTTCATCCAAAAATATCTTAATTTGTGTTCCAGAGATGTACGAAGGTCTAACGGGTTTGGAGCGACATGAGGGCGAGTAATTAATGACAGAATTTTCATTTTTGGGTGAACTAACCCTTTAAGTGAACATAAACAGTAGAGAAAGATGTGTACTGGTATCAGTGTATTGGATCCGTGGATTAGGTCTTAAACTGAAAACAGCCAAACATTTCTGCTGCTGTCTGTGTTTTTAATGTTCATCAAACAAGGACAAAAAAATCATTCACTGCTCTTGACTGAATAACTTTTGTAACTTTAATAAGAATTAATCCTGTCTAATTTATACAGGGTAGACTATCCAGTGTTATTTTACATTTGATTACTTCTCTACCAGAAAACTACTGTTACTTGTCTTTATTATTATTATAGTTATGCTAGTAGTTTTAGCTGTGGTATCAAAATTGGAACAGAGAATTGTGAACTTTCACTGGTGTCATGACTGTCTGTTTTTGCAAAAAATAGTTTCATGGCTGGTAAAAAATACCAGCAATTGGCAGGTGTGACAAAAAAGTTAGTTTAAGGCCCTGACTGTATCGTTACCACCTCCATATCGGAATTAAAATAGCACCTTGTGGAAGTGTACAATTGTTGGCATTTATTAAAGTCTGCATTTGTAATGCATTTTTACTTCCATAATGTGGTGCAATTTCGAGTGAACATGATATTCAACAGGACTGAATTAATAAGAAATGTGGCATTCCAGAGGCATGGAAGTTTTTTTTCTTTAATAGTTTGTTAAAGTTTTAAAATAACTGATGTATCGTGCATAAGGACATGAAAGTAAATTTGAATTTTATTAGACATAATAATACTTTTTTTCCTTTCAAAGTCAAATCAAACAAACGTATACATTTATGTCACCCTGATAAAGTATCATCTATGCCCCATAATGAACGTCTAGTAAAAAAAAAAAAGATCTAAGCAATGTATTCATTTTCACCCCAGTGAAGTATCATCTCATTTCTCTCCAGACTCGAAGAGAAGCCGAAGAGATGCCTTAAATACGAATGCCATTAGTTCATTTCCAGCGCATATCATACCGTCAAGCCCACATTATCTTCTGTGAATGTTCCTAAAGATCCTCCACATATCTTCCTTCATCCCATTCTTCTGGAGGCCAGACCCTCATAACCCAACAAACAGGCTGTCCACAGTTCATTTTCTGCTTTTGTTGTCCAAACCATTCAATAAAATGTAGCACACTGTGGTCATTTTGTCCTAAGTACCTCCTGTTATGTTTTCCCCCAACGAGAAATTTTGCTGTGTAGCTAAACGATGTATTGAATCTTTTTTTAAAATGTACTTTACCCCTGATGAACTAGCCGTGGAACATGCAGCTCTGATACTTTTATTTTAATGGGAAATTAGGGATAATACAAACGTTAACTGTGCTTAAAAGGGTATCACAATTAAATCAGGAGAGGCTAATGCTGCAAGGTCATACAGGAAAGAAGTCCATATAACAGTAAGAAAAAGTGCATTACAGGGACGTTCTAGATATGCTGACCTTCTTTATAGCATCTTAAGTCTTTATGGAATAATAGTCTGTATTGAATCTGAACTTTTTATGAAATATAATAGGGATAACAAAGCTAAAGTATGTTTTTTTACTGACTAAAATCAAGAAAACAAGCAATACATGCTTCTAGATACCTCACGTACCCTTGTGAAAATGTAGCACACTTTTTTAAAGCACAGATTTTTTAAAGGTTTAAAGGGGGGCTTGACCAAAAAAGTTTGAGAACCACTGAGATATGGAAATAGGCGTTTCACTGCCGATGCACGCTGTAAGCAGTAGACCAATCACAAAAGACTGGGCCATCTGACCAATCAGAGCAGAGTAGGCTCGCAGAAAGGAGGAGTTTAGAGAGTTTTTTGACTATTGATATAGCCTACACTATATTGCCAAAAGTATTGGGACACCCCTCCAAATCATTGAATTCAGGTGTTCCAATCACTTCTACAAACATTTGTGAAAGAACGGGTCGCTCTCAGGAGCTCAGTGAATTCAAGCGTGTTACCGTAATAGGTTGCCACCTGTGAAAAAAATCCATTTGTGAAATTTCCTCACTACTAAATATTCCACAGTCAACTGTTAGTGGTATTATAAAAAAGTGGAAGCAATTGGGAACAACAGCAACTCAGCCACGAAGTGGCAGGCCACGTAAAATCACAGAGCGGGGTCAGCACAAGCTGAGGCGCACGGTGCGCAGAAGTCGCCAACTTTCTGCAGAGTCAATAGCTACAGACCTCCAAACTTCGTGTGGCCTTCAGATTAGCTCAAGAACAGTGCGTAGAGAGCTTCATGGAATGTGTTTCCATGGCCGAGCAGCTGCATCCAAGCCTTACATTACCAAGTGCAATGCAAAGCATCGGATGCAGTGGTGTAAAGCACGCCGCTACTGGACTCTAGAGCAGTGGAGACGTGTTCTCTGGAGTGACGCTTCTCTGTCTGGCAATCCGATGGATGAGTCTGGGTTTGGCGGTTGCCAGGAAAACGGTGCTTGCCTGACCGCATTGTGCCAATTGTAAAGTTTGATGGAGGGGAGATTATGATCTGGGATTGTTTTTCAGGGGTTGGGCTTGGCCCCTTAGGCTCCTTCCAGTGAAAGGAACTCTCAATGCTTCAGCACACCAAGACATTTTGAACAATTTCATGCTCCCAACTTTGTGGGAACTAGTTTGGGGATGGCCCCTTCCTGTTCCAACATGACTGCACACCAGTGCACAAAGCAAGGTTCATAAAGACATGGATGTGTTTGGTGTGGAGAAACTTGACTTGAGTCCCGACCTCAACCCGATAAGGATGAATTAGAGCGGAGACTGCGAGCCAGGCCTTCTCGTCCAACATCAGTGCCTGACCTCACAAATGCGCTTCAACAAGAATGGTCAAAAATTCCCATAAACACACTCCTAAACCTTGTGGAAAGCCTTCCCAGAAGAGTTGAAGCTCTTATAGCTGCAATGGGTGGGCCAACTCCATATTAAACGCTACGGATTAAGAATGGGATGTCATTAAAGTTCATGTGCATGTAAGGGCAGGCGTCCCAAAATTTTTGGGAATATAGTGTATGTAAACCTGTAGGAGACCTTCAAAAATAAATTAGAAACCTTTAAAATTGCATAAAAGGGGCACTTTAAAGGAATATACTTTAGTGCAAACTGAATGTAATGTTTTCAGACACTTAAATGCATGTTAATTACAATTAAATGAAAATGTACTATAGTATAAATGTATAAAATATTTAAAAATTTAAAAAGTTAAAAAATTTTCAAACTTTTTTTTTTCTAAAATATACTTTTAAGAATTGAGGTACAATACATTGCAACTGCTTTATTTAGAAATATATACTTTAGGAAAAAAATACAAACCTGATTCCAAAAAAGTTGGGACACTGTACAAATTGTGAATAAAAAAGGAATGCAATAATTTACAAATCTCATAAACTTATATATTATTCACAATAGAATATAGATAACATATAAAATGTTGAAAGTGAGACATTTTGAAATGTCATGCCAAATATTGGCTCATTTTGGATTTCATGAGAGCTACACATTCCAAAAAAGTTGGGACAGGTAGCAATAAGAGGCCGGAAAAGTTAAATGTACATATAAGGAACAGCTGGAGGACCAATTTGGAACTTTTTAGGTCAACTGGCAGCATGATTGGGTATAAAAAGAGCCTCTCAGAGTGGCAGTGTCTCTCAGAAGTCAAGATGGGCAGAGGATCACCAATTCCCCCAATGCTGCGGCGAAAAATAGTGGAGCAATATCAGAAAGGAGTTTCTCAGAGAAAAATTGCAAAGAGTTTGAAGTTATCATCATCTACAGTGCATAATATCATCCAAAGATTCAGAGAATCTGGAACAATCTCTGTGCGTAAGGGTCAAGACTGGAAAACCATACTGGATGCCCGTGATCTTTGGGCCCTTAGACGGCACTGCATCACATACAGGAATGCTACTGTAATGGAAATCACAATATGGGCTCAGGAATACTTCCAGAAAACATTGTCGGTGAACACAATCTACCGTGCCATTCGCCGTTGCCGGCTAAAACTCTATAGGTCAAAAAAGAAGCCATATCTAAACATGATCCAGAAGCGCAGGCGTTTTCTCTGGGCCAAGGCTCATTTAAAATGGACTGTGGCAAAGTGGAAAACTGTTCTGTGGTCAGACGAATCAAAATTTGAAGTTCTTTTTGGAAAACTGGGACGCCATGTCATCCGGACTAAAGAGGACAAGGACAACCCAAGTTGTTATCAGCGCTCAGTTCAGAAGCCTGCATCTCTGATGGTATGGGGTTGCATGAGTGCGTGTGGCATGGGCAGCTTACACATCTGGAAAGGCACCATCAATGCTGAAAGGTATATCCAAGTTCTAGAACAACATATGCTCCCATCCAGACGTCGTCTCTTTCAGGGAAGACCTTGCATTTTCCAACATGACAATGCCAGACCACATAGTGCATCAATTACAACATCATGGCTGCGTAGAAGAAGGATCCGGGTACTGAAATGGCCAGCCTGCAGTCCAGATCTTTCACCCATAGAAAACATTTGCCGCATCATAAAGAGGAAGATGCGACAAAGAAGACCTAAGACAGTTGAGCAACTAGAAGCCTGTATTAGACAAGAATGGGACAACATTCCTATTCCTAAACTTGAGCAACTTGTCTCCTCAGTCCCCAGACGTTTGCAGACTGTTATAAAAAGAAGAGGGGATGCCACACAGTGGTAAACATGGCCTTGTCCCAACTTTTTTGAGATGTGTTGATGCCATGAAATTTAAAATCAACTTATTTTTCCCTTAAAATGATACATTTTCTCAGTTTAAACATTTGATATGTCATCTATGTTGTGTTCTGAATAAAATATTGAAATTTGAAACTTCCACATCATTGCATTCTGTTTTTATTCACAATTTGTACATTGTCCCAACTTTTTTGCATTCGGGTTTGTATATTGTTTTAATATTAACATAATGTATAATTATTCCAAACAATTTTGTTATACAACAGTGTGTCCAAAATGTTAAGTTGCTATCAATATTTTTTATTTTGGTTTAGCACTAGTTAAAGCCCATGAGGAACAGATGAAATCTAGCTAACTGTTCAGTCTCTGTAGCCCAACCTTTGACTCTTTTACCCACTATCCAATCTGCTACCTAAAACCCATCCAGCCTTATAGTTTTTTTCAGTGTTGATTCTGAAATGGCAAAGATCTCAGCAGGTTCCACCTCATCGGACATATTAGGAAAGTGCAATTTGTGACATTTAATAACATTGTGGTCCGTGAGTCATCCAGGATGTGTGTGTGTGTGTGTGTGTTATTGTGTGTACAGGTGCAAGTGTACGTGTATCTCTGTGTGTTTGTTTGTCTGGAGCAGCATATCTATTTCTCAGAGGCATTAATTTCAAAACTCTCATAGATTACAGCGTATCATTCTCAATATCATATTCTAGCCATTCCTGGGATTAAGATTTGTATCAATCAAATTAATTATTACTAAGACTGTGACTAAAATAACAGCACTGCAAGTTCTACCGGTACCTGTAGAGTTTGAGGGTGACCGTTCCATAGACCGTGGCAAACCCGAGCAGACGAACCCATCGCAGCAGGATACAGCGGAAAACACTCGGCTGGAAGTACAGAATCACCACCTGGAAAACAATAAGCAAGCACTCAGATGGAATATGCATTTATTTTAATAACTAGGTATCCATTTATTCAGAAGAGAAGGAAATGTTTGGTACGAGATCCCTGCTGTTTTGTCCTTGACTGATGGTTAAAGGATAAAAACAAAAGTAAATTCAAGTTTAATATACTTAAGAATTGCTAGAAGCACAAAATGGAATTGCAAAAATCATACATTTTGGTCATACTTTAGGGTCCAATTCTCACTATTAACTAACTATTAACTGTGACATTTTCGTCAATAAACTCCTAATTATTGCTTATTAATAGTTAGTAAGGTAGTTGTTAAGTTTAGGTATTGAGTAGGATAAAAGGCCCCGATATGCTCATGACAAAGTTCTTTTTCATTCTTTGCTTAGGTGTAAAACGAAGTACAAAATACGTGAGCAGCGATATACTGTTAGTGAACATCCGATGCCGTCCGCTCTGCTCAGAGCAACATTTAGATGAATATGCAAATATGTGCTGCGCGCTTTCTTCTCAATAACAAAATAATCACAGAACAAAATTGAGAAAACATCAAGCATTTTTTTAATAAAGCATAAGAAAAGCATCTGATCATAGCAACATGGATATGTTTGCACAAGCTCTGCAAATCGGCACTATAGTAAAGTCACGTCACGTTTATTTATATGGCACTTTATACAATAGATTGCTTAAAATCAAGCAGCTGTACCGTATTAAACATTAAAAACATTTTCTACTATAAAGTGGCTCTCCAGTGTGTTCCGACTGAACTGGAGAAATGAACCAGAAAAGATTTCCATGTGAAAGAAGGCGGAGCCTCCGCACACACCTACCTATTACATAATCGCCACGGACCAATGGTAGTACAAAGGTGTTTACCAGCTGTATCAAACTTTTCCAGAAAGTTTGCTTTGGAAAGCTGTTTCGAACCCCCAAAACGAACTCCAAACGAAGTTCGTTTTGGCCGATCTCTGTGTGTGTATATAAGCCCTCAGTTCACTCTGTTCTTTGTTCTGTGTTGTCAATGTTTATGCTAAGTGGTTGTTACACTAATTCTCCTGTGTGTTCTCTTTGATTATTAAGAGACAGCTACAATTACAGCCACAATCGTGACAATTAGTTTATACATTTATATTAAATGCAGTTACTTGATCTTAAAGGTGCTGTATGTAAGAATGACAGCTAGTGGTTGAAATGGGTACTGCAGTCCAAATTCAAAATATTATTTGCCTCGCCCCCTCCTCCTCAGACTCGACGCTCACGCGGGTTGCCAGTTTAAGGACATGCAACAGGAACGAGCGCAATTGTCAATGGAAGGCGAGGAGACTTACACACTGTAAGTTGATGAGTTAATTTATCCGTGTTTTAATGTGCTTCCTTTCATACAGATTTTTAGATGGATGCCGAGGCTTTTTAGGTCAGGTAGAATCTGCGATCTCTGACCCAGTTTGTTTGCTGGCTTCCATGGCAGCAATATGCTGTGTTTTCCTCCAACTGGCAACCCGGGGGTCAAAATACTGTTGGGTAAACTGGCAACGCGCATTATCTCACAGACCAAAACTAAAACAGACATTCCGACATGGAACGCACATTTCAAAGTAGAATAACTGGCTGTAGCATTGTTTTTCAGAGAAATGAGTATGTGAACTCAGCATGTTTCCTAAATATCTGCCAACATATTATGGTATTTTTATCCTTTAGTACAGTCAAAAACGTACATGGGTAGTTGACAAATAAGCAGTAAAAAATGCTTTTTTGTAAAACACCACTTTTGCAAAAAAATGCATATTGTTATGTAGTGTGAAGTCTGATGTTTGAGAAAATATAAGGGGTCGCTAACTTTGTCAATTCTTTCACTATTTTTTGAAAATTTTTACTGAAATGTGTCTTATGGTGTGACATAGAAAGAATTAAGAATATAGGGGTGTCGCACCAAAGGACAACAGAAATTAACACTTTTATAGTGGTTCCAAAAAAGTTAAATATTTGAACAATTCTGAGACAAAATCTTACCATGTGCACATGTCATGGGTTTCACAGTAACATGACCTTGAATGGGGTCCTTCAACTAATTAAATTTTCAGTGGAATTGCCCGATTTAAAAACAGGATATGGTGTCACACCAGTTCCTACACTTTTAGAAATATAAAATTATTATCATTTACTAAAATAGACACTTGTAAAATTATGCCTGAGGTATTAATTAACGTTTGTATGCTTTTCTTTTTAATTTATAAAAGTTGTAATTTTTTGAACAATGCTTGAGACAGTCACACCATAGGACAATTTTGAGATTTGGCACAAAAATCAATGGAAAGACTTGCAGCTACAATGACACAATGCTTTAAAAAATACTGCCATGTTTTCCTTTAAGGCTGATAAAAGGTCTTGTGGTTTTATATATTATATTGTCTATTAAAAAAAACACTGAATGATTGTAACTGAAGGATTCAAACTGACAAACCACTCAAAGTCAGTGTCTAAGCTAAGAGTTTTTATTATGTTTTCTGTTACAAAATAAGCATATATGCACCTGACATTACAAATTTGTCTTTGTAAACCACATACATGTCTTTACAAATCACAAAAATATAATTATTTCTATTTTGACTGTTGAGTTTATTGTATGTTTAGGTGGTAAGAGCTTTAAAAAAAAGAGCATAAATTCCTAATGGATAAAATAGTCCCACCATTTTTCTTACAAAATATGTCACATTGTACAAACACTAAATGGGTTGCAAATGCCGAACAGACTTTAAATAGCAGAATAAATATTTGATGATGTGTAACTTCACTATTCACTCGTGCCAGCCTTTAAGATTCGTTTCGTCTCACGTTTGAGGGAGCTGTGGGGGTCTGCATGAGCCCCTACGGCTGTATCTTAGTGTCTGTCATTAGTTTTTCTCAACTTAATTATAACAGAAGAGTCTGTGCTGGAGCAATTCAATACTGAATTCTGAATCATTTTTCCATAATCAATTTAATAATAGAGCTTCCTGAGAAATGAGCAGACTGTTGTTAATAGATAACACACAGAGCGCCGCATCGCTGTTTGCACATAGAGATTGAGCGGAGGCCAGCGCAGGGGACAGATCTAAAATCTAAAGACAAAGCAGTTTTTATATCTGTTTATATCAACAGGTCCATGTAAGACAAATACATGTTTAACCATTTACTGCATTTTAGATGATGACAATACTAATTATATTAATTTTTATCTTGTGTGACAGTGAAAATGCCATGTCAAGTCAACAACCCACATACAGCACCTTTAAGAGTGCTTCATTTGACCCACTATCTGACTTTACCCGTGTACTTTAGTAGAAAAGATTATAAAAACATAATGATTTAAAATGAAATTTAAAGTAAAACTTTTAATTTGACATTAAAACTACAAGTTCACACAATCAAGTATTTTAACTATTCAATTAAATTGATTACATATGCTGATTAATTAATTGCTATAATTCACACATATCACTATTTGCTGAGAAAAGCCCCAAATGAAGACAATTAAGACATCACTGTGGCAGAAGAAACATATTTGCCTGTTGTGTCACATCTCGCTGTTTTTCAGCGGCTTGTGTCTTGAGTGCCACATTTTTAAGATGCTGTAAAATTGTCTTGAGACCACTGCATTGTCTTCCATTCTGCTTCGTCATTGTTTTCAATTAAATTATTTTATTATTTATTATTTATTTAGTACTTATAATACACATTTTAATGACTTATTCTGCATGACCTTATTGTACATTCCTAATCCTACCCAACTACCTTACTAACTATTAATAAGCAGTAATTAGGAGTTTATTGAGGCAAAAATCATAGTTAATCGTTAGTTAATAGTAAGAATTGGACCCTAATCTAAAGTGTGACCCAATGGTCTAACATCCTGTCAACAGCTTGTTTTTTCTGGGGACACATAAAAGTGCATAAATCAGAAATTCACGTTCCATTTCTCTGCTCATCACTCTACCCACTCTATCTATCAAGCCTTCAACCTATTACAAAATACAAATAATCTCTTTGATGTGACTGTGATGTGCGTTTTCATTGATCCATCCATCCATCATCCTTATCTGTCACCGTTCTCCAAACAAACCTGCCAGATGCCAAGGAATCTAACAGAGAATTCCAGCACATCACAGCAGTTCCGTTGCATCCACACACACAGAGAGAGAGAGAGAGAGAGAGAGAGAGAGAGAGAGAGAGAGAGAGAGAGAGAGAGAGAGAGAGACAGAGAGACACTAAAGGTGAACTGTAATTGAAGCAGAATCTCACAGCTGTGCCGCCCCCCTCTGTCCCCTGCGCTGGCCTCCGCTCAATCTCTATGTGCAAACAGTGATGCGGCGCTCTTTGTGTAATCTATTAACAACAGTCTGCTCACTTCTCAGGAAGCTCTATTATTAAATTGATTATGGAAAAATGATTCAGAGCAGATGAATTGCTCCAGCACAGACTCTTCTGTTATAATTAAGTTGAGAAAAACTAATGACAGACACTAAGATACAGCCGTAGGGGCTCATGCAGACCCCCACAGCTCCCTCAAACGTGAGACGACACGAATCTCAAAGGCTGGCATGAGCGAATAGTGAAGTTACACATCATCAAATATTTATTCTGCTATTTAAAGTCTGTTCGGCATTTGCAACCCATTTAGTGTTTGTACAATGTGACATATTTTGTAAGAAAAATGGTGGGACTTTATTTTATCCATTGGGAATTTATGCTCTTTTTTTTAAAGCTCTTACCACCTAAACATACAATAAATTCAACAGTCAAAATAGAAATAATTATATTTTTGTGATTTGTAAAAACATGTATGTGGTTTACAAAGACAAATTTGTAATGTCAGGTGCATATATGCTTATTTTGTAACAGAAAACATAATAAAAACTCTTAGCTTAGACACTGACTTTGAGTGGTTTGTCAGTTTGAATCCTTCAGTTACAATCATTCAGTGTTTTTTTTAAATAGACAATATAATATATAAAACCACAAGACCTTTTATCAGCCTTAAAGGAAAACATGGCAGTATTTTTTAAAGCATTGTGTCATTGTAGCTGCAAGTCTTTTCATTGCATTTACACATGTCACCAGCAGATGTCATCTGTGTTTTGAGCGCTTTGACACAGTGAATCATTTTTTGAAGTAAATGGATTGTGATTCAAAATTTGTTTCAGAAAGCTTTGTTTCTTCCATCACAATAGAAGCTCCTTGTCAATTGTCAGTACTATTTTATGGCTTCTTTTTCTTTCACTTAATGTCAGTTGTCATTGCACCAATTGTAACAATCACACCAATCGTTTCCCAAAAGCACTGTAAGCCTAGAAACTATTAGCACTGATAGTCTCTGCAGTCTTCTTCGGCTTACAATGGAAATCAGTTCCAGTACAACAATATACAGTGGGAAGAACAAGTATTTGATACACTGCCGATTTTGCAGGTTTGCCCACTTACAAAGCATGTAGAAGTCTGTAATTTTTATCATAGGTACACTTCAACTGTGAGTGACGGAATCTAAAATCCAGAAAATCACATTGTATGATTTTTAAGTAATTAATTTGCATTTTATTGCATGACATAAGTATTTGATACATCAGAAAAGCAGAACTTAATATTTGGTACAGAAACCTTTGTTTGCAATTACAGAGATCATACGTTTCCTGTAGTTCTTGACCAGGTTTGCACACACTGCAGCAGGGATTTTGGCCCACTCCTCCATACAGACCTTCTCCAGATCCTTCAGGTTTCGGGGCTGTCGCTGGGCAATACGGACTTTCAGCTCCCTCCAAAGATTTTCTATTGGGTTCAGGTCTGGAGACTGGCTAGGCCACTCCAGGACCTTGAGATGCTTCTTACGGAGCCACTCCTTAGTTGCCCTGGCTGTGTTTCGGGTCGTTGTCATGCTGGAAGACCCAGCCACGACCCATCTTCAATGCTCTTACTGAGGGAAGGAGGTTGTTGGCCAAAATCTCGCGATACATGGCCCCATCCATCCTCCCCTCAATACGGTGCAGTCGTCCTGTCCCCTTTGCAGAAAAGCATCCCCAAAGAATGATGTTTCCACCTCCATGCTTCACGGTTGGGATGGTGTTCTTGGGGTTGTACTCATCCTTCTTCTTCCTCCAAACACGGCGAGTGGAGTTTAGACCAAAAAGCTCTATTTTTGTCTCATCAGACCACATGACCTTCTCCCATTCCTCCTCTGGATCATCCAGATGGTCACTGGCAAACTTCAGACGGGCCTGGACATGCGCTGGCTTGAGCAGGGGGACCTTGCGTGCGCTGCAGGATTTTAATCCATGACGGCGTAGTGTGTTACTAATGGTTTTCTTTGAGACTGTGGTCCCAGCTCTCTTCAGCTCATTGACCAGGTCCTGCCGTGTAGTTCTGGGCTGATCCCTCACCTTCCTCATGATCATTGATGCCCCACGAGGTGAGATCTTGCATGGTGCCCCAGACCGAGGGAGATTGACCGTCATCTTGAACTTCTTCCATTTTCTAATAATTGCGCCAACAGTTGTTGCCTTTTCACCAAGCTGCTTGCCTATTGTCGTGTAGCCCATCCAAGCCTTGTGCAGGTCTACAATTTTATCCCTGATGTCCTTACACATCTCTGGTCTTGACCATTGTGGAGAGGTTGGAGTCTGTTTGATTGAGTGTGTGGACAGGTGTCTTTTATACAGGTAACGAGTTCAAACAGGTGCAGTTAATACAGGTAATGAGTGGAGAACAGGAGGGCTTCTTAAAGAAAAACTAACAGGTCTGTGAGAGCCCGAATATGTCATGCAATAAAATGCAAATTAATTATTTAAAAACATACAATATGATTTTCTGGATTTTTGTTTTAGATTCCGTTAATAAAAATTACAGACCTCTACATGCTTTGTAAGTAGGAAAACCTGCAAAATCGGCAGTGTATCAAATACTTGTTCTCCCCACTGTAACTCTCTGCTTAATCACAATAGTACGATGCATCATTAGAGAAATTGTCTAGCTTGTCATGACAGTTTCCAAACACCATAGTAACATGGTCACATCTCTGTTATTTGAACCACGTTGGTTCAACAATATAGAACTGTCATTAATGAGGTCAAGTGGAGTAATAAATTCTACTAATTAATCTATTCATCTATGCGAGATCACAATTAATGTCCGAACATTATGGTTAATTTACTGTAGATGAACAACAGAAAGCTGTTCATTTTTTAAAATCATGTTAATATGCAGTATTTAATTGCTTGCTTATTGTACCCGAGAGCATGCTAACAAGAAACTAACCACAGGTCGAGAGCTGTAGTTGTGACCACACAAGCTTGTGATACTGTTTGCAAATGTTTTTTGGATCTAAGGTTTCGGCAGACACTAAATTGTTGAACTATGTTAGTAACGACAGAACTTGCAACATTAGGGCCAGATTTACTAACAGCTTGCTCCAGTGCAAACCCTATTTTGGCATTAAAAACTACTGTCAGAATTTACTAAAGACACACAGTGGAAAATTAGCGCTTAAAAGGCGTTATTATTTTGGCAGCGGCTATTTTCACTAAGTGCAAAAAGCGATAGATTCTATTTACACTAAGTGAAAATAGCAGCATTTCTTAGCGATCTGCTATTTTACACTAGTTAGATGATATTTATACTTGCACCTCAGTGTTGTTGTACATTAAACAGGATGCAATAATAACAGAGTGTAAATGATTATATTTGTTAAAATTATTAAATGAATGCCGCCTTATTGGGACAATAAATCCCTCCCTAAACCTAGCCCTAACCGATAAACACACATTAGACACTTTATTTCCACTTTTCGAATATTTTCTTAATTTTTATTGAAAAAAATGCCTTTCCGATCTGATATGTGATGGGAAAAGGGAGTAGAGTGAGTTCAGCAAAAGGCGGTTTCGAACCTCGGGTCGATTTGCGTCAAAACTTTCTGCTGCACACTTTACCCCTACACTACTGCTGCTGTACACAAACCAGTGTCTTCCATCCTTTAGTCCCAGACGTCAGTGGGCGGAGTTAGTGCAAATAGCATTTGCCAACAAGGCAGGCTATTTGCACTTAGTGTTAAAATTCTTACCAAAATGGTGCACTTGATGTACATTATTTGTGATCTATTGCCATCACTGTGTGCCACCAAAGTATGCACTTGGAGAAGAACTACAAGGGCTTATGGTGACTTATTCACCTAGCTGGCATCGGGCCAGAGCCACCTCCGAAGCGTGTACGCTGCTGTGGGTGCTGCAGGATTTCGGATCTCATTCACTACACGCCTCCATGCAGATCGATCAGTGGCCAAGGCCTTGGCATCTGCGGGGGTGATGTGTTGGTTTCTTAGGCGGCCGCCGCCGTTTTGCATCAGCCAGGTCTTCTTCGATGCGGCACAATGTACTTTCCAGGTCGGTGGTTGGCAGCACCAGAGAAGGTGGAACGGCAGTCGTCGGCACTCATCCGGCAGACGTGTCCAAACCACTGCAGACGTTGCTTCTGGATGGCCTCCGCGATTGTAGGCTGGTCGCAGCACTCTTTTCAGATACATTTGTTCCGAAGTCAGTCGAGCCAGGAGACGCCGAGGATTTAACAGAGGCATTGCATTTGGAATTTCTCAAGCTCGTTAAGTTCATTTGACCCGAATTTTTTTTTTTTTTTAAATTGAAAGTTCATCGGAGTCCTCCATGACCCTAGGACTTTTGTCGCACTTGAACCACGAATGCACAAAAAAAATTGACTGGATTCGAGGAGTTTTGTTGTTGAAATTAAAAAAAAAAGTGACCCCCATAGGAATAAATGGAATGCGAGGAATGCTTCAGTACTCATAGAAAAACCTAATAATGCTCAAAATTCAAACTAAAAATGCTAAAAGTACCAAATAATTATCTTATAATGTCTACATGTGTATCTGAATGCATACTGAAGAGAAACTGACTTTAGGACCCAGCGGAACAGCTCATTTGCTCCATATATTGAGTTATAAGGCCATCTAATGGCAAGAGTCATGAAATGTCACGTTATATTATCTTTTTTTCCAGTGGTCAGCAAAGACACCCAGTTTAAGATATTTTGAGCTGAATTAAAAGCGTTATGCATGAAATTGTGAGTTATTTTGAATTGAAGTTGAACGACGTGAAGAATATGCTTAAATTTCTTTGTATTTATTATTATTAACTATATAAAATCTAGTAATTTAAAGGTAAATAAAGTAAAAAATAACAAAAAAAAAAATATTTGTATAATTTTAGGACTTCGGGTCATTTTGACCCGCGAGGGAAGGATTTGTTACAAAGTGCGAGGGAAGGATGAGGGATAAAGATGGTCCAGGTTTCTGATCCATATAACAGGATAGGAATGACCAGGCTTTGGAAGAATCGTATGTTGGCCTTCTTCCACAAACACCACTTCAATGAGGCAAACGCCGCTGTTGCCTGACCGATTCGGCTAAGAACTTCAGCAGTCGAGGCGATCTTCTTTTCTTGGACCAGAGGTCCTACGTACTTGAAGTCTTGTACTTCTTCAATTTGGACTCCCTCGAGGTGGACGGACGCTGGTGAGCCGTCGGTCATCATAAATTTGGTCTTATCAATGTTGTTTTTCATCCGTATGGCTCGGCGAAACGGGCAATGCCGTGGAGGGTGTCAGTGGCCTCCGTATCCGTATTAGCCAGGATGGCGCTGTCGTCAGCAAACATAAGATCAGTTATGTAGCCGTTGATTACAAACTAGACTCCCTGCTTGTTCTGAAGACCTTCCTCATGATCGCATCGATAAATGTATTTAACAAAAGTGGGAAGGCGACGTCATCTTGCCGGACACCGGTACAGACGGAAAACTCCTCAGACACCTCACTGCGAATGCATACACAGTCATCGAGCTATGGTGACATTTTAGACAAGGCCAAACTGGAAAAAAGTGGTGTTTCTTAAAGGCACAGTAGCAAAAAGGGTCAACGAGAGGGTAAAAATGGATGTGAAAAGCTAAACTCAGATAATTGTAATGACCCCTTTAAATGCACTCTTACCGTCCAGTGGGGCAGGAATGTGTTGTGTTTCCAAAGATGTAGTGTGTGTGTGTGTGTGTGTCTGTGTAATAGCTATCTCAGGTCCAGTGACTAAAGTGGTGTGTGTGTGTGTTGTGCTTGTCAGGGGAGCATCCAGTCGGCCAGCTCTTAATTAGAACTGGGAGTACCACACGCCTCCAGCAGAACTCTCAACAGCTTTAACCAGTCACTGACAAACCATGCAAAACTAACACTCTACACCTTCTCATAAATATCTGATGCAGAGCAAACAGCACTTGTTTCAAGGATTACTTCATTGTCAGCATATATGTCAACTAAAGTGACATCACTGTTGAAAGGTATGAAATCTGTACTCTGTCAGGAATATAGCGTACTACAGGAGTGACTAGAACTGCAATGTTTCAAAGACCTTTAAACATTGTCAGAAAGCAATTCATTACGCAACACAATGCCCTGCATCTCAGCGTTATTGCAAAAGGAAGCAAGACCGAGCATTAACTGTCATCTTCTACATTCACTTTTCCTTTTCAGGTCAACTGCTGAGCAAGTGAAAGTTAGTTAAACTGTCAACCGGTATAATAACCTGAATAACACAGATGATGTAGTGACACAGAAATCTGAAGGTAACTATGTTGCCCGGGAACTATGTTTGGGGTTATAACATAGTATTGTGAAATAAACCTTGCAAAATAAGTCTTTATTAAGTAATATCTGGCCCTGTGTGAAAAGGAATAAAAGTGGCTGGCGTTTTACTGCCTCTAGTGTTTATTTAAGCTGGAAACTGCAGTGAATTGTATGTATTGGTACAATTTTGTAGTTTTGCAAAAAAGGTAGGTAGAGGTAAGTTTTTCCAATGAGCCTATGTTATACGTAGGATAGTAAATTGGATATATCATCCAAGTGTTTTTTGCCTACTTTTTCATGATGCTGCATATTTGGACCACTTATTTGATGCACTGCTTATGGCATACTACAGTTGTGGTCAGAATTATTGGCACCCCTGGTAAATATGATCAAAGATGGCTGTAAAAATAAATCTGCATTGTTTATCCTTTTGATCTTTTATTTAAAAAAAAAAAAAGGCAAAAAACGAACCTTTCATTGAAGTAAAAGAATTGAAAGTGGGGGGTAATTCACATTATGAAATAAATGTTTTTCTCCAAAACACGTTGGCCATAATTATTGGCACCCTTTTATTAAATACTTTTTGCAACCTCCTTTTCCCAAGATAACAACTTTTCTCTTGTAATGCCTGATGAGTTTGGAGATCACCTGACAAGAGATCAGAGACCATTCCTCCATACAGAATCTCTCCAGATCCTTCAGATTCCCAGATTCATGTTGGTGCTTCTTCTCTTCAGTTCACCCCACTCATTTTCTATAGGGTTCAGGTCAGGGGACTAGGATGGTCATGGCAGAAGCTTCATTTTGTGCTCAGCGACACAATTTTGTGTTGGTTTTGATGTTTGTTTTGTATCATTGATCCAACCACGGCCCATTATAAGATTTCTAGCAGAGGCCGTCAGGTTTTGATTTTTTATCTGTTGGAATAGAATCCATGATACCATGTATCTGAACAAGATGTCCTGGACCTCCAGCAAAAAAAAATAGGCCCACAACATTAAAGATCCAGCAGTGTTTTTAACCGTGGGCATGGGGTACTTTTTATCCCTGTTTGCACCAAAGCCATCTGGTGGATCTGCTGCCAAAAAGCTCTTTTTTTAGTTTCATCTGACCATCTGACAACTGAATATGCTGGAGTTTGTTTTTGGATGAGCGAGGAGGATTTTTTTTTGGCTTTCTGACCCCAAGACTCAACTAATCTCTGCGATTCTCCATCTGTGATCCTTGGAGAGTCTTTGGCCACTCAAACTCTCCTCCTCGCCGTGCATTAAGACAATATAGACACACGTCCTCTTTCAGGCAGATTCGTAACATCTTTAGTTGATTGGAACTTCTTAATTATTGCCCTGATGGTGGAAATGGGAATTTTCAATGCTTTAGCTATTTTCCTACAGCCACTTTCTATTTTGTGAAGCTCAACAATCTTTTGCTGCACATCAGGACTATATTCTTTGGCTTTACTCATTGTGATGAATGATTAAGGGCCTTTGTGTTCCTCATATTTATACTGTAAAACAAGAAGTCATAGCTAGACTGTTCCTAGTCACCCTGGTGTGCTAAAAAAAAAAATGTAAATATTAATGGGAATATACTTCAGAGATATTTTAGATATTTTCAGAGAAATTCTAGGGGTGCCAATAATTGTGGCCAAGGTGTGTTGGAAAAAAAAAAAAACAATTTCATAATGTGATTTTCCCCCACTTTCAATTCTTTTACTTCAATGAAAGGTTAGATTTTTGTGATTTTTTTAAATGAAAGATCAAAAGGATAAACAATGCAGATTTCTTTTTACAGCCATCTTTGATCATATTTACCAGGGGTGCCAATAATTCTGACCACCACTGTATATAGTGTGGATTTGTATATGTGGAGCAGTTTTTAGCCATTTAATCTAGTTTTGTGTAAAAAATGTCTTCGAAATTTAGCATTCAGATGAAATGACATTACTTCTCATTTATTTGTCACACTGGAAATTGAAGGTCAAATAAAACAAAGAGCACTGTGGGATACATTAGTGCAGTGAGCTTTGGTTGTAAACAGCACATATTTGCAAATATTAGTAGGTCATCCAAGCATGCCATGCATTCAGAAAATTCCCACATTGTGCTCAGTATCCATACCCAGAAACCAGGAAAAGTAGTATGATGATATGCCATTCTGAACATACCTAGTATCATCCCTTGCATGTCACTCACAGCTAAAATGAACCTTCTGCATAATGGACTCACATTGATGACCGGTTGAAAGCTGATCCACACGTACACCAGCCAAAGATCAATGAGAATTAATGTAACCTGACCTCTGTGTGTGTGTCAGTGTGGTGTGTGGTGTGTGTTGCACCAGAGCCCCATCCAAAACATGAAAGACAAAGAAGAACAAACATCTGAGGCTGCGTAATTATCAGTGTGTTGCAGATGTGCCGTGACCCCCCTTACGGGACTGTTCGTACTAATCCGATTAGCAGAGGCATTAATGGTCGTCCCATAGCAGTGGAAAAAGATGCAGGCACGTGGTTATGTTGGCTCACTAGCTCTGAGTCAGACGAGGGACGTGGCGAACTCTGGGGGGGGGAAGCCAAGAGGAGGCGACGGAAGTTGATGTTGCCCGGTTTGGTGAGGCGAGTATTTTTCATGATGCAGGAAAGTCTCACCGCACTTGGAGCGTTACAAAACACACAGCACTTCAAGTGGCTGATTCCTCAGAGGGCTCGAGAACACAAACAAAACGCAGTTGCCGTGGCGAGAGACGACGGAGAGCCAGACAGTAACCAGGTTGAGAAAAAACACTGAAGCAAAGCCTGAGTTATCATTATCATCCGATAAATATTCATATTTTTCAGCCTCTTCGCAATATTCAATCCTACCATAAATACGCTTACTCTGAAATGGCTTAAAATGGTGATTTTTTTCAATCAAAGGATTTGATCCAAATAGTTATTGTTGCCAAGTTGACTTAACTCATTCCCCACCAGCGTTTTTGAAAAAAAGTTACCAACCAGTGCCAGCATTTTTGATCATTTTCACAAATGTTTCATGGCCCCCAGAATATTTTGTTGTATGAATATCTGAACATGCAATATATGAGCAATATCACACGAGTAGCAGTGCGATATGGCTGTATATCAGGACGGCTGTTATTTGGCCGTACGTAATCAGTTCGACAGCACAAGTGAGTAAATAAATAAGAAACAATTTAAAATCCCCTCTGTTCTGCAGAACTACTTCCTTCCACCACAGATTCAAATCTCAAGTTGACAGTTTGACAGTTGAGCCCAAGCCTCCATTACTAATTCTAAAACGTCCCTTTAGAACTAGCAACGAAGGAACGTTGAGTCGCTTCATTGAAGCTTATTGTATTATGTAAAGTATTATGGTATTATGAGAGAGAGATAGACTAAACAAGTGTATTACTTGCATCTGATAGCGTTCATTCTTCAGGCTGATGTCCATAATATTATATCCATCATAAAAAAATCTGTTTGAATGTCCGCAGAGGAAAGCGATATCTTTGTCTTTGTCCTTTTAAAAGTTAAGGGGATTTCCATGACAGCGCTAAAACAACTTCCCAACAACAGTCATTGCCACCATCTAATAGCGTAATAATGTAACTTTTACTAAAGTCCATCTAACGATCACTAACGGACTCTCTCACTACCAAAAATGGGCATATTATTTATATAAAATAATATTTATTGAACAACAATATTTAAATTAACAACAATAGTCATTAAAAAAGACAACAGAAAACAAACACAAGCAAATAATTTTGTCAAACGTACAAAAGCAGCGTTCTAGTGCAGGATTTAAGTTAAATATAGTCTAAATCTAAAGTTATGAAACGATCGATTTGCTCTGAAACAAGTAATAGATTACCGGTAATAAGACCAAAGACTGCATGTTTGATATACCTCAAATGAATTATATCTCATGTTTAACCTATCTACATAAGAACCAGCGGCAAATTCCCGAAAGGACTGGCTGAGATGAAGCTGTTCTCGGTGGGGACATGAGCGCTGAACGGCCGCTGACGGCCTGGAGCTCGCATCTCCAAAAGCGTCTAAACAAATTGTCAAATAGGCACTGTGTTTACATACACAGACACATATTTGAGGTCTAAATAACTACATTCTTGCCTAAAAAAAACTCTTAAAACTACATTCAGTGACACAATAACAGTAGTATTTGTAAAAAAAAAAAAATTTTGGATTTGCTCGACTGCCATGACATTCGCCGCAAGCGGAATGACGGTGAAAAGGCTCTCGGCCAATCAGATTCGAGAACCAGAAAGAACTGTTGTATAAATCAAATTATACTACGGGGCTGTTGAATGCTTCAATCTGACTGACTGACGAATGTTCTAAGGTGTGGAATTATTTTCAGGGAAACGCACGGCTAAAGTAGTTCCAGGCAGGTCTTGACTGCATTACATTTCCATATCACTTCGCCAAATGATTTCAGTTATTTCAAATGTCTTTACAGCATACAACAGCAAAATAACCAAAACCCACAGCAACACTGACCAAGTAAATAAATATAGTAAACAATAGGATAAAAACAACAAATTAGTTCCATGTTTTTCCCACAAAATTACATTTAATTATGTACGAAATGCACATACTCTCTTTCTCCCGCTCTCTCTGCTCTCCCACTCAAACACACACACACACACATACACTACGGACACACACTCGCACAGAAACGTGATGTCAGCGCTGCTCTGACGATTTTATCAGTAAAATAGTTTAGCAACTAAAAAGCTACATGACATTTCTCACTAGCGAGGTAATAAAGGCGCTGTTCTTACAGTTCCGTATTAGTAGACGCTGCTGCCGAACACTGTTGAAAGAGACGCACAGATGGAGGTAATTCCATTTTTTTTTACAGTCTATGGGTAATTAACATACGCTCTCTCTCTCTCTAATAACTCACTGCATTAATAACTGCATTATTCTGCTATCAATGGCTCAAGCCTCCATTACTGGCTCTAAAATGACGTTTTGGAATTAGCAATGGAGGCTTCGGTTTAGATGCGTAAGAAATTAGTCCTGCACACAAGAGCGTTTTAAGAACAAAACCTGACAAATGTCTTGAAATAAATCATCTGAACAATGTTTTGAGGTGTGGTAACTGTAGTGTAAGCGCAATAATTGGCCCGTCGTCAATTATTCTTTACATAAACAACAGACCCTCTGCTTTTAAACAATAAAAAAAAAAACTTTTTATTTTAGCTTCATGTAAGTTTCATTAAAAAAAGCAACATTTTGATAAAAAAAAGCTGAGAAAATCACGTTTTTGTCAAAGACTACGTCCGGATCGGATTCACAACGATGATCAAATCAGATGGAGTAGATCGAGTCCATCAACACCCCCAAATCTTCACAGTCCTACAGCTTGTCCTGGGTCGACATTTCAGTAACTGTAACTGTATTAGGAAGTTTTGATTTATATGCTGTTTAATGTTGATGATTATTTTACATATGCATCTGTTTATATATGCCATCACTTGTTTCTGTTTCTTCTTCACCTGTGTTTTGATCCGGAGCTTCTGTACTCTTTCAGAAGATGCATAATAGCGCCCCCTACTGTATAATAGTGAAAACACAAAGCCGTAAAATTAGGTCAATGACGGGGAAGCGTTGTCTCATAAATGACGGAAATTTCTGTCAATGGCGGGGAAAGAGTTAAATACAGTAAAGTGATCCAGGCACACAAAGAATTGTATATTTTATATCACCATCAAAATTATATTGAATACAGTATTGTTATTATTATTAAAATATTGAATATAATGATACTTGACCTCTGACACTAATCACCCAGCACCTATTGTAACACCTTACAAACTAGCATTTTACAAAATCAGCATTTAAAAAAACCACACTCTCGACGTGAAGGGGTTTAGCTGAATGTCAGGGCAGTCCGGAACGAAAAAGGGAGCGAGACAGCTCTGACATTTCCACAGTTTGCCTAGAGCACTTACATCCACTCTAAATATTAGTGATGAGAGGAACTTAATGACGAGACCTTCCCTCTTCCCAGAAAAACTGAATCTTTTCGAGAGAGAGACAGAGGCACAGAGGAGCAGCTGACGCATGTCTTGTCTTTGGGGAGTTGGCAGAGCTCTCATCCATCACAGAAACATGCTGTCGGGTCACACCTGCTGTACTGCACACACATGCACTGTCAGCACTCACTCAATTCATGTTACTGCATATTCATGAATCAATACATCTAAAAGACATATAACAGGTTCAACAAAAATGTTACATGTAACTGTAGTAATAACAATAAATTATGCATAATTATATGCAACTAGCCCTAAGCCAAATCCTAATCCTAAACCTACAGTGGGGAGAACAAGTATTTGATACACTGCCGATTTTGCAGGTTTTCCTACTTACAAAGCATGTAGAAGTCTGTAATTTTTATCATAGGTACACTTCAACTGTGAGTGATGCAATCTAAAACAAAAATCCAGAAAATCACATTGTATGATTTTTAAATAATTAATTTGCATTTTATCGCATGACATAAGTATTTGATCACCTACCAACCAGTAAGAATTTCGGCTCTTACAGATCTGTTCGTTTTTCTTTAAGAAGCCCTCCTGTTCTCCACTCATTACCTGTATGAACTGCACCTGTTTGAACTCGTTACCTGTATAAAAGACACCTGTCCACACACTCAATCAAACAGACTCCAACCTCTCCACAATGGCCAAGACCAGAGAGCTGTGTAAGGACATCAGGGATAAAATTGTAGACCTGCACAAGGCTGGGATGGCCTGCAGGACAATAGGCAAGCAGCTTGGTGAGAAGGCAACAACTGTTGGCGCAATTATTAGAAAATGGAAGAAGTTCAAGATGACGGTCAGTCTCCCTCGGTCTGGGGCACCATGCAAGATCTCACCTCGTGGGGCATCAATGATCATGAGGAAGGTGAGGGATCAGCCCAGAACTACACGGCAGGACCTGGTCAATAACCTGAAGAGAGCTGGGACCACAGTCTCAAAGAAAACCATTAATAACACACTACGCCGTCATGGATTAAAATCCTGCAGCGCACGCAAGGTCCCCCTGCTCAAGCCAGCGCATGTCCAGGCCCTTCTGAAGTTTGCCAATGACCATCTGGATGATCCAGAGGAGGAATGGGAGAAGGTCATGTGGTCTGATGAGACAAAAATAGAGCTTTTTGGTCTAAACTCCACTCGCCGTGTTTGGAGGAAGAAGAAGGATGAGTACAACCGCAAGAACACCATCCCAACCGTGAAGCATGGAGGTGGAAACATCATTCTTTGGGGATGCTTTTCTGCAAAGGGGACAGGACGACTGCACCGTATTGAGGGGAGGATGGATGGGGCCATGTATCGCGAGATCTTGGCCAACAACCTCCTTCCCTCAGTAAGAGCATTGAAGATGGGTCGTGGCTGGGTCTTCCAGCATGACAACGAGCCGAAACACACAGCCAGGGCAACTAAGGAGTGGCTCCGTAAGAAGCATCTCAAGGTCCTGGAGTGGCCTAGCCAGTCTCCAGACCTGAACCCAATAGAAAATCTTTGGAGGGAGCTGAAAGTCCGTATTGCCCAGCGACAGCCCCGAAACCTGAAGGATCTGGAGAAGGTCTGTATGGAGGAGTGGGCCAAAATCCCTGCTGCAGTGTGTGCAAACCTGGTCAAGAACTACAGGAAACGTATGATCTCTGTAATTGCAAACAAAGGTTTCTGTACCAAATATTAAGTTCTGCTTTTCTGATGTATCAAATACTTATGTCATGCAATAAAATGCAAATTAATTACTTAAAAATCATACAATGTGATTTTCTGGATTTTTGTTTTAGATTCCGTCTCTCACAGTTGAAGTGTACCTATGATAAAAATTACAGACCTCTACATGCTTTGTAAGTGGGCAAACCTGCAAAATCGGAAGTGTATCAAATACTTGTTCTCCCCACTGTATAAGTACAAGTAATTAACTATCACCTTAAAGTGTAACAAAACTACACTTCTAGTTTCTTGCATCACAAACAGTTATAATTCTGGGTAACACTTTATTTACTGCATCCTTGTTACACATCTTACATGTACTTCCTATAGTAATAACAATAAATTATGCATAATTACAAGCAACTAACCCTAATTATAAGTACGTTGTTAATACTACTCAGTACATATTTGTATATTTACCCTGTAACAAGGGCACCTTAAAATAAAGTGTAACCTAATTCTGTTTTTCATGACTATTTAATTTTTTCCACCCTTTCCCAACCTCTTGCTATTGGATCTTCTATATAGGACTTCTATATGTAAATTACCTCTGTTATTATTTGCTAACCACCAGGCAAAATCGTGTGGCCAAAATCGTATCTCACAATGTAAGTAATTTTACATCACAATATACACTTGTCATGGTGTATTTTGGTTTTGTTTCATGTTCATGTTTCATGTCTTTTATTTTGAAATTTATCAAAGTCATGGGTCCTGTTAGTCATGTGATTCCCTTGCCCTCATGTCATCTTGTCATATGCTTCCCTTGGTTCATGTGTTCTGTTGTCGTGTTCTGATTGGTTCATTGTTTCATTGTTCACAGGTGTCCCTTGTCTTGTCATTAGTAGTCTGTGTATTTTAGCCCTCATGTTTGCCATGTTCCCTTGTCTAGTTTTGTTAAGTGTAACCCGCTGTTGGTGAGTGTCTGTTCATAAGTCAAGTCAAGTCAAGTCAAGTCAAGTCAAGTCAAGTCAAGTCTTTTGTTTATTTTGTATCTGTTCACGTTCTAAAATAAACTGCACTTGGGTTCTGCAACTTGCCTCCAGTGGACTCAATCGTTACAACACTACTGTTCAAATGTTTTGGGTCAGTAGGATTTTTTTGTTGTTTTTGAGTCTAAGTAATAATAATTACACGTACTTACTATATATAAGGTTAAGGTTTGGTTTAGGGTTAGTTGCATGTAACTATGCATAATTGACAGTTATTACCATAGTAACTACATGTAACGTGTAACAGGGACACTGTAATATAAATTGCAATAATATTAATTAATATTAAATAGTAATAAAATAGTATTTCAACAAACTAAATACTTTTAAAAATTAATAGTAATCAAATATTATTACAGTAAAATATTAAATATTAACCATTAAACAAACTATTTTAGATTTTATTATATTTTAAAATGTAATTTTATCATGTGATGGCAAAGCAGAATTTTCAGCAGCCATTACTCCAGTGTTCAGGGTCCCATTTTTTTTTTTTTATGTTGAAAACAGTTGTGCTGCTTAACAATTTTTGGGAAATATGATGCATAGAAATAAAGAAATAGGATTTTTTTGTAACATTGCAAAAGTCTTACTTTCACTTTTGATCAATTAAATGTGTTCTTGCTGAATAAAAGCATTAATTTTGTGCGCACAAAAACCATGTGGTAATGTAGTAAATTCACTGTCAAGTTACATTTATCTTGTTTTGAAACGTTTTAAAAATATATTAATGTTTACGGATTGACCCAACTTATTTAATTTATTAGGTGTCTCACTGTAACCGAAAATTTGGCGTTTTTTTTCTAACAAAAAGAGGAACAAGTCAAAATGATTTTATTGTGATAATCAACATTATGCCACATTTCAACATAGAAAATTGCTTCAATTTTGCATACTGAATGTGTTTATGTAAATGTGGACCTTATATGTTATATGTGCTTATATGACATCATTAGCATGACATCAGACACGCGCACACACACACACATTAACAGGAGGGTTACACCGGCAAGCCAGAGCAAATGCCAGTACATATAAAACTGATCTCTCTCTTCCATTCTCTTGTTTTTAAACTCTCCATTAATAATCAATGCTAAGTGTTAGGAATTATGGTGATTTTCCTGCTTGTTCAGGAAGATGGGGATGGGTAATATGAGTGAAAGATTGCATTGTGATCTAGCAATACCTTAAAGGTGGGGTAAGTGCTTTCTGGTAACCGATGCTGATATTTCAAAATCACCAAAACAAACACGTCCTATTTTGGTAGCTCCGCCCCACACATACGTACGCAACGCAGGCAACGACTATGGCAGAATCTGCTGTGCCAGCCGCCGAGGCTATGATGTCATCAATAAGTGAAAGCAATGTGTGTTACTATGGTAATCCAGGTCGAATGTTCAATGAAAAAGTCATCCCTTACATCCCAAAAACACAAACACCGTTCTCATGAACAACTCGATAGCACGAGCACGACAGCCCAACTAACGAATATATTACAATTGTGACAAGATTAGCGGGTTATATCGATCACTAAAAGAGGAACCAAAGGAAACAAACATATATTAGGAGTTTATTATCTTACTTTTCGGACACACTGCGAGCTGACGCTTGAAACAGACAGTGGTTTGGGATGTGGAAATGAATGGGTCTTTATCATAGTTGACGTGAACGACGATACGACTGCAAATGGACAAACAAGCGAACATGACACACGAGCATATTCAAGCAAAAGCTAGCATATATTAGTTCTGTGAAACAAAACAAAACCAATGTTACTCGTGTGACCGGTCTGGATATTCGCTCTGCGCTGTGTTCGCAATTAAGGCAGACCGGACAACAGAAATTCCGCAGACCATTTTTTATTCTGGGTGAATAAAAAAAAGGGACAATTTATGAAAAAGAGGCCTTTCTTCACCGTTTCGCCATTGGCCTTTCCCCAGCCGCGCTTACTGCGAACTCAACTTCATATTACAATTTTCAGATAAACTGCATATGATCAGATCAACAATATTTAACATTTTTCTCACTATAAAACATTTTTCATGAATTCAAAACAATATTAACAGGAACATGGATATAAAACATACCTGGGTGAATAAAAAAAGGACAATTTATGAAAAAGAGGCCTTTCTTCACCGTTTCGCCATTGGCCTGTCAGTCAAAACAGATCATTTTAGCCACAGATCTTGGTTAACAAACACTCTCAAAACGAATACATACTTCATGTTCCATTACCCTTCAATAAAATTAAACTTCATTTTTAACACAAAAATAGATATTAAATGGCAAGAAACAAACTCATTTTAAGCTTTTTAGAGAGCGCTCGAGCAAACCTCACCTTTCCCCAGCCGCGCTTACCGCTGAAGGAAAGCAACCGCAACTTATTTTTTAAAGGGGACACGTACCATATTTAACAATTACAACAAACACTGAAGTAATGCACATATAAACATAGAAAACAGCTCAAATAACAGAAATTAATATTAAAAGAATTGCCAGAATACAAAATAATTATGTAAATTGATAAAGGGAGAGATTTTTTGTGAAATTAATAAATTGATATAACATGTTACACTCGCCTATCGAGAAGAAATAAAGCAACCTCGGCGTCCGATTGCAGGCCTTAGCGCTCCTTGAGTTCTCTCCAGCGCTGGAAAGCTGATACTTCTTGCCTGATCATAAGCCTTCTTTTGTTCCATAGACATTTTCCACGTTTTTTATCTGCCATCTCTCTCTTTCTGTCGTCGCTCGGCTAATGTCCGTCCTGTGTGCCGTGTCTTTTGAATAATGACGTGCACTGAGCGATCTCTTCTTCCCATCATTAGTAGACACGCCCCTTACTGCTGATTGGCTACAAGTTTGTTTTGGTACTCGGCCCGAGACACTTTAGTAACTAGGCAAGTAATTAGGCAATAAGGCCCCCCGCCCCCCACACCCTTAGTGTGCCAAGACATTTCCATTGAAAGTATAATTGATGTATTTAAATATATTTGTAATTACACATTAATGATGTTTCAATTTAGTGTATTTAAAATATATTAACTTTAAATGTAAAAAGTTACACACTGGTTCAGATTACTTTGTAACTTGTTAGTCAACACATCAAAATAAGTGAAGTGACGTGAAGGCCATCATTAAACTATATGCTATTACTGTTAAGAACAGTAAGAACAGTTGATTCTATGTACACTACAGGTGCACTTTCAATACAATTAAGCACACTTATTTTTCAAAAGGATAATGGCCACGATATCTTGTTTTTTTCCTGTGTAAATTTGAGAGCAACAGAAGAGGAGAACATTTTCTGTCTTTTTTTGTGTGTCGCTGGAAAAAGAAAGTCATATTAGAATGAATACATGAAGGTAAATAAATGATGAGAGAATTTCTGGGTGAACTATTCCTTTGAAAGCAGGAAAATAAAGACACATTTTCCCGGTGAAACTGTGAGAGGTACTGTCATGCTGTCTGTCTCATCTGTGTCTGTGGCATTACCCTCTGGAGTGTAAACCCGAGAACAGAGTGTTCCTCATCCCTCACGCAACATACACACAAAAACACACAGTCCTTTTCAAAGCTCGCATGGGCATTCACTCACACACACTTCATTACACTCCTTCAGGGGCTCGATACACTCACAAGCCGACGCCAAAAAAGCATTTATTATTTACCTTTACATAATAGTCCTGGAAGATTTATCTTAATGCCTCCCGCTTGCATTTCTTTTCCCTTTTTTGCGAGTTTCAACCCCCCTGCAGCTCTCTTTTTCTTTGTCATTTTCAAAGAAGGCACCCCATTACGTAACACGTCGTTTTCTCTCTGCATCTTTGAGTCTTTGTGTAAGACGAAGAGAAAGAAGCAGAGTAGGAGTGGACCTGCCAAAGAGTGTTTGAACACATGCTCTCCACCATACACACACCCTTAGTGTGCCAAGTCAGAGATTGATAACACTGCAGTCAATCACGATGGCCAAGGAATTTACACAGCCGACACCATCAGACTCATGTGGCGGAATTCAGAGAAACCCTATTAGTGCTGTCAGTCAAAACTCAAACAAACAGCTGTGATTGGCAGAGGAATACAGGAAACACAGTGAGTGGCAGACAGGAAGTGTACAACATGAAGGCAGCAGTAAAGAGAGTGGCTATGTTTGACAATAGTACAACTACTAATAATACTAATACTATTACTAGTACTTTTATGTGTAGTATATAACCAGAGGAAACTGTGCCTACAGAAGCACACAATGCAGAACAGTCATCTTGATCTTTCATTTCCAGAGTGATGACTGAATCAGAAGTACTATACTGTATAATATTTTTGGTCACACTTTAGTTTAGGGTCCAGTTCTTACTATTAACTAACTATTAACTATGACCTTTGCCTCAATAAACTCCTAATTACTGCTTATTAATAGTTAGTAACATGGTTGTTAAGTTTAGGTAATGGGTATTCTACATTGTGGTCATGCAGAATAAGGCATTAATATGTGCTTTATAAGTACTAATAAACTGTCAATATCCTAGTAATATGCATAAGCAACTAGTATATAATGAGAACTGGACCCTAAACTAAAGTGTTAACATATTTTTTTACTGAGTGATTATCATATTTTCATATACCATGGCATTTACAGTGGGGAGAACAAGTATTTGATACACTGCCGATTTTGCAGGTTTGTCCACTTAGAATGTAGAAGTCTGTAATTTTTATCATAGCTACTCTTCAACTGTGAGAGACGGAATCTAAAACAAAAATCCAGAAAACCACATTGTATGATTTTTAAGTAATTAATTTGCATTTTATTGCATGACATAAGTATTTGATACATCAGAAAAGCAGAACTTAATATTTGGTACAGAAACCTTTGTTTGCAATTACAGAGATCATACGTTTCCTGTAGTTCTTGACCAGGTTTGCACACACTGCAGCAGGGATTTTGGCCCACTCCTCCATACAGACCTTCTCCAGATCCTTCAGGTTTCGGGCTGTCGCTGAGCAATACAGACTTTCAGCTCCCTCCAAAGATTTTCTATTGGGTTCAGGTCTGGAGACTGGCTAGGCCACTCCAGGACCTTGAGATGCTTCTTACGGAGCCACTCCTTAGTTGCCCTGGCTGTGTGTTTCGGGTCGCTGTCATGCTGGAAGACCCATCTTCAATGCTTTTACTGAGGGAAGGAGGTTGTTGGCCAAGATCTCGCGATACATGGCCCCATCCATCCTCCCCTCAATACGGTGCAGTCGTCCTGTCCCCTTTGCAGAAAAGCATCCCCAAAGAATGATGTTTCCACCTCCATGCTTCACGGTTGGGATGGTGTTCTTGGGGTTGTACTCATCCTTCTTCTTCCTCCAAACACGGCGAGTGGAGTTTAGACCAAAAAGCTCTATTTTTGTCTCCTCAGACCACATGACCTTCTCCCATTCCTCCTCTGGATCATCCAGATGGTCATTGGCAAACTTCAGACGGGCCTGGACATGCGCTGGCTTGAGCAGGGGGACCTTGCGTGCGCTGCAGGATTTTAATCCATGACAGCGTAGTGTGTTACTAATGGTTTTCTTTGAGACTGTGGTCCCAGCTCTCTTCAGGTCATTGACCAGGTCCTGCCGTGTAGTTCTGGGCTGATCCCTCATCTTCCTCATGATCATTGATGCCCCACGAGGTGAGATCTTGCATGGAGCCCCAGACCGAGGGAGATTGACCGTCATCTTGAACTTCTTCCATTTTCTAATAATTGCGCCAACAGTTGTTGCCTTCTCACCAAGCTGCTTGCCTATTGTCCTGTAGCCCATCACAGCCTTGTGCAGGTCTACAATTTTATCCCTGATGTCCTTACACAGCTCTCTGGTCTTGGCCATTGTGGAGAGGTTGGAGTCTGTTTGATTGAGTGTGTGGACAGGTGTCTTTTATACAGGTAACGAGTTCAAACAGGTGCAGTTAATACAGGTAATGAGTGGAGAACAGGAGGGCTTCTTAAAGAAAAACTAACAGGTCTGTGAGAGCCGGAATTCTTACTGGTTGGTAGGTGATCAAATACTTATGTCATGCAATAAAATGCAAATTAATTATTTAAAAATCATACAATGTGATTTTCTGGATTTTTGTTTTAGATTCCGTCTCTCACAGTTGAAGTGTACCTATGATAAAAATTACAGACCTCTACATGCTTTGTAAGTAGGAAAACCTGCAAAATCGGCATATAAAATACTTGTTCTCCCCACTGTATATGACACCCCAAAGGTACTTTAAAAAACAAACAAACATTAACATGGTATTGTGAAATACAAAATGTCATTCTGTTCTTATAAATTACTTTTTTTTTGTAAGTATCAGGTATCATAATTATATGGTACTTCACTTTACTTTCTACAGTATTTTTAAAGCAGTGGTTCTCAACTGGTTTAACCATGGGACCCACATTTTCCCATGGTCATTATGCTGCGACCCAATTTTATTCAGAACTTTTTTAGAAATTTGACCTAATTCCTAAAAAAATATAAATATAATTATGAACAAAATATAGTAAATTTGCTTTTAAAAACCAAGAAAATTTATTTCACAAAAATGGTTGATACACATAAGTACGATCCCCCTGTAGTCAATAATTGTATCCCTTAAAACTCATCTTTGATCACCAAAATTACATATTTAAAGGTTTTTTTTCCAGTGAAAAAATTTTTCTTCATGCCTTAAAATAGCTTTACACCCTTGCTTCACTTAGTATACGCAGATTCATGAATATGCAAATGAGCCCCGCCTCCACTCACTCACACCAGCTCCGAGATCCACTCACTCAACTTTACTGTAGCAAACGCTGCACAATGGCAAGTGGAAATACTGGTTTAATTTAGCCATACACACTATATTGCCAAACGTATTGGGACACCCTTCCAAATCATTGAATTCAGGTGTTCCAATCACTTCCATGGCTACAGGTGTATAAAATCAAGCACCTAGGCATGCAGACTGCTTCTACAAACGTTTGTGAAAGAATGGGTCGCTCTCAGGAGCTCAGTGAATTCAAGTGTTGTACCGTGATAGATTGCCACCTGTGCAAAAAGTCCATTCGTGAAATTTCCTCAGTACTAAATATTCCACGATCAACTGTTAGTGGTATTATAACAAAGTGGAAGCAATTGGGAACAACAGCAACTCAGCCACGAAGTGGTAGGCCACGTAAAATCACAGAGCGGGGTCAGAGCGGGGTCAGTGCGCAGAAGTCGCCAGCTTTCTGCAGAGTCAATAGCTACAGACCTCCAAACTTTGTGTGGCCTTCAGATTAGCTCAAGAACAGTGCATAGAGAGCTTCATGGAATGGGTTTCCGTGGCCGAGCAGCTGCATCCAAGCCTTACATCATCAAGTGCAATGCAAAGCATCGGATGCAGTGGTGTAAAGTACACTGCCACTGGACTCTACAGCAGTGGAGACGTGTTCTCTGAAGTGTGTTTATTCCCATAAACACACTCCTTGTGGAAAGCCTTCCCAAAAGAGTTGAAGCTGTTATAGCTGCAAACGGTGGGCCAACTCCATATTAAACCCTACGGATTAAGAATGGGATGTCATTAAAGTTCATGTGCATGTAAAGGCAGGTGTCCCAAAACTTTTGGCAATATAGTGTAGCAATCCTACTAACCAAAGTTAGTAAGTTCGTTTGAGCCACCACAGTCATTTAAAAATATACAAAATAACACAAAGTGAAAATTAAGTGGTATTTTACCATCGTAAATACATAATACTAACATGAACTGTTAATGAAACATATGGACACTCATTCTGATGAATAGAATGAAGTTCTTAAGTAATTTATTGGTACTTTTTGGTAATTTCATGCCTTACTAATTGACAACATAACTACGACATTGCATGCTCGTAATTTATTTTGCTCTTTATTTATAGTGAAGTGCAATTGAAGAGTGAGTGCTACGAAGTGAGCACAGTTTAACATCTGACAGGACAGGAGAGTTAGTTTTTCTGAGGCGAGAGACTTTTTATTCACTGTAAACCCGAATAAGTTGGCAAAAATTGAGGCAATCATCAAGAAATGTAAAGTTTAAGTAAGCAGAACTTGCAGATTTGTATTTTGTACTCATACATTTTAATTGCGCAACTTCAAATATTTGAGTAAGCTAATTCATACATTTAACTTTGAAAATTATCAACTTAAATATTTTTTAGTAGTGGAAACTTGGCTAGCTTTAACTAGATAATTCAATAAATGCTACCTTGCTAACTGGTAACACAATGCTTTGATAGCATTAGCATAGCACAGCACAGCACTTGCTGAATGAGTACAGCAATATAGAACATTTAACACTGTATATATGTTATCAAACTAAGCTCACGCTCCACTTGTCACCATGATGGTAACCCTCCCAAAAAAAACATAACAGAGACTCTTTCAAACTATCATAGCAAACCATTAACACTACTAAATCTCCCACTTAACATTAATCTTGCACAAAAAAAACTATTAAACACTTATTTTTAGCATTTACTTTCCCTTTTGAGTGTCATGGCAAAGCATGCTGGGAAATAGAAATCCCAGCCCAGTTTCAGTTAAATTTAAGTTTAACTGAAGTTCTAAATTAAAAAAAAACAAGTTCATAAAACTCAAAACAATGAAACAATTCAGATCACTTAAAATGTGTCAGTTTTGTAAACTCAAAAGAAAAAAAAAGTTCTAAATACTCATAAAAGTTAATTTGATTGAACTAATTTTTTTATTTGAGTTGGCTCTACTCAAACCAATTAATTATTTTGAGCGTTAGGGTTTACGGTGTTTCGTAACAAGTTATGAACTGGCTGGATCGGCACGGAATGGAACGGTTAAGCAAAGAGAACGGTTTGGCTCGACGGTGGGAAAAAGCGGCTACGGTTCTGTATTGAGTACATCTCTCACAGGTTCAGGAATGAAAGCTGGGCAGTGATGCTGAGATAGCATGACTCAATCTTTCAAGCGCTCTCGTCTCATCAAGGCAGCACTTTCACAATGTGCTTTAATAAAGAACTTCCGTTTCCGTGGAGCGATGTGGCTGCAACAGCTGGGCTGTGAAAGCTCGAGCAGATGAGATGACGTCCGTAGCCCTCTATGCAGCTGAATGCTGTTATTTATTACAGTCATGCATGATCATTAGCTGGCATGTTCCTCATCTCCACCCCCACACCAATCTCCAGGCACTCGGTTACAAAGGCCACTGATCACGGATCGCTCAAACTGACGTTAAATGCTTCTGTGCAATTGTTGATGAATGATTCAGAAGTTCTACCATCTTTCATTTGCAATTTAGCAATCGGACATAAAACAGGGCTTGAAGTTTTGTTTTCTTCAATAAATGGTCAGTGAAAGGATAACCTCAGGTTAATACTGAAAAGTAACTCAATTTTTTACTTCAATAATAGGATATCAATTCAACAGATTAATGGCATAATCACTGTATTGTTAGATACAGAAGGTCAAGACATTTGAAGTGTTTAATGCTAGCTAATTTTTAAGCAAAGGTTATTTTCATGTTATATAAAAAATGTCTCAAAAAATGGCATTTGTACTAGTGGTTTAAAAGAAAAGTAATGGGACACGAAAGTGGTTCATATTTATAGATTGTGCCATTTGATAAGTGCCTAAACCACAAAGTATACTGGTGTTTAAAATAACTAATAAATGTATTTTATTATCAGTAGACAAGCATTAAGATGTTATTTGTTTGTTGCTCGAAAGTGTGAATGATAAAGGTGACTCAGGCAGAGATCAATGAGACTGACAGCTCAAGGTCAGTACATAGACCATCTGCTTATTGATCCTGGATTAGTTTTCGTAGAAACCCACATATATTCCAAGAAATTGCCTTATGTTCTTGAAGGCATGGTGAGAAGTGTGAGTAGATGAGTATTATAGCAGAATTAATAATGCAAGACTTTCTCATCATTCAGACAAGCAGAAGAAACATCGTAAACATTGCTTTTTATGCATGAACGTAATTCTAGCCAATCCGTTCAATCAATCATTAGGGATATTCTGGTGTAGATGCCTTCAAAGGTCTTACATTGAGTGATCTAATGCCTATTTCCTAGCAGTGACCTTATGCTGTCCATCCTTGACTCCTGGGAAGCTTTTATGCTCTCATATACCAGATGGACAAATGCAGGATTAGAAGGAGTGTGCACCTTTTCCCCAAACACCATAAATAATTGAGCGCTAGCAGAGGTCATTCCTGGAGCAGGTCTAATTAAGGACGGAGGTGGAGCGTGGAGTCTGGAGGTTTCTGGTCCATGAAGGCGAGGACAACACCTCACCGGGTGCGTTTGTATGTGTCAGTCAAGACATGCTTGTGCTGTAGGTTTCACCCCAAGTGCATAGTGAGAAAAGTTCGGCCTACACATTTGGCTATATTTGCATGTCTTTGGTGTGTGTTTTTTAATGATTTGTTTGTTTTCTAATGATAAATACAAAGTTCTGTCATGAAAATAAAGATGACACAGGCTGTTAGGTCCTTAACTCAGTCTGCTTGCAATCACATCGTTCTCCATAGTTTCAAAAACTTGGTCAGTGTCTACATAGCAGTTTTCAGCACGCTTTCGAAACTCCACCTTCCCAAGCTTCCCCAGATTAGCTACACCTGCAAAAAAGGGCAAACCACCCCTTGTGGAAAAAGTACACTTTAAAAAAAAATACTTATTATAGAAACAATATTCTTCAAAAGAATATGTTTATGTGTAAGCAGAATGTAATGTTTTCGGGAAACTAAATTGCATGTTAATTGCAATTACATTAAAAGGTATTATAGTTTAAATGTATATTAAATGAAAATAGCTGAACTTTAGAGTGCATTTCGACCCACTTTAATAGGGCTTAAGCACATCTACATAATTTAATAATTAATTATATTGTCTTTAAAATATGGTTAAAGTGCTGCATGTACTAACAAGCATTTATGCCAAACTAATATATACTTGAATGCATTTTCTAGGGGTGTGCCTGAAGCCGAATACCTTATTTGGAATGGCACAGAAAATGGCTTCAAAACGAATAACGAAAAAAAAAAATATTCAGGAGACACAGTCACTCCTCGTGTTTGCTTGATAACAGCTGAGCCAGGGGATAGCACAATATTATAAATAATACTCTAAACCACTACACTATGAGTGTGTGAAGTGAATGAGTGAAAACTCTATGAATTAAATGAGCACAGCACAATTACAAAATAAATAGCCGCGTCTCTGCGTCTCTCAGAAATCAGAGCATTCAACTAATATCAACTAAAATACTACATCATACACATTTTGTACTATTTGGTATGTCTATTTTAATGTATTAAACCTTGTATGATATGATACATGAATGAATGAAATAAGCACAGAATGATCGCCAATCAAATAGCCACATTGTCGTCTCTTGAGTCTCTCAGAAGCCACTGCTGGGCAAAAGTCCTCCATAGTGTCGCCGAATAGGCCCCCTTGGAAGATGGGGTAATGAGAAAGCATCCTTTCTCAGCATCCTTCCTCCGCACAAGGTTGAGCCATCGGTAGCGCTCCTAAACCACGAAAGTAGACATCACCCGACCAAATGCCTGCACTGTGACCTTAGGGACACCCCTAGGGCGATATTGGTGACCAAGCGCGGTTTCTGCATGAACGCTGGGTCGGGACTATCCTCATGCATGTCCATGGCATGCAGACCGGAGGTAGCCTGTCCATCAGCGCAGTAAGCTCTTGCCCTCAGGAATGACGTGAAGATGCTTTGGACAGGAGTCTCGGACGGTTCCTCCAGGTGGCGGCGTCTTGTTGGCACAGGAGCACCACAATCGTCTGCTGGGAACACCACAATCACCTGGGAACGTTGGAGTAATCCCTGACTGACCCACCATCGAGGGTAATGAGGGCGGAAGAACCAGAGAAACATGATCTAGCAGTAAAAAGTTCCTTCCACAAATTTGTGAGCTCCTCATGCACCTACGGGAAGAGAGGAACTGGGGCGGAGCTCAGAAACCAATCATCTAACCACGAAGGCTCGGGGCAGGAGGAATCCACTCAAGCTTGTGGTAGCCCGGGCAAGCAGCACCAATCTCAGTGCCAGACTCATTCTGCGTAACCACCTGTTGGTGGAGCCCAGGTGAGTCTTCCGTGCCAGAAGGCAAATACTCACCCTCCGATGCTGCGATTGACAAATCATCCTCATCTTGAGTGCCGAATAAGAAAGTAGGTTCACCCGCAGGGGAACCGCCTAACTCATCCATGAACTTGACCGGGAGAGACGAGCATGCTGAGGAATTAAAGGTCCGTGGGGACTCACCCGGTGGAAATGTTTCCATTGGTACCCTCAGATTACCCTCAGCCCTTGCTGCCGGTGCCTTGTGCATAGCAACAGAAGGACTAGTACAGGAAGCAACAGAGGTGAATTCTGCTTAGAAAAGCAGGAAAGTCACGATCGTAATGTTCCCATGCCCACTCTCTCGCAATGAGTGCATGTACCATCCACAAAAGCTGCTCCAGCATGTGCATGGCCCAAACTGCAGCAGCGATCGTGGCTGTCTGATGGAGTCAGGTGTCGACCGCATCCAGAAATACATCTTTAAGTAAAAAGCATCTTTAAGTAGACGTTCTTCGTCTGTGTTTGCTCTTTTAGGGGAAATGTCTCTTTTATAGAATAACTCTATTGTTAGGGAATATTCTCTTTTGGAAAATGATCTTTCTAGTTGCTTGTTGAAGCACATAGGGGGACTCTCTTGCACTTATCTGTGCGTATGTGAGAACCGCTGAAATGCACCATAGGAATCCAACGAAGCTTCTAGGCAGAGGTGAATGGAGAGAGAATCACAGATGCATTTTCTCGGCTCTGAAGAACAAATCTGAATGAGTCGATGCAAGCCACCTCCTTTTATACCCGTATGTCCAAAAAGTGGAGCCAAAAAGTATATCTTCCTGCACTGAAAGTCAATCAGAAGGTGAAACTGCCATTGAAATAATTGGGAATGCTAACAGATAGCTTTCTCCAGGTAATAGAGCTCTTTGGTTGGAGAGAAAGGGATGAACAATAAGAGGGCTATGTGACGTCAGCTAAAAGAAAAGCTGTTTCAGAAGTGGAGCAAGGGGTACTAAATTTCTTACATTTTATCTTTCAAAATAAGATCAGGAGTCTTGTATTATTAAAGTAAATAAGGTCAATTTAGAATGCATGGAAAAGTTTACAAACAGGCTAAATACTTTAAAAAGATACTAAAAGATTGTCATGGGTCAAGTAGAAAGCAATTTTACCGCAATAACAACAGCTTTACTAAGAGGTGAGAGGTGCTGGTCTTTTTTTAGTCCTACATAACATTAATCTGATTGGTGATAATGTGAACAGGCTGCTTTGGGATGAAATCGTCATCTATTTTCATTCTTTCACAACTCGTCTCTTTCTTTTCTCTCCTCTCATCCCATTTGGCTTGTAATCTGTAAGAATGTCTATGTCTGTGTGAACATGTCTGGTTTAGGTGTGTGGGGAATTGGCTCCTCTTCCCCACATGCGGGGACAAGAATGGGAGATAATGGTTAGTGCTGTGCCCCTCGAGTCTTGCGGCGTGTAAATTACATCTAGTTTCGCCTCCATGGAGTCAAGGGCTCTCTCCCCATCAGAACCGTGCATTGTTCCCTTCCCCGTCATCCCCAAATCTACCGAGATATTTCTGATAACATTAGGTTAATAGGGATGTGACCTGTTCTTTGTGTGGGAGAGAGAAAAAGATGAAAAATACAGCAAGAGACATGTTTGTGGTGTTAGTGTACGGGTGTGTATAAGAAACCAGACTTTTGAGCATCAGCATTAAGCATTTGATTCATGCAACGATTCATCCCAGCATTTGTTTCTTTTTTTTTTTCCCTTTTTCTTCTTTTTTTGTTTTTTTAAATGTGAGCCTGTAACTTTCAAATCAAACTCGATCTTCTGGTGAAACAACAGACTTCTTTCTGATGACATATGCTGGACTTCTCCAATCATATCATCCACATAAAACCCCGCCCTTTTCTTACAATAGACTGCCTCTCCATTTGCCAAATCTGCCACCATCCAATCAACAACCGATGGATCGAGCCAAATCCCCATTCTACTTTTTTTTTAAAAACTTTTTATGATAATCCGATTCACTAGGATGTACGTCACAATACAGAAGAAAACATCTGTTGCTACTTCCGTTACATCATGACTTTTAAAGATTAAACAACCAGAACAACATAAAATCATGCCCTTGTCTTAAAATTTCCTTTTTTTGAATGGCAATACGTGAAAAGCCATTGTGGTCCTCGGTAACATAAGGCAGAAGGTTGGCTGAAGCCAGGTACACAGACTGGAGAACGGCAGGCGTTCTCTGATCCACTTAATCCATGAAAAAGGCAGTGACTTGGACCGCAAGCATAAGGCCACACCCCATCCTGTGCCAGTCAAAACGCACAAGAACACAGCAGTGTGTTTTTCATTAGCCTCCTGATGGGCCGGGCTCCAGGGTCAGGGTGGCAGCAGACCATTTGGGCATGGAGGTGAAAGAAGAGAGAGGGCAAAGAAAAAGGTGAATACTGCCGGTGGAACAGAAAGCAGGCCTAAAATGAAGATTGAATATGGAATTCAGGCTCACACACAGATTGATGGAGGGTGGAAATGCTTAGCATGGAGAGAAAGTGTGTAAGACGAATATAGGAATCACATCCCTGTGGAGTTTAATAAGAGAGATGCTTGAAATGTATCTGCAGTTGGTCCCCCCAGGATTTCACGATGGCAAGTATTAAAGTAGTTCTAACCTCACAGGAAAAGGTGGTGATTTCCTATTAATTTGTGCAATGTGAATATAGGTCCCCTTTAAGGTTAGGATGAGTACCTAGTTTAGTATATAGATGTAAAACAGCTCTGTAAAATAAAGTGCTACCATTATTATTATTATAGTAAATACATGTAATGTACATGTATCTGTACAATATCATTTGTACGATTATTAGGGAAAAAAGTAAGCATGAAGGTCCACCCTTAACACCAAGGGAAGTGAGGTTAGTGGTAGACCTTTTGGTTTTTTTGGTTGAACAAATGCTTTATTATAACAAACTTGAAAACATTTGTTTGTTTTGTTGATTAAAATTTCAATGCAACATGTCTAATCAACTAAATTCAATACATGATTATGAATTAGATTAATAACTTATTTTTATCATTAATTTATTCAAATGTTTAAGAAAAATAGAGTCCTATGGAATTTTTCTTTTTATGATTTAATACAAATATGTTATCAAAAAATAGTGGTAATCAAATAAAATGTAACAAACTTTTATCCTTTTATTTTTTGGCAAAGTGCTGCAAAACAGATTTACTAAATTAAACCAAGTTATAAACATACCTTTATCTGCACAGAGGGATGGTGTTCCCGAACATGTTCTATGTGTTTCCTCCTTTTGCAGCCACTTTGCATCCACATTTTTTGCAAATTGGATATCCAGGACAACCACACCTTAATTATTTGTTTCTATATCCAAAGTATTTCCATACTAGCCAGGGGATCACGACGGCGTTTCGCTTTCAGCTGGGTCTGCATCACTGTCGTCTGTCTTGTCCGTCTCCATCTTTTTGTGATTTTTGCGCGTTTGTTCTCCCGCCCTTCAATTCAATGCAGTCGTTTCCGGAGCGCGATTAGTTGGCCGATTATTTTTTCGATTAATCGATTAATCTGATTTAAAAAACAAAACAAAACATTTTTTATTTTATTGACAAAACACACTATTCCACATTCTGCCCAATGCCGTCCTTCAAACAAACGTGTCAGCTGAGTGCTATGAAAACATACATAGTGAATATATCTACCATTACAACCACTGAACCATGGTTTTACAACAGATAAAACAAGCAAAAAATAAATATATAAATAAATAACAGGGTTATTGTAGTTATTCCACGGTAACCACAAATTAATCAAAGTTTTGCTTCAAATCCATAGTTTAACTATGGTATTTGTGTGGTTCTACAAATGGTAATCAATACGCCAACAAAACATGGTTCTACTATAATACAGCCATGGTTAATTTTCTTAAGGGTATATCTGTGCTATACATGATGTTCAAAAGTTACTAAGCAAAAGGACAGTTTAAACCCTACATTAAAATGATGTTAAAGAAAAACAAAACAAAACAAAAAATAAAAATTCACAAACTCAGTGTTAGCAGATAAGAGGAATGTTCTGCGGGAACACACACACATAAGTAACCTGTTACTGTCATTTCTTAATCCTTTAAATAGGCTATAAGAAACGTCTTACATTTATATTTAATTACACGCTGTTATCCCTTTACAGTTACTACTCTCATAAAATACTTGAATTACATGTTGACTTTTAAACCTAAATTTAGCGTCCAACAGCAGATGTTTCAGCTAAATGAATGCTTTTGCGCTTTATATTAATTGTCTCCCTCTCTACTGCGTTCTGTCTGTTTGACGCTGTTTGTCTGTTCTGCATGCGCGTTCCCGCCGCACCGGCGCTCCTTCAGTGAAGTTTGAAGCTTAATGCAGACTGTCAATGCGCTTTCATGCAAAATGGAAATACTGGCATGAATTAGTAGCATTTACAGATGAGGATATAACTACTGTTCTCTATATAGATCAGGATATAACCTGTAAAATGAACGTTTTGCGCTGAGTTGGGTATGTTAAACGCTAACGCATACTTAAAAAAGCTTAAAATACAGAATTCTCATGTTTTGGGCGCTTGGATCATGTACCTTTCCCGCAGCATCTCACTCTGTTTCCAATGCACTATTTTTAGATGCATTTTGTCCACAGAAATGCATTATTCAGTGCTGTAATTTGGCCCGACTGGTGGAAGCTTTGCGTACAGATAGCAGACCTGACTAATCCATAATGAGAATCGTTGTCGATGATTTTCATTATCGATTATTATCGATTTTATCGATTAGTTGTTGCAGCCCTAGCTCCAACCCTAATCAAACACACCTGAACCAGCTAATTAAGCTCTTCAGGATTACTAGAAAGCTACAGGCAGGTGAGTTTGATCAGGGCTGGAGATAAACTCTGCAGGACAGTGGGCCAGGACCAGGGTTGAGAACCCCTGGTCTAAAGGATCTGCCCTCTTCTGGAAGGGGGGCGGGGAGCAGCAGCTCATTTGCATTTAAAGGGAAACAGTGCGTTTTTGCCCTTATGTTTTTTCTCACACCTAAATAGGGGCAAATTTGACAAGCTATAATAAATGATCTGGGGGTATTTTGAGCTGAAACTTCACAGACACATTCTAGGGACACCAGAGATTTAATTTTGTGTTACTCCCTAAAAAGTAACTAATTGCGTTAGTTACTCTTTATGGAAAGTAATGTGTTACGTTACTTTTGTGTTACTTTTTCTCACCTGGGCTGGGCTTGCTTGTTTGCTTTTAATTAAAAAAAAGTTTTGGAAAATGTAAAGGCCCTTTCACACCAAAAGTGAAATGAATAAACCTCAGGTTGAAGGAAATGCAAATGTACTCCTATACATTAGAGGGTGCAGTGAAGCCATTCTGGATTGCAGAAGAATAGGACCCATTTTTGCTTATTTGCATGGTTGAATTGGATCATCGAAAGTCAGCAGCAAAGACATTGGTTAATAAAGTGAGATTAAGTACATAAAGTATATCTGTGTCATTTAACAAATTAAATTATTGCAGGTTTGCGTTTGACTGTGTTTTTATTCATTTTGAAGAATACTGAATCTGGTTTTGTGCAAGTGAGATGAATAAATGCATGCTCACATTTAGTCCAGAACTACAGTAAGCTTCATGTTCACACAGCGCACACAACACCTCTGCACTTACTCCCGATTTCTCTCAACATGAGGACAGGAGAGCTGTCAGTCAATAAATAAGAAAACTAAGTAACTTGCGTTACTCAGGGTTCCCACTCTTTCATGAACACCAGATTCAAGGACTTTCAAGGACTTTTTAAAGCACCTTTTATTTTAAATCAAGCACAATAAATACGATAGGCGTGTTACTGCCAATCTGGACAGTATATCAAATACCTACATACAGTGCAGTACCTACGTGCAGTACATCATTACTGCAGTAACGCTAAGGCATATACTGACAACTAAAATAAAATTTTAGGGGCATGTGACTTTTTAAAAATCCAACAAGGAAAGAGGCTGGTACAGTGTACAAGTGAGATGAATAAATGCATCTCATACAAGAGAGCAAGCGAGTTTTAACGAGAGATGCAGTTTGCAGCTCTCTTATTCCTGCTTTTAATATTTATTTCACACTGGTTTTAGTTTTCTTTTTAATGAATCGTTACTTAATTAAAACATCAAAATATAGAGATAATATTGTGTACAAGAATTTTCCAATTAAATGAAAATATATGGAAAAGTTATTGGTTGGGCATTAAAAAAATGCAAAATTATTTATTAATCACCTGTACATGGTACCTTTTTAAAAATCAATTTTAAGGCTTTTAAGGCCTGCACACTGTGAGATCAGTGTTTATGGAAACATCCTAAACCATCAAAATGACTGTTAAAAAAAAAATAAATAAATAAAAAAAAATAACGACAAACTTTACAGTTGACAAAAACAAGTTTTATAAAAAATATTTATAAAAACTTCACATTTCAGCCTTTAAAACATTTTTTAAGAAAAGGCAAGAAACTAAATAAGTTATTATATGTATTAATTTAAAATATGAGTATACTTAATATTCTAGATATATTATTATTCTACATTTTTTTAAAAGCACATTAGCTTCTCATCGATCCACCAGTTAACATTTACAAGTCTGTGTGTAAGCTCTGTAAAAATATGGGTTAATATGCATTAGTCTGAACAAACCGACCGCTGAAAATGCAATTTCACTCTTTGACAGAAGATGGCGCTTATGGAACAGCAGAAATATATTGGTTTCCCCAGAACCTTTGTAAACATAGAAGCACTGTGCTTATAAACACTACTTTGTTACGCGTTATTCGTTGGAACTTTGATAAACCAATTTTTATGTAGCTCAACACTGAGCCAAGCATCACTGAATTTGCACTTCCCTGGCACTAAGCTAGTTAAAAAGCTCCACGTTATGTGCTCATTATGCAGAGCTGCCTGCATGTGATCACGATCCATCCATCCACATCCCCACTACCTACCCAATCAGTAGCGCTGTTTTGTTCTGGCTTTGGCAGCACATAAAGGCCAATTTTTGTAATAGCACCATGCTACTCTAACAAAATGTAGTTTATGCTTAAATCAAGCACTTTCAAGGACCTAGGTTTGTTTTCAATTACTTTCCAGTCCTTGAATCCATGTGTCTGAAATTCAAGTACTTTCAAGAAGCGTAGGGACCCTGGTTACTTATTTGAAAAAGTAACTTTTCTTTCTGTTGTGAATTTAAAAATAATGCATTACTCATTATTTGAAAAAAGTAATCGGATTACATAACTCGCGTTACTTGTAATGCGTTAACCCCAACACAGAAAATGACAAGCGTCAGATATATAGTAGAAAGAGAATCCGTGTATGCCTCATAAATTCACTGACACAGGTGCCCTGTGACTTCTGTGTGGACAGGGATGAACAAGCAACCAGAAAAGCATGTGTGTGTGTGTGCGCATGTAATTCGGTTTCTTCTCTCTCTCGCTCCACATCCCCCGCCTTATTCCAGACGCCGCCAAGTGAAGTTATTGCATGTGACACGCTTAGCAGTAGGAGAGGGGTGCGAGCTGAAAAAATTGCATTACTCAACAAAGCAGAATGCCAGAGGAACAAGATGAGATACATCTCTGCTTCTTGATAACACTGGAATTATTTAAAGTAGAAGAGGGGGAGAAGGAGTGGATAATATTTTCCAGTCTATATTTAGATTGGGAGCAATCGCAACAGAGCAGACAGGCGGAGCTTCTATCTGCTTCAGATGAGCTACACGGTGGGCCGTGAGCAGGCAGATCTATCTGTCTCTGAGCTTCAGATTAAACCACAAACTGAATCAGAGGGAAAACGGCAGTTCTAAAAGAACAACAGACACATTCTCATAGGCTGCATGAACACTGCAAGGCTTAATGCACAGATACAATATTGACACCTAGACGATTTTTCATCCTGTCTGATTGTATTCACTTTAAACTAGGGCTGTCAGTCAATTAAAATATTAAACCACAATATTAATACAGTTGCTTTTTAAGAGCAGAGGACTTCATAATATGTGTAATTATCACCAGTTTATGTGGATGATACTCACAGTGTCACGGTTCTGTTTGTGTTTGGACTTTCAGTTTGTGTTTTGATTCGTTCCTGTGCTCCTTTGTTCAGTTTCCCGCCACTCCTTTGTCTGTCTTAATTAGTTCATTTGTCCCAGCCGTATCTCGTGAATTATCTAGTTTGCTCCTTGGTTTGCCTATGTATATAAGCCCTCAGTTTCAGCCCAGTCTTTGTCCAGTCACTGTTATGTCTGCCTGTTCCTGAGTGTTACAATTAAAGTTTATGTTTGGATTTCATCTCCTGAGTCTTCAGCCTGTTCTTGAGCACACCACACCGTTACACACGGCAGAATATATGTGCATACAGTGGGGAGAACAAGTATTTGATACACTGCCGGTTTTGCAGGTTTTCCTACTTACAAAGCATGTAGAGGTCTGTAAATTTTATCATAGGTACACTTCAACTGTGAGAGACGAAATCTAAAACAAAAGTCCAGAAAATCACATTGTATGATTTTTAAATAATTAATTTGCATTTTATTGCATGACATAAGTATTTGATCACCTACCAACCAGTAAGAATTCCGGCTCTCACAGACCTGTTAGTTTTTCTTAAAGAAGCCCTCCTGTTCTCCACTCATTACCTGTATTAACTGCACCTGTTTGAACTTGTTACCTGTATAAAAGACACCTGTCCACACACTCAATCAAACAGACTCCAACCTCTCCACAATGGCCAAGACCAGAGAGCTGTGTAAGGACATCAGGGATAAAATTGTAGACCTGCACAAGGCTGGGATGGGCTACAGGATAATAGGCAAACAGCTTGGTGAGAAGGCAACAACTGTTGGCGCAATTATTAGAAAATGGAAGAAGTTCAAGATGACAGTCAATCTCCCTCGGTCTGGGGCACCATGCAAGATCTTACCTCGTGGGGCATCAATGATCATGAGGAAGGTGAGGGATCAGCCCAGAACTACACGGCAGGACCTGGTCAATGACCTGAAGAGAGCTGGGACCACAGTCTCAAAGAAAACCATTAGTAACACACTACGTCGTCATGGATTAAAATCCTGCAGCGCACACAAGGTCCCCCTGCTCAAGCCAGCGCATGTCCAGGCCCGTCTGAAGTTTGCCAATGACCATCTGGATGATCCAGAGGAGGAATGGGAGAAGGTCATGTGGTCTGATGAAACAAAAATAGAGCTTTTTGGTCTAAACTCCACTCGCCGTGTTTGGAGGAAGAAGAAGGATGAGTACAACCCCAAGAACACCATCCCAACCGTGAAGCATGGAGGTGGAAACATCATTCTTTGGGGATGCTTTTCTGCAAAGGGGACAGGACGACTGCACCGTATTGAGGGGAGGATGGATGGGGCCATGTATCGCGAGATCTTGGCCAACAACCTCCTTCCCTTAGTAAGAGCATTGAAGATATCAAATACTTATGTCATGCAAAAAAATGCAAATGAATTACTTAAAAATCATACAATGTGATTTTCTGGATTTTTGTTTTAGATTCCGTCACTCACAGTTGAAGAGTACCTATGATAAAAATTACAGACTTCTACATGCTTTGTAAGTGGGCAAACCTGCAAAATCGGCAGTGTATCAAATACTTGTTCTCCCCACTGTATCTATAAAATGACACTGAACCGAGGTTGATTTCAATAAAAATGAATAAAATATTTCCAAGTATTTCAAACACTGAAATATTTTTTAAGGTAATAAGAACATACCAACCTTGATTTGGTGGATAAAAAATTAAATGTTAATAACTAATTAATTGTTGAAATATAGGGCTGTGCCGGTCAACTTGACAACCATCCCGTGGCCGTGTACCATCGGTGGCTTACAAAAAAAATATAGGTTAGCAATTAAATGTTACATAACATTAAAACAGGCTTTATATTGCGTTTTGCGATCTGGTCACCCGATTTTCCACAAATTTGACAATGTTCCAGGAGTTATTCCACTGGACATGGAATCTTCACTCACGTCTCACCCATTTACACAGGGTATTTCACAGGGTATTATTCTTCCCTTTTGTTCACTTTTTATTACTACATTTGCATCATTTACTGTGGTAAAGTAAAAAAGCACTGTAGGACAGATTATACCTTTTTATTTGCATGCCAAATTCTATTTTACACAGTTTGTGCTTGTTAGACTTGGTAAGGCACGTCAAGATTATTTGTATAGCGCATTTCACACACAGCAGTAATTTAGTTTTGCTAACATAAAATATGCTCTTCAGACCTTTTACATCGGGAGAAGACATGAAGATATTAGACAAGAGATGATCTCTGTCCTGCTCAGTCCCACATCCACCATCCAACTACTAAAATGTTAACTAAAATTAAAATGAAAACAGAAAATACAAAAATAAAAACTAATTCAAAATATATATATATATAAAAAAATAGAATAGTATCTCAATGATACTAAAATAACACTGTAACTAAAAAAGAAACGTGTTTTCCATATTACCATCTCTAGATGGTTACACTTCCTAGACAATTTTTTACTCTATGACTGTCATATGCGCTGGCTGTAATGATGTACGCAAAGTTGAGGAATAAAACAATACAGTCCTTAATAATGAATCCAACAGAAACTTCAGGAAGAAAAACACAACCACACTACCATAAACGATACAGGACAAAGAACTAAGGAAAACTCAGGGCTTAAATACAAGGTGAGTAAAGAGGATAGAAATTAAACAACAGGTGAATGAAATCAGTAACTAACAAACTAGTGAACTAATGGTAGAACTAAAGACACCCCACCCCCACCCTGCAGAGCAGGCAGAAGGCAGGAAACCAGGGGAGATGACAGATGAAGAGACCAGGGTGGCGAAGATGGTGGGAGGAGCCAGGGTGGAGACAGGAGCAGGAGGAGTCTTGCAGAAACCCAAAGTCCAGCCAGGAACGAGGTCTACGGCGGCGTCGAGGGAGGGAGGACGCATGGTGGAGAAGCCCTCGAACATACCATGGGGATGGATGATGGAGACAGAGCCGAAGGTGGTGGAGCCCTGAGCACAGACGGTGATCAGAAGGAACTAGGCAACACCGCCGGTCCTGAAGGCCGGAACAGAGCTGCAGCGACGACCATCCAAAGAGGAACCGGGGTACCAGAGGGCTGAGGTGGAGCCAGAGCAACTGAGGGCCAACGAGGAGCCGGAGGGAGGGTGGAGCCAGAAGGAGCCGTAGGGGTGGAGAAACGGAGCGCAGCAGACGGCTCACAAGTCCAATGCACGACCCATGTTGCAAGGATCTGTACACAATTCCTGGAAGCTGAAAACATCCCAGTTTTTGCATGGCCAGCATACTCACTGGACATGTCACCCATTGAGCATGTTTGGGATGCTCTGGATAGACGTATATGACAGTGTGTTCCAGTTCCTGCCAATATCCAGCAACTTAGCACAGCCATTGAAGAGGAGTGGACCAACATTCCACAGGCCACAATCAACAACCTGATCAACTCTATGCGATGTGTTGCACTGCGTGAGGCAAATGGTGGTCGCACCAGGTATTGACTTTTTGGACCCCCCCAATACAGTAAAACTGCACATTTTAGAGTGGCCTTTTATTATGGACAGCCTAAGGCATACCTGTGCAATAATCATGCTGTCTAATCAGCATCTTGATATGCCACACCTGTGAGGTGGATGGATTATCTCGGCAAAGGAGAAGTGCTCACTAACACAGATTTAGACAGATTTGTGAACAATATTTGAGAGAAATAGGCCTTTTGTGTACATAGAAAAAGTCTTAGATCTTTGAGTTCAGCTCATGAAAAATGGGGGCAAAAACAAAAGTGTTGCGTTTATAATTTTGTTCAGTGTATATAGCACATTATACAATAGATTGTTTAATAGCAAACACTTTACAGCATTAAACATGAAAAAACAGTGTCAGTGTCTCTTTCAATTAGAATTACAACTCCAATTTCTACTATAAAGTGACTCTCCAGTGTATTCATGATTTCATTCGCGGATGTCTGACCTCGATGGACTGAACAGAAGAAATGAACTGGAGAAAATGTTCATGTCAAAGAAGGTGGAGTCTCAGAGCCACACCTACCTATTACATCATCGCCACGGACCAATGGTAGTTCGATGTTGTTTACCAGCCAGAGTGAACATTTACGGAAAGAGCTTTGGCTGTTTCGAACTTCCGAAACAAACACAAACAAACTCCGTTTTGGCCTGATTTTGTTTAAAATGACGTCACACCAGTTTAAGGATATCAGGGCCTTTATGGTCACATAAAAAGCGATTAAATGGCTAAAATGGTCCTCCACCTTCATTCCAGCATCATCTCAAAGATTATTTCTTTCCAGGACCTTGCATGTGCTAATTGCTTTACAAGCCTCTAAATCAGTTCACTTTAATTACATTTACCCTTCCCTGTTAAGACAAGCCCACAGCTTCCTGTGAATGCCACTAAACTGCAATTACTGTGAGCAAAACAGCTCTGCTGAATAAAGCACATGACAACATCTGTCTAAATCAATACATTATCGACACGTGGGCAGCAGATTGTCCATCAGTGAAATATCTTATCCAACATTGCTTCAGTGCATATTTGGCACCATGTGAACATCTACAGTGGGGAGAATAAGTATTTGATACACTGCCGATTTTGCAGGTTTTCCTACTTACAAAGCATGTAGAGGTCTGTAATTTTTATCATAGGTACACTTCAACTATGAGAGACGGAATCTAAAACAAAAATCCAGAAAATCACATTGTATGATTTTTAAATAATTAATTTGCATTTTATTGCATGACATAAGTATTTGATCACCTACCAACCAGTAAGAATTCCGGCTCTCACAGACCTGTTAGTTTTTCTTAAAGAAGCCCTCCTGTTCTCCACTCATTACCTGTATTAACTGCACCTGTTTGAACTCGTTACCCGTATAAAAGACACCTGTCCACACACTCAATCAAGCAGACTCCAACCTCTCCACAATGGCCAAGACCAGAGAGCTGTGTAAGGACATCAGGGATAAAATTGTAGACCTGCACAAGGCTGGGATGGGCTACAGGACAATAGGCAAACAGCTTGGTGAGAAGGCAACAACTGTTGGCGCAATTATTAGAAAATGGAAGAAGTTCAAGATGACGGTCAATCTCCCTCGGTCTGGGGCACCATGCAAGATCTCACCTCGTGGGGCATCAATGATCATGAGGAAGGTGAGGGATCAGCCCAGAACTACACGGCAGGACCTGGTCAATGACCTGAAGAGAGCTGGGACCACAGTCTCAAAGAAAACCATTAGTAACACACTACGTCGTCATGGATTAAAATCCTGCAGCGCACACAAGGTCCCCCTGCTCAAGCCAGCGCATGTCCAGGCCCATCTGAAGTTTGCCAATGACCATCTGGATGATCCAGAGGAGGAATGGGAGAAGGTCATGTGGTCTGATGAGACAAAAATAGAGCTTTTTGGTCTAAACTCCATTCGCCGTGTTTGGAGGAAGAAGAAGGATGAGTACAACCCCAAGAACACCATCCCAACCGTGAATCATGGAGGTGGAAACATCATTCTTTGGGGATGCTTTTCTGCAAAGGGGACAGGACGACTGCACTATATTGAGGGGAGGATGGATGGGGCCATGTATCGCGAGATCTTGGCCAACAACCTCCTTCCCTTAGTAAGAGCATTGAAGATGGGTCGTGGCTGGGTCTTCCAGCATGACAACGACCTGAAACACACAGCCAGGGCAACTAAGGAGTGGCTCCGTAAGAAGCATCTCAAGGTCCTGGAATGGCCTAGCCAGTCTCCAGACCTGAACCCAATAGAAAATCTTTGGAGGGAGCTGAAAGTCCGTATTGCCCAGCGACAGCCCCGAAACCTGAAGGATCTGGAGAAGGTCTGTATGGAGGAGTGGGCCAAAATCCCTGCTGCAGTGTGTGCAAACCTGGTCAAGAACTACAGGAAACGTATTTTCTCTGTAATCGCAAACAAAGGTTTCTGTACCAAATATTAAGTTCTGCTTTTCTGATGTATCAAATACTTATGTCATGCAAAAAAATGCAAATTAATTACTTAAAAATCATACAATGTGATTTTCTGGATTTTTGTTTTAGATTCCGTCACTCACAGTTGAAGAGTACCTATGATAAAAATTACAGACTTCTACATGCTTTGTAAGTGGGCAAACCTGCAAAATCGGCAGTGTATCAAATACTTGTTCTCGCCACTGTAATTAGTGTTATAATATCATAATATCAAAAATGTGACTTTTGCTGTATTTTAGAAAGTTCCCAGATCAAAAAAAGCTAAGCTCTAACAAAAATCTTTGGCATCAGTGTATGCAATATTGATGTGCTTCCTGTGGATTGATTTTTCTCCATGTATCAAATCCCGTTATCATACTCTTACACATATCATACATAAATCACCAGATTTAACAGCATTCAGAAGTCCATAGAGCTTAACTCGAATTGATCCCATAACATTTCTTTAATGCTTAAATTAGTGCCATTAAAAAGGCATTCTCCTCCTAATGGCTACATTACATTGCAGTACAAGTCTAAGAATATTAGTCACCAAAGTGCCGTTCATTTTAATACTCATAAAGTACATAGTAAAAATGACTGCGGTCATTAAAGCTTACCGGGAAGTACAGGAGGAGTGCTCCAAACATGATGGCCTCTAGCAGGATGAGTCCTGACGCTCTGATACTCTGAAACACATCAAAAAGAACATCACATGGGAAAACTTCTCTCTTTAAACTATTCTTTTGCTAGAAATGGGTCAGTGGAAACCATCCATTTGTGACTACTGCATAACTTATCCCTTTGCGCACAAATGCATTCTCCTTGGACTATTCTAATGTGTTTACAGGGGTTGATTCATCTTTGTTCTCTTCAGACTAATGCCTTGCCCTGGAATAAACCTGCTCTGTTTCACAATGACATTAACAACTTGATTCATTTTGAGTTTCAAAGCAGTGCACTCGAATAAACTCCCACATTGTGCTAATACTTCTCAATATTTGCATGAAAAACATACTTTCCAAAGAAAATTAGAGAGGTGTTTGCTATGAAGTGCTTGCTACAATTGTTGCCAAGCTAGTGCATGGTGTTCTGAGTGGTTGCTCAAAAGATTCCACCTCCGAGTTTCATTGATATTCTGGTACCTAGATAGTCTGTGATGTATATGGATTTTCCCCACTGGATGAAAAATCATAAATTATAAATAATAAATCAAAAGAAATGTAGCACATCTCTCCTCAACAAGCTGCATGATTTGAGGAACAGAAACTACATCAGGGGTCTCCAATCTTTTTCCTGGAGGAGAGTTGGTAACACTTTATTTTACTACTACTACATGTACTTACTATAGTAATAACAGTAAATTATTCTCACTTGAAAGAGAGTGGACTCCCAGTATACGATATGTCACGACTTAACAAGCAGATTGGATCGTTGAGGGTAAATATTATTATGCGAATACGCATTACTTTACATGGAGTTTACAAACTACTAGCTACATTCTACCTTAAGAACAAATGGTGCAACCCAATAAAGTACAGAGTAAGTTTCAAACTAGCTAGAAGGTACTATATATTGAGGAATTTATATTATCCAGCAAAGCTAAAATGCTTTTTTTCCTTCTGACACTCTGGCATGTATATTGGGTGGCTGGCTCAAGTATGTCTCCTTTAAAGCAGAGAAAATGAGAATTCCATTAAGCAGCAACAGGTGAGCTGTCAACTGCTTTCTGAAATCAAACGGCCAATAGAAAGCATTTGACAGCGCGAGCTGAAACAGAACACAATTTCTAATCCTAACTCTGTCGCTTTCATTTAGACTTCTTCAGCATTTATGGATCGCTTTCAGGCAGTGCCCAGACGGAGCATGCTTCCAGAGTAAATTAAAATGCTGGCACTATCAAAACTGAGTGCCCTACATATCGACAGCCTAAACGGCGCCTCACTGCAGGGATTAATGAACCTTCCTCGCAGTCAGTGTGAATCCAGTCCACTATTACTCAGACCACAGACTGCACGTCTGCTCAAGCTGAGAAAGTAGCATGTGTGGTGTACGTCATCTAATCTACGTATACACCAATGGTGTGTTAAGTGTAATAAGTAGCTGCACTTTGGGGCCGATACAAGTTTTTTTTGTTTTGTTTGTTTGGCCACGGACTGGCCCATCATGCCAATGGACAGCGGCTCATTGATTTGTCATCTGAATTGACAGGCCAAAGCGAGAGAGACCTCCCCCTCCCTCCCCATATAGCTAGGCGCTGTTTTTTTAAAAAAATTGGAGCACATTGGACACTGCAAAGCGCGAATACCCGCACAGTGCTGCCACTGACAAACATGCGCTGCGTTTCTATGGTTTTACCTGTGTCTATGGGTGTCTGAACCATTGTATGTGAGTTTAAGACCAATGATATTGGGCCCACTCACTTTTACCGTCTCTAATTCAGTGCATATGTCTTCTTCAGTGCATCTAGCGTGAGGTTGTGAATTGCACCCCACAACGCTCACCCCTCCCTTACGGAGCACATAGAGAAGCTACGGGGGCCGACACAGGATAAAAATGTCATCGTCGGAGAGAACAGAGAGTGACTAGCGCTCTGTAGAGAAGTTTGTCCGTTTAGGGCTACTGTAGAAACATTATGGTGCAAAATGGCGATTTCACTGTAAGGGGACCCGCGGTGTATGTAGATAGAAATGGCTCATTTTAAGGTAATAAAAACATAACAGTACATTAAGTAAGTTCTTTATACTCCACTGAAAACATAGGTATGTATATTATATTGCATTTCTGTCAATAGATCCTCATAAATACTACACACTGAACCTTTAAACTCTGGATTCTATACAAAAACCATGGTACATTTCATTAGGGCAATTAAAGGATAATTGAACAAAACCGCGTTAAAGCCTGGATCCCATGAATTAAGGACAAAGCTTTTTTCTCTTTAAATATGTTTTATGAGCTTTTCAATAATTGTAATGAATTTTCATTGAAGTAAATTGTTCAATGAGAGCCTCATAAAAGATAGATATCAGTGTCTTACATAAATTAGGTGTTAACTCTGTTATTGTTTTTAAAGGGATAGTTCAACCCAAAATGTCATCATTTACTCACCCTATGTCATTCCAAACCTGAATGACTTTCTTTCTGTGGAACATAAAAGAAAATCATTTGAGTCATACAGGTTTGGAATGACATGAGGGTAAGTAAATGATGACAGAATTTAATAGCAGTAAATTTACTTTACGGCATCCTAGCTCAAAATCAGTGCTTTACTGTCAAGTGCATTTCTATGTGACAAAAGTCTCTGTCCTAGTTTTATTTATTAATTTCTTTTTAATTTAAGGGCCTAACCCTAGCGAAAACATTCACGGGGAAACTCGTGGGCCGCATGGGCTGAATTTGTCCAGGGCCAAATTTTAGCCCCAGTCCAGCCCTGCCCATATGAATTGAGTGGTCTTCTGAAGAGATACAGGGCCCTATCATACACCCGGTGCAATGCGGCGCCAGGCATGACGCAAGTGTTTTTTGCTAGTTTCAGCATGACGCAGTTATCATTTTCACGTCCAGCGCCACGTTGTTTAAATAGCAAATGCACTCGCGCTCATCTGTTCGCCCATGGGCGTGCTGGTCTGAAAACGAGGTGTGTTCAGGCACATTGTTGGTGCGTTGCTATTTTGAGGCAACTGAAAACGACTGAGCCATTGACCAACAAAAACCTGGTCTAAAGTCAATTTTGTGTTATTTAAAGGGCACTTTAGTAATATGCGCCTTTAGGCGGGTGCACAACACGTGTACACTCTGCTTATTACACACACAGGGACGCACAGCAGCACACAAACATTTTTAAATATTAAAAATAAAAGGATTCCTCTCTGGAGAAGTGTTCAGTCTTTCCACTCGCAAATTCTGCCATGTAAATAACGAATCCACCATGGTGCAAGCGCAACTGGCTTTTAAAGGGAATGGGAGATGAGACTCTGATTGGTTTATTGCACGTTACGCCCAAAACACACCCTTTACTCATTAAGAGAATAGGTCCCTTTTAAACCATGCGCCTGGCGCGCCGACCATTTTTCCCATCGTTAAACATAGCAAAAGTGGATTCGGACACACCCTAAGTGCACTTGCGCCGTGCTCTTTAGACCATGTGCTCAGATCGTTAAAATAGGGCCCACAGTCACTCTATACAGTATGATGAACATATTCACATATAAACATTGATCATCAACAAATATGGAAAAACCGAAGCTCAACCGTGCTTGTTTGACATGCGAGAACGAATGAGGTTTATTCTTGTGTGTCAGAGCTTCCGTTTACCATATTTGATGAGCTCTACACTCACCTAAAGGATTATTAGGAACACCTGTTCAATTTCTCATTAATGCAATTATCTAATCAACCAATCACATGGCAGTTGCTTCAATGCATTTAGGGGTGTGGTCCTGGTCAAGACAATCTCCTGAACTCCAAACTGAATGTCAGAATGGGAAAGAAAGGTGATTTAAGCAATTTTGAGCGTGGCATGGTTGTTGGTGCCAGACGGGCCGGTCTGAGTATTTCACAATCTGCTCAGTTACTGGGATTTTCACGCACAACCATTTCTAGAGTTTACAAAGAATGGTGTGAAAAGGGAAAAACATCCAGTATGCGGCAGTCCTGTGGGCGAAAATGCCTTGTTGATGCTAGAGGTCAGAGGAGAATGGGCCGACTGATTCAAGCTGATAGAAGAGCAACTTTGACTGAAATAACCACTCGTTACAACCGAGGTATGCAGCAAAGCATTTGTGAAGCCACAACACGCACAACCTTGAGGCGGATGGGCTACAACAGCAGAAGACCCCACCGGGTACCACTCATCTCCACTACAAATAGGAAAAAGCTCACCAAAATTGGACAGTTGAAGACTGGAAAAATGTTGCCTGGTCTGATGAGTCTCGATTTCTGTTGAGACATTCAGATGGTAGAGTCAGAATTTGGCGTAAACAGAATGAGAACATGGATCCATCATGCCTTGTTACCACTGTGCAGGCTGGTGGTGGTGGTGTAATGGTGTGGGGGATGTTTTCTTGGCACACTTTAGGCCCCTTAGTGCCAATTGGGCATCGCTTAAATGCCACGGCCTACCTGAGCATTGTTTCTGACCATGTCCATCCCTTTATGACCACCATGTACCCATCCTCTGATGGCTACTTCCAGCAGGATAATGCACCATGTCACAAAGCTCGAATCATTTCAAATTGGTTTCTTGAACATGACAATGAGTTCACTGTACTAAAATGGCCCCCACAGTCACCAGATCTCAACCCAATAGAGCATCTTTGGGATGTGGTGGAACGGGAGCTTCGTGCCCTGGATGTGCATCCCACAAATCTCCATCAACTGCAAGATGCTATCCTATCAATATGGGCCAACATTTCTAAAGAATGCTTTCAGCACCTTGTTGAATCAATGCCACGTAGAATTAAGGCAGTTCTGAAGGCGAAAGGGGGTCAAACACAGTATTAGTATGGTGTTCCTAATAATCCTTTAGGTGAGTGTATATTTGTGCGATGATCAGTGTTGATGAAAATGAACAATTCATTTGCATTATTTCTTTATAAACTTTTTGAGGTGTCAAAGTTTTGGTGGAATATACTCATTGGAGGGACAGAACATTTTTTAGGTTTCAGTACAAATATCTTCATCTGGGTTTGGAATGAAATGAGGGTGAGAAAGTGATCCATTTAATTAATAACTGATTCACATACATTCTAAATCATAAAAATAGCTGTACTTGTTCGTTTCGCTCAGCGCCCTCTTTCTTCTCACTCAATAAACTAATTTCAACTTACCATAAATCAACATTTCATGTCCATTTATTTATTTAATTTGGCAAGCAGCCATGTAGGATAATGCAGTCAGCCTCAGCTTTGTGTTGGGTTCTGATCACCCTGTTGAGGTTTATTTTGTGATAATGATTGTCTGAATATACATTATCCCTTACATATAATGCCATGGAAAGAACCTTGACACTGTAGATAAATAAGATCCCTCAGTGTAGTCGGGCTGGACTCTCTCTCTCTCTCTCTCTCTCTCTCTCTCTCTCTCTCTCTCTCTCTTTCTTTCTTTCTTTCTTTGTTTCTTTCTTTCTTTCTTTCTTTCTTTCTTTCTTTCTTTCTTTCTTTCTTTCTTTCTCTCTCTTTCTCTCTCTCTCTCTCTCTCTCTCGGGAGTGGGTTGTTGGTGAGATTGCACATGTGAGAGCGACTGTCCCTCTTTTCAGGCTTTTCTGTTTAATAATTTTTTTTTTTATGTTTGTAGTTTACTTTTTCTTTTCCCCTTTTGTTAGCTGGTAGTTTTTAAAGTAAGGAAAGAGGACTTTGTTGGTGAAAACCCGCCGTGTGTCGTGGTTCGCTGGTATGCCGTCTCCTCCAATTCAGGGAACGCCACCAATATCGCTGCAGAATGGGTGCAGGTGTGTACCTGAACCCGGTGTAACTGTTGAAGATGTGCTTTTAGTAGTAGGAGAACAAATAGGATTTGATAATATCGTCTCTGCGTCACGCATGAATAAAGCAGTAGTAGTGTTTTTGAGGCATTTCTGTGACTCCGTTATCGGCTACTGCAACAAAGATCACTGTCTCTAATGTACCGCCTTTCGTGCCTAACGAATTAATCGCAAAAGAACTCATACGATTTGGTAAGATCGCGAGCCCTGATGAGATCAATTCCTCTAGGGTGTAAAAACAGTATGCTGAAGCATGTTTTGTCCTTTAGAAGACAGATCTATATGTTTTTGACCACACCAGATAAATCACTGGAAATCTCTTTCCGTGTTAATCACGGTGAGAGTTTGTATATGGTCTATGCAAGCACTGATAATCTAAGGTGCTTTGATTGCGGAGATTTGGGGCATAAACGTCTTTCTTGTCCGCATAAACTAATGATCAACTGCTGCCGTCATCAGAGCAAACAAACGAAAGTGGAGATACAGAGCGTAATGGAAGCTCAAAACAACCTGAAGTAAAGAGTGTGAAGACTACAGATGAGGTGAGTGAAAACTTTGATAATATCAGAAGTGAAAAGCCGAGTTGTAGTTATGTTGGAAATGCTGATGTAGGCCTGAGTGATGAATTGGATAAGGCTGTAAACCTTGCTGAGATTGTTAGACAGGATGCAAAGTGTGTGGATCCGACAGAGGAGGAGTTGGGAGAAGATAAAGGTGATGATTTGGAAGTACTTTCTCAATGCACGGATGAGGGCTCAAGAGATGATGAGCAATGGTTAGATGGTTTGGATGTGGCAAAAGGCTTGTATACTGTTGATGAAATTAATAGATTTTTGGATGACACAAAAGGAAAAGTGGGAGTTGAAGTAGGGACTTTTTTTCCAGACTTGGAGAAGTTTGTAGCTTCCGTGACATGGATAAGGAAACGCAGCTCTTATAAATTTCACAGCAGAAACGTTTCCTTCTCAAAAAGCACATAACTGCAATAAGACAAAAGTCCAGCAAAGCAAGGCTAACGAGGGGAAAAAATAAATAAATCACTATGGCTTGTGTCTTTTCTTCTTTTTCTATTTTTTTTTCTTTACTGTGTTTCTTTCTTATCTCTTCTCATGGGGGTCTTAAGAGTAGGATCTCTCAATGTTAATGGTTTGAGAGATAAGGCAAAGAATGATGCTTTGTTAGAACTTATTAAGTTAAAAAATATTAATGTAATCATGTTGCAAGAGACTCATAGTGATTATAGGAATGAAGTAGACTGGGGTCTATGGTGGGAGGGGGAAAGCTGCTTAAGCCATGGGTCTAATACTAGTGCAGGAGTTGCAATTCTTTTTTTCTACTGCTATAAAGGCAAAAAATGTATCAAAAATTGAAGTAGAACCAGGAAGATTACTTAACCTTGTTTTTGTTTTTGTGAACATCTATGCTCCTAATAAAGGGAATGATAGAATTAATGTTTTTAATAAATTGGAACAAGTTCTAACACAACAACAAGATAGTGATTACATTGTCTTAGGAGGAGATTGGAATTGTACACTCAATTTTACAATGGATAGAAATGGAGAAGAATCTCATCCAAAATCTGCTTCTGTTTTAGCAAACATTATTGAATCATATAATTTTTCTGATGTGTAGAGAGGGAAAAATCTAGGTACACAACAATATACTTGGGTGAAATTTAGCAATAATATAGTCTCTGCTGCACGGTTAGATCGTTTTTATATCAGATAATATGAAAAATAGTATTTTGCATAGTACCATCATTCCTACAGCTTTCTCTGATCACAAGTTAATTACAGTAGTTGACTGCACTGTGGAAAAGAGAGCTTATAAGAGCTGCTATTGGCGTTTCAATGTGAAACTTTTGAATGATAAACGTTTTTGTGACATTTTTCAAAACTTTTAGGAAACAGAGAAAAAAAAAAAGAAAGATTTGAGGACATTATCCAGTGGTGGGAGATTGGGAAGATACATATTAAAGGGTTCTGTCAAGAATATGTTTCTCATTCCACAATGTGCATGAAAATGACTATAGAATGGACTGAAGAAGAAATTAATGCTATTGAGGAAAAGATGTTTGCTGCCAATTTACAAGAAAAGTGGATTAATTTGAAACAAGAATTGTGTTCAGTTTTAAATATAAAAGCTAAAACAGCTCTTGTGAGAAGCAGATTTTTGTCTACAAGGGATATGGATGGTCCAACATCTTATTTTTTACTTTAGAGTGTAAAGTTGGACAAGAAAAGATAATGTATCGGTTAAAGGACAATAATGGACCCTATACCGAGAATCCGATCAAAATGCATCAAATCGCTGGGGATTTTTATTCCAATCTCTATGCCATGGACAATACAGATGAACAGATTAGAGATGAATTGTTGAAGGATCTTCCTTGCATTTCTTCAGAGCATAAAGACGCTCTAGAGACTGAACTCTCTTTTGCAGAAGTAACTGCGGCAGTTATGAGTCTTTCCTTGGGTCGTTCACCTGGTATCGATAGACTTCCCACAGAATTTTACAGGACTTTCTGGAAAATCATTGGTTCTGATTATTTTGAAGTAGTAAAAGACTGTATCTATAAAGGATTTCTTCCTAAGAGCTGTCAAAGGGCAGTACTTGCATTACTCCCCAAAAAGGGTGATTTAACAGATTTGAAGTATTCTTGGGTACAGAAGAGTACAGAAAACAAAACTGGTTGGGTTTAGTGGAAAAAGTGTGTGCTCGGTTGTCTCACTGGCACTGGCTGCTACCCCAGCTGTCGTATAGGGGAAGGGTTCTAATTTGTAATAATCTGGTGGCCTCGTCCTTGTGGCATAAGATGACTGTACTTGAACCTCCTGAAGATCTGATGATCCAAAAACACATTGGACAACACTGGTTGAGGTGTTGTTTTTGCCCAGACAAGAGGGAGGTCAAGGTTTGGTGGACAAGCCTTCAGACTTCAGACAGCCCAGCGACTAATGTACGGTGACAATGTGTGCTGGTTCGAAGTGGCCTGTGCCCTTCTGAGGAATGCAGGCAGCATGGCACTAGATCGTCACCTTTTTCTCATGGACATTGAGAATATTAAGCTAACAGGATTGACGACTTTCTATAGATCAATGATGAATGCATTACAATTACAAGATTACAAGAGAAATAAGTGGTGTTAAAGACTTGTGGCTGAGAGAGGAGCCTCTTTTGTGCAATCCTGTAATAGACGTGGATCTTTTGCAATCATGGTCCCTGAAGGAAACTATGTGGAATGCAGGCATAACCAAAGTTGGACATTTATTGAAGGAATGAAGACAGATGGTTGTCAGCAGAAAACTTAGCTTCAAAGATCAACATAAAGTCACTCCGATTGGTGCAAAAGCTGTTGAACAAAGTTTTCTTTTTTTCTACAGAACTGTATTTTTTCTCCTGAAAATGTTTTTTGAAGAAGATCATGTCTCGTTTTTTCCAGAGTTGAAAATTTCAGCTGCAGTTGGGACATGGCAGGAAGTAGAAGGAAGTCTGCTTACCTTTAAAACACCTCAGCTGGATTTGTTCAGCGATACCAGCAAGAAAACTCTATACACAACGTGTGTTAAAGTGTTACATCTCAAATCTCTTGAAAATCTTAAAGATTCAAAGTGGCATGAAGTGCTTGGGTCAGATGCTTCTCCGAAAGGCAGTTGGAGGACCTTGTACAAGCCCCCCATTGAAAAAAGAACTGGTGATCTACAGTGGCGGGTTGTGCATGGTATAATAGCTACAAACAGACACAGAGCACACATTGATCCACAAGTAAACCAGGAGTGTCCTTTTTGTAGACAAGAAGAAACTGTTTTTCATTTATTTTAAATTGTGAAAGATTGATTCCACTTTTTAATACACTGGAAAGATGGTGTCACAGACTGGGACAAGAGTTTACACCAGTTGGTTTTATATATGGTCCTAAATATCAATCAAATAAGAAAGAGACTCTCATTTTATTGAATTTTTTATTTGGTCAAGCAAAATTGGCAATATGGTTATCACGAAAAAGAAAATTGAGTGGTGAAGAGTCAAATGATGTTGTCATGATTTTAATTGGACTAATTAAAGATTGTGTAAAGATTGAGTTTGGTTATTATAAATTGATTGAGAATATAGAGATGTTTAAATTCAAGTGGGGTATTAATAATTATATTTGTGAGGTTACGGATGATGTTTTTTTTTAAATTTGTATGTTTGAATTTTTATATATATATATATATATATATATATATTTAAAGACTGTGGTTTTGTCTAATATTTTTGTTGTGTTTCTGTTAATGTTTCAGTAGATTATTTATTGTAAATTAAAGAAGAACTCAAAAGTCAAACTCTCTCTCTCTCTCTCTCTCTCTCTCTCTCTCTCTCTCTCTCTCTCTTTCTCTCTCTCTCTCTCTCTCTCTCTCTCTCTCTCTCTCTCAGGTAATAGTTTGCAGCAAATAACACCTCTTTCTCCTTCCTCTGTAGTACCTTTGCAAATGTAGTCTTTTTCTTTCCCTTATAATGGTGTAATCCATTCATTTAGTCAACCAGAAACTCCATTCTCTATCAACCTTGTTTGTCTCAACCTCTCTCTGCTCTAAATATCTCTTTAATGAACTAATACAGGCTTAAAATATACAATTTCGTGTCTCCTTAGCATGCTCTCTTAAATTTTTAAGTAAAATCAAAGTGCAAAGTGAGAACTTGCAGTGATTGCACTTTTGTTATCACATTGAATTTAATTACTGATGGAGAAAAGTTTACATTCTGAAAACTCAGATGGAAACAACGATGTAGTTGTAACACGATGGTGAAAACAGTGCACAATGTAGATTATACTTGCGTTTTGTATCTCATAATGTATATCAAAACTACTTTCTAATTTAACTGGGAATAAAATGTCACCTAACAGGCAAGATACTGTACGCTCAGAGCACGAGTGACTAATTGTAATGTAACTCAGCATGGAAACACCCCGGTGTCAATAAGAACAGGATGTGCTTCATGGAAACAGTTGCCATCTTAATTAGCTCCCTCCGGCTGCACACGCTCACCTTGTTCCTGCGGAAATGGTAGAGCAGCACCATACTGATGAAATCCACCAGCATGCACAAGCCCTGGAAGGAAAGCACCGCCATACGCAGGGCGCCGTCACCCCTGGCCACGCAGGGCGTGTTGTCCTTGCAGAAATCACAGCCTTCCTGGCAGGGCAGACAAGGGCTGGAACTTTCTGAAACATCCCTGTGATGTGGCAAACCCTCCACACCCTTCACAACTGCTTTTCCTAAAAAAAAAAAAAGAAAAAAAGAATAATGCTACATGATGTTCATTCAAACAACTCTTTCAATCTGTGTATTTTACCACTTGCATACATTTGCATATGATCACACCAACAAAAAAGTGCGAACAATCGTGAAAAGGAGCAGACATGACATTTAAAGCGGTCCAGCCCACTCTATCCTCCAGTCATTGGTGGTCTCATCAGTAGGCAATTCACACTGTTTCATGTGCTAGCCAGGGTGGATGGGTGTGTGCACACCATCTGGGCCGTCACTTTGATGCGCCAGTTGTTTCTGCCTCAGTTACACATATCACATCTTTTCATGATGACAACTTCATGCTATTTAATGGTTTTCTTAAAATCTATCTAACCATAAGCCAGGGTGTCACAAGAAACAATAAAAAAAAAAGAATTACATAATAAAAAATAATAAAAATGCCACTGTTTACATTAGCTGATTTATGGCTGTCTGTGATTACCCACATTGCAAGATAATAAACAATAATAATACAGTAGGTGACATCAACAATGGGATTTTAAAGGTGAAGTGCGTAATGTTTTCTATATGTTACAAATCCTGCTCCTGAAAGGGCAAAGTCCTGTTGATCTCCAACATACCATCCTGGGGTGCGTTTCCTAAAAAAATGAGTTGGTGTTTCCCGGAAAAATAGTTCCAACGAAGTTGAGTGGTTGGAACGACAGCTCTCGAGCTGTGGTTAGAAGCATAGTTTCTTGTTTGTATGACATAATAAATGGACTTAATAAATTCAGAACAATCTATGGGCCAGATTTACTAAACAGGGCAAATTAGCGTGAGAGCGCAATTCCATAAAAGCGCCAAATGGGAGTGGACAGATCTGCGCATGATCTACTGATGACTCGCAAATTAAAGAACACAGACGCAGCCGGATCATTTCCATAATGACCAGTGCAATCTACCTGTTAGTGTCTGGTTTAAGATGTGCTTTTTTTGGGCGGTAAATAATGGTGCAAACACCAGTAAACGAGCGCAAACCTTTGTAAATCACCACACGTGATTCATTTAAATACTCTCCTCCCATGAATTTTGAAGGGAAACTCCTACAAATGCATGAGTGTCTTTAGTAATCCTAACAGTAGTTTTTTAACGCCAAAAGAGGGTTTGTGCTGGCGCAAGCTGTTAGTAATTCTGGCCCCAGATCTTTTATTTCGAATATATTCAAATGTCATTTTCGTCTTTTAGTTTGTCAAGAGAGTTAAAGCATCGTTTTTGAAGAGTGCACGTGCGTACGTGCTCTAGTACGTAAGAATGAGCCAATGATTGAACCTGGAAATATAACTGAGAAAAATGAGAATTAGTCCTCAGATGCCATGTCCGTAATTTATAGCAAAAAATCTAGCATTAATTCGATCTCAAACGGATTCATTAAAACAAGTCATTACTCCACCACCTGCGTGACATCATTAACCAACGTGGTTGAACGACAAATTTGTGACTAGATAGTTGATTTCTTCAACAATGCATCGCACTATGTTAGTTAAGCAGCGAGTTACATCGTTGTACGGGAAACGCACCCCTGGAAATTTCTAGTAATCCTGAAGACTGAAGGTTCTGGTGTGTTTAGTTAGGGTTGTAGTTAAACTCAAGACAGTGGCTCTCCAGGAGTAGGACTGGACACCCCTGCAATATACAGTGGGGAGAACAAGTATTTGATACACTGCCGATTTTGCAGGTTTTCCTACTTACAAAGCATGTAGAGGTCTGTAATTTTTATCATAGGTACACTTCAACTGTGAGAGACAGAATCTAAAAAAAATACCAGAAAATCACATTGTATGATTTTTAAATAATTAATTTGCATTTTATTGCATGACATAAGTATTTGATCACCTACCAACCAGTAAGAATTCCGGCTCTCACAGACCTGTTAGTTTTTCTTTAAGAAGCCCTCCTGTTCTCCACTCATTACCTGTATTAACTGCACCTGTTTGAACTCGTTACCTGTATAAAAGACACCTGTCCACACACTCAATCAAACAGACTCCAACCTCTCCACAATGGCCAAGACCAGAGAGCTGTGTAAGGACATCAGGGATAAAATTGTAGACCTGCACAAGGCTGGGATGGGCTACAGGACAATAGGCAAGCAGCTTGGTGAGAAGGCAACAACTATTGGCGCAATTATTAGAAAATGGAAGAAGTTCAAGATGACGGTCAATCTCCCTCAGTCTGGGGCACCATGCAAGATCTCACCTCGTGGGGCATCATTGATAATGAGGAAGGTGAGGGATCAGCCCAGAACTACACGGCAGGACCTGGTCAATGACCTGAAGAGAGCTGGGACCACAGTCTCAAAGAAAACCATTAGTAACACACTACGCCGTCATGGATTAAAATCCTGCAGCGCACGCAAGTTCCCCCTGCTCAAGACAGCGCATGTCCAGGCCCGTCTGAAGTTTGCCAATGACCATCTGGATGATCCAGAGGAGGAATGGGAGAAGGTCATGTGGTCTGATGAGACAAAAATAGAGCTTTTTGGTCTAAACTCCACTCGCCGTGTTTGGAGGAAGAAGAAGGATGAGTACAACCCCAAGAACACCATCCCAACCGTGAATCATGGAGGTGGAAACATCATTCTTTGGGGATGCTTTTCTGCAAAGGGGACAGGACGACTGCACCGTATTGAGGGGAGGATGGATGGGGCCATGTATCGTGAGATCTTGGCCAACAACCTCCTTCCCTCAGTAAGAGCATTGAAGATGGGTCGTGGCTGGGTCTTCCAGCATGACAACGACCCGAAACACACAGCCAGGGCAACTAAGGATTGGCTCCGTAAGAAGCATCTCAAGGTCCTGGAGTGGCCTAGCCAGTCTCCAGACCTGAACCCAATAGAAAATCTTTGGAGGGAGCTGAAAGTCCGTATTGCCCAGCGACAGCCCCGAAACCTGAAGGATCTGGAGAAGGTCTGTATGGAGGAGTGGGCCAAAATCCCTGCTGCAGTGTGTGCAAACCTGGTCAAGAACTACAGGAAACGTATAATCTCTGTAATTGCAAACAAAGGTTTCTGTACCAAATATTAAGTTCTGCTTTTCTGATGTATCAAATACTTATGTCATGCAATAAAATGCAAATGAATTACTTAAAAATCATACAATGTGATTTTCTGGATTTTTGTTTTAGATTCCGTCTCTCAGTTGAAGTGTACCTATGATAAAAATTACAGACTTCTACATGCTTTGTAAGTGGGCAAACCTGCAAAATCGGCAGTGTATCAAATACTTGTTCTCCCCACTGTACTTAGTTTAATGTGGAGAGACAACTTTAAATGGCACATGTCAAACATCATTCTTTATTATTATTATTTTTCCCCTGAGGTTTTTCAGGACCATTTTGCACCCACCCCCTCAAGCGTTAGTAGAATAAAGCCCTGTTCGGACGTGATTAGTTTTACAAGGGTAGATGGAGTAAAGTAATTTTACCACAGGACGTCTGTAATTTTAATAGCCAATTCGCACGGGATAAGAAATCTCAGTAAAACTAGCAGAAGTGGGAGGGGTAACTCGATTTACGCACCGCCGTCACCTCCCTGTGGTCATGTGCGTATTAAGTTGCTTCCTGATATCATGTGCGCAAACACATATATTCTATATATAACCTATAACAGTTAGGTCCGGTCAAACTATTTATTAATTAAATTCTGATTGGATTTTGTTGGTAATAGGCACTTACCTAAAGCTAAAATAAGTTTTGTTCCTCTGAAAAGTGCTTTCAAACTTTTTTTTTTTATGTGAATGGTAGGCAGAAAACACTTGAGGTTTGCCACAGACTTGTCCTACCGCCTAGAACGCAACTGAATGCATTTTCAAGCGCCTCCATATTTGAAAAACCGCAGAAAACTACTTTTAAACAAGAAATGACGGAATATTTACGTACATATTTACAGCGGGTCTACTCACACAGGCTTAGTATTACCTGAGGTAATTTTTCAGGACCTGACATTGTCCGTAATGATTACTGGGATGGCACATACGGACGGGCTAAAATCACTGAGAAGCTCTGGTAATAATTACTTTACCCAACCATGTTAAACTAATCCCGTCCAAATAGGGCTTAAGTTGACATGTAGTTGCAAAGTTACTTATAGTCAGTAGAATGTCTGTTGGGGGACCATCAAAATAAAGTGTTAGCAGATATTAACTCTTTCCCCGCCAGTGTTTTTAAAAAAAGTCAAAAGCCTAACTAATAACTATTACATCTTACTATTACATCTAAAGGAAATCTGTATACTCAGACTTTAATTACTTATATTTTTAAATCATTTCTTTAGTATTATTTTAAATACATGCTATATACTTGGAAAATTTGACATTAAACCTTGCATGGAATGATGCAGAGACCCTCGCCCAGGACCGGAAATGCTGAAAAAGCCCATTCTGCCCGATTTGCTACCTAGAAAGGGAGGATCTAAGGGTTTTTGTGTTTACACGACAACTGAGAAGTTTTTCGCAGAGTTTGCCACGTACAGATGGGACCACTGTCAAAACGATCCCCATTCACATGGATCCGCAAAAAACAACTCAAAACGCTGTATTCTGCTGCCAGGCCATAGGTGGCGATGAAACACTATAGACTGAACATGTAATACGTGTAATAATATGTGCATGAAGTCATCGTTTTCACAGATTCGCGTTTTTGTTGTTTACACGGAGACCGTTTTGAAACCTTTGAACCCCGTTTTCAAAAGTTTGCCTTTTTAGGCACCCAAAACGCAGTTGTCGTGTAAATGAACGGCCAAAATGCATAAAAAGTTTTATGTTTTTAGTTGAAAACAGTGTCATGTAAACAGCCCCTAAGTCTAAGTAATACTTGAAAAATACATGCAATTTAACCTGAACTGCCAAACAAAGTGTTTAAAATACATTTAAATTGAAGGGCAGAGATATGTAAAACAAACAATACAAAAAGTAAAACTTGAATTATATTTTCCATAAATAAAAAAGTGTTGTGTCCTCACTTTGCGTCAACTCCTGAATAAATCAGGCAATGTCATGGGCAGCTTTAATTGTAGGGACCCCTTACCTATTTCCTGCTCATTGTGGATGCCACAGTATGACATAGTCCTGAAAGATTTATAGTTTTTTGTTTTGTTTGGTTTTTTTTAGATTTTCCTGTGCGGTCACAGAGTTTTAACATGTCAACTCTGTCTTCGCAGTGTGATCATTTCTATCAATAGTTGTGGGATAAATGGCTCCACTGTACAACATGGTTAAAATGGAAAAATATTACATTTTGTCAACCCTGTCAGACGTCAACTCCATCAGGTTTTATGTGTTTTATGTGACAGAGTTGACTTGTGAGCTGATTTACATATATATTTGGCCTGATTTACATGCCTTATATACATGACATATTTTTGTCTACTGCTGACATGCAAACAAACACACACAGTTGTATATGTGGACTGTGAAGGATTATGAAGACCAGACATGAGACCAACATTACTTATAAAAGAGAAATATACAGAACACAGGCAACTTTTACCAGGAACACACTTATCGGAGATCATTGGAGGAGAGCCAGAGAGGAGCTATCACAGATGGAGGACCTGTGGTGATGTCCACATGTCTGTCTGCCTCTCTATCTCTCTCTGCACAGTATGGAAGGAATATAGCTTTACAATCTGTTCTTAAAACAGATTAAACTTTCAGACTTTTACCACAACCACAAACTCATGGCACAACTATTCAGTGTGTTAGGCCAATTTGAGTGGACTCATATAGCCAGAAACAATGGAAACAAATTAACCTCTGCATATAAAGTAACAGTTTCGAACATGGCAGAATAAAACATTAAAAATTAAAGAAAACTTTGAAGCATTAGACATTGTTGTGTTTCTCTTTCTGTCATTGTATTTTACACATGAGTGTGTTTGTGAGTTTGTGTATGCCAATTTTTGGAGTGCTCACTGTGGGAGAACTCTAGAGTGACAGAGGTTTTTGTGCAGAGAACTAATTAATTAAACATAAGGGGTGTGGTCATAGTGCTCCAATAAGATGAGAGGGAAATCAGGTATGCTAAGTGCTCAAAAAATTCTTTGTGTGCATGTCTGAGAGGGTGAATAAAATATTTATGTAAGATATTGCATCTAACTGCACAGTGGGTACACACTGAAAATTTGGGATTTAAAATCTAATTTAAACCTGAAAGCAAAGGGAACGTTTTGAATCATTTAAAATAAAAAGGAAAGTTATGGTGTTGAATAAAGAAGTCATTAAACATGCTAAAAACTCTGACATTCATACTTTTTCAAACAAAGTATTAATATAATTTGTTATTTAAAAAACGTATTTAATTACAAAAATGCAAAGATGCATTTTTATAAGTAGCTTTCTGCACCCCACTGTATATTTGACAAATAGTCCTATGTTTAGAATAAGCATATGAACAACTAACACTAAGGGCCCTATTTTAACGATCTGAGCGCATGGTCTGAAGCGCATGGAGGCAGGTGCATTTAGGGTGTGTCCGAATCAACTTTTGCTAGTTTAATGACGGAAAAAATGATCGGCACGCCAGGCGCACGGTCCAAAAGGGTTGTCACTATTCTCTTAATGAGTAAAGGGTGTGTTTTGGGCGTAATGTGCAATAAACCAATCAGAGTCTCATCTCCCATTCCCTTTAAAAGCCAGTTGCGCTTGCACCATGGCGGATTCGCTATTTACATGGCGGAATTTGCGAGTGGAAAGACTGAACGCTTCTCCAGAGAGGAATCTTTTATTTTTAATATTTAAAAATCCCATTTAAAGTTGTCTCCCTGTGTGTGTAATAAGCAGAGTGTATGCACGTTGTGCACCCACCTATTACTAACGCGCCCTTTAAGTAACACAAAAAATACTGCGCTATTGACTTTAGACCAGGTTTTTGTTGGTCAATGGCGCAGTTGTTTTCAGTTGCCTTAAAATAGCAATGCGCCAACAATGCGCCTGAACACACCTCGTTTTCAGACCAGCACGCCCATGGGCGAACATATGGGCACGTGCATTTGCTATTTAAACAACGTGGCGCTGGACGTAAAAAAATTATAACTGCGTCGGGCTGAAACTAGCAAAAAATACTTGCGCCATGCCTGGCGTCGCATTGCGCCGGGTGTATGATAGGGCCCTTTGTTCATATCTTGTTCGTTCCATGAGCATATATTATATTACAAAAAAACATCTACTACATGAAATGTAATGATAATTGCCTGAAATCGCATGTTTTATTTTTTTATAACACAATATGCATATATTGAGCCATAACATTTTATCATAGTACTTACTTTTAAAGCCATTGACTGCAACTCTGCTTGGATGATAAAAGCCACTTTTGCAGTGACATTTATACTTGTCCAGCACAAATCCATGACCTGGGATGGGCAAACACTGTGGAAAATAGAAAGAAGATGGAAATATCAAAACTGTACATTCATGACAAGGTGATATATCTGGAAAAAGAGCATCATAGGGTGTAAAAATCCACATACTGGGATGCATGGATGTATGTGCACGAATAAATATAATTGTTAAATGGTTCTTTGGGGATGAAAAAAGCTCTTGATGTTGCATTATAAGTTTGGGGGTTCTTCAAAGGACAAGTACAATTTAGAAAAAAAAAGGAGAATAAAAAGATATTTGAAGAAATTTTAAAAAGGTGGCATAATTTAAACCTTGGTGAAAACATGGTCAATGCAATGGATTTAGTCTATGTAGTGGGTAATTTGTTGAAATGTAAGAAATGCCAACATTTTCCATTTACGATAAAACTACCTAAGTTGCATGTACAAAATATGACAGTTTTGTACATATATAATGTGTCAGTTTATAGTGGCATCATAAATCAAATAAAAACATAAAAACACACCTGATATTCATTATTTGTTTATCAATTTGACGAAGAAAAAAAAAAAACTTCCTGTGACCTGCAGATTATGACTAAGACTTTACACTTTCGATAGTCCACTTTAGACACTCTACTATCTGTAAGTAAATTTGCAACTGTATGTCAACTAACTCTCATTAGAGTATTAGTAGACAATTAGTTTAGGGTTAGATGTTAGTAGAATAGTAGAATAGTAATAGTTAGTTAAATAGTAGAATAATTTGACATGTACTTGCAAAGTTACTTTATAGTCAGTAGAATGTCAGATGTTTGGAGACCATCAAAATCAAGTAGATATTAAGCAGGCAGTCTACTAATACTTTAATAAACTGGTAGTTGACATGTAGTTGCAAAGTTGCTTAAAGTTAGTAGAATGTCTAGAAAGTGTACAAAAATAAAGTGTTACTGGACTTTGAATATGGCTCTGTTCCAAAACCTAATTATCTGTATAGATAGGCGGCATTTTAAAGCAAATGTGCTCTCCAGTCCCCCCAAAAAATCAATTTCATTCAATACAGAAAAGTAGCAATAATACACAATATTGTACTTTTGTATATTGTGCCATTAGCTTAGCATCATGCTAACATTGAATATTATTGGAATCTGTTGTCTCTTGTTCATTGTGTGTGCTGCACAGAGTTGCTGCCTACTGTATGTAGAGCATTCTAAATGGGTCACTTATAATGGTTCTTTTTCAGTTATGATGGTGTATTGTAGCTACATCTATAGGCAGCTAGGATTTAGAAATGAGCAAAAAAAAAAGAAAGAAAAAGAGCCTATATAGCTTGTACTTTATTGCTTAATAATAGGATCTTCACAGTTTCTTCTTTGTCAATAAAGACAAAAGACTAACTTTCTACTAATAGCAAAGTGCCACTAGGGAGGCTGGGCTGCCGACTCTAGAGCTGCAAGCTTTGCTTCTGCTTTCAGCAGGTTCAATATTTGAGCAGTGCGAGTTTGATCAAACTGATTTAAACCATCCTCTGATAAATAATATTCAAGGACAGTTTTGGCACAGATCTCCTTGCATGTGTCAAGACATAATATCTGAATTAAAGACAGGCTCATCTACTGAATTCAAAAAGAAAGTTAATTTAGTATCTCCTCAGTATTTCAGGCCTGATGCCCGGTACACATTGTAAGATTTTGGACTGTCCCAGATGAAAGATGACCGGTAGTGGCGATTTCTGTGGTCGTGGCTCCTAAACGGTGGTCTTACGTTTTACAGTGAGAGAGGTTCAAAGATGGCCGTTTTTAACGTCTTGCAAACAAATATAGCCTGTGATAATTTTCTGACAATGTCAGAAATTTAGCATGATCATCTCAGTGTGTTTGCTGCTACGACCTACATCTACTGACTAGCCAATAAAAATGCAACATGAAATGGCATATTGATCAACGCGACATGGCTTAAACTTAAAACTACTTACCTCAATCTCCATTTGCAAAATTGGCATGCCAAGTTGGCCTCTTTTCCCTAGCCATGACCGCGTCCATCAACGTACTACAACGTCTACATACATGTCGTACCCAAGTTTATTAGATCCATGTTGCACAGTGTGATTTGTAATTATCTTATAGGATGGCCAAAATCGCAGTCTGTAGTAGGTATGAGTGTTTCATGACTGTAGTCCAGACTCCAGGGCCTAAAGCAGACATGTTAACCCCAGCTCAATACCGATTCACTCCAGCAAACACTTAACAAGCTATGAAGGGCCAAAGCCTTCAAATTTGAGCAGAACAGCAGCGACATCAGCCTTAATGAAGCACAGAATGGTAGAATACTTACAGTACACAAATCCATCTTTAGAGAGAAGAGGGCTCTATTTCTCTTTCATGCATCTATTAGATCAGGATTTGAAGACAGAAAGGAAAGGTCAGAGAGCATTATGGGCTCACAGCTAAACTATAAATATATAAATTATAAGTCATTTTCAGCAGCATGTTTTAAAGAGGTTACATTGGCAGCAACACTAAAATTTGTGTTGGTTGGCACAATGTAGCATAAAAGATTGCTTTAATGACCTAAGTACACTGAGTACACAGTAAACAGAAGGAGGTTATCTGGAGTGAGACGTTTATGTTGATGATGCACAGTGAGAGTTATTTGGCCCAAAGTCTCATATTTTATTTCCGCGTGCCTTGTTGGCAAGTGCTATTTCCACTAGCTCATGCCTGGTTGAGCCAAACAAGTCAATCAACAATGTCATCAGTGGCGTAGTCAGTAAAGCGTGAGGCTCAAGGATATAGGTTTGACGCGTTCGAATCCGCCTTTTGCCAAGCATGCTCTTCTCCCTTTTCCCATCACATATCACATCGGAAAGGCATTTACTTTCAATAAAAATTACAAAAATGTGCTAAAATGTTCTGGAAATAAAGTGCCTAACGAAATGTTTAATAATAATAAAAGTATTTATTGGGTAGGGTTAGGGGTAGGTGTAGGTAGGGCTTTTTTTAAGAGGACGCCCTAAGACGCCCTAAGTGGACGCCTTTAAGATGCCCTAAGTGGTTTTCCAAAGTTACTAGCCACTCAGCATTTTCACTAGCCATGATTTTGTTGTTGCAAAATTTGTACACACCCAAATCAAGTCTACATGAAATATATAACATGACAGGTCATCAAATAGACCTATTTAGCTCTGATAAGGTTGTGTGTAAAGCTCCTTAATCTAGAAAGAGAAACACTAACAGTTGCTTGTCTAAAAAAAAAGATTTTTTGGTATAAATATAATTTATTCTCAAGCAATTTTCTCATCAGTGTTCTATCAGCTATGACATATTTAAATCTACACAGTAAAAAAAAAAACGATAATGTACTGGCAGTAAATTACCAGGACATCATCGACTAATTTTATGGATATTTCTGTTAACCCTAAAAACACAATGCAATGAAGTTCAAAATTCAAAATACAGGTAAAACACCTGTAAAAAATAAATACAGAAAATTCCATCAAATTAATACAGTACATTGTGCCCTATTTTTACGGATATTTTTTTAGAGTGTAGCATATTTTGTGTATGAGCCCATACAGTAGCCTAGTGAAATACATATCCATATTTTCATGTGATTTGACAGTTTATTTGATTAAATATCAAAAATCTAAAAGGTGTGCATATTACCTGACACCTAGATGAACATTTTACAGTTGGTTTTATGACTGTAAGTCATTCTCTTCAAATGCTATTGAAGTTAGAAACGTGTATACCAATGTCGTATGTAACTTTAGAGACGGTCCCTAAATTTGCGAATATCGAACGTCCAACATCAAGCCACCTTTATGCCAGTCTCATCAGATGTGCTATGGTTCTGCTGTGATCTTTGTTTGAAACTATTTTCGCTCCTGAATTAGAACAAAAACATCACTGTATGATGAATGAATCTCCTAAGTACATCGCACGTACATCTCTGCTTTGTTGTTTATGATGAGAGTGCAGATTTCAGTGAGTGAGAGCGTGCTCTGAACAAAACTCCCGCGTTTCAGCGATGACTAATCTGAACGCCTCTGATTATTAGACATTGCATTCATAAATTCAACCCACCAAAGTGGCTATATAGTGGAAGTGACTGTGTTACACGCCACAGCTGAAATCCACCCACAAATGGCGAGTTGACAGGTGTTAATGTCAAGCCCTGGTTACCAATATTATCAAAAAGAACAGCCTTTATTTGAAATAGAAATATTTTTTAACATTATATAAATGTATTCAATTATAACTTTTTAATCAATTAAAATTTGATTTTCAACCCCCTTTGTATTGTTACAATGTCAGCAGTAAATGAAGTTTCTCCATGTTACCATGGCTGAGAAATTTCAGTTTATTTGTAAAAAGTCCACTGGATAATGCAAAACGCAACACTGTTTGAAATGTTGACTACAAACACTGAGGTTTTTCAGATTTTTCGTTGCTGCATTCTCTCCATATTTAGCTACGATTCTTTGCAGCCTAGCCACTGCCTATAAAGCGCTGGATCCTTCACTGGAACCTGAAAATAACTCACTCCCGCTACGTGTACTCTTTGAATTCTTGCACCAAGGAACAATACAAATCGATACCATCATGACGAAAAGTTTGCTAAGAAGTATTTCCTGCTAATGCCTGCTACAGACTACAGTGATTTCGGCAATCCTATAAGATTACAAATCACACTGTACAACATGGATCTAATAAACTTGGGTACGGCATGTATATGTAGACTGTACGATGATGACACATACTGAACCATACAAAGCAAGCTAACATAGAAGAATAAAACGTCATCAGCATGCGCTAGTGGTAAACAAATAGAGCAAGATGAATCGCACTTTGGCAGTTGTGGTTTTTAATGCGCGCTGGAAAAAAGAGGAAGAAATGAAAGAGGAGAATATGGACATGACCATTGCTAGGCTGAATTAGCATGTTGCTAGCATGTTTTAGCATGTTGTTAACATGATTTATGGCTAGGGAAAAGTGGCCCACTTGGCATGCCAATTCTGTAAATGGTGCTTGAGGTAAGTAGTTTTAAGTTTTAGCGCCATGTTGCATTGATCAATACGTCATTTCATGTTGCATTTTTATTGGCTAGTCAGTAGATGTAGGTTGTAGCAGCACTCCCTGTGAGACGATCATGCTAAATTTCTGACACTGTCAGAAAATTATCGCAGACTATCTTTGGTCGCAAGACTGTGACAGCGACCGTCTTTGAACCTCTCTCACTGTACGATGTAGGACCACCGTTTAGGAGCCACGACCACAGAAATCGCCACGATTGGTCATCTTTCGTTTGGGACATCCCAAAATTGTACAATGTGTACTGGGCATAAATTAAGGTTGTATTCAACTCTGGTCAAACGTATCCATAGCAGACTGCTAGGAGAGGCCTTGGACAGCAACATACCCAGTGCATTATAAGTTTTCTTACCTATTTGAATAAATGTATTACTTTCTATTTAATACACATTAATGCATGAACATTAAGAACATATTCATGGTGTAAGGCCCACCCAATCGTCCCAATGACGGCTTTCGATAAGCGGGTGAAGGTTTCTGCGCGTTTGATCTTTTCAGCGGGGCAAAGTAATTTAATTCCAATTTACTTTTATCTGACTCCATTTTATCATGACCTCGAATTTAGGTTAGAATGCCGATTGGTTATTTGGTCATTTGTATAATAATTTAACTACTCATTTGATTATTCTATTTAACTCTTTTACTCTTATTGAATTCGTTCATTCGGTTCTCAGAGTCGCACAGGGTCCTCGCACCGGCTGTTCATTATGCGGGCCCACGATCAAGAACTTGCCAGTCTTGGTCACTAGACAGAGGTAATTGACTATACTATTTAGAGTGCCGCTCTGCTTGCTTTATCTAAAAGTATTTTATTTAGTCGCCATAGAATTGTATAAACTTGAATTAAAATAACATTATCTCTAGTCAGAGGTCATGATCACTACTACAGATATAAGTTGACCAACATTACTCTTCTGATAGTAGCTTTGGTTTGGTCATGCCATGGATTCCCACGTACACTTAGCTAGAGTAACATTACCTTAAACAGAGATAAGGCTCACCCTATTTAGTTTGGTTGATCAACATTATTGTTGTCCTAAACGGAAATTCCCTTTTTAGCCTTTACAGTCTAAGTACACTTGAACTAGTGCCAAGAGTTAGCCGGAACTCTAAAATCTCAGTTGGTGTGCCCTATGCTCCACTCAAAACTGGACTTTAGTCTGTTACTAACCTGACACAGATTTGCGGTAACAATGGATACAACGTAATCTACTAAAGTCAATAATTTCACTGTAAGTCAGAATGAAATCAAATGTAACAATTTATTATTATTTAGGTAAATGTATCATGCCAATTACATAATCAATTCAAAGATAATCAATACATAACATCAAATGCTCTTAAGTAAAGAGTAAAAGATGCATTCCTGAAATCTGAAAATCACATAACGCAGAGTGTCTGAAAGACACCCAGCGTTACGGGCTGGACCTGAGTACAGGATCGCGCCCTGAACTTTCCTGCAACATCTCTTTAAATACTCAATACCAAGACAGAAACCTCTTTCAAATGTAAACATGAGTTCACATTGGGAATTTGCATTAATCAAGACCTGTATTTTACACCTTATTGAGGACAGGAGGTAATATGCATGAAAGACCAATTGGTAGAGGACACACACCCACCACAGTAAGCAAAATATCTCTAAATTCTTTAAACCTTTATTACCTTTTGGTTTACTTCTGTGGGAATGAGACCTTTGTACCAGTCGATACCAAACATGTATAATACTGTATAGTACTTGTTCACAATAACCCATATAGATTTTGGGTGAATTTCAACATGTGGAGAGGAGAGATGAGGGTGAGGGGGATGAAATGTAAATTAAGGTGATTGACTCAGTGTGGCTGAGCCTCGGGTGGGGATGCCAATTTCACAAGAGAGTTTAAATGCTAATTTCCCGAAACATCCTTTGTTTTCTTGTTGTTCCTTAGCCCAGATGTCCCGGCATCTTACCTTACAGTCTTACAATGGTCACAATTCTTACGCTAAAATATGCTATGATACATTATATTACATAACAACCTGTAGTGGTAAGTATCATAATCCAATATACAGTAAATGCAGTTACAATTATTTATGAGAATATAAAACTGATTATAAGGTGTTTTTATAAGGCCTTCCTGATGCATTAAATATACAGGTTTCAATCAACTCACTGTAACCAAATATTCAAAATAATTGGTCATTGTTTAACCACTCTGTACAAAAAAAAAATTCAATTTACATTTATTCTCCATTTAGCCATCACATTGTGAACTGCGGCTTTCATCCTTAGCCAAGCCGAGATCAAGCGTATCTTGACTTGCAGTAAAGAGACAGCAACACTCCCAATATTATTCATGGTGTACTCCGGGCACTGACCCCTTGAGCTTCAGTCAATTCCTGCAATAAAAGCTTCAGGAATCACACAACTGATAACAGCTTCTGCCTGAAATGAGAGAAACAGACTCTGGCCCATGCTGAGAGGAAGGGACAGGGTCTTCTGATAGAGCACAAGCTGACGGCGGGTATTGAGCAGGTGAGAGCTTCAGCTGGGAACACTCTATCCTAATTAAAGCCAGACAGACACATCGCAGACACAGACACTGGCAGATCTAAGCCGCTGGGAGGACACAGGATGATTTCAGTGGCTCTACACACCTTCACGCTTTTCACTTTTAATCACAGAGAGAAAGTTAGAAAGAACGTTTGATTGACTAAGACTAGGGATATAAGGATTGGTTTAGATAAAGGAGCTCACTTATGCCCGTATGCACAAAACTGAAGAAAGTATCCATCTTTTTCCTGAACAACCAATGGATGCTTCTATGATTACACGCTAGACAAGAAGCTAGTCTAAACATTGCATAAAAGTCAACTCAAAATTTACCTTTTGTGTTCCACAAAAGACAGAAAGTAATACAGGTGACTGAATTGAATGTGCTGCACTTCAAATCTTAAAAGTATATTTGGTAACACTTCATTTTGGTGGTCCATTTTAGACATTCTACTAATTAGAAGTATCTACATGTCAACTAATTCTCATTAGAGTATTAGTAGACTGTCTGCTTAATATCTGCTAACACTTTATTCTGATGGTTCTCTGGACATTCTACTGTCTATAAGTAACTTTGCAATTACGTCAACTGATGTCAACTTACCCTAACCCTAATGGTGTGTGCACACAAAACACAAATTTAATTATTTGCGCGAGGAGATTGCATACAAAGTCAATGCAAAGACGCGAACAGACACGAATTCGCACTGGGCAACGCGAATGACGCGAAGTGGGCGATGCGTTTGCCGCGAATGCGTGATATTCGCCTCAATCGCGTCTTCCGTACAAGTTGAAAAATGTCAACTTGAACGGAAAATTCGCATGACGCGTTGTCGCGCAAGCCAATCAGTGAAGAGCTTATTGACATGTCTGGTTTGACAGGTTATCAAACTGGGCACCCGTCATCCTCAAGTAGCGCTGGAAGCGGCTGTCATCCAGGCACAGTTTATGGAGTAGACGTGAAATTTACAGAGTTGTGTGCACCTCTGGATGGTGCTGTGAACCCAGACACGTCTGCATTTGGCTTTCCGGCGTATTTGGGATTTCCACAACAGGTACAGAGCAGCAAAAGTTGTTATCTCCAACATGTTTGATGATGGAAAAAATGGTCAATGTGCGTGAAAACACTCCTCATTGCGCAATGTTTTTATTTGCGCGAGTGACGCGAAAAACAAGTTATCCCGCGGGTAAACTAGAGTGAGTAACGTGATGCGAATTTTCACTTCGCTTTTGGTATGCACACATTAACATTAACTATTTGCGCGTGTAGATTACATACAAAGTCAATGCAAAGACGTGAATAGACGCGTTTTCGCACCGGGTGACGCGAATGACGCGAATTGGGCGATGCGATTGCCGTGAACGAGTGTTATTCGGCTCTTCCACTCAAGTTGAAAAATTCAAACTCGAGTGGGAAATTCGCATGACATGTTGTCGCACAAGCCAATCAGCGAAGAGCTTATTGACACGCCCGGTTTGACATGCTCGGTTGTATCAGGTGCAGTGCCTGGAGAAGACGATGAAATTCACAGAATTGTGTGCGCCTCTGGATGAGGCGGTGAACCCCAACGCGTTGGCATTTTGGCTTTCTGGCTTATTTGGGACTTCCACAACAGGTATAGTTACCTCCAACATGGTTGATGACAGAAAAAATGAAAGAAAAATGTTAAAAAAGAAATGTTGTTGTTGTTGATGATGTGCGTGAAGACACTCCTCAATGCGCAATGTTTTTATTTGTGCAAGTGGCGCGAAAAACAAGTAATCCCACAAATATTTGCTTTTGGTGTGCACACACCATAACGGTGCATTTACACAGGGTTTCAGCGTTAACACTTCTCATTTACTTTGAATGGGTGATGTCATGCGTTGCCGAACTGAATTGTGGGTTTTTGTGAATTGTGAATTACGTCATGTCACTGTTGTGGCTTGCGGCAGTAGTTGAAAAAACTACGCCAACAGCCTTGTGTGAATGCAACGTAACACCTAACCCTAACCCAACAGTCTACTGCAGTCTACTAATACTCTAATGAGAGTTAGTTGGCATGTAGTTGCAAAGTTACTTATAGTTAGTAAATTGTCTAAAGCGGACCACTGAAATAGTGGCAAATACTGTTTGCACCTAGAATGTTATAAAACAGTATGAAATAATGACAACATATTCAGTGTAAATGATTATATTTATTAATATAATAAATGGATGCTGCCTTATTGGGACATTACTTGTCCCACCCCTAACCCAAACTGTTAAAAAACTTTATTCCCACTATTAAAAACTTGTTAGGCACTTCATTTCCACTCTCTGAGCTGATATGCGGTGGGAAAAGAATGAGTTCGGAAAAACTTGGATCGGTCGCTCCAAATCTAACGCCACCTGCCTTACTCTCCATACCACTGCTCCTGTTATCAGCGGGAATTCTTTCATAATTTTGTCTGGCTCAATCAGACAATGGTGGGCGGAGTTAGTGTAAATAGCCTCTGCCAACAAGGCGGGCTATTTGAACTTGGTGTAAATAGACATTCCGATATGCTACTGGATTAGTTTATAATGATGCAGGATCATAGGACAGATAAAAGAGGGTGATACATGAGTGGAGGTAGTGTCTTGGTCGAGATGTTTGCTGGGACACGGCATGTGTGAGCGAATGGGCCTTCTGGCATGACAGTATGATGCCCGCCATTAAAAACCTCTAGCTCTTAATGTGAGCGGTGTCACTGGGCCAATTAGCCTGTCACACAGACACATACTCACTGACTGACAGCTGCCACAACTGTGCCTTTGACATTCACAAAAAGACTGAGAGACAGGGAGAGCATGAGAGAAACAGGTGGACGTCTGGGGTCAGTGTGATTTATGGCTTGACAAATTAGATAAATTCCACCACTACAAGCTGTGAGTCACTGTAGACATACTTTGTTTACTCTATTAGTTGTGGCACTGCAGATTTCATAGCAATCATTTTGTTTTCGCCATTTCAAATGACACAAAAGAGCATCAGTGACCACCCATTTTTATCAGCAGCCTGCATTCTGGAAGTATATTTCCTATTTGATCAGGCATTTCAGAGTAATGGGTTTTAAACCTGAGCCAAACTAACCCACTGCGAGATTAATCAAATTATATCAGATGATATGAAAAATTTATTTTGAAATCAGAACAAATCACAAAGGTAAAAGAAGCATCTTTTAAAATAATATACTTAAGTGCTAACTGAATGTAATGTTTCAGACACTTAGAGCCTGTTTACTTATGCTGATGTCTCTCTCTCCTATTGCGGTATTTCATCTGGAAATAGGTGATTATAAATAAAATGCAGCTCATATCTGTTGCTTTCGTTGACGTGAACTCCATTACATTTCCATATAGCGTGGTAATTGAAGATCGGATTTATATTCGTTTTGTGGAGACACATTTCTGTGGCCAAGTTTAAATGGAACAGTTTTAACAAATCAGATAGCTATCCGATTAGTAAAAACGGTAACACTTTATTTTAAGGGTCCAGAATAATGCATTAGTTAAGCATTAATTAATGATTAACTTGTTCGCAATTAAGCATTAGTTAAGCATGAACACAATAGTAATTAATGATTAACTTAACATATAGTAAGGGCATATTAGCCATTATTTACAAATTATTAAACATTTGAAAGATACACATTTATGTTATAAATAAACAAAAATAACCTAGTAATTATTGATTAACTGAATGTACAGTAAACACCTTTTAGCCATTATTTACAACTTAATAAGCCATATATTATTTTTGTGTAGTGATGTAATTACACTGAACAAAATTATAAACGCAACACTTTTGTTTTTGCCCCCATTTTTCATGAGCTGAACTCAAAGATCTAATACTTTTTCTATGCACACAAAAGGCCTGTTTTTCTCAAATATTGTTGTGGTATGGGCAGGCGTATGTTATGGACAACAAACACAGGTGCATTTTATTGATGGCATTTTGAATACACAGATACCGTGACGAGATCCTGAGGCCCATTGTTGTGCCATTCATCCACGACCATCACCTCATGCAACTTCGCACAGCCATTGAAGAGGAGTGGACCAACATTCCAGAGGCCACAATCAACAACCTAATCTACTCTATGTGAAGGAGATGTGTTGCATGTGTTGATTGTGTTTTTTTTGGACCCCCACAATACAGTAAAACTGCACATTTTAGAGTGGCCTTTTATTGTAGCCATCCTAAGGGCACACCTGTGCAATAATCATGCTGTCTAATCAGCATCTTGCCGCACCTGTGAGGTGGATGGATTATCTCGGCAAAGGAGAAGTGCTCACTAACACAGATTTAGACAGATTTGTGAACAATATTTGAGAGAAATAGGCTGTTTGTGTACATAGCAGCTCATAAAAAAATGGGGGCAAAAACAAAAGTGTTGCGTTTATAATTTTGTTCAGTGTATATTTCTGTGCCATTCTGTTAAGTAAACTGAACAATAGGCTAGTAATTATGTTTAATTTCTGCTGGTTTTGCAGTTATAAATTGCTAAAATAGTGTAATAAAGACAATTTGACCCCCTATTCTAAAGTTGAAGTTTTATCCTCATTAATTATGCTATATTGTTACATTTTTCCAAACATTTCTGCTCATTCAGTTGCATTGTCATTTTTTATTCTCTATAAAATGGTTATATTTGGGTTTAGGGATATAACATTTATCTATAAAATGGTAAAAGGGAAATTGTACATCTTTTTTATGATATAAAAGATATTTTACGTTTTTTGCTGTAAAAGCATAATACGTTTGTTTAAATGTTGCCAATACGTTCATTTTGTACCTTTCACAATTTATCCAACGCTTTGTGTCTGTAAAAGCTACTTGTTAACATATAACAAATAAGTGCCATAATTGAGGATATAACTTTCACTTTAGAACAGGGGGTCAGATTGTCTTTATTAGTACTGTATTAATGGTAGTTAGGCTTAATTATTGGCTTATTCTGGTCAATAAACTTGAATATCACCTATACATTTTAGGGGTCCAGAATTATGCATTAGTTAAGCATAAATAAACTAGTAATTAATGATGTACTTGTTCACAATTAAGCATTAGTTAAGCATGGACACACTGCTTAATATCTTTGTGATGGTCCTCCAACAGACATTCTACAGACTAAGTAACTTTGCAAGTACATCAACTTATTCTGACCATAACCCTACAAGCCTACTAATACACTACTAACACCCTAATGAGAGTTAATAGACATGTAGGTGCAACGTTACTTATAGTCAACAGAATGTGTTAAAGGGACTATCAAAATAAAGTGAAACCAAAACTGTATTTGTGTCCTATGTTCTGAAAAGAACTGAAAAGAATATTGTTCCTGAACTGACGTCAGAGTCTAGTGTGAAAGTTTCATTAACTATGCCTCCATTTATTATCCCCATAGCAGATTGCTTTAATTAGCTTTACATTGTTTGTTTGACAATTTTTATGTTCTCTCACAGGCAGAATTTGGAGAACATGCCAGCATAAGCAAACAGCTCTACCTCAAATTGGCCTGGGAGTTGAGAAACAATAACGCTGTGGTGTAGATCTATTTTTGTGACGGTCTAAAACAGCAGGAGGGCCTTTGAAAGTACTGCTAAACATAGAACAGCAGCACACAGCACGCAGCCCATCACTCCTGCGTCTGCGGGCCGACAGATCCAGGAACAGAGTAAAGCAGACACATGCACTGGGACGGAGCGGTTGGCAAGCCTGTGCGGTCAAACGCTGGCCTTACTAAGAGACAATGTGCACTGAGATCTGGCCTCAGACCAGCTATTAAGCTGTGCTGGAGCTAATGCAAGTCCTCGGGTGGGTTCTACACCAGCTGAGGGTGAGAATAAAAACAACCAAATCCATCTGCTCCATATGCTGATGTCTAGCAGTTTCCAGGTTGATATTATAAACAAAAGATGCATCGCAACAGGAAATAGACCTCCAGGTGTCTTTCTGCAGCTTTCCCAGTCTGTGCAGTACGTTTCTGTGTGCTCATCAAGTCTCTGTGGAATATTTTCAGTACTTTTGAATATAGCTTAATATGCAGAGACAGATATAAGTAAGCTATCTGTTGGTTGATTCCCATGAAAAGTTTAAACAATTTGTCCATGTGGTGCTTTCAAAATATCTCGATCAGCCCATCCCGGCAAACTGAAACAACCAATAGCATGAGTTTGGGTCGGGGCAACGGTCCTATTTATATTTCCACTTGAGCTTGGTTTGACACGGCACAATTACAAACCGTTCTCGGCCCGGAATTCTCAGCACGGTTGGCATATCATCTGTAAACGCTTGTGTTACCAAGGCAATAACTGATGGATTTGTATTACATTCCAAAGAGCTCCGTTATCAGCCCCACAGTGGAGAATGAAACCATATCCATACCGGCTGGGCCAGATTAACACTGAAGTACATCTTTATATGTAATTTCATACTTCTTTCATACTTCCTGTACTGCAGAATGTACTGACAAGCATTTATAGAAAACTAAATACACTTTATTGTAATTTCTATTGAAACTTGTATGCACAATTTAGTACATTTAAAATACACTATATTGCCAAAAGTATTTGGACACACCTCCAAATCATTAAATTCAGGTGTTCCAATCACTTCCATGGCCAAAGGTGTATAAAATCAACCACCTAGGCATGCAGACTGCTTCGCTCTCAGGAGCTCAGTAAATTCAAGCGTGGTACCGTGATAGGTTGCCACCTGTGCAATAAGTCCATTCGTGAAATTTTCTCACTACTAAATATTCCACGGTCAACTATTAGTGGTATTATAACAAAGTGGAAGCAAATGGGAACAACAGCAACTCAGCCACGAAGTGGTAGGCCACGTAAAATCACAGAGCGGGGTCAGCGCAAGCTGAGGCGCACGGTGCGCAGAAGTCGCCAACTTTCTGCAGAGTCAATACCTACAGACCTCCAAACTTCGTGTTGCCTTCAGATTAGCTCAAGAACAGTGCGTAGAGAACTTCATGTAATGGGTTTCCATGGCCGAGCAGCTGCATCCAAGCCTTACATCACCAAGTGCAATGCAAAGCATCGGATGCAGTGGTGTAAAGCACGCCGCTACTGGACTCTAGAGCAGTGGAGACGTGTTCTCTGGAGTGACGAATCACGCTTCTCTGTCTGGCAATCCGATGGATGAGTCTGGGTTTGGCGGTTGCCAGGAGAACGTTACTTAACTGACTGCATTGTGCCAAGTGTAAAGTTTGGTGGAGGGAGGATTATGGTGTGGGGTTGTTTTGCAGGGTTTGGGCTTGGCCCCTTAGTTCCAGTGAATGTGAACTCTTAATGCTTCCGGATACCAAGACATTTTGGACATTTTCATTCTCCCAACTTTGTGGGAATAGTTCCAACATGACTGCACACCAGTGCACAAATCAAGGTCCATAAAGACATGGATGAGCGAGTTTGGTGTGGAGGAACTTGACTGGCCTGCACAGAGTCCTGACCTCAACCTTTGGGATGAATTAGAGTGGAGACTGCAAGCCAGGCCTTCTCGTCCAACATCAGTGCCTGACCTCACAAATGCGCTTCTAGAAGAATGGTCAAAAATTCCCCTAAACACACTCCTAAACCTTGTGCAAAGCCTTCCCAGAAGAGTTGAAGCTGTTAAAGCTGCAAAGGGTGGGCCAACTCCATATTAAACCCTACGGATTAAGAATGGGATGTCATTAAAGTTCATGTGCATGTAAAGGCAGGCGTCCCAAAACCTTTGGCAATATAGTTTTATATCTCCTTGCTACCACAATCTACGTGACACACTACAAGTACACATTTAATGCAATTAAGTGCACTTGTTTTTCACAAGTGTTCCCTCTTAGTATTTGTTTTAAAGGTTGTTGTTGTTGTATGCCCGGTTTTGGTGCTCTGTCTCCTTTAAGACTTGTCAGTAAATGCCCTGTGTTATGAATGTCTAACATCATTGCATCTAAAAAAATGTAAAGTAGAGATTGATGTGTTGTTGCAAAGACGGTCAAATGCTGTGAAATCACAATGTGGAGGAAGTAGAAAATGAGTCGTTTCAGCAGCTTGGTTTCAACAAATGCTCTTTTTATATCTGTAGTACAATAACCTCTTATATGTCAAAAGATCTAAGAAAATGTGATTAATGTCAAGACCTCTTTAAGAAAAAGTGAGGAGTCAAAATAATTGTCTGTGATAATTGACTACATGCCACAGATGCTGCTCGTAGATGTTAAGTTAAAGATAACCAAGAATATTCCTTAAAGACCAACTCTTGTGTTTTGGTTTAATTAAAATTCTGCCTCAATGTCACCTGACGACATGTGCTTAAAAAAGAAAGTGTATTTCCAGCCACATGTATTTAAGTCTTCAAGTCATTTCCTGGTTAAATCATAGTCAGATTTATTCTCTATACACCCAATTAAAGCAAGCACTGCTACACCGAGGGCTATACAGACAAGACTGGAGGCTACACTTTAACAAAGACACATCCTCTGCCCATGTGACAAACATCATTAGGCAGAAATAGCTCGTCTTCTTTAATTGCAGCATCAGGCCGCAGCTGATGACCCTGTATTTGGGTTGTGAGGGGGTGAGTATTTCACTGACAAACGCTATTAATTGTTCGGGATTATTATCAGGTCAGAGCATAAATGTCACAGAGATTTCATCAATACTGAAATGAGGCATAATATACTGAGTGTGCACCACAGAAATTGTCCAGAATGTAGAGTAACAACCAATCAAGTACATATTTTGGCGGATTTGTACTATTAAAATGAATCATTTTATTTATGCAAAATAAAGGAATATCTATTATAAAAATTATATATAGATAAATTATATAATTATATATTATATAAATTATAACAAATTATATGTTAACACTTTACAATCTGGTTTGTCCCCAAAGAAATAGATCATATTATGTAAGACCGCAGTCTTGTTGTCACATGTCTGTTGTGTTCATTGTGTTTTTCATTAAGTTCCTGTGTCCTAGTTTTCCCCAGTCAGTCTAATTAGTCATGTCTTTCACCTGTTCCTCGTTAATCACCCCAATCACTCTGTGTATTTAAGTCTTCAGTTCTCCCTCAGTGTTTGTCCATCTTTGTCTATGATACTATGTGTTTGATGTGAATTCTGTGAGTTTTGTTATTAAATATCCTGTTTCCTGTTCCTCCTCGTCTTCGTGAGCTTTTATACTACACATAACGTGACACTTGTCATGTTAGTTCAGGTCCAATAAATAATATTAACAGATACATTTTTTGATTTTAATAGGCCTAGTTTCACAGACAGGGCTTAGATTAAGCCAGGAGTAAAACTTAGTTAAACTGGGACATTTAAGTAGCTTATATAAACGTGCCTTAGAAAGAAAAAAAAAACATTACTGGTGTGCATCTTGAGACAAAACAATGGCAATATTTTAAGATATGTCAGTGCAAGCTATTTTCAGTTAAGACAGCTGCTGTTAAACTAGACTAGGTTTAAGCCTTGCCTGTGAAACCAGGCAATAATGTAATAGCCTATGGGTCCATAATCTTGCGGTAGTTAAGCATTAACACACCAGTAGTTAATGATTAACTGTAAAGGAATATTAGCCATTATTTTACAGTAGTTACGCTTTAACAAACCAGTAATGGTCTTTAGTAGTACTGTATTACTGGTAACTTAGCCAAATTACTGGTTTATTCTAGTGAATAAATTTGAACATCACTCAATGATTGCCATACAAATCAATAATTAATGTGGATATACTTTTCACTTTAGAACAGGGGGTCAAATTGTCCAATTTTAACAATTTATTACTCAAAACTGTAAAACGAACACTAATTAAACATGATTCATATTGTTCAGTTTACTTAACTGGTGGTAAATCACAGAAATATAACATTATGTAAATAACTTACTACACAAACAATGTTTAAGTTGTAAACTGGCTAAAAGGGGTGACACGTCATTTCAATAGTCCACTTCAGATATTCTGGTGACTATAAGTAACTTTGCAACTACATGTCAAATTATTCTACTAACCCTAAACCTGTCACGGGTGGTTGCAGGTAAACAGACGAAGATGAAGAAAGAAGTTCCAACACGAGTTTAATATCAAATAATTATCCACAAGGTTAACAGAAGGTAGCAACACACAATAAATGTGAACATGACCGGACAGAGAATGAATGTGAGGATACAACTTAAATAGGAACTCAAACAAGATGATTAATAGAACACAGATGAACCAAACAAACTCATGATGACTGTGACCATGGTAACAAAGGAGTGGCGGGGAAGTCAAACAAAGGAACACATGAGAATGAATGAAAACAAACTAAAAGTCCATGATAACTAAGACAAACTGTGCCATAACTACCCCCTCCAGCAAGGTGCGACTTCGAGGGAGCCGAGGGAGGGATGGAGGGAGTGTCGGAGGTGGACGAGGATGTGGTGAAGGGATGGTGACAGGATGTGGTGAAGGGATGGTGATGGAATGTGGTGACGACGGAAGGATGGTGGTAGATGGACGACGACGATCCCCTGCCGGCAATGATGGAGATAGTCCGCTGGCACAGACCCAGAGCTTGCCAGTGCCAACAGCCCACTACGGAGTCAAGAGAAGGAGGAGTCCAGATGGTGTTGTGGCTGACGACAGCTGGGGGACGACCGTAAGAGACAAGGCCGATGGATCGATGGGTGCAGACGGAGAGCTGATGGAAACGAGTGAGGAGTGGGAGGAACCCGCTGCAGCCGTAGGGGTGGAGGGACGGAACGCAGTGGAAAAAAACGCAGAGTGACGACTGACCAAGGGGGAGCCAGTGGGACGAGGGAACCTGGTGAAGCCGCAAGGCTGAGAGTCTCTGGTGGAGCCGAAGGTGGGAGGAGCCAAGGTGGAGCCTTGTGACAAAACCTAACCATAACCTAACAGTATACTAATACTCTAATGAGAGTTAGTTGACATGTAGTGGCAAAGTTACTTATAGTTAGTAGAATGTCTAAAGTGGACCATAAATAAAGTGTAATCCGAAAAGGCATTTACTGTATATTCAGTTAACCATAAATTGTTGCCTTATATTCTGCTTATTAATCATTCAAAAAAATTTAATAAGTTGTAAATAATAATATGCCCCTAATATATGATCAGTGTAAGGAATAGTTCACCCTAAAATGAACATTACTGAGGGTATACGGCATTAGAACAACACCAGGGTGAGTAAATGATGAATTAATTTTAATTTTAGTGTGAACTATCCCATTAATCACTGGTTTGTTAAAGTTTAAATACTGCATAAATAATGGATAATGTGCCTTTACTATGCGTTCAGTTAATCATTAACTACCGGTGTGTTAATACTTAAGTACAGCATAATTATGCACCCTTAAAATAAAGTGTTACCCAAATGGGGATACATTATTAAATGAAAATGAAATAAACATTAACTAAGATAATGCTTTAGAAGTATTTTTCACTGATAGTTCATGTTAACTAATGTAGTTAACTAATGTTAACAAATGGAACCTTGTTGTAAAGTGGTACCTTAATGGTTTTGATACTTGTTCCCATACTTAAGCATAATTTATCAGGATTGAACATATCAGAAATATAACAAAACCCCATCATGTCATGGTCTTGAGTGTGTTCAAAATGTCCAAGGACCTAGTCTAGGGTTCATTCGATATGTGTCATGATTACACTGGGCCATATGGGAACCCCTGAATGGCGTATGGCGTGATGTTTGCTGTGCTGGAAGCCTCCTATGGGGATGGGGGAGATCAGGCTATTTTTACAACCAGACCTGCAGCTGACACTCACACTAACAGCAGATCTCACATCACATATACAGTACTCATTTCACATGAAAGCCAATATAAGAACACATGATCTTCACTACACACTTGTTACTATGGCTGTAGGATAAATTGCACAGGAATAAATTGCATTTTAAAATATATTAAAAACGTCATTTTAAATTGTAATATTTCACAATATTACTATTTTTACTGTATTTTTACACCCTTGAAGGTGCAAAATACAGCAAACAAATTGTTGCTACTGAAAAAGAAATGGCATGACAATGAAGGTCCAATCAATTCTAAAATGGCATGACAATAAAGGTGACACAGATATATTGCGATTAGTGAAAATATTGTCCATCTGGCATGTGTGTGAACTCAGATAAGGGGGTAAAACAGGTAGATCAAACAGAGAAAATCTGATTAAACCTAAATAAATAAATGCATTCCTCCTCTGTCTTGTTTCTCTGATATAAGCTCATGTATTTATTTATTTAGCTTGCTAACACTGCTAAAGCAGAGCTCTCCTCTTGCATGTGATGTGACCTCATGCTGGGAGGTGACATCATTTTCCATCCTAGAGAATGTCGCTAGAGGATTCTTCCTACATCTCTCCTCTCCTGACCTCTCTCCCTTGATCCTGCGTTAACTCACTGAGCTGGTTGTGCAATAAAACCCCAGTTTACCTTGACAGCCTTGGACCAAATTCACAATCCAAGAATCAATATTAAGAATCAATATGAAACGGCAATAGTTTTGCATTATTTGCTTGTTTATTATAATTGAGGCTATACTACATGATAGTTTCAATGAATATTGCATCTAATACATGTCAATATATGGTCTAAAGGTCACAAAAATCAATGTTATTAATAATTAAAGCCACAATATGTAATTTTTCACTGTTAGAGGTCACGTATTCAAAACAAAGGCGTAGCTTGATGACGCCTTGATTTCGCGGAGCTTTTATTATGCCGCAAATATTATGTGAATGTAGTATAACAACTTATAACCACAACTAAAGTGAAGCCACAAGTGTGGTCATGCTTCATTTCAAATCTGAGGCTGATATCTCTAAAATGATGCGTTCTGCAAAGCATTTTGTAAGACCATGTCAGGGGAGTTTTTAGAGAAGGCTGATAAAATGCTAATCAAATATGTTATTGCCCTGTAAACACACATTTGCAGTCTATTGTCTAATGTCTGGCGAGGTGAACTGCCCATTCTTGCTCTATTGTTCTCAATTGACGAACGTTTCACACTTCTGCCAGTATGAGACTTAATCTTCATTATTCTTTTATCGTTATTCTTTTGTTTGTATTCAGCCATTATCGCCTTTATTCTGTCATTATGGCTTGCCAAAACACCACTTTTATCCCACACTACACTAAGCCACATTTTATCTGAAGTCTTTCTAGAAAACAAACAAACAAAAAAGCATATTCTTGGGACCTTATGTGAATTCTTGTAACAAAATAGATCATGAAATAGATATAGCTCCTGGCGCAACAGGTGCATTAGAGCTACAATTAGCATCAAGCTACATAACACAATTTAAAAGATTAAAATTACACTTTAACTCAAAACTCACTTTAAACCACCAATGATTGTTTGTATTACCTTCCGGTTGCGATCTAATGTGAATTTTAGTCATATAATGATGTTAAAATATGTTATATTTAGCATTTTATATGTAGCTAATCACTACACCTGCTTAGCATTTATAATGTAAACGTCCATTATTGATATAAAAATAGCCGAAATAGCATGAAAATCACACACAAAACATATACCATTGTTATCGTGTGTTTATTAGCTTCTTATTTCACGTGTAGAATTGGTTCGTTCTTCACTGAGCATTAGATGAGGAAGTGTACAGAGGACAGCGTCATGCAGAAGTGCAGGATTATGGTCACGTTGACTCGCGTAAGATGATTGAAAGCTGCAGAGATCGAATAAACGTGCGATGAGTCATATCAGACGCAAGCTAGGAAGAAGAGGTACATAGCTCACTGTGAACACTCTTTCAACTCTTCAGAACGCATAATTCAGTGGGAAATGAATAGAAATGGTATTCTGTATGACGAAATATTTTGAAAACGTGATAATAAATCAATATTTCTCAAAATATGCACACTTTTGAACTAAGAGCCCTAACGAACGCTGTTCAGTGCAGCTGTGTGGACACAAATAAACCGCAGCAGAGGTGACTGACTTCATATGTATGTGATATCTATTCAAAATAGCATACATTACAGATTGATTATTTTGCACTCCTCACATAAATTAATAAATTAATGTCACTGAAACCTAGTTTAATCATTAACAGTGATCAAATATCGAAGCTGGAGTCTTTAATCTTTCTAATGATACACAGTTTGTCCCGATCAAGTAAGAGTGTGATGTTTTAATTTGAGGTGAATGTTTAACAATAATAATCTGGGGCCGTCGGCGATCTTTGACTGGAAAGGGGTTAAGGTAAGCATCATGAATATTATTGCTCATACTTAGAAAGGGATTTAAACAAACTTGGACTATTATGCAACCACCTTGCAAGAACTTAAAAACCCAGGAACCACCTAGCAGTGCTTTAGCAACTGCATAGCAATGTGCTAAAAACCTTTTGCAAATGCGCAACGATGGCCTGTCAACCACCAACAAGTGGTTTGTGCCCCTAGTTGCGCACATATTACACACTTCACCTTTAAGCAGTTGTATCGTCTGTTGTGTGCGATCACCATGACACCACGCCTCGTCAGCGTGCTGTGATGTTCCCGTCCCATCCTCACATCTGCTAGTGACACTGATGTAATGAGCCGCTAGAAAATAGCTGAGGATAAACATGTTTGTTTGCTCTGGGCTTCAGTCTGTTTGGCTGAGCCCCACTTAGCCAGCTTCATTTCCCCCTCTCTTTCTCATTTCACTGGCTGCGTGGCTGACTGGCTGTAATGGTGAACGACAGTGTCCTCGGCTAGTGCTCAGGCCATTCATCTTCATAGAGGAGAGAGAGACTTCATCTGCTAGACAGCACCGGCAGCAGCTGCCCCGGCCGTATTAAAATAGGTGTCAACAGAACAGCGTGTAATTGACTAATGCTGTTTCAATCTGATCCCTGCTATCTGCCTGACCACCCGAAAGAAAGCACTGTTTTCCTGCCCTCAAACGGTGGGAAGTTGGATACACGTTATTCCTATGATCAATAAATAGTGCATGAGACATTTTATATTTAATATTTAAAATATATTCAACTTTAATATGTTCAATTATTTGTATTAGTTTTACCAATATTAATTCCACAACACAATTTATATTCTGTAGATTTCTTTTGCTTTGAATCTATGAGATGCTGGACATGAGGGTGGTGGAGCGGAGATGGACCAGGGGGAAGGATGGAGGGCCAGGCCCCTGAGGTGGGAGTGGACTCAAAAACCCAGGCAGAGCTAGAGAGTACCGGGCCAGAGCCGACAGAGCAGAAGACCACCAAGGCAGATCAGAAGACCACTAAGGCGGGGCCTGTGGACCTGGAGACCACGGCAGGGCCGAGTCGTGGAGCCTAGAGAGTTCAGGTACAGCCTCTGTGGCCTTGGCAGACGGTGTTCAGTGTTCCGGTCCGGCCTCTGTGATTTTAACAGAGTGTACATGGGCCACAGAGAGTCTCCATACCCATATTAGGGATCACAAAGAGTCCAGAAACAGCCTTCTTGGCCATGGCAGTGAACACAGAGAGTCCAGAGACGGCCTTCTTGGCCGTGACAGGGCAGACGGAGAGTTCATGGACGGCCTCCCTGGCCATGACTGGGAAAACGGAGAGTTAAGTTATGGCCTCCATGGCCATGACAAGGAGAATGACCTTTGTGGTCGTGACAGGGAGAGTGACCTACTTGGCCGTGATGGGAGGAGTTGCTATGGACGCTGCCGCCTTGGGAAGAACAGCCGACGTGTGTGCAGCCCAAACACACAAGATGGCTGTCGTCATTATGGGGCGCACAGCTCAGACAGTGGGAAGACCTCCAGAACCACTGGGCTGAGGAACGCAGAGACCACAGACTGGTTTTCACCAGAGCTTGTGATGAACACCCCACACACCAAAAAAAAATTATTTGGGAGTCCAGACACAATGAAAGTCTGGCGTGCCGGCCATGACATGAGGAGACTCTTCCACTACTCTGGTAGTGGAAGTTTGCTCATACTCTAGGTAAATGCCGTGCGAGTGGTGCTCTAAGTCCTCCTCCCCTCCAGTCATGGTGAAGGAGGACCCACTTAACTGCAGAGCCAGATCCACGTACTGTGCCAGGGTCCAGCTGGAATCTCCCCCTGGCATCAGTCAGATGATGTCATAGTCTAATCCACTCCAAAAACAGTCCATTATTGTCACCTCCTCCCAAGAAAGAAGATGGCTATATCTGAGAAACACCTCCACAAAATCCTCCAGCAGAAATCCATCTTGATAGATGGCACACAATTGCACCTTGGTGGTTTATTCAACAAACACATAAACAAAGATAATCTGAGATGAAAATGACAATAAAATAATCTAACCGGGAAACAGGAACACAACAGCTTTGCAAAACACATGTAAAGACAACAACAGACAAAAGACAACTTAAAGGGAGGGTAGGCAATTTCAAAGAAGCTATCTTTGAAAACATAATATCTCGCCCTCCATTCAGACAGTCTCCAAAGCCACACCTCCTCCAAAACACATGAACGCGTACAGGCAGAGCAGATTCTGCAAAACGTCACGAGAGACAGCATTCATTTAGTTCATGATGTTAACAACTTACAGAGTTCGGACTTGTACCACCTTGTCTGCTGCAGATTAATTTCCATGTCAATAGTGTTGCCAGAGAAACTAATAAATCTGAGTTCACAAACATGAACAGCTCCAGGGGAAATATGCAGGATAATAAGAGGCTAACAAGGAACACGTGTGGGCAATGAATCACTATAGAAACTAACAAGGGTAACTATGGAAACAAAGTAAAACAGTAACTAAACACAGGAAGTGAACACTGGGAACAATAGGAACAGAATATTTACTTCAAAATAGGGGAATCATGACAAAAATTATTTTAAATTGTTAAAAAAATCTGTTTATAATAAATGCTGTTCTTTAGAACTTTCTAATCATAGAAAGAATCCTGAAAAAATGTATCACAGTTTCCCACTGATAACAATAAGAAATTTTTCTTGAGCACCAAATCAGCATAGAATGATTTTGGAAGGATCATGCGATACTAAAGACTGGAGTAGTGATGCTGAAAATTCAGCTTTTCCATCAAAGGAATAAATTACATTTTAAAATATATTCTAAAAAAGCAGTTATTTAAAATAGTAATATTTTACACTTTCACACATACTATTTTTACTGTATTTTTGATAAAAAATAATAAATAACTTTAACGAGCATAAGAGATGTAGTATATATATATTGGCTGTGAGTATAATGACAGCATTACAATGTGAGAAGTGCTTCAGATAAGCTGAAGGAAGTCAGGATTTGCCATGTGGAAGTTATTTGGCAGCACATGCAGCCAGCAGTGTGGGAGTGCGTCCCACGGATGGGTAAAAGTGGAATGTGTACCAGCCGAGTGATCAGTCACGCTCAAAACCCATGCTCTCAGTGTGTGCCTGTGATGGGCTGCACAGGGACTGACGCTCGCTCATGTTTCCACTGATCATCACCGTAAGCTTTAACACATGCCCTTACAAAAAAACTGAAATACAGGATGTCTGATTTCTATTGCTTTTTATCTGTTTCATTGACATTACATTCTCACTTGTGCCTGTATGACTTTCTTTTTTTTCCTTTCAAGCAATTCAAGTAAACAAAGGAACTGCTTTAAAAGAAGAACATTTTGAAATTGCAGAGTCTGAGTCCAGACCTGAATTTAAAAAAAAACAACTTATGGAATGACTAGAATAAAGTTTTAAAAGTTAAATAAATAAAGAAAAAAGTTTTGCAAGGAAGAGTGGGAAAAAAGACTAATCAAGATATGCTTAGTTGATAGACTCCTATTAAAAAAGACTGACAGCGCTAACAAGGACGCTAAAGACCACATCCTCTAGCGTCAGTCGCTAGAGCCCCTTTTCAGATCAGGGGAGTGAGGTTTACACACGCAGATCTTACTGGCCTACATCCGTTACACTGATCCCCCTAAACCTCACTCCCATCCGGGTCACGGCACCAAATGTAACCGGTCCTATTCAACCCGCTCTGAACAGGACTTGAACCGGTTCTACTCAACCCGCTCCGAGCAGGACATGAACCGGGGTCTCCGGCGTGGAAGGCAGGCGCGCTAACAAGGACGCTAAAGACTGCAGCCGTTAGCGTGCCTCTTGAGGCCAGGGGAGTGAGGTTTACACACACAGCTCTTACTGGTCTACGTCCGTTACACTGACCCCCCTAAATCTCACTCCCATCCAGGTCACAGCAACAAGTATAACGGTCCTACTTGACCTGCTCTGAGCAGGACTCGAACCGGGGTCTCTAGCATGGGAGGCGGGCGCGTTAACAAGGATGCTAAAAACCACAGTAGTTGCTTCAACCAAGTAGTTGGTGTGACTACTTGTGGAACCAGTTTATTTATCGTCTTAAAAGTTATTGTTTATTATGTGAATTTTGTTTTGGATTCAATATCGATTCACTATCCACAACATATACTTTGTTAAAGTCGGCATTAAAACAGACGTTGCAATAGTCTTCTCCCTATAGTGACCTGTATCCGAGTAAAACTTATAATTCGTTACATTTATATAGCGCTTTTCTGGGTGCTCAAATCGCTTTACATATAGAAGGGGGGAATCTATTCAACCACCACCAATGTGCATAATCCACCTGGATGATGCGACAGCAGCCATATTGCGCCAGAACACCCACCACACACCAGCTTATTGGTGGAGAGGAGACAGAGTGATGAAGCAAATCAGTATATGGGGATGATTAGGAGGCCATGATGGACAGAGGCCAATGGGCAAATTTGGCCAGGATGCCGGGGTTACACCCCTACTCTTTATTCAAAGGACATCTTGGGATTTTTAATGACCACAGAGAGTCAGAACCTCGGTTTAACGTCTCATCCGATGGACTGTGCTTGTTACAGTATAGTGTCCCCATCACTATACTGGGGCGTTAGGACCCACACAGACCACAGGTTGAGCACCCCCTGCTGGCCTTACTAACACCTCTTTCAGCAGCAACCTGGTTTTCCCAGGAGGTCTCCCTTCCAGGTACTGACCAGGCTCAACCCCGCTTAGCTTCAGTGGGAAATCAGTCTTGGGCTACAGGGTGATATGTCTGCTGGCTTGATTTCTCCATCGGGAATTAATTGGACCATTGGATGGTTGTGTTTGCTATTACTGTGATCTCATGTAAGTGACAAGTTGTCCCGCCCTCGCGCAAGAGGGAGGGAAAGTTATTTTGATTTGATCATATATTTTGAAAGATACATGAGGTCACATGGATTAAAAAAAAAAAATAAAGATGTTCACAGATAAATCATTTATAATAAATACTGCAATATTCCATTAAATTGACAATTGTCCATTTTGATTTCATGGTGACTTTAATTTATAATTTACAGTAATACATCACTTATCTGAGGCTTTTTGGTAACTATTCGCATATTCAATTTGTAACTGACACATTTTTTTTTTTTTACTGTTAATTTTTGGACTGCGACCACATAAAATCACATCAAACCAAATCTGCTTACAGCTCACGATCAGACTAATTCATTTACACAAGAGGAAACTGCTCCAAGCCGTCACCAAAAAAAATGTGCATGGCTATTGAATGGTATTGCTGGCCTGGTGCCACACATCATGATAGAATTGATTGTCATATATTGAGTGTTGCGGCAGTAGTTTTGCCATGACCAAATCAATGTGATTAATGAGTATTTCCGGTTATGGCTCTGTGTCTATTGCAAACATTCCCTCGTGTGCTTTATAAATGGAACTGTACACTCTATGCCACTGTCTGTAATTCTTTCATATCAGCATCCTATTAATTCACACAGTCTATAAATAGAGACATTATGACAGCAGATTGAAAGAGGAGATCAGTTTATCATGAATGAACCAGAAGCTGACATGATACTTTATGAACACTGTGACAGAAGGCACGGAACACGCAAAGGCAACTTGTGAAATTATGACCCTATCTATGGACACAAGCAGAAAAGAAACAACAAAGCGCAATCAGAAAGGAAATCTATCAACAGTGTTTGCTTGGTAATCATCATCACTCTTAATATTTCTCACAGTGATTTGAACAGTGACCTAAAACAAAGTAACCTTTGGTCTGTTACTCATTTACTCCATTTGTGCTACAGACATGGATTTCAGTTTTCACTAGCATATAGTAAAATGGCAGGGATGTAGAGATATTAACTCTTTCCCCGCCAGCGTTTTAAAAAAAAGTTTCCAGCCACCGCCAGCATTTTTGATCATTTTCACAAAATTTTCATGGACCCCACAATATTTTCTTGTTTGAATATCTAAACATGCAAAATATCAAAAGAAAGAACAAAGCTTCTGCTTTTAAGCAAACAAACAAAAAAGCATTTTATTTTAGCTTAATGCATTCTTTTTTTATCAACACTTGAATGTGGGTTTCAAGTTTCATTAAAAAAAAGCAACATTTTGAGCAAAAAGCTGAGAAAACACGTTTTTGTCAAAAACTACATCCAGATCGGATTCAGAATGATCAAAACATCCATGGAGTAGATCGAGTCCATCGACACCCACTAAGGTTGCACAGTCCTATAGCTCATCCTGGGTCGACATTTAATTCAGTAACATTAGTCAGTTTTGATTTATATGCTGTTTAATGTTGATGATCATGTTATTTTACATATGCATCTACTTACATATGATATCGCTTGTTTCTGCTTCTTCTTCAACTGTGTTTTGATCAGGAGATTCAATACTCTTTCAGAAAATGAGTAATAGCGCCCCCTACTGTATAATAGTGAAAACATGGAAAGTCGGAAATTTCTGTCAATGGCGGAGAAAGAGTTTTATTATGCCCTTTGTCTTGATTTTGTTAACTTGCTTCTTTTAATTTAGATGAATTTAAATTTCACTGAAATTGGGCTGGGATTTCTATTTCCCAGCATGCTTTGTTATGACACTCAAAAGGAAGAGTAAATGTAGAATTAAGTGTTATATAAAGTTTTTTTGTGCAAGATTAATGTTAAGTGGGAGATTTAAGGCCAAAGTATACTTCACTTTTTACGCGTACGCTAGGATCGCATACAGCATACAGTGATGTGAATTTCGTCATCAAAAGAGTATGCGCGTACTGAATGCCAGATTTTTGTACACACAGGTTGCACATGCAAATTTATTTATTTTTTGCAGTATTTGGTATTTACATGAGTTGTAATTCGTGGCAAGAGATTGCTCAAAACTGTGCATGCGTCGAACACCTGTGTTCGCGTACGAGTCAAAATAAGTATACTTTGCAAGGCTGTGCATTCAACTATGCGCATACGCTCGCGTACACGTAAAAAAACAAAGTATACTTTCGACTTTAGTAGTGTTTAATGTTTTGCTATGTTAGTTTAGAAGAGTTTCTGTTATGTTGGGTTTTTTGGGGAACAGATTTAGTTTGAGAACAAATATACAGTGTTAAATGTTCTATATTGCTGTCCTCATTCAGCAAGTGCTATGTTAATGCTGTCAAAGCATTGTGTTACCAATTAGCAAGGTAATATTTATTGAATTAGCTAGTTAAAGCTAGCCAAGTTTCCACTATTAAAAATATTTAAGTTGATCATTTTAATTTAAATGTATGAATTAGCTTACTCAAATATTTGAAGTTAAGAGCAATTAAAATGTACAAAATAAAAATCTGCAAGTTCTGCTTACTTAAACTTTAAATTTCTTAACTTAATTTAATTAAAAATTGATGTAACCGATTGCCAAATTTTTTTTGAGTTTGGACAACTTATTAGGGTTTACAGTGCAAAGTATAATGTTATAAATGTGTATTCGTTTTAAAAAAAAAATAAAAATATTAAACACTTTACTAGATTTGCGATGTTGATAACTGTGGAAACGTGTCAACACATTCCGTGAAAAGGGTCCATCGAAGCAGAAACAGTGCTTATATAAAGAATAAATCCCTTTGGAGACTTTGTGATTTGTCACTTTGCAGACCTTTTTCATGCTCAAACAGCAACATTACACACTAAAGAAAGTTGAAAATGTAAAAAAAAAGCATAATAGGTCCTCTTTAAAATTCTACACTTTTTTGTCTATATAAATTAAAAATAAAACACAAAAAAAGTAAAACCCATCATATTTAATTGTGTGTTGCATGTAAAATGAAACATGGTCACTTATACCGTAGCTAAGAAAAGTTACGTACTATAGCCTAGTGCAACCGTCCCCAAAATACGACAGAAACTTGAGGTTGAGCTCTCTTTACTAAAGGTGAGATCACATTTACCGTTGGTGAATTTGTGTGGGTAAAATCTAGTAATTTCAATAAGAATCCATGTGATCATAATTTCTAAAGACTTCCCCATGCTGATTTTGCAATGCAGAAAACTACTTGGTTTGAAAGTGACTTGTGTGTGAGCTGTGCTTCATACATCGCTACAATTTTGACATTATGCATTGGATTTTTTTGTCACTGTTGGGCAAGCTACTATGAAACTGTAGCTTACTATGAAAAAGTAGTTAGCTACACTACAAATTACTATCAAAAAGTAGCTAGCTACATTGAAACTACTTTTCTTTTTTCTTTTTTTTACAATGACATTGTTACAAATAACTGAATAATTGTTAATGAAGAATGTTATAATACTTGGGGTTTCAAGCAACATAATGCAATGTAATTATGATTTCAAAGATTATGAGGTGAATTTAGGTTGATTGGGACACTTCCCAGTCATTTCAATGGCAAAAACTGTCAGAATCATTTGATTTTTGTAAACTATCCGATACACACAATACTCAAATATAGCCTATATCTCAAACTGGCTGTCAAAGTGCAAAATGGCTACAAATTTAACATCAGTGCAAGAACAAAATGTATGCAACTTAAATTAAAAAATCAGGAGTCAGGATTAGTCTAGAAATGCATGTTAAACTCACAGCACATGCAGTGATGGAGCGCAGCATTCTGAACAGAACTGCTCTGAGTAGTCACGAGCTGCTCGCGTGAACAGTGCGCATTGCTTGACTATTTCTTTTCGTTTTGAATTGTTTCGTTTAAAAGTAGATATTTCAAGCTTTCTATACACATATTTCTCATGTCTGTGAGGCAAGTAGCCTGGTGAGTTTTGGTTTATTTATGATCGCTCCGGCGCCTCCATGTCACGATTATTTTCTGCTATAGCCTATTTGCTTATTTATTAAATCCAGGCAATTGGCTGATGACACATTGATTAAAATTAAGATACAATTTATACAAAACGAAATTCACTTTAAAGAAAGGCTTTCTACAAAACAAAACTTAATGAAGTGGTCAAAATCATTTCTGACAAACTCTGTCTTTGACATATTGTGCATCTTTGCACTTTTCATAATCAATATAGCCTAGATGAAATTTAATAACATTATAATATTTAAACATAAATATGAAACAAAATACATTGTTTAATGGCTACAACAAGTATAGTAGGCTACAGTACAGATAAATTTGAGCAAACATTGTTTTACCGCTCCGCTTCGCTCATTACAGGCTCGTTCTCGTCAGAACCCAAAATGGAATGTAGCTTTTGGTCGCGCTACACCGCTACTTGCTGGATAAAGTAGTTAGCTACTGGAAAAGCTACACTGTTTTAAAAGTAACTGAGCTACTGACAAGTTACTGAAAAATGTAGTTAAGCTAGTAGTGTCGCTACTTGTAGCTCGCTACTGCCCAACACTGTTTTTTGTATAGCAATATACTAGCAACCACTGTCCAGAACACCTGAGCAACCTCATAGCAATGGCTAACAACCAGTAAGAACACATAGTAAAGCCCACGGTATCCACCACAAACACCCTATCATGCTGTTGTGGAGGAAAGTATTGCACAGACAAGCACCAATCACATTTTTCATTTAGTTTGATATAAACCACCCATCTTCCTGCCTCTTTGAAACCTGAGATTTCCTTCCCACGTGTCCTTTATAAATGAACAAACTTGATCTGTGCTTCTACTTTTAGAGCAGAATTGTATAAGGGAGCGTAGTTTCCTCATAAACGTCCATAGCGTGAGGTTAGTAAAGAATATTAGATCTGCAGAGACACAAGGTTATAAACGATGGCTCTCTTTAATGGCACTTCCTCTTAGCTCTTCTCTGCCTCGTTTCCTCATTAGTACCACAGCCTATCGAAACCATACATCCCTGTCATACAGCGAGCACAAAAAAAGAGCTCAACGGATATTTCATCTCACACCAAATCTTTTTTTCTTTAACACAACCTACAAAGAGACATAAATGGAAGGAAAAGTAATTACTCCACCGGTGGATGTATTTCTAAATATCAAACTTCAGAGGGGGTTCAAACACGCAGGCTCATCTGTTAAGTTCAGTGGCTTAAAGTAGCAATAACAGAAGCGTATGATCAATGCAGAACCAGCAGGTGTGTGACTCACCAGGAAAAGATCAATTCAAAGTGCCGCTGAAAATAGCACGGCTATTTCACCAAAATACACGAATGGAAAGTCCAAATAGAAAATGTGTGTCTTTCAATTATGAATGTTAGTGTGTGTGTTACGCACTTTCTGCTTTTCTACAGACTATTTATACCCAGGTGGATATTTGTCCGTCTTGTCTAATTTTGGCCTTATTGTATGACTAACTCTACAAACACTAGAGGATATGCTGTTTACTTTTTTCTGGTTGGGTGTACAGCAGAGAAAAAACTAAAATCCCACAATATTTTTAAATTGTCTGTTTTTCCTTTTTCTTTTTTAACTGTTAAAGAGGTCATGACATGAGAAAACTAATTTGCCTGATCTTTTGATATACTATAAGAGGTCTTATATAAAACATCCTGCAAGTTTCAGAGCTTAACTTAGAACATCCTCCTCATTATAAACAAATTTATTTAATTTAACACTTATTTAATCAAGCTCCAAAAACAGCTTGTTTGGATATTGGAGTTTACACTGAAAGTTTACAGTGAATATAGCTTATTTTCTTAGCAATAGATGCTATTTACTCTAAGTGAAAATAGCGGTACATTCTATTTACACTATATAAAAGTAGCAGTTCTTTGCAATAAGTGCAAGTAGTTGGATGCTATTTATAAATAGTGGCAGATACTATTTGCACCTCAGTATTGTTGTACATTAACAGTGTAAATGACTATATTTATTAAAACTATTAAATGGATGACACCTTATTGTTACAATATGCCCTGCCTACCCCTACCCCTAACCCTACCCAATAAATACTTTATTATTAAACACTTGTTAAGCACTTTACATTATCCACTTTACAAATATTTTCTTAATTTTTATTGAAAATGCTGTGCAGTGAAATGCCTTTCCGATCTGATATGTGATGGAAATAAGGAAAAAGATCGAGTTTGGCAAAAGGCGGATTCGAAACTTGGGTCGGTACAAAAACTTTCACGTGCAACACTCCGTACAGCCTACACCACTGCAGACGTTGAATGGTGCGCGTCTTTTTAATCTTACGTGGCCCAACCAGACATTGGTGGGTGGAGTTAGTGTAAATAGCCTTTGCCAACAAGACAGGCTATTTACACTTAGGGCCCTATTTTAACGATCTAAGCGCATGGTCTAAAGCGCACGGTGCAAGTGCACTAAGGGCGTGTCCGAATCCACTTCTGCTAGTCGGCGTGCCAGGCGCATGGTCTAAAAGGGTTGTACCTAGTCTCTTAATGAGTAATGGGTGTGTTTTGGGCGTAACGTGCAATAAATCAATCAGAGTCTCATCTCCCATTCCCTTTGAAAACCAGTTGCGCTTCCACCATGGTGGACTCACTATTTACATGGCGGAATTTGCGAGCAGAAAGACTGAACGCTTCTCCAGAGAGGAATCCTTTTATTTTTAATATTTACATTTTTTGTGTGCTGCTGCGCATCCCTGTGTGTGTAATAAGCAGAGTGTACATAACCCGCCTATAGGCACATATTACTGTAGCGACTGAGGCAAATCCGACACATGATCGCCTGTTACATTTAACAAATATGTTTTAAATGCTTTGTGCTTAGTAACAGACCTTCCCCCAACACAACAGAGAAAGGTCCTCAGTTACCCTGGATACCAACTGATAAGACGTTTTATGGCCCTAAAAAATGTGGCCACATGGAAAAGGCCATAGTTAAGACACAAAGCCTGTAAAACACACGCTTTTGCCTCAAGTTATAGACAAACCGTCTATAAATGAACATGCACTCCAGGACATTGTATGTACGCATATAACTGTCTTGTAAAGTGTCCCTTGTATGTTATTTTGTTTATGCATGTCTTATGAGCAACTTGCTAGTTCATGTAACCTCATATATGTCATGTCTCCTATCAAATTAATGCTCACTTCACGACTTACACTTTCATGTATGTCACTTCCTTGTAAGAGGCAGTATGTGTTTGTTGCATTAATTGGAGTATAAATGGGCACAAACCCATTTAATCCTGCTTGAAATAAAGAGCCACAAATCTCCCACAGAGGAATTTCCCACTGGAAAAGCCCAACAATCCCATTGGTCAACCCGACTGTCGAGGGTGGGATTTCTCTAAGACTCTTAAGAGAGATGCTGCAGACCCACGCCCTCTCTTTCCTTCTTCTCCCTCTGGACCAAAACAACACGTCATCTTGGCTGTCTATCAGCAGCCAAGGCCAACAGGCCAGGCCAGATAAGGCCTACACACACAGCCTCATGTGTGTGTGTGGGGCAGGAAACCAGATGCCACCATACGGCCAGTTGGGCCAGTAGGCCCAACTCCTCACGGCGTGTGCAACTTCCTCAACCTCGATGGAGTCAAAGCAACCATGCAAGCTCACCGTCGTTCCTTTGCTCAACACGGAAGGAAACGATCGCCATTGGACGGAGCCATCAAGACTTTCTCCTGCGACTGTATATCTGGACACCTTCCCGGGCAAATGCAAGTAACGTACTAAGAAATACAAGTTGCTGTGTAGTTAGTAAAACTGTAAACTCCTTTGCTCAGACAATGGAGCTTATCAGGGATGGTTCTCCCAGGTTTAGACTCTTTGTATAACTTCATCCATCTGTACTGACCCGGTTCTTCTAACCACTTTAACTTTACCTCTTGCCATGTATGTTTTGTGTCTGTATGTTTTATGTCCGTTTAATCTTGTCCGCGATTTAGTTATTCAAGTTTGTGCACAATATATGTTGGTTCTGACTCCCTGCCTGCAAACAAATTGTCACTTAAATGATCGATCTTGTTATGCGCTCTAAGCGCTTATGTAAATACAAAGGAAGAATTATTTTTCTGTGGCCATGAAAAATATCCTTTTCTTAGAATTAATTAATAATCAATACTGAACGTTCACATGATGAACTGATTGATTGTAATGTTAATGTAGCTACATCAAGTTAATCAATTTAACTGATTTAAATATTCATAATTAATCATAATAAATAATCATAATGAGTTATGAATAATTATTAATATTTCCCCTCTGAGCTAATTTGCTATAATTTTAAACAGTTGTTTGCAGACGGACCCAGTAATCAATCATGTGTTGTTCCATAAACTTTATTAACATCATAAATGCACGTACAAGTTCCTGATAAAATCAGCAAAACTATAGCTTAAGTGCGCCTTCCTGCGAACAGCAGAAAGTTTACCAATGCTAGAATGCATGTTTAAATCGTATGATAAGAAACTAACCTGAAATGATCTAAGAAATCATAATTTTAGTCGTTAAACGAGCGTAAGCCTTTTTCTGATGAAGAAATTCCAGATTAGCAGCACGTATAAATGGTAACTACCAGAATAAATTATCGTGGGTGAAGAAAACACCACTTTCAGCCTTAAATGCATAAGTCTTTTCATGAGGAAGAAATCTCAGATTAGCAGCATGAATTAACCTGCGTGACGAAGAAATCTCACTACAGTGTTTGTAATGGTGACTGAGCGATGCTCCTCAGTCACCGATCAAGGCCTTATTATTATTATTCGCTACGTCATCGTATTCATATTGATGCGTCAAACTGCTCATATAAAACAATCGCGTCGAATTAGTGGTGTAAATTCAAGCCTAGCTAACTAGAAAGTCACCATTGTCTGTGAAATGATGTGCTGTTTTGATTTGTAAGTCATGACTGACCACGCTAGAGTTCTCAGTGCGGGCCCTTAGCGGGGTTCGAAAGTCTGCTCCCTTTCGGGTGGCGTTGTGGGCTGGCACTGGTCTCTTGGCAACGCATGACAACAGAACGTGTGAGCAGACACTTCTGATAACCTGATAGCAGCACTCATGTCACAGGCCTGCGTGTAGCCAAAGCTAGCTTTTAAGCAAACCTACACATATAAGTTAAAGCCCTCTACCTTAACTAAAGCTGTTAGCACCCTGTTAACACCTAGACAAGTTTGAGCATAGAGTGTAACATTCGAACCAAAGACTACAGACTTTGGGACCCTTTAGACTAAGGGACTTTGAACCACTGATGAGGGATCTGAAGCTTGTGAAGCTCCGAATCAAACGAATCCATTGAGTCACAAATGATTCACTGATTTGAACCGCTCAAAGCGCCACAATCCGGTGACCCCTGCTGGTCAGAACAGGAAGCGCAGCGAAAACTTATTGAAACATCTTTAACAAACCATTCACAAATGTTTGTTGAAGATGTAATCAATTAAAGACAATCAATGAACCATCTAAACATGAGGTTTCTTATAAGGCGTGATATTTCAGTAAACTGTAGGGCTCATTTTGTGAAAGCTGGGTTAACCAGATAAGTAAGAGAATGTTAAATATGCCTCACTTTAATAAATCAAAAGCATCATCAAATGTGTCTAGATTTATAATTGATATACTAGCTCATATACAATTTATATATAGACATTGGTTCACGAGATCTAATGACAAACCATGGAAATTTGAAATCATTTTGAAACTGCTATGATGCTTAACGATCTTGTTTACTGAAATCACGTGACTTTAGCAGTTTGATGTGCGCTTCGAATCACTGATTCAAGACAAATGATTCATGCGAGTCCCGAAGCTTCACAAGACCCCGAGGCCTCAAAGGCACCCATCACTGGTTTAAGCCATTGTGCTTTTGTTTTGTGTGTGTTTGTTCTACTCCGACGTTTTTCCTCATCTGTGTTATTTTAATTTTACTTACTTTTGTCTAGCTTGAATATCCGTATTCAGCTAAGTTGAATTTGATTAAATTCCAAATTTAATTAAGTCAACTCTTCTATTTACCCTTCCTTTTAGTTTTTCTAGAACTATAAGGAAATTCTAATTTCACCTTTATCCCTTCTCTATTTTTATTTAATTTAATTTACTTACTTTGTTTAGTCTGAATGTCCCTATTCAGCTAAGTTGAATTTGATTAAATTTCAAATTTAATTAAATCAACTTCTCTATTTACCTTTCCTTTTAGTTTTCTAGAGCTATAAGGAAATTCTAATTTCACCTTTATTCCTCCTCTATTTTTATTTTATTTAATTTACTTACCTTTGTTTAGCATGAATATCCCTATTCAGCTAAGTTGAATCGAATTAAATTTCAAATTTAATTACGTCAACTTGTCTACATACCTCTCCTTTTAGTTACTAGAAGCTATAAGGAAATTCTTCTGTACTTTTACCTTATTTTAGTTACCTTAGCATCAACATCTTCCTTCTCTGCATAAGATTACAATAGTTCTAGCAACTGTTGTTTCTTTAATGAGTTACACAGGTTATTAGTCTTCACTCCTCAGTGCCTGGCCTAGTCCATGAAGTACGGTTACCGTCCAAAGGCACTATAGACCCCAGATAGAACTAGAAACACTTCCCATTGTTTCTTTTCTTTTGACCTTGAGGTGTTTGGTGTGTCCCTGCTAGCTTTGCTACCAGTCTAACCCTAGGAAATATGATCTAGTGCAGCATCACCCACAAGTGACACCTGCTTAGCCATACCCCCTAGTTAAAACTAAATAGGTAAAACACTCCTTTCTTCCTTTCCTTTCCCTTTCTGATCTCATCTCATTGTTTTATTTCAGTTTTGTTTTATTTGTCACCCTCGTAGTGACAACCTATCAGGAGAACCATCCATGTTTTGAGTTATAGTTTGACCACACGTACAGCCCAGTCATTAGCTGACTGCGTACAGCCCGTCAACAAATATACTCAAATTCATAATTTGTGTTCACCAACACAAAATCTTAACACCCCGCCTTACAAGCGGCCCACATAACTATTCACGCGGCCCCCATAGCCGTTCTCCTACACAGTTAGCTTACCACCTCTGTACAAACTTGCATTTGCCTTTGCCATCTCTCTCTCGTGTTCCCACAAAGTGTGAAAGTATCCCTCTGACATCCAGCCCTGCCACCACCAGGAACCCCTGGAGACCCGGCAGAGCATGTGATGGACATCCTTCAGCCTAAAGCAGCCAGCAACATGCAACGGCAGAGAAAGGAACAGTGAAACTGCAACACGAGTGGGCAGACACTCAGCCTGAGCTACGAAGACTTGACCAGCATCATCGTCTCCTTGGCCACACTCCCACCGGCCTCAAAAGGGAGGTAAAACAGACTGACGCTGTAAGTCACCGAGTTCCACAGAGAACCAACCCCCGCTCAGCATGAGAAGGCACAGCGCAGATGCAAGGATGCTGACAGAAGGGAGCTACAGGAGGAGATTACTGGTCTTCAGGAGGCTCTGACAGCTGCTGGGCACCAAGAGCAGCTGGATAACACCACTGTACAAGACCTCGAAAGAGAACTGTTTCACACAAAGACTCTGTTAAAACAACCAATATGGAGCTTAAAGAGAAAAGACACTAAAGCTAAGGCCCTTGGATGCCATCTGCGTGCAGCCAGAAGCTGAAGTCCAAACACTGACACAGCAATTCTGCAGGATTGGAAACGAGCTTGATGTGGTCCGAAAAGAACTAAACGGCCCGACCAACTGCAGATAAACCCCCACAAGAAAGATGTACCCTGCTGAACTTCACATCAGCAGCGCAAGCTCCTCCAGCCCTGCACACAGACGCAAAGGGGGGAGGAGCCAAAGCCCTCTGCTTAACATTTCACCAGCCAGTTTCCTGAAAGCCTCTGCAGCCGCAGAAGGAAAAAGATTAATTCAGACAAACCCTGAAATGGCACGTGAAGACCTCAAGCGAATGGACAGACGACATCCCTGCATTCACATCAAAGCTTGCAGGAGACCACGACGTCCATACCTACTTACGAGACATTGACCTTCACCTGCAGTCTTCAGCGAGTGTGAACCACTAGGATAGACACTATCTGCTCTGGATCACATCCAGCCTAGAGTTGCAACGCTTTCTGGCTCGGCAGCCAGGAAAACTCCACTCGGACTACCAGCAGCTGAAACAGGCCAACATAAAGGAATTTTCAGACCCTGAAAGTGGACTGAAAAGTGTTTCTACTCCAGACTCAGACAAACCTGGAACGGAAGGAGGACACCAGCTTCAAGAACCTTCTCCTCCGACACCAGTTAGTCACCTTGTAAGCGACACAGCCTGTCCCCACACAATGCCATACATGTGACTTGACAAAGAAGGCCTTTAACGAACACAAGGCCCCCTCCGAAGGGGTTCTCAAAACCCCAATGACTTTGAACTTTGAAACACAGAAGCCAAAGTGGGCACCAGAAGGCACCCAGCATGGCCACAGTGCAAGACACCCTCTAGAAAAGTCTGACTCTGATAATTACGACACGACATTACATTCGATACGCATGCAGATCGCTAGTGCTGGCTTGTTAGATGCAGGTAAAACGATAGCTTGAATTGACATCTCTACAGTAACAGAAAGAGTCTTAACACATCTTAACATAAGTCAAATGGTATCAGCATTCGGTTACTCTGATTTTAGAAAAGAGACTAATTTCAGTATTAAAGCGTAAGTCTGTTTTGACAAAAGAATCTCAGCTCAGCAGCATATAAGCTGTACCAGAATCGATTAGTCTGCTTTGGTTAGGAAAAAAAATACCACTTGCAGTAGGGCTTAACCTGTTTCTGATGAAGGAATCTCAGTACAGTGTTATATAGATATAGATTTGGGTGATGCTCCCCTTTCGACAATGTAAAGGCCTTAGAAATTATAGTCAGATTGATGTCATTCATCTAAACTTTGGCTGCATCTACAAGCATAGCAACCTAATGGTCAATACTATGTTTCATTCGCTGAAAGAAACATCAGTATTCATTCATGAGATGGATGTAACTCTGTGTGCTTAAACGAGTTTTAACTTGTAGCAAAACTGTTTAATTACTCTTTAGATAAGTGCAAGAAGCCTATCGTCCAAAATAGAGAGAAACACTTAAAGAAAGAGTCTACATGAGTAAAATTCGCAAATGCCAAACAATATTTGCGTTTTACTGAATATAACGTCATGTTCTTGAATATCTGAAAGCACAGGCACCACCATTTAACTCTATATAGTGTGGTTTCGCCTCCCCATAGAGCCCAAAAGGAACCAGAGACATTTTTTTTTTATTTGTGATTCTGTTTACTCTCAACGAGTGCGCTAAGTTCTGTGACCCACAGTAATCTCAAAGACTACTAGAGCATAACTATAGTTCTGAGCACCGGTAATAAACATAATCTGAATAGGAAAACTGTTCTTTTTCCTTTTCTACCTCTTAAGAGATCTAGCCTGTGCGAGCCATTAGGAGATTCTGAGAAATAATTTGACCATAAGAACCATCTTAAGTCATTTATTAAATCTCGGCTTACATCTTTCAGAAACACCCTCAGAACCACTCAAATCTTAGCATCCTAGCACCCACAGCTAAGATAGTAATCATAGCAGACACATTTCCATAGCAAGCTATGACAGAAACATCAAGCTGTATGCTATATCACTAGTTGACCCATTGAACCTTTAGCTTTAAACTCTTTAAGGTCATGCATTGGTCCCTCACCCTACTCTCAACAACAAGTGTGCCAAAATGTTGCAGATGCTCAGCCCATCCTCCCAGACGGGAGACCTAAAGGACTGACTGGCCACTGCGAGGAACATGGTTCCACCCAGGGTTGCGGAAAGCCCACAGCACCAGAGCCAACGCAACTGGACAATGAGAGAAGAGGACTAACAATACGTGACCCGAGCCAGAGTTGCAGCCACACAGGTGACCAAGGGTTTCACCTGCTTAGCTTCCACCTCATGGATCTGAAACAGAAGGTAAAACAACCTCACACAGCAGATCACAGAGACCAGCAAGGAGCGGACACATCCTCAAAGCCTCACAGACCAGCTAGAGACTGAGGCTCAAACCAGAATCAAAAGACTTTAAACGGCTCAGGCAGCCGCTGAACAATGAGAGCAGCTGGACAGAGCAAGCACAGGACCAGTGCAGAACTGTCACTATGACAACCGCCAGACAAGCCACTGGGCAAAGCCATGGAAGACAGCGCACACCACAGGACGTCCCACAGCCGTCAACGACAACATCCTCCTCCAAGCCCTTCACACAGGTGTCAAGTGGAGGCTGCACAAGGACAGCTGGACACAACTATCTCAGAGTTACCAGAGCTGCTGACACCAGCAAAATAGCTCCCTGAACGGGACTCACCAGAGGAGTACTGCAAAGGACAAGCTTCCAACCCCTTGCCCCACACAGCTCATGCGAGCTCACATCAGCACTGCCACAAGAGCAGAGCAGAACTCCAATCCTTCAGACTTCTCGTGACTGAGAGGCTAACAACCACCTGCTGCCCTCCTGCCACCAGCACTAGGTCAGTCTAAAAACCTCTTCAAGACACAGAGACCCCTAAACGCTTCCTGAAACCATAAGCAGACACCTGCCCTACACAAACGGACTTCAGGATGACAGGTGACACACGGTCAGGGCACCTGCTGCCTCGACACCTGCTGCACAAGCTCAGAGACCTGAACTTGGCTACTGTCTGTCACCCGCCATGGACGACTATCACTCCAGGGGACACAAACAACCAGAGCCCACCACTGCTGGGGTGTATCTGATCTTTCTGCACCTTCGATATCGCTCGCTGTTGTCCATAGGAGGGGCAACAACAATCAAAAGGGGGGATTATGTAGCGACTGAGGCAAATCAGACACATAATCGCCTGTTACATTTAACAAATATGTTTTAAATGCTTTGTGCTTAGTAACAGACCTTCCCCCAACACAACAGAGAAAGGTCCTCAGTTACCTTGGATACCAACTGATAAGACGTTTTATGGCCCTAAAAAATGTGGCCACATGGAAAAGGCCATAGTTAAGACACAAAGCCTGTAAAACACACGCTTTTGCCTCAAGTTATAGACAAACCGTCTATAAATGAACATGCACTCCAGGACATTGTATGTACGCATATAACTGTCTTGTAAAGTGTCCCTTGTATGTTATTTCGTTTATGCATGTCTTATGAGCAACTTGCTAGTTCATGTAACCTCATATATGTCATGTCTCCTATCAAATTAGTGCTCACTTCACGACTTACACTTTCATGTATGTCACTTCCTTGTAAGAGGCAGTATGTGTTTGTTGCATTAATTGGAGTATAAATGGGCACAGACCCATTTAATCCTGCTTGAAATAAAGAGCCACAAATCTCCCACAGAGGAATTTCTCACTGGAAAAGCCCAACAATCCCATTGGTCAACCCGACTGTCGAGGGTGGGATTTCTCTAAGACTCTTAAGAGAGATGCTGCCGACCCACGCCCTCTCTTTCCTTCTTCTCCCTCTGGACCAAAACGACGCGTCATCTTGGCTGTCTATCAGCAGCCAAGGCCAACAGGCCAGGCCAGATAAGGCCTACACACACAGCCTCACGTGTGTGTGTGGGGCAGGAAACCAGATGCCACCATACGGCCAGTTGGGCCAGCAGGCCCAACTCCTCACGGCGTGTGCAACTTCCTCAACCTCGATGGAGTCAAAGCAACCATGCAAGCTCACCGTCGTTCCTTCGCTCAACACGGAAGGAAACGATCGCCATTGGACGGAGCCATCAAGACTTTCTCCTGCGACTGTATATCTGGACACCTTCCCGGGCAAATGCAAGTAATGTACTAAGAAATGCAAGTTGCTGTGTAGTTAGTAAAACTGTAAACTCCTTTGCTCAGACAATGGAGCTTATCAGGGATGGTTCTCCCAGGTTTAGACTCTTTGTATAACTTCATCCATCTGTACTGACCCGGTTCTTCTAACCACTTTAACTTTACCTCTTGCCATGTATGTTTTGTGTCTGTATGTTTTATGTCCGTTTAATCTTGTCCGCGATTTAGTTATTCAAGTTTGTGCACAATATATGTTGGTTCTGACTCCCTGCCTGCAAACAAATTGTCACTTAAATGATCGATCTTGTTATGCGCTCTAAGCGCTTATGTAAATACAAAGGAAGAATTATTTTTCTGTGGCCATGAAAAATATCCTTTTCTTAGAATTAATTAATAATCAATACTGAACGTTCACAGGATGAACTGATTGATTGATTGTAATGTTAATGTAGCTACATCAAGTTAATCAATTTAACTGATTCAAATATTCATAATTAATCATAATGAATAATCATAATGAGTTATGAATAATTATTAATATTTCCCCTCTGAGCTAATTTGCTACATTACTAACGCGCCCTTTAAATAACACAAAAAATACTGCGCTATTGACTTTAGACCAGGTTTTTGTTGGTCAATGGCGCAGTCGTTTTCAGTTGCCTTAAAATAGCAACGCGCCAACAATGCGCCTGAACACACCTCGATTTCAGACCAGCACGCCCATGGGCGAACAGATGGAAAGGGCGTGAGTGCATTTGCTATTTAAACAATGTGGCGCTGCACGTGAAAATGATAACTGCGTCTGGCTGAAACTAGCAAAACACTTGCGATCCGCCTGTCGTCGCATTGTGCCGGGTGTATGATAGGGCCCTTGGTGTAAATAGACACTTTTTTAATGGCGTGCTGGATTGTGTCAGAGGATTATATGTTTTTGACCGCACATTGTTTTGTAAACGAGGCACAGTGTAATGGAGAGTTTGCAAAGAAACTTTTGTTGACAGATTAAGCAGTCAGCTGTATTGGATCAGAAAACAGCTACATCGCAAATCATAAGTAAACAATTTCATAATTTGCGGTGAGCTATTCCTTTAACAGCTTTATTAGTTGCTATATTTAAAATGATAAGAAAATTTGTGTGTGAACCTATTGTTTTATCTTCATGTTTTATTTCAGAAAGCTTAGGCCTGTGTTTCAGGGAGATCCTGACAAATCGTTGAAGTGGAAAAATTGCAGAGGTTGTTTGGCATTATGAGAGACCAGAGGACTTTAGAGATTTCAAGAAGAAAGAAAATAAACTCATGGATTAAAGACAAACCGGCAACCAATTTAAGATACATGTATGTGCATAGTGTCAAAGAGCTCAAAATATAGTGTTTAGTACGGAGCCCCGCACATGACATGCAGGAAAAAATAGTAGGCTAAATCGTGCACACGATTTACTAATTCGTTCCCGCGATTTGCTAAATCGTGCGCAGGATTTATAAATCAAGGGAACGAATTAGTAAATCGCGTGGACAGTTTAGCAAGTCGAGGGAACGAAATAGTAAATCGTCCGCACTATTTAGCAAATCGAGGGAATGAATTAGTAAATCGTGTGCACTCTCTCTCTCTCTTTCAATTGATTGAAACTCAACTCCTGGTCATCATTGTCTACACAGGTCTCTATACTGGCTCATCCTGTGTTTTTCATAATGCAACCATAATTTTGCATTCCTAAGACATTGTTTTGCATTGATATGACATTGGTGTTCTTGGTAGTTTCTAGGCATTGTTATGTGGTTGCTAGGGTATTCAGAAATCATTACATTCCTGTAGCTCACACAGTATGTTAGCAACACCAAAGTCATGGGTTTGATTCCCAGGAAATGGAAGAAATTACAGAAATATATATATATACCTCGAATGCAATGTAAGATGCTTTAGATAAAATTGCTAGGAGTGTTTTTTGTGGCCATATTAGATGATTCCCAGGTTGTTCTAGGAGGGTATTGTTATGTGGTTGCTAGCATGTTCTAAGTGGTTGTCAGTGCATTGCTGTTGTTCTGAGTTAGGATCCCACTATGATGGTTGCTTGGGCTAGGTGTTCTGATTTATTTTTAGCAATGCTATGTGATTGTTAGGGTGTTCTGTATGGTTGCTAAGGTGGATGCTGAGATGTTCTGAGTCTTTGCTAGGAGGTATCTGGGTGGTTTCTTACTGGCTCAAGTCAAAAGAGGCAACCATCAAGTCTCTATAATGTACATTTGACCTTTCAAATAAGTTTATGGGATGTTTCCACCCATTTTATCATCAACCAGACAAAAACACTACATCTGATTTCTTAGAAGAGTAATAGTCAGTCTAGATATCCTTAATTAGATGCATGATTTCATTCATGGTATCATTATGTGAGTAGCAAAAGCACTACACATGAAAGCTTAATACTGAGGGTTAGAGTTTGTTCAAATCACTAAGGCATTAAAAATAGTGATGCTTGTCTTATATAGTAGAATGTTTTAGCATCCAAAACCAGACCTTCAACCACAATGGCTAAATGCATATGCAGTACCGGATTACACATTCCGGAAGTCTTTGCTAATGATATTCTTGGTCAGAAGAAGTAGGAAATCTCGGGTTTGGCGTAAACAGGATCAGTGACGTGGGCTGTAGTTTCAGCCTAAGACATCCGAGATAATGAGAGCATATTACAGCTTTTTTGCATATGTGGGGCTCTCTGGAACAAAGCAGCTATATCACATTACAACAAAACTCCTGATTGCAATGCAGTTTTGAGCTCTATTTATAGTCAGCATCACCATCACCAGACCTGTGCTACGAGGGGTAGATGGAAGCTATTATGACAGAGGTCACAATTCAATTGCATAAAGTGAAGATGCTGTGTCGCTATGTGCGCTACGCTCGACTGTATCTCGCACACGCATACTGTGTAGTGTCCATCAGGAGGCCGAGCACACAAACAGTTTTCTCAATTATTCAGTGCACCCTGTGCAATCTATTACATCACATCCATTATGAAGGAGCCAGACCTTAAAAATCTATTCTCTTTATAACTGCAGTCCTCCAAGCATCAGGTTAACAGGATTAAGACACAGCAAAATCATTCACTGTTGAGCAAGAAGGTCAAAGATATATATCTGTCCTATGTCTTTTGTTATTCAAAATAACAGCAGGATTAACGCCATGAATCAAGAGCGGACACCAGAATTTTAGCTGGCATGCTGCTGTGCGATGATGTGATTCTTTGACTGCTGTAAGAAGTTCAAATGATGTTCTGCAGCAAACCAGAGATATTAAATGAATAGTTCATCCAAAAATGAATATTCTAACATTATTTACTCAAAGTTTTGATGTCAATTATGTCAAACAACTTTGCTTCCTGTGTATCTTATGATGCAACTGACACCATACACGAAGCAACAAACATGGTCTGCAAATAATGCCTAAAAGTAACATCTCCTAAAAGTCTGAATAGTTTAGGAGAGGGATGTCCAAACTCAGTCCTGGAGGGCCACTGTCCAGCAGAGTTTAACTCCAAATTACCTCAGCACACCTGTCTGGAAGTTTCTAGTATGCCTAGTAAGACCTTGATTAGCTGGTTCTGGTGTGTTTAATTGGGGCTGGAACTAAACTTTGCAGGACAGTGGCCCTCCAGGAGCAGGATTGGACACCCCTGTTTTAGGAGATTATTCACAGTGACATGTGAGAACTAATGACTTTTAGCATTAATGGCATCGACACACCATTATTTTTTTGTTTAAAAGCTATCCAAAGCTATGACATACGAAGATTTGGTCATATGGACTACTTTTACTTTCAGCCCTATTTTTATATAATATAATATAATATAATATAATATAACAGTGGTGAGAGGCGACTATTTTACCCAGGTATGCTAGGTGGTATGTCAAAAATGCACCTGCACGTTGGATGGGTTTATAATAAGTGCGTTCAATCTAGACTGTTAGCTGCTCAGTTGCTTACCTTTTATTTCATTAATATTATATTGTCTATATTATACTTTTAAGATTTGAAGCACACTGCAAGTGCACATTTAATACAATCAAGTGCACTTTTTTTACAAGGGCTGTGACATGAACTATTCCTTTAATGATATATACTCACATTTTCAGGCCACTAAAAGTGTGGACTGGTCACCTGAAATGTTTCAAATAAGTAAAATCTTTGGAATCGTGTCACTGAAGCAAGAGCTTGAACATGGACTCACCTCCATTGTGGTGAGGTTGCACCTGTGCGTTCCTGCAAACCATCCATCTGCAGAGCATTGATCAATATCCACATCCTGCAGGCTGACGTCCACACGAACAACACCCCTTATATGATATTACAGAGAACAAGAGAGAAAGACAAATTAGTCTATTGTTAGCTATAAAGAAGCTGAGAGTTTCTTTCAATGCTTTTTAGCGCTTTAATTATAGACTTGCGCACATGTACATTTAATGCTAAAAGAAATCTTCAGCTTTGAGCATAGACTACTAATCTGAAAAGTCATTGATTGACAACAATATTCAAATCCTGAACTGTACCTTCATGTCTTTGTTCTAAATGACTTAACAGCCAATGTAGATTTGTGTCCACATGGGCCAAATAAGACTTTGCTGTTTCTGTATTGACATTTTTACCTAATTGACAAATCATCAATAAGCTCATCAATACACTCTTTATCACTGTAGTCTTCCTCTTCAATCAGCTTTTGTACACTCATCAGCACTCATAAAGTAGGAAAAGGACATCAGAACTCCAGCCACATACAATGAATAACAGGCTCTCTCCATAGAGAACCATTAGAGTTGAAAGATCTTGGTATTCTAATCCTGAACAAACAACCACTAAAGTACAATACAATTTAAAGAATGATTCTTTGGGGCTAATGTAGAAGGCTTTTTAGGGCCCATTGGCATATCCCTAGCAATGGACTTATTCAGTACAGCCCGATAAAAGAAGCTTTAATGTTTATGGCTCCATCGTTTGGCTGAATAGAGCTTTGAGTTAAGAACTCAAAGAATGAAGTTGACTGGCGTTGAATGATCTTTGATGGCATCTCTGTTCAGCATGTTTATTTTTATTTCTCATCACAGCTGTCTGCACCAGCATTCTCACATCTGCTGTCAACGTGCTGGAACATTTAGAACAGGATTGTGCAACATCCCAGTCTCAGTCGAGAGAAACCTCATTACAAAGCACAGATGCCCATGCAATCTAAAGGCCTGCTCACACCAACACAAATTCCGTTCGATTTTCACACGCGATTTGTCTGTTCAGATGGGCTGAATAAAAATTTGTCTCACTCTGCGACAGTAGGTGCCAATTAAATACGGGGTTATACAAGGGCAGCAGTGTGCAACCTTTTGAAAAAAAAAGTCAAACAGCCTAGCCGCGGTCACACTAGACTTTAAGCATGCAAAATTTCTTCGGACATTGCAACGGTCTTGATATGACGTCACTCTCTGAAGCTTCTTTTTTTATAAACATGAATTCAACATATAACAAATAGTAATACACTCAAAATGTAAAAAATATACAATCTACTCGACTTTGCTGCAAAAAATATCGTTCTTTTAATTCAGCCAAGAGGTCACGCCGTGACATATCGATCTTCTACTGGTCACATGTCGTCACATGATGCGAATTCACAGCTCAGAGTTCTCCAAGATTGAACTTTGGAACGCAGCGAAATGCGAAACCTTTCGCATGAGCTTGCGTTTCCGGTCTGACGCATTCACATGCGTTTGAATGGAAGTCAATGGAACAAAAAGTGCAGTGTGACCACTCCATAACTCTACACGATAAACAGGTTATTCCCATTATTAAATACTCATTAGGCACTATATTTCAACATATTTTCTTAATTTTTCTTAATAAATAAAAGCCTCTTGGAGCTGATATGCTATGGGAAAAAGCAGATTTGAACTCTGGCTGGTCATGTCAAAATTTAATGCCACCTGCCTTACTCTCCATGCCACTGCTCCTGTTAACACTGGGATTTCTGTTGTAATGTTGTCTGGCCACTGGGAAGAGCCTCTGCCCTCACATGCTATCGGAATTGTTGTAAATACAAGTTTCCTAGTTAAAAATTGGACATGAATGTCCTCTCAAGTTGTATTTACCACTGGGAATCTCTGAGATAATTTTGATAGCCAAGTTCCCACGATGGGCGGGCCACAATCTTTAAACATGGTGGAGAGCAGAGCTGGACTGGGACAAAATTTCAGGCCGGGAAATGTCACACCCATCCAGGCCATCCCATACACCCACAACAAATTTTGGAACCATGGAGAACCATATTTTGTGTATGGTCATCACATAAAAAAGGTTTAAATCCTTAGGCTGAGGCCGTGCAAAATAATTAAAGGTTCTCTTTTGAACTGCACCTTCAGTTCACTTCCCTTTTCCTTTTCATTATCTTAATTTTCCCTGATATCTCTCTGTCTCGACTCTTTCTTTCTTGTGTATGTTTACTTTTTTGCTACTTTTCTTGTACCTGTCACTTCTTCTTCAGCAGGTCTACCGTTAGGAACAGAACTGTCTCAACGTTGTTGCAAAGAAAAAAGAAAAAAAAAACACATTGTAATTTGTTTGCACAGAATCTAAATTTATTTTAGGTAAATTCAAAGTATCACATTAGGACAATGTGTTGTTTTATTTTAAAATGTATTAAATATCCAATATTTAACAACTTTTTCATGCAAATATATTAAAACAAATTTTCTAAATTGCTTAAATGTCAAAATTAGTACAATAATAAATACATCATGACAATATCTTTATAGAAAAATCATAATCCTGAACATGTTATTGCATTATTACTAATATTTTTTGTGTTGTTGTCTGCCCTAGCTCCCTCCAAACGTATAAATCGTTGTGAATATCTGTCTGCTAAATTACTACTGTAACTTTACAATAGATAATAATGATGTCATTTAGCATACAGTTCCCTTTCAGTCGGTCACGTTCAACATACGTCGGACGTCACCGACGAATTGGGATCACTTCTGGGAGCCCTATCAGCTTTGAGTGTCTACAGAACGAGCCAATACACATTGGCGTGCAAGATTTGCATCTTGCGCTCCGCCCCGCATTGCGCGTATAAATAAGGAAGCAGATGCAGTGCACATTGTTCTTCACTTCGGAGCCGAGCAGTTCTGTGCTCTCTCTGAAGAGTGTGTATACAGTGACTACAAGTCAAAAGCAAGCTTTCTGGACGGTGTTGGTGTGACGGCACGTACAGCGGTGATCGCGAGCATTGCTCAACTGCTGTTTTCACAGCATTTGAGGGGGCGTCTTCAACGACTCTGCTGTTTATTTAGCTGTGAGAAGGTTCGGTGAAGATATTCCTTGTTGAGTGTGCACAGCAGGATTGCACTATTTCCCTGTCTGTGCACTGCGGTCATCCCTGGGTGCTTCAGCACTAAGAAAAGAGAGCTGTTTCCCTAAAAGAGTGACACGAGTGTGACACTGCGTCTTTTTAAAGACGACATTCCACTCGTGTGTTTCTGAATGCGATCGTTCCCTATCCTCATTATGACGGCCACGAGCACTGTCTCGCATGTCTGGGCATAAGCATGCTGAAACTACGTTCGTGGGTGGCTCATGTTCTCTCAGGAGAACATGACCACGTCGGCACGCTGTTCGTTTCACCCTTCTCATAAGGGCTTGAGCGTTCAGCGTACCGTGTGTCGTTCAACACAGAGGTGAACTGAATGCCCCTGAACTTGGGGGGCATGGGGGGCATGGTCATGAGAACATGACCACGTTGGCACGTTGTTCGTCTTGTCTTTTTCATAAGGGCTTGAGCGTTCAGTTTGACGGCCACATTCACCGTCTCGCATGCCTGGCAGCTACTGGGTGGGATTGCTGGTCTTTCTCATGGGGGACCTAGCGTTTCCTTCGGGGCTCCAGCAGAGGATCAGATGTCGACTGCTGCATCGGAGAGAGGGCTGTTATGCTCTGGAAATGAAAATGAGGCCCACTGTAATGGTGGGTGCTCATGCTGAATCAGATTCAGAGTTGACAGCCATGCTTTCCCGGGCTGCTGCACGCTCGGTCTAAAAGCTGAGTTTCGTGGCCGCCCCCGTGCTTTTTTTCCCGGATGTGCATGGAAAACTTGGCAGTATGGTGTTGGCGCCAGTATGGAACGCCAAAAGGGCCGAAAGCTGCATCAAATTTTTTTTCTCTCTCACTACCCTTGATGGTGGGGCGGCAGTGCTACTGGCAGGCCGCCTCTGCCCCGCATTCGATGGCCACCCTGCAAGTCTACGGAAGGCCAAAGTGCTCAAAATGCACGAGGGTAGTTCTGAGCCGAGGTTGAGCTGCGCCCGTGTGACTGACCGTGTTTAAAGTCACAGTGCTGGCCCTCGGCCACACAATGTCCCCCTTGGTGGTCCAGAAGCGAAGTTCCCCTGGCAAACTTTACAGAGCCGCGAGAGGTCGTCAAGGTACGCTTTCTCGATGCTCCCATCTCTTAAGGTGGCCTTTTCGGCGACACTGCTGAAAGCTGTGCCCAGCAGTTCTCTGCAGTTCAGAAGCAGGCTGAGGCAAACAAGAGCATGCCCCGACGTGTTATCAGAGTCACTCGTGGGATGCCCCTCAGTCTGCTCGTCGCCAAGGGCATCAGTCTCCTATGGCCCCCCGCAGGAAGATGACGTTACCTGTCTCAGCCGCCAAGCGGTCGGTGAAAAACCCGGCAACCCGGAGATGGACGGAGCTGATCTTCCCCCGGAGGAGAGTGGGGTGGAGAATCTTTTGTCAAACTTCTGTTCCGCTACTGCCGTCACAGCCAGCAGTACCCAAAATTCTCAACTAGAGCAATTTCTTCTATCTCTGGGTCCCGTGGTTGGCGGTGTGCTACGCTATGCCTTGCCACCCTCAGCCCCCTCTTCTATCGCCAGCGGGCAGCAACATACGCTTAGAGGACGCAACTAACCTTCTCGAGCACCCCCTGCCTAATGGTGGAACCAGGTAAGTGTTGCACCGCACACTCAGACCCCACTTCGGGCTGCTATGCCGTCCGAGTCGGGTCCCTGCGTTCCACCTCGCTGCCCCACCGTGGGTACGTCTGTGGTTCTGTTGGTCCTGCTAGTACGGTCACTGGGAGCCTGGCTAATGCTTCCCAGCCCATCCCACTGGCTCATCCGCACCATCAGACTCGGCTATGCGATTCAGTTCGCCCGGCGTCCCCCCCAAGTGCAGGGGCATTCAGTTCACCTCTGTGTTGAACGAGGGTGCTCCTGTGTTACAGGCGGAGATCACAGTCCTACTGGCAAAGGACGCGATAGAGCTGGTTCCTCCAGCCGAAATGAGGACGGGGTGTTCAGCCCGTACTTCATTGTACCCAAGATAGGCGGTGGGTTACGGCCGATCTTGGACCTGCAAGCTTCAGCACTGGCTTCACGACCGAGTCCCGAGATGGGCGTGGCAGAGCTGCATGTACCGTGTTCCCATTACTCCACACTGTCGCCAAACTTCCAGCCCGTGATCGAACCCTTCGTTTCTATGGGCAGGAGTTTCCTTAGAACAGGTGTCCAGGCATGCTGTGGTTTTCACGGATGCCTCTGCCACCGGCTGGGGTGCCACGTACAACGGGCATGCAGTCTTGGGTCTGTGGACGGGGCCTCAACTGCATTGGCACATCAACTGCCTCGAGTTGTTAGCAGTACGTCTTGCGCTGGGCCGCCTCAAAGGGCCGCTACGAGGCAAGCACATACTGGTCCGAACGGACAGCACTGCAGCCGCTGCGTACATCAACTGACAAGGTGGTCTACGCTCCCGTTGCATGTCACAACTCGCCCGCCATCTCCTCCTTTGGAGTCAGAAGCATCTGAGATCACTTCGCGCCACTCACATTCCGTGTAGGAAGTGCTTCCGGGAGAGTGGAGACTCCACCCCCAGGTGGCCAGCTGATTTGGAGGTGCTTCGGGACCGCACAGGTCGACTTGTTTGCTGCCCCAGACACGTCCGCATTGTGGATACACTGGCACACAGCTGGCCCCGGGACCTACGCAAATATAAATTTTCCCCAGTGAGCCTTCTCGCACAGACACTGTGCAAAGTCAGGGAGGACGAAGAGCAGGTCTTGCTATTTGCTTAATGAACTGTGTTCGTTCATTTGCCAGAGGAGACCTGGCCCCCAACTGAGCCTTAGTTCTCCCAAGGTTTTTTTTCTCCAATGGAGTTTTTGTTCCTTGCCACTGTCGCCTATGGCTTGCTTAGTGGGGACATTTAAATTGCAACTCATGCTCCTCATAACATTCTCAGAGACGGGGCACCCTCTGGCACCCGTGTCCAGACCTCTGGAAACTCCATGTCAGCTGGGAAGACCCCCGAAGGTGTTCGATCAGTTCTGTGCTCTCCTTCCTGCAGGATGGGTCGGAGAGAAGTCTGTCTCCCTCCACCCGCAAGTGTATGTTGCCGCTATCGCCGTACATCACAATGTAGTTGATGAATCTTTGGGGAAGCACGATCTGATCGTCAGGTTTCTGAGGGGGCGAGGAGATTAAATCTGCCTCGCTCTTACTCTGTAGGGAACTTGCACGCATTTTCGGTCAACGAATCGTGCCTAGAATTCGGGCCGGCTAACTCTCACGTGATCCTGAGACCCCGGCCTGGATATGTGCCCAAGGTTCCCACCACTCCCTTCCGTGAACCTGCAAGTGCTGCCCTCGGAGGAGGCAGACCCAGCCCTGGCTTTTCTCTGTCCCGTCCGCACTCTGCGATTATACATGGACAGAATGCAAAGCTTCAGGACCTCAGAACAGCTCTTCATCTTTTACGGAGGCCAGCAGAAGGGAAAGGCTGTCTCCAAGCAGAGGATGGCCCACTGGACAGTGGATGCCATTGCCTTGGCGTACCAAACCCAAAGCGTGCCTTGCCTGCTTGGGTTGAGAGCCCACTCCACTAGGAGTGTTGCCTCTTCCTGGGCGCTGGCGCATGGCGCCACGCTGGCAGATATATGTAGAGCTGCGGGCTGGGCGACACCTAACACGTTCGCTAGATTCTATAGCCTCTGTGTAGAGCCGGTTTCTTCCCGTGTGCTCGCTTCAACCAGCCAGCAACACCAAAGTACCCGTTCTTGTGTCGACTTGCTGCGCCATTCCCCTCCTCATGGACCGGATAAGTGCGCTAATATTCTCCAGTAGAGTTCCTCAGATTGGCGAACCCTGTCGAGCTTCTCCGCAACCCGCGGCAGTCAGATGTGGCGGAGCGTCTGACGCCAGGCCTAACACTCTTATGCATTGGTGAAACCTGTGTTAGGCTGGGTATCCATATGCTGTGACTCCTACGGCGGTCACATATGTGTATTCTTCCACGATCCAGCTCCCTACAGCGAGCCCGTGTCTTTCCCTTGGCAGGTGTTGTCTCCCCCCTGGATTGGCCGGAGCCACCCCAGGGACATTCCGTATGTTGCACTGCCCTAACTGGCCAGTCCATATGTGTAACTCCCACGTTACCTCCCTTTGGGCAGGATGTGGTCTCCGCAGCGTTCCCTTCCTCTGGAAGGGGCACGCTTTCCCAGTGTTATCCAATAGTCACTGAATGGGTCATGCAGAATGCAGTGATTGCTCTCTGCACAAGTCTTCTGCCCTAGTATGGGGGCCTGAGAGGCTTGCACAGGGCACTGGAAGTGGCAGTAACTGTGGCATTTTCCATAGGGATCCCAATTCGTCTGTGACGTCCGACGTACGTCAAACGTGACCGACTGAAAGGGAAGGTCTCGGTTACGTATGTAACCCTCGTTCCCTGAAGGAGGGAACGGAGACGTACGTCCTGTCGCCACAGTTGCTGTGCCATCGCTGTACGGCCGAGTCACTAGCTCGGATCCTCAGCGTAAAAAAATGTGTACTGCATCTGCTTCCTTATTTATACCCGCACTGCGGGGCAGAGCGCAAGATGCAAATCTTGCACACCAATGTGAATTGGCTCGTTCTGTAGACACTCTAAGATGATAGGGCTCCCAGAAGTGATCCCAAATCATCGGTGACGTCCCTCCTTCAGGGAACGAGAGTTACATACGTAACAAGATGTTTTTTGAATGACGATAGTAATGGGGTGCTACTGCTAACATTTGCTAACAGTTTAATACTTAGCTACGTTAAAGAAGACAAAACTACAGTAGCCTATTTACCTGCATTTGAAGCTCTGAAGAGGTCAGTAATCTTGCTTTATTTCGCTCCTTCTTCTTTGCAAGCTTCTTTTGCTCCACCTGGGCGCTTCCTCGAGTCCCTCGCACTGATTATTACTCTGTTCGAAATGGTTTGGCGGACGGTTTAATTCCAGAAGATAGATAGCGCGATGAATGTTTATATGGTTGTCAATGAATGGGACGCCAAATATCATTTTGGCTTTAATAAGATTTTCCCAATAAATAGGCAAGAATAAACCTGTTGTCCTCCATGATTCCTGTTCTTTCCAACAACAAAGCACTTGAATGCAATGAGCTCGTAATCACAAGTTCAGTGGGAAGTAAAAATTTTTACAATAGCATGTAAAGGCAGTATAAACAGACACTCTAAAAAAAATTGTTACAGTAAAAAAAGTTAGATTTAGCGCCCACTTGAAGAGGGCAGAGAAAGGTCGACCTGACAAACTGACTGGCTCATTCCATAAAATAAAAAAAAACATTTGATACAATTAAAATAGTTAAACATTTGGATTCTCTTAGATCATTATACCCTGAATTAAACAACTAAATTCTGACTTAATTTAAGTAGCAGCGATATGGACAAAAGAAGCTTCACGTCATTTTCACATACAATTCATTCCTAAGCAGCTTTACAAATTACTTTTACATGCTTTAATGCTGTCTTGCAAACCACTGAGACATCAAAAAATAGACTAAAGAATAACCTGAAAAAAAAATTTAGAAAGAAAATTAAACTCAGAAAAAATAAAGTATCATCTTTTCATGGCATACATTCCAGTTCAAAAAGAAATGTTATTGCTTGAAAAAAAAAATGCTTAAAATTATATTAATTTAAGATAAACAAACTGCAGTATGGACAGAACCAATCTTGAGTCTGGATCTGGACCGCACTCCGTTAATTGATGACCTCTAGACAAGGTTGTCAGTATTTGGAACTGGGCCAAGGGGAAGGTAACACGTTTGTTAATCAGGAAAAGATGATATGTCATGGGTCGTTACTTTTAGCAAACAGTGTGTTTCAGCAAGAAGAGAGTAACAGCAGTATTGATGCTACAGTAAAGCCTATTATCACACATGCTTGTGTTTTGGTTCTGAAGGCTGAAGTGGCTGTGGAGCTTCATAACACAGAAAGCCAGCAGGAAAATGACCGTGAAGCTCAGCATGCCTTGCATCTGCTGGAACCCCGCTTCTGCCTAATCGCATGCCTGCGCCGCATTAAAGCAATTAAATAATAGCTATTTGTCCATTGTTGTGGGTTAAACTCAGAAATACTTGGAAGTAATTGCATCATAGCAACAGTATTTGAAGTAAAACATTTTCAATTTCCCAGCAAGCCAAAGTCACACATCATGGTCTTTGCTTACCGACACCATTGTTGACTGTAATTAATAACAATCTATTATTTGAAATAAAGTTATATCATTTTAACCTTACTTGTGTTAAACAAATTTAGTGTTTAACATCCTTTCTTTCAAGTTTTTGGTCATTTATTAAATTTTTTTTAGCATAAACCTTTGAAATCTTTGACATTAGGTATAACCTATCTTTATAAAGGTATAACTTAACTAAGTCAGATACAATTAAATTGAAAGTACAAGAAAGTATGCTTTATTCATAACAGCCATGCTTGTATATTTGTAACAGTGATGTGATAATTGCATCAATTGCAAGATTATGAAAGCTTAATCTTTAACAGTGGGAGCAGATATGCGAACCTTTGTGAAAAAAAAGTGTGCATAATTGTATTTACTTGTAGTGTACTACAAGTATATTTAAAAAAGAACACACTTCCATGACTATGTTTCTTAACATACTTAAGTACACTTTTAAAAAGTGCACTTTCTAATAATGTCAAATGAAAAGTAAATTATATTTTAATAATCTTGCAATGCAGTAAAGAAATGTGTAATTACAAATACATTTAAATACATGACATACAAGTTAGAAATTACAGAAAATAAATTACATTAAAGTATTTTAGTTATAAATGCAATAAATTCTTGCCAGTACCTTCAGCAGTACACTTAAACATATTTCAAAGACAATATAACTGTGAAATTACATATAAAGATGTACTTACACCAATCAGGCATAACATTATGACAGGTGAAGTGAATAACACTGATTATCTCTTCATCACAGCATCTGTTAATGGGTGGGATATATTAGGCAGCAAGTGAATTTTGTCCTCAAAGTTGATGTGTTATAAGCAGGAAAAATGGACAAGCGTAAGGATTTGAGCGAGTTTGACAAGGGCCAAATTGTGATGGCTACATGGGTCAGAGCATCTCCAAAACTGCAGCTCTTGTGGGGTGTTCCCGGTCTGCAGTGGTCAGTATCTATCAAAAGTGGTCACAGTGGTGAACCGGCGACAGGGTCATGGGCGGCCAAGGCTCATTGATGCACGTGGGGAGCGAAGGCTGGCCTGTGTGGTCCAATCAAACAGACGAGCTACTGTAGGTCAAATTGCTCAAAAAGTTAATGCTGGTTCTGATAGAAAGGTGTCAGAATACACAGTGCATCGCAGTTTGTTGCGTATGGGGCTGCATAGCCGCAGACCAGTCAGGGTGCCCATGCTGACCCGTCCACCGCCGAAAGAGCCAACAGTGGGCACGTGAGCATCAGAACTGGACCACGAAGCAATGGAAGAAGGTGGTCTGGTCTGATGAATCACATTTTCTTTTACATCACGTGGACGTGTGCGTCGCTTACCTGGGGAACACATGGCACCAGGATGCACTATGGGAAGAAGGCAAGCTGGCGGAGGCAGTGTGATGCTTTGGGCAATGTTATTTTGGGAAACCTTGGGTCCTGCCATCCATGTGGATGTTACTTTGACACGTACCACCTACCTAAGCATTGTTGCAGACCATGTACACCCTTTCATGGAAACGGTATTCCCTGATGGCTGTGCCTCTTTCAACAGGATAATGCACCCTGCCACAAAGCAAAAATGGTTCAGCAATGATTTGAGGAGCAAAACAATGAGTTTGAGGACACCCAAATTGCCTCCAAATTCCCCAGATCTCAATCCAATCGAGCATTTGTGGGATGTGCTGAATAAACAAGTCCGATCCATGGAGGCCCCACCTCGCAACTTACAGGACTTAAAGGATCTGCTGCTAACATTTTGGTGCCAGATACCACAGCACACCTTCAGGGGTCTAGTGGAGTCTATGCCTTGACGGGTCAGGGCTGTTTTGGCTGCAAAAGGGGGACCAACACAGTATTAGGTGTAAATGGGTCAAAAAAGCACACTCAAGTTCAACTAAATGCAAATAACATATCCAAAAACATTACATTCAGTTCGCACTTAAGTATATTCTTTTTAAAGTATATTATTTCCATAGTAAGTACTCTTTTTAAAATCATGTTAATATATATACAAGTATAGATTTGCTACTGCTAATAGATACATACACAGACATGCTGCTGTGAGCATATAAGATATGCTGCCACTGCATAAATAGATACATAAGTCCCACAACAACCCCCAATGGTTTCACTGATATATACAGACCATGCAACGTGTTTAGAAACACTGTTCACTTATCTTAAGCGGTTGAATTTCAGAAGAATATAGCGCACTACAGGACTAGCTTAAAGCAAACAATGAACCAGACTATTTAAATGTTGAGCAAGCAATCTCATTGGCTGCAGGATCAGCAGAGGCCAATCAGCTTGTGCCATGTGGTAAATGACGTGATTGCTAGCAGACTGCCTGCGCCTCTAGAGTTTCATGACTGAACTAGATATTTATGAAAATATATGATTAATATCAATGCTTGGATCTGTGAGGCTTAAGGAAGTATAGTATCAGATTCATGAGGCTTCATTTTTTTTATCTACTGCAGGTAAAAAATCATTATAAGATATACAGTCGTAAACGCTGGTTTTGGAGGCATGCAAATATTTATCAGAAAACACTGAGGAGATGGACTGCCCGAGGTAAAAGAGATCTGTCTGTTTCTCTTTGCAAGTGTATCCGTTTTCTGTATTTTTCTCTTTCTTCCTCTCAGACAGACACAGAAGGTGCAGTCATGGAACAGTCTCTGCTCGCCTTAATTGAAGCCTTGGCCAAGCAAGTCTGCTAATTTTAGCAGCCTTGTTCATTAAGCGTCGAAATGCCACATCCTTTATCCAAGGTCAAATAGAATCTATGGCTCTGTGTTGCCATTATTAACTCATAAGACAGAAAGTGGATTGGTAACAGTGCCATCATTTTGTCTTGATGATGAAAAGCCTGATGATAATTGTGATTAGTATAAATTGACTGTAATTACTGTGGCAGACTATGTGACATTGGCTTGTATTTTAGTCTTCCCTGAGACTGAAATGAGATCTGGAGAAACTGACAAGAGCTGTTGAAAATTTCTTGCATCTCAATCGACGATGTTTAACCAAGACATCTATATTTTGTCTCTGCTGTATTATTGTACTATGTATTATCTATACATGATTGTCAAAATCTTGTATGACTTCTCACAGCACATTAGCTTGCTGGACTAATACATGATAGAGTAAGAAGTAATACATAGGAGAATGTTGTGATTGATTTTTTGTTTTACTTTCTGTGAAATAAGTACAAAATAGGAGTCTTAAAAAACAAATTAATTTGTTTAAATTTAATATACTATATTATAATATATTATATTTATTATATTTGATATTTATGTTTGCAATTTTGGCAACACCGCAATTTTGGACATCACTAAATGATTGGTGTTTATTTTCTAGCAACACGCATCACATAAACATCAAGTAAATAAAAATGTATATATACACACATTCATGAATTGGTTGGTTGCAAGTAACAAGTTGATACATTTATATTACAATACCTTTGGTAACAGGGTTAAATGGGAGATTTTTATACAATTTGATTAGTGTTTTATACAAAAAAATTGTGTTTTGTGTCTTTATTTATAGTTTTAACGTTTTATTCTAGCTTCATTCATTTTTAAGTTTTTGCTCTTTAATTTTGGTGATCGCGTTATATTACATATGATATCGCTTGTTTCTTCTTTTTCTTTGCCTGTGTTTTGATCAGGAGATTCAGTACTCTTTCAGAAGAGGTGTCATAGTATACTGTATAACAGTGAAAACACGTAAAGCCGGAAAATTCCTTCAATGTCGGGTAAGCGTTGTCTCACAAATGGTGGAAATTTCCGTCAATGGCAGGGAAAGAGTTAAATGGGCCTATATTTTACCTATATTTGCCTATATTTTACCTATATTATTACCTATAAGTGCCTTTCCATAATAATATAATAATGAAAACAAATTTCAAAGTTGTAAATAAAACAAAGATTGTTGTTAGAGTAGGTTATACAAAAAAAAAAAAATACTATTTCAGTTTTCCGACTTCAAAATTTCACATTTTATTCAAAGTGTTACTTGCTGTTTCTTTCTAACTGTTTGTGAAATTTACTAGCAATTTCTGAGTGAAAATTGTTTATACACCAAATTGTTTTTGTTTTTTTCCCAGTGTACTCAGTTAGACAACTCTCATTACAGTCAATTTTATTTTAATATTATTGTTACATTTAGCTTGTAAAGGAACAAAGGCTGAAGAGACTGGGTTAGGTAATGGCGATGGGGTAGACTGAAATGTGAGGGCACAAAGAGATGTCGTCACTGCACTCTCTGACATTAAAGATCGCCGGGCTGTCTGCTTTGATAACTGCCGACAGTACTCGATGGAATGACCCCAGTGTCACAGCGGAGACCACATCGTCCAACCGGGGCCTTGAGTCACATTAGCAAAAACTCGTCCTGTCAACCTAATGCATTTCCTTCACATTTCCCTCATTTTGTTTCCTTAAAATAGAAGCACAACATGACATTGAGATCATACTAAAACATAATGCTTCAGTGCACTTGATTTATTAAGAGGATGCATTTAAGGCCGTCTGCCATTCAATAGACATGTGCCTTGAAGCTAGCTGAGGTTCTGTCACTGCCTGAACAAATACAAAAAATTACTCTACTTTTCATCCATCCATATTTCATGAAGTCCAAGACAGTATGACAGTTTGCTATTTAGAGACGATGTATAGCAGTCTCCCATTTCATTGTGCAGGTTTTGTTGGCTAATTGAATTTTATCTAACTGTCTTCCTTTCTTTTTGGACTACATTAGCATAACAGCGCTCATGGCGAGATCTAGCTTCATACTGGATGAAAAGAGGTGACATCCGTCTCCATGCGTATTCTTTTTAATGAGCTCCCCCTTTTTTATACCAAACTGAAATTCAATTCAAATAGAGCAGAACAGCAAGAAACCATGTTCACGCTAATTTCAGCTAACACAGGAAATGGAAGGATTTCTCCCAAAGGGCTGACAAGGTCAGAAAGGACATCACTATTGATAGTAGCCATTTCCAATGCATTCATGTTCGCTATGTTCTGAATGGAATACTTGAATACAGCACATTATACACTGTATACTGCATATCTCAGAATGTGACTTTACTTTTTAATGTAGTTTTACAGTATTTAATATATAAAACAGGTCAAAAGTTTGAAGTAATTAAGATTTTTAAAATAAGCCTCTTATGCTCGTCAAACTTGCAGTTATTTGATGAAAAATTCAGTGAAAAACAGTTATATTGGGAAATATTATTACAATTTAAAACAACTGTTTTCTATTTTAATATATTTTAAAATGTCATTTATTCCTGTGATGCATGTGATCATTACTCCAGTCTTCAGTGTCACACAATCCTTCAGAAATCATTCTAATATTCTGATTTGCTGCTCAAGAGACATTTATTATTATTATTATCAATGTTGAAAACAGTTGTGCTCAATATTTATGAGTAAACAGTGATGCACACCATCTCTCTTTTTTTTTTTTTTAAATATAAAGTAATATTTTTATTTAACAAGGACACATTAAATTGATTCAAGTGACATTGAAGACATTTATAACCTTACAAAAGATTTCTGTTTCAAATAAATGCTGTCCTTTTGAACTTTCTATTCATCAAAGAATCCTGAAAAAAATGTATTACTTTTGAAATGTTTATGAAAAAGAAATGTTTTCAGCATTGATAACAATAAGAAATCATTTACATTATAAAATAAATGTAACTAGAAAACAGTTATTTTAAAATGTAATAAATTTCACATTATTACTGTTTTTACTGTATTTTCAATTAAACAAATGCAGCCTTGGTGAGCAGAAGAGACTTCTTTCAAAAACATTTAAAATCTTAATTATTCCAAACTTTTGACCTCTGGTGTAAATATTATATTTAATATGATAATATTACATGTTTAATATTATATAAATATAATATAAAATTAAACAAAATGTTAATATTATATAGTATATATTAACATTTTGATAAAATAATGAGTAAAAAATAGATGTTACTTCTGGTAATAATAAATACTTCTGGTTCATTCGAGCACACACACGTTGGGTTTCCATGTTTTATAGGGACATTTCATAGACATAATGATTTTTATACTGTACAAACTGTATATTCTATCCCCTAACCCTAAACCAACCCCTAAACCTACTCATCACAGAAAGCTTTCTGCATTTTTACATTTTCAAAATTTGATTTATAAGCTGTTTTCCTCATGGGGACCAAAAAATGTCCCCCCAAGGACAAAGATTTCGGATATTGCCATCTTTGTGGGAAACGTAGGGAACGTGGGGAATACCTGAACCCCCCCCCCCCCCCCCCCCCCCCCCACCCACCCATCCACACACACACACACACACACACACACACACACACACACACACACACACACACACACACACACAACAACAAGAACACAACAACTGCAAAATGTCATTCTATTAGAGAATGTGCTTCACAAATGCCCGATATCTAACCAAGTGTTTTTGAGCCCTCTGTAATGAAAAGTATGAACACGATGTTACAGAATAGGCACTGGCTCTTTAAGGCTACCATGTCAGTAGTAATTGGCCTATTCTCACGTCAGCCTCCCTTGGGCTCTTGGCAGGGGCTTGTAGGGCAGAGGACCTACAGCCCATGTGGTTTATAATAGGACATTGTGGATCTGTGTATCCCCAGAGGCCCCTGGCAGACCGGACAGCCTTAATAGAGTTCACTTTTCTCTCCAGCCAACCCTTACTCACACCTGACAAAGGAGAAAGAATGTTTACTTAAATACTAAATATACTAAGAAAGTACACTAAATAGCCAAATGTATATGTGAACGCTCTGTTCTAATGAGCAGGTCTGACTTTTCCAATAATTCTGTGGGGACAACTCTTTATGTTACGCCATACACTGAGATTCTGGAGACTTGTGAGGTTCTGGCTTTGTTGTAACAGTTTGGGGACAGTACTCAAATCAAAATAAAATGGGATTCAAAAGTAAATCTCCCATTACACTTTGGGGGAAATCACATCTGTGAGAGGAGAGCATAGCCTTCACTATACTGACAATCATTGTTGCTCATCATGAGCTAAGAGGAAAAATACATGCTCATCTAGAATGATCTGCCACTGCTTTTCATTGTCTCATGAGCACTTCACATTTCATAATCAGACCCATACAAATGCTTCATCTGTAATCAACAAACTCTTTTCCACATGATTTAGAATAAAGAGCTGCCTCATGTTGTATTCATTTTCTGATATTCATTGAATACAGGCGAATAAATCCATATACCTATATTAAAGAAGTGACCTGAGCCTTTTAAAAAATACTTATCAAGTTAAAACATATTTTAAACAAATATCATGAATTATTAATTAATCAATATAATCAATAATATTACTTTTTTGTAACTTTAACCTTGTTTTGTCATGAAATGTTATATTTTTTTATAAATGTTATGTATATTTTTACGCGTTTTTTAATATGGTTGCACCATATGATTTCATCTTGGTAGAAAAAGGTTTTTTAAATATTGACAAAAAGTTACATTTTTTTTTTTTACCCTTAAAAAATAAAAATAAAAATAAACTATGCTAAGCTACTTCCTTTTTTTATTTCATTATTTTAATGAGGCTTTTTTTCCCCTTCATAATATCAGGACAGTTATATTACACTAACATTTTTTTTACTTTATGCACCCAAAATATATCAAAATAAAATTTATTTCAGAACTTAAAAACATGCTCATGTTAGAAAATGTGTATTCAAGTTACTGTGTGTAAGAATTGTTTTTGTGTATTTTTTTTTTAATACTTTGACAGATTGGGACAAAAAAAAAAATATCACGTCATTGATTCTTGCAAAAAGCAACCTAGCAACCACCCAGAACCCTAACAGTAGCAACATGCTAAGAAAACAATCTTTAGCAACCACATAGCAACACCCTGGCAACCAGCCACAACACCTTTTTTTGGCATTGTGGAGGTGAGCACAACCTTCATATTTTCTCCAAAAAAGTATGAATCTATTTACCATTCATCACATGTGTGATCTACATATCCATTAGCTCAAGCTACACCAGATAATGGAGCATGTCAAAGTGAAGAAAGACTCAACTAGATGGCCTGCATGTCTCACTTCATAAATATCAGGAAGTCCGCCATGATAAGAAGTCTAAGTCTAAAATTCTGACACGCAACATTAATCTAAAAATGTCCCAGATGTATGAGAGGTGCCTCGAGTTGCTGTAGTACATCTTTCATTATTTATTCATTATCGTATTGACTGAAAGGTATCCTGGGAGTGAAGGCTGGAGACACTACATTAGAGAACACCCCTTCCCCTCTCCATTGCCCCTTTATAAATGTGTAGGTGGCAAAGAGTGGGCCTAAAGACAACAGGATGGATCTACCTTAATGTCATGGCCAGCAAGTGTTTCGGAATGCATTACCCTGGGGATACGAGCCATCATAAGATGAAGCCCTGGCCAAATATCGACCTGCGCAGAGAGGTTACAAATTACAGCATAACTACTGAACAAACCCATAGAGACACTGGCTTCCGCTGGCTTTCCTCATTTAGACGATAGTCTGGAGAATTTGATGATTGTAACTGCAAACACCATTTTGCTACAAATTGAGCTTGGTTCCTGAACTGATACATAGCGCAGTCCAACTATGCAATAAAATGCACTGAAATCATAAATGATTCGCTAGACTTCATAGTAAAGGACCAGTTGCAGCTTATAAAGAACAATTCCGTCTGTAAAACCTGAGTCCATGGTGCTGGTGCCTGTGGGATTAATTAGTAAACAGGAAACAGCCCTATTCCTGTGCTCTGAGCTCCGGTGTTACCGGCGCCCCTTAACACATCTTTGAACAGAGTCAAGGATCCTTGTACACAACATCTCCACCATGTTAGCCTGATCAATCCAAACACCTCCAATGACTGTGGTTGTATATTGAGAAGCGAGCTGATTGTTCAGGGGCCAAGGGGTTTCTTGCTATGCAACCAGGGTTATTTTTAGAAGCACTCTCTACACCTTCAGTGGTGGTTTGCCATTCTAACCAACAGCATCCGTGACATAAAATACTCAAATGTGAACAATAAGACTATGAAAAACAATTATTATGTTACTGCAATAGTAATGTTGTAATAATGGACATACTTTGACACACTCATCTCTGACAGATAACAGAATACACACTGAAACATACGTTTATATGTAATGTGAACCACGCTATAGCTACACATGCACTTTGAAATAATGCTTTAACTTAAAACTAATCCTTGTGATAACTGATTGTGTGTGTGTATAATCTGCATTGCCTACTAATAAGCACATGTACATCCATTGTGAAATGTTAGCAAAGTTACCTGAAGTCTGGATTCCTGTTGGGTTTAAGGCCATAGAAGCCAGCAGACAGTGTTAAGAGCCATCTGGGAATGAAATTCCCTTTCTCACACTCCAAATACGGAGCTGACCAGTGAATCTGAGTTTTGTCTGTAATATAACTTTCTCCATTGCGCACAGACGCGTCAAAAGAGGCAAAATCTTGACTCAGCACTCGTTTTTGGAGATGGGTCTTCTTTTTATTTTTATGCTCATGGTACCACTCGGTATATGCCGTTCTGTTTTTCAACATATGGTGGGCAGTGCTGGATAAATCCTGGAGAATGATCTCTCCACCTGCCCGTGTGGCCTGAAGGTAAACAGGTGGCCCTTCAGGAGGGGACTCGGCGCTCAAGGTGACCACTGCTCGATGGATCTTGAGGTCTCCCTCCAGGATACTCCTGACCAGAGCGTGGTACCACTCCATATCGCGCCTGGGGCTCTGATCTCTGGACCTGTTCGTTTGTAGGATCATGTTGAGGAAGTTTGTGGCGTGAAGTACCGTGTCCAGGACGCTGCGCATGGAGTGATGCGCGTCTCCGCGCGTCCTTCCCCGCAGCACCGCCAGCTCATATCTCCTGGAGCAGTTGGCATGTTTTAAGGTGGAGGAATCCCCCGTGTGCAGAAACGCAGTCACCACTTTGGGTACCTGCTCCTCAATCTTCTGCGCTAAACCCGAATGGGGCTTCCGGAGGTGCGCTTGCTGGTTGCTGTGCGTTTTATAAATGGGCAGCTTTGCTTTTAGGTCCCGATCCTGTTCCGCATATCTATAATTTGATCCTATAACAAATCCGACTTGCAAGAGTAACGATATCCGGATTATGGCCATATCCTTCAATCCCGCTCTTTTACCTCACCAAATCTGATGCGAGAAATCACAGCTGGAATGAATCAAATCAGCACAGCATTTTCACCTGTGGATTTCCATGCATTTCTGCCACTTGATTACTGGCCAGAAGACTTTTATTGTATCGGTAATCCCTTTCCCCTCAGGTGCACTGGTGTTGTTTGTGTAAGTGATGCTCGTTTTGGTCTTGTATCTCCTTGCATGAGCGCAGCAGATGTGTAGGATCCCCGACGCTCTCCTCCCAATATGATGCTGGACCACAGACGTGATCGAATGAGAGAGGGAAAAAATCCTATTTTTCGGAGGCAGGGAGTCAGTGCTTCACACTTGGATGACAAACACGCTCCGCCCTCTTTCGTCCACTCCAGTCTTAAAGCATGAGAACGGCAGAAACCATTTGCTACAACATCTAGTGATGTCCGATTCGCGAATGGATCGCTTATTGAACCGTTTCGCAAGTCGGATTCGTTCGTTCAGAGCACTTATCCAGTTCTCAGGTTACGAGGCGGCTGCATTGAATTGAACTGTTCGAAAGAACCGATTCGGGGAAATGAGTCGGACTTCCCAACACTACTAACGTCCCGTCTTCTTCATCACCTTATAGGGTTTGGGAAAGTGCCGTTGATTGGTGTATGGTCATTTCTGCTGTCAGTCATTTGACGGAGGGCGTGTTTGTAAATCTGAAGGAGCTATCCAGTGCTGAAAGGAAAAAACATACATCGTAAAAACGATAATAAATCACATTAAGGTTTCGGGTTTCGGTAAAAATAGACGCTAGATGCGCAGGAGTAGGCTACATTTATAAAGGCTCTGCTATAAACGTACTGCATAAATGTCAACAGGGCAAAGTTGTTTAAAAGACACATTGCGCTGAGACAAACGGCGTTGCTGTCAGCTTATTTAATTATGAGCTGATGAGCTTATATAATTATGTCTGTTATTTCTATGCTTGTCTCGTGATTAAGACGCCCTCAACTGTTCAAAACGTGCCTTAAACCTCTGCGTTCGGTTTCATTCCGTTGCGCTCGCTGTTTTAATCGTTTTTAATTGCCCTGACATGCGTCAGATGAACGTCGTTCGCGCGAAGAAAGTTGAAATAGTGCACATTTAAACCCGCGTATCGACTGATACTTGCGTAATTTCACATCCCGTTGCGTTCAGTCTAGCAAAACGCGTAGGCTACTGACACACCAGAAACAGTTACACAGAATGCGTTTCGTCTGCGCTATTATTTCGTCTTTGTAGACATGCGTCAGCTGGACGTTATGGACCTTTGCGTCGCGTCCTGGTCTTACAGCGCTGCTTTTTAAGACGCCGTATTGAGTTTTAAACCGTTTCAAAACGCGTCTCCGCTACGCTGTTTAAACGCAAGAATGCGTCATGTGCGAACGGCCACTTACGCTGCTTTAAATACAAGCCAATGCTGTAATGATCATCAATAATTTATTCTTGAATTAAACATATACAAGCTGAGCTGTTTGCTCCGAGGAGACATCCAGTGCGCAGCACCACTTGTCGCTCACTGGGGGAAATACTGCAGTGAAGCGAACAGCACAGGATGAATGCATGCGACTGCGTGAGAATGTGAATCATGGTGCAATATGAGTCATCATCGCCGCACGAGCGCTTAATCCAGATCTGTACACAATGAGATGTTCAGAGCGGAATCTAAACGCGTGCGTCAGGGGCGCAAATGACTCAAGCGTCTAAATGAACTGAAATGGCACATAGAACAAACAATCGGTGATGCCATCACTGTCTGCAGATGTACATGGGTCGAGATTAGTAAAGCTCCTCACACAAATTCATATCTCTGAATCATATGAGCATAAATGGACATATTTGCATGATCAATAGGCTACATTATCAATAAATCTCAATATGACAATTTGGTGATGTTATAATATAGCCTACTGATCATATATCCAAGCATAGCAGCTACACCTATGTAAACTTAGCTTCTGTTAGGAATTATTTATAAGGGAGACATGGGCTTGTGGTCATATGCATGGGGAACTTGTCACAAGGGATATATATCAGTAATTCTAAGTTTTTTGGGTCAAAAGTCTGACACATGCTCTATTTAACAGTGTCATTGTGTTTTGGTTTTGAAGACCTAAAATTAGGACATTATTAAATGTGCAATATCACTACACTAAAAAGAACTGCTGGTTAAATAAACATTCTGTACACTTGTTGTTTGAACCTAAATTAATTGTGGAAATGTTCTCCTTACTTTAATTTAATATATTGAACTCTTTGTTTTGTGTGTATATTTTTGTAATAGCTCTTTGTTAATCAAATGTTTTGTTTCATAAATTTAAATTCAGACCAAAAGCCAAATAGTGCATAATAACCCATAAAAACTGCAGGAAAAAAAAAAATGCAGTTTATTTGCAAATGAATTAGGTCATTTTCCCTTTTCTTGTATTGTTACAGATGTACTTTTATGACAAATGATCTTCTGGGACTGTTGTGTGACCTGCTTTATAGAGGTTCTGTGTTCAAGACTCTGAGTGTCTGAGTCTCTCTTTTCCTCTGTTTCTTTGCTTTTTTTTTAGTAGTTCATGGAGTGTCATTTATATCATATGCAGGGAGGAGGCAGGGAGGCAGGAGGCAGGGAGGAGACAGGCGAGACCAGGGGTGACTGGAGTGTGTGGCCACAGGAGGGTTGTGTCAGACCCATAACCTGATCAGGTGCATTTGGCAGCCATGGAGGTAGAATATATCCATTTGTGTAACATCTGCTGCACCTCACAATTTTTAATCAGAAACATTTTATGTAATAATAGACCTCAGAGCAGCGCCATGACATGTATGAAAGCGAGGCTGTGAGGGATAGACTTACCGTTTTCAATGGCATCCGCTGTATGAAGCTCCTAGATCACATAATTTTCCACAGCTCATATTTTCTGAAGATTTTTTTGTCTACCGAAATGTCTTTTTTTTCATCAGAACAATTCAAAAACACATTAAATAACAGTACAGCCCACTGAAGAGATGTACACTATATTCCCAAAGGTTTTGGGACGCCTGCCTTTACATGCACATGAACTTTAATGACATCCCATTCTTAATCCGTAGGGTTTAATATGGAGTTGGCCCACCCTTTGCAGCTTTAACAGCTTCAACTCTTCTGGGAAGGCTTTCCACAAGGTTTAGGAGTGTGTTTATGGGAATTTTTGACCATTCTAGAAGCGCATTTGTGAGGTCAGGCACTGATGTTGGACAAGAAGGCCTGGCTCGCAGTCTCCGCTCTAATTCATCCCAAAGGTGTTCTAAGGTGTCCGGGTTGAGGTCATTACTCTGTGCAGGCCAGTCAAGTTTCTCCACACCAAACTCGCTCATCCATGTCTTTATGGACCTTGTTTTGTGCACTGGTGCACAGTCATGTTGGAACAGGAAGGGGCCATCCCCAAACTGTTCCCACAAAGTTGGGAGCATGAAATTGTCCAAAATGTCTTGGTATGCTGAAGCATTAAGAGTTCCTTTCACTAGAACTAAGGGGCCAAGCCCACCCCCTGAAAAACAACCCCACACCATAATCCCCCCTCCACCAAACTTTACATTTGGCACAATGCAGTCAGGCAAGTACCGTTCTCCTGGCAACCACCAAATCCAGACTCGTCCATCGAATTGCCAGACAGAGAAGCATGATTCGTCACTCCAGAGAACACGTCTCCACTGCTCTAGAGTCCAGTAGTGACGTGCTTTACACCACTGCATCCGATGCTTTGCATTGCACTTGGTGATGTAAGGCTTGGATGCAGCTGCTCGGCCATGGAAACCCATTCCATGAAGCTCTCTACGGACTGTTCTTGAGCTAATCTGAAGGCCATATGAAGTTTGGAGGTCTGTAGCTATTGACTCTTCAGAAAGTTGGCGACTTCTGCGCACTGTGCGCCTCAGCATGTGCTGACCCCGCTCTGTGATTTTACGTGGCCTACCACTTCATGGCTGAGTTGCTGTTGTTCCCAATTGCTTCCACTTTGTTATAATACCACTAACAGTTGACTGTGGAATATTTAGTAGTGAGGAAATTTCACGAATGGACTTATTGCACAGGTAACAGGTATTGCAACCTATCACAGTACCACGCTTGAATTCATTGAGCTCCTGAGAGTGACCCATTCTTTCACAAATGTTTGTAGAAGCAGTCTGCATGCCATGGAAGTGATTGGAACACCTGAATTCAATGATTTGTAGGGGTGTCCCAATACTTTTGGCAATATAGTGTATGTATATCCCTCACAGCCTCGCTTTCAATCCCGTTAAAAATCAAAGATGGCACTGCTGTGAATAAGGTCTATTGATCAAATGTGTACATTTTTATATTAAAATTCATTGAATAATTTATTCACTGAATGGTGTACACATTAGCAAGTCAGAACCAAATAGTGTTTTTGAACTAAATATCCCATTTATGTACCCTCACAGCCCCATCAGAAAGGATCAAGCATCTCTTCAATACTGAAACAGAAAGTTAAAGGGGTTAGTTCACCCAAAAATGAAAATTCTTTCATTAATTCCTCACCCTCATTTAGTTCCAAACCCATAAGACTTTCATTCTCCTTCGGAACACAAATGAAGATCTTTTTAATGAAATCTGAGACTTTTCTGTCCCTCTATTGACAGCTATGCAACTACCACTTTTACACTTCAAAGAGTTCATAAAGTGATTGTAAAACTAATCCATATGAATTGAGTGGTTTAGTCTAAATTATCTGAAGAGACTCGATCGCTTTATTTATATTTAATTTAGGCTTTTATACACATATAAACATTGATCAGCGAACATAAACAGAAACGCAACCAAACATGCTTGACGCGCAAGAACAAACCTCATTGGTTCTTGCGGAAGCTCAAACGTGCTGCGTAACACACGAGAATGAACCTCATTGGTTCTTGAGGAAGCTCAAATGTACTGCGTAATACGAGAATGAACCTCATTGATTTTTGAGGAAGCTCAAATGTACTGCGTAATACGAGAATGAACCTCATTGGTTCTTGAGGAAGCTCAAACGTGCTGCGTAATACGAGAATGAACCTCACTGGTTCTTGCATAAGCGCTAAACGTGATGCGTAACACAATAATAAACCTCATTGGTTCTTTTAGAAGCTCAAATGTGCTGCGTAATATGATAATGAACCGACACTGGTTCTTTTGGAAGCCCAAATGTACTGCGTAACACGAGAATGAACCTCATTGGTTCTTGCAGAAGCTCAAACGTGATGCGTAACACAATAATAAACCTCATTGGCTCTTTTGGAAGCTCAAATGTGCTGTGTAACATGAGAATGAACCTCATTGGTTATTGCGGAAGCTCAAACGTGCTGCGTAAAACACGAGAATGAACCTCATTGGTTCTTTTGGAAGCTCAAATGTGCTGCGTAACACGAAAATGAACCTCATTGGTTCTTCTGGAAGCTCAAACGTGCTGCGTAATACAAGAATAAACCTCATTGGTTCTTGAGGAAGCTCAAACATGCTGCGTAACACACGAGAACAAACCTCATTGGTTCTTGCACGTCAAACGATCATGCCTTAATCTCAACTGATTAATTGCTTACATCATTGCAAAACATAAACTTTATTATCAACCAGCTCTGCTAAATGTGACAATAATGGATGAAGATATTGTTACGCGCCCCCTTTCAAGTCTAGGGGTAAGGAAGGGGGAAAAAACAGGGAGAGGCTTGAAGAACTGCCGTCTCCAGGTCCCAGGGCAGACACAAAAGCTCAATGACACCAGGTTTCATATAAAACAGAGGAAAGTTTTATTAAATACACTGTGGGATATAAATACACAGAGGCTTCTCATGAGGTGAAAAGGCCAAAACAATAAACAAAAGAGCAATCTTACCAGATGGTTTTTAGAAAAGAAAGAAAATAGAAAAACAAAAGAAAATAAAAGACATCATCCATTGACTCTCTCTCTAATCAAAACACTGGAGAAAACAGGGGTTCAAAAACAAAAAGGCATCCACCTCTCTACAAAAGATCCCACAAATAAATGGTCTAGAACAAGGAAAAGGGTGATTAAGGAACAGGGCCACTTAATGTCTCACATACAGAGAGTTAGCTGAAGCACACTACACAGCTTCTCAGTTTTTACCTGACACTACAGGCAAAGCAACATACACAACAAGAGAAACAACAAGCACTGGGACCAGAAGATGGTAGTCTCTCAAAGAGGAAAGCCTCAGTCTAGGGCTGCATTTGGATCCCGCGGGTCCTACGGGACCCAACGCAAATCTCACAGGAGCGTGCCGTTTTACCGTTGCTGTGTGTGGGAGTGGGCATGTAACAAGAAAGGATTCAACAAATGAAGTTCACCGCAGTCGATTAGTAACATTCTAACATAGTAACATAAAAAGACTTGCGCGCATAAATCACAAGGAAGACGCCACATTAAAACTGAGGAAAACATTACAATTAAACAACGACTTAAATTTCGGTCTGTTCTTCACACAAAAAATCTGTTGTATGACTTCAGAAGACTTGGAATTGTATGAGTCATATGAACTACTGTGGTTTTCATTGTTGCACAGCAGTTTTCTGTCTGCCTGAGTGAATTGCATTTGTAGCTCCGTATAAGCTTTGGTTTTAAACTATATTTTCTATCTTTCTTCCTGTTTATTTTGCTTAATATAATTTAATCATCACAATATATCTGATATTATCTAATATTGTCTGTCACACTGATCTGACATCGCTAGCTTTCATCTTAATCGCTATCGCTAGCACAACTCTAGCCTGTTAACCATGGAAAGAAAGCACAATAAATTCTTTAAAAACAGCTAGATCTTCTTATTTTTTGACTCTCTTAGAAGAAAACAAACACAACCCTAGGTATTTATTTGACGGCTAAATAACAAGACATAAAGCTTCAACTTGGAAACTGACGTTTCCAAACAACACAGCAGTAATGACTTTATGAACTTCTTTACTTGTAAGATTGATAATATTAGGGAGAAAATTAAAACTATGCAACCGTCTACTACAGTATCACATCAGACAGTGCATTGTAGTGTCCCTGAGGAAAAATTCCATTAATTCATTGCTATAGGAGAGGAAGAATTGTCTAAACTCATTGAATCATCTAAATCAACAACGTGTATACTAAACCCTATACCGACTAAGCTACTAAAAGAGATGCTTCCAGAGGTCATACATCCTCTTCTTATATCATTAATTCATCTTTGTCATTAGGATATGTACCAAATCCTGATCCTAAAGAATCAGTCAATTACAGGCCGATCTCAAATCTACCCTTTCTGTCAAAAATACTAGAAAAAGCAGTATCCTCCCAACTATGTTCCTTTTTAGAAAGAAATGGTATCTGCAAGGATTTATCTGTCAGAATTTAGACCGTATCATAGTACTGAGACTGCTCTCATTAGAGTTACAAATTATTTGCTCTTATCATCCGATCGTGGTTGTATCTCTCTATTAGTGTTACTGGATCTTAGCGCTGCATTCGATACTATCGACCACAACATTCTTTTGAATAGACTCGAAAATTGTGTTGGCATTAGTGGAATTGCATTAGCATGGTGTAAATAATACTTATCAGACCATTATCAGTTTGTAGCAGTAAACATAGAGGTGTCATATCGATCACAAGTTCAGTATGGAGTACCTCAAGGCTCAGTACTAGGACCGTTGCTTTTCATGCTACCCTTGGGAGATATCATAAGGAAGCATGGCATTAGCTTTAACTGTTACGCTGATGATACTCAGCTCTATATGTGACCCTGGACCACAAAACCAGTCACAAGGGTCAATTTTTTAAAATTGAGATTTATACATAATCTGAAAGCTGAATAAATAAGCTTTCCATTGATGTATGGTTTGTTAGGATAGGACAATATTTGGCCAAGATTTGAAAATCTGGAATCTGAGGGTTTTCTCCATTCTGGCCCTGAAGGAGTTTTGGTTCCTTGCCACCGTCGCCTTTGTCTTTTGTCTTGCTCAGTTGGGGACACTTAAATTTCAACTATATTACTGATCTGCCCGCATTGACACTATATGATAATTGAAATGAGCTGGATGACATCACCGTTTTCACCAGAGCGGCTGTACAGCCAAATCAAATTCTGTTGCATTATTTTCCTGTTACCACTGTGAAGCTGCTTTGAAACAATTGGCATTGTAAAAAGCGCTATATAGATAAAGGTGATTTGATTTTGATTTGATTTGCAAAAAAATCGAAATATTGAGAAAATCGCCTTTAAAGTTCTCCAAATGAAGTCCTTAGCAATGCATATTACAACTAATAATACAAACCTGATTCCAAAAAAGTTGGGACACTGTACAAATTGTGAATAAAAAAGGAATGCAATAATTTACAAATCTCATAAACTTATATTTTATTCACAATAGAATATAGATAACATATCAAATGTTGACAGTGAGACATTTTGAAATGTCATGCCAAATATTGGCTCATTTTGGATTTCATGAGAGCTACACATTCCAAAGAAGTTAGGACAGGTAGCAATAAGAGGCCGGAAAAGTTAAATGTACATAAAAGGAACAGCTGGAGGACCAATTTGCAACTTATTAGGTCAATTGGCAACATGATTGGGTATAAAAAGAGCCTCTCAGAGTGGCAGTGTCTCTCAGAAGTCAAGATGGGCAGAGGATCACCAATTCCCCCAATGCTGCGGCGAAAAATAGTGGAGCAATATCAGAAAGGAGTTTCTCAGAGAAAAATTGCAAAGAGTTTGAAGTTATCATCATCTACAGTGCATAATGTCATCCAAAGATTCAGAGAATCTGGAACAATCTCTGTGCATAAGGGTCAAGGCCGGAAAACCATACTGGATGCCCGTGATCTTTGGGCCCTTAGACGGCACTGCATCACATACAGGAATGCTACTGTAATGGAAATCACAACATGGGCTCAGGAATACTTCCAGAAAACATTGTCGGTGAACACAATCCACCGTGCCATTCGCCGTTGCCGGCTAAAACTCTATAGGTCAAAAAAGAAGCCATATCCAGATATGAAAGCGCAGGCGTTTTCTCTGGGCCAAGACTCATTTAAAATGGACTGTGGCAAAGTGGAAAACTGTTCTGTGGTCAGACGAATCAAAATTTGAAGTTCTTTTTGGAAAACTGGGACGCCATGTCATCCGGACTAAAGAGGACAAGGACAACCCAAGTTGTTATCGGTGCTCAGTTCAGAAGCCTGCATCTCTGATGGTATGGGGTTGCATGAGTGCGTGTGGCATGGGCAGCTTACGCATCTGGAAAGGCACCATCAATGCTGAAAGGTATATCCAAGTTCTAGAACAACATATGCTCCCATCCAGACGTCGTCTCTTTCAGGGAAGACCTTGCATTTTCCAACATGACAATGCCAGACCACATACTGCATCAATTACAACATCATGGCTGCATAGAAGAAGGATCCGGGTACTGAAATGGCCAGCCTGCAGTCCAGATCTTTCACCCATAGAAAACATTTGGCGCATCATAAAGAGGAAGATGTGACAAAGAAGACCTAAGACAGTTGAGCAACTAGAAGCCTGTATTAGACAAGAATGGGACAACATTCCTATTCCTAAACTTGAGCAACTTGTCTCCTCAGTCCCCAGACGTTTGCAGACTGTTATAAAAAGAAGAGGGGATGCCACACAGTGGTAAACATGGCCTTGTCCCAACTTTTTTGAGATGTGTTGATGCCATGAAATTTAAAATCAACTTATTTTTCCCTTAAAATGATACATTTTCTCAGTTTAAACATTTGATATGTCATCTATGTTGTATTCTGAATAAAATATTGAAATTTGAAACTTCCACATCATTGCATTCTGTTTTTATTCACAATTTGTACAGTGTCCCAACTTTTTTGGAATCGGGTTTGTACTTAATGTATTTGATAGGAAATTAACAGCAACACAATAAGGTTCTGAAATTGCTGTAATTGTGTGATCACTTTGCTTATAGAAGGTTGTGAAAGACCCAAATCATCACTGTTGCATAATTGCATTTTTCCAGTTGCCAAACATGTCAATGTAGTGATTACTTCCATTTCTGGCGCTATGGCTGTGTCGGAGATGTTAGCATGTCTCTAAGATCGGTCACAAACATGATCAAATGTGTAGTGTCTTATTAACTCACTCATGTATTGTGTGCAACACATTTCTTCTCCCTCTTCGAGTTTCGTCCATTTTCTCCGCTGCTAAAGAAACTCTTAAGCCTCTTAAAAGTCCTCGTCCGTACTCCTAACACTTTTCGACATTAAGACCTCTTTTAAGGGTTAAGATGCTTTCTGAGTTACTTCTTTAGTAGGATTTTTTTCTTTAATTTTAAGAGGAAACGCCCACCTTTCTAAGAATTTTCTTAGAATTTTGTCACTAGGAGCTACTCTTTGCATTAAGATTTTTCATGAATACGGGCCCAGGGCCCGTATTTATCAAGCCTCTGAGAATTACTCACAAGAACACTGCTAAGAATTGACTTGAGAGTAAAACAATTCTTGGCTCAAAGCTGCGCTTAAAAGTTAGTTATCAAGCATCTCTGTCGTAATTTAAGTGGTGTAGGACTAAATCTTAGGTGTCAGTCTTAGATGATTCACGACACTTTGCTGTACCACAAACGGTATTTTGGATGACGACATAGGCATGGACCAATCACTGAATAGATTTCTTTATTTAAGAATATTCTCAGATAAATTCACATATAGAAGGGGGAATCTCCTCAACCACCACCAATGTGCAGCATCCACCTGGATGATGCGACGGCAGCCATATTGCGCCAGAACACCCACCACACACCAGCTTATTGGTGGAGAGGAGACAGAGTGATGACCACAGAGAGTCAGGACCTCGGTTTAACGTCTCATCCGAAGGACGGTGCTTGTTACAGTATAGTGTCCCCATCACTATACTGGGGCGTTAGGACCCACACAGACCACAGGGTGAGCACCCCCTGCTGGCCTCACTAACACCTCTTCCAGCAGCTTCCTAGTTTTCCCAGGAGGTCTCCCATCCAGGTACTGACCAGGCTCAGCCCTGCTTAACTTCAGTGGGAAACCAATCTTGGGCTACAGGGCGATATGGCTGCTGGCCAATCACCCTGCCTCTTACAAACATAAAGGTAAACATATAGATAAATTCACATTGATTCACTATAAAAAGGCAATAAAAGGCAAGTTCAGCCCAACATTAACCAGCGCTGACAAAGATGATGCCTGCTCTGTCCAAACGATACCGTTTGACTAACTGCTCGTCGTCAAACATTTCAAAAACATTCTTCCTCTCCTGAATGATTTGTGCACGTCTCTGTCTCCTCAGTGCCATCACAAGCCCCTACTGGCAACTCCTAACCACTTGAGAGACCTCTCGAGCTGTCTTAAATAACTGGGAGAGTAAGAGTGATTCTTAGCTTTAAGAAATTTGATAACTTGCTTTTATAGTTAAGTTTGAAAGTAGGAGTAAATTTCATGAATTCTCAGCACTTAAGACTAAAATGGCACTTTGAGAAGCTTGACAAAATACGGGTCCTGGGTTAGGAGCTGCCAGTAGGGGCTTGTGATGGCACTAAGGAGACAGAGACGTGCGTGAATCTTTCAGGAGAGGAAGAATGTTTTTGAAATGTTTGACGACGAGCAGTTAATCAGACGTTATCGTTTGGACAGAGCAGGCATCATCTTTGTCAGCGCTTCTTCCTCCCACCAGTTCGGTTTTCTTTTGGAATCCATGGTGGCTGATTATATCATAAAATCTAGGCTATATATAGGCAAGTCAGTTAACAGCACACAGGTTTAAAATTTGTAATTAAGACATGGTGGAAAACATGTTTATCTTTCATTTCCAATGTGTATATCAATGTATTCTCTTGAAAATTCTTTATTGTCAAATGTGTATTGAATGTAAACTCCTCTTAGGAATTTCACCATTCAATGTGAATTTATCCGAGAATATGCTTAAATAAGGAAATCTATTCAGTGATTGGTCCATGCCTATGTCGTCATCCAAAATCCCATTTGTGGCACAGCAAAGTGTCGTGAATCATCTCTAAGACTGACACTTAAGATTTAGTCCTACACTTCACTTAAATTACGACTGAGATGCTTGATAACTAACTTTTAAGCGCAGCTTTGAGCCAAGAATTTTTTTACTCTTAAGTCAATTCTTAGCAGTGTTCTTGTGAGTTATTCTCAGAGGCTTGATAAATACGGGCCCTGATTCATAGTCTATAAAATCTGAGAATAATATAAAACCTTTATGTTTTGTATATGATATGACAGAGGTCTGTAATACTATATTTGCAATAGTAATAGCAATGTTTATCTCAACAAGCACCAATAACAAAAAAACCTAGGCTTATTGGGAAAATGTGCCTCTATCTACATTTTTGTAAAACTTCAAAAACGCACCTATACATGCAATTCACTGCAGTTCCCAGCTGAAATGAATACTACAGGCAGTAAAATGGCTAAAATGGTCAAACTTTTATTCATTTTCACACAAATTATGATTATGGGGGAAGATTGTGAAAATCGATTTACACAGTTCCTTGCACAATACTATGGCCTCAAAATACTTTTTCCATAGTATGTGTGTCAAACTTAATTATATGTATGGCATTTCTAATGTAAACAGTAAACTTGCTTGGCAGCTCACCTGGTACAGCATTGCACTTGCGATGTGGAGTGGTATGAGTCCTGTGAAACATGAATTACGATAAAAGACTTGTAGAAGCAAGTTAAAATGGCATGGTTGCTTCAGCAAATGCTTTTCTATCTCATGTTTGCTTTTGTTAACACTATCAGTTAGGTTAACAAAAGGTGCATTATTTCCAAACATGACCATATTCACATTCAGCTCTTTCATTTGAAACTCAACACGATTGTAGCGCCACTCTCTAGACATTTCACATTGAAAGTGTTGCGAAACATGGAAGAGCAGCCACAGGCATGTAGGATGACAATGCATATGGGATTTATACTTCATGTTGCTTTAATTTACATACACCGATCAGGCATAACATTATGACCTAATATTGTGTTGGTCCCCTTTTGCTGCCAAAACAGCCCTGACCCGTCGAGGCATGGACTCCATTACACCCCTGAAGGTGTGCTGTGGTATCTGGTACCAAGATGTTAGCAGCAGATCCTTCAGACCAAGTCCTGTTAGTTGGGAGGTGGGGCCTCCATGGATCGGACTTGTTTGTTCAGTACATCCCACAGATGCTCGGCTGGATTGAGATCTGGGGAATTTGGAGGCCAAGTCAACACCTCAAAATCGTTGTTGTGCTCCTCAAACCATTCCTGAACCATTTTTGCTTTGTGGCAGGGCGCATTATCCTGCTGAAAGAGGCCACAGCCACCAGGGAATACCGTTTCCATGAAAGGGTGTGCATGGTCTGCAACAATGCTTAGGTAGGTGGTACGTGTCAAAGTAACATCCACATGGATGGCAGGACCCAAGGTTTCCCAGCAGAACATTGCCCAAAGCATCACACTGCCTCCGCCGGCTTGCCTTCTTCCCATAGTGCATCCTGTTGCCATGTGTTCCCCAGGTAAGCAACACACATGCACCCAGCCATCCACGTGATGTAAAAGAAAACGTGATTCATCAGACCAGGCCACCTTCTTCCATTGCTCCGTGGTCCAGTTCTGATGCTTACATGCCCACTGTTGGCGCTTTCGGCGGTGGACAGGGGTCAGCATGGGCACCATGACTGGTCTGCAGCTATGCAGCCCCATACACAACAAACTGCGATGCACTGTGTATTCTGAAACCTTACTATCAGAACCAGCATTAACTTCTTAAGCAATTTGATCTACAGTAGCTCGTCTGTTTGATCAGAACACACAGGCCAGCCTTCGCTCCCCACATACATCAGTGACCCTTGGCCGCCCATGACCCTGTCGCCGGTTCACCACTGTTCCTTCCTTGGACCACTTTTGATAGATACAGACCACTGCAGACCGGGAACACCCCACAAGAGCTGCAGTTTTGGAGATGCTCTGGCCCAGTCGTCTAGCCATCACAATTTGGCCCTTGTCAAACTTGCTAAAAAAAAAAAAATTTTCCTGCTTCTTTGAGGACAAAATGTTCACTTGCTGCCTAATATATCCCACCCACTAACAGGTGCCATGATGAAGAGATAATCAGTGTTATTCACTTCACCTGTCAGTGGTCATAATGTTATGCCTGATCGGTGTATACTGTATATATTTAACCTAATATTTAAATTAATACATTTAAAATTTTATCAATAGAAAATACAGACTTTCTCTGCTAAATGAACCTGATAAGAACATGTAACCTGTACAGAGAAATTAAAGAATACAGACTATTTTATTTACATAATAAAATTGCACTCAGTTGCTATGGACAGTCTGGGTCATGGCACCAAGCTGAAAGTATCTTATTATTTGGAATAAAATATATTTGAGCACTTTGTGTTTTCACACTTTGTCTACACACATGGAAATTGTCTTTAGTAAAAGCGTAGTTCTACCCGAAAGACTTAAGAGGTGAGAAAAACATTTGAATACGATTTATTTACAGTTTGTATACAATGAGTATCGAATATATGAAATGATAAAGGCCCCATCCATAGTCCGAATCCGGAGGGTAGCAGATGCTTGCAGTTCCTGCCTGAAGATGAAGGCAGGAGCGTAGCCTACCTCCAAAAGAACTGATAAATCAAAAGATACCCACCCGTTGGAAGATTCTTCGGATGAAGTACCTAAAATATTTGCTAAGAAAATAGATTATATTATTAGAATATGGACATTGAACATGCAGTAGATATGGATATTGACATAGATGTTAAATAAAAAAAAGAAGGAATTGTTAGGCTACTGCCTAAAGTATGTGAAGGAAGCCGCGAAGGCCGTGAAGAACTGCCATGATAGGCCGGGGTACGAGAAAGCCACGTGGCTGTAAAGATTGCCACGTTAAGCCGCGTATACTGCCTCGATAGGCCGGGGTACGAAAAGCCGCATAGGCTGTATGGACTGCCACATTAGGCCGTGTATACAGTTGTGAGTAGTGGCAGTTCGTCATCGAGATGTAGTCCTTGGCCACATTCAGTGCTTGGGGTTGAGACTCAACACGAAAGAGCGTGTTGACGCCTTCTCAGAGAACCACGTTCCTGGGAGTCGTATGGGATTCGACCACGATGCGGGCACAACTGTCCCGCACGTATCGAGTCCATACGGGCGATGGTCTCCAAAATGAAGCTAGGCCGCAGCCTCACTGTGAAGCAGTTTCAGAGACTGCTGGGGCTCATGGCAGCAGCGTCCAACGTAATACCTTCTGGCCTGCTACACATGAGACCCCTACAGTGGTGGCTGAAAACCAAGGGGTTTTCCTCGAGGGGAAATCCGTTCCGTATGATCAGGGTAACGTGCAGATACCTTCATTCCCTCATCATATGGAAGAAACCTTGGTTTCTGTCCCAGGGTCCAGTGCTGGGAGCATCATGTTGCCGGAAGACTGTTTCAACAGACGCCTCCCTCACTGGTTGGGGCGCGGTCATGGAAGGCCAATTTGCGAGAGGTCTGCGGGAGGCCCGGCATTCCTCCTGGCACATAAATTGCCTGGAAATGCTGGCGGTCTACAAAGCTCTGAGGAGCTTTTTCCCAGACCTCCGCAGCCACCATGTCCTGATACGAACAGACAATATGTCGGTGGTTTCGTATCTAAATCATCAGGGGGGTCTGAGGTCGCGCCCTCTATGCAGACTGGCACACCAGATCCTCCTGTGGTCCCAGGGGGAACTGTCGTCTCTCAGAGCGATGTATGTCCCCGGGGACTAAAATCAGGGAGCAGACGTCCTGTCAAGGCAGGGGCTGAGGCCCGGGGAGTGGCGACTTCAGGTGGCCTTTCTCCTTGCCATCACTTCTCTGAGGAGAGTGGGGGACCTTCAGGCCTTGGCGGTTACGCCAACTTGCCTGGAGTTTGCCCCCGGCAGAGTTAAGGCCATCTTACATCCAAGGCCGGGCTACGTGCCCAAGGTGCCATCGAGTGTGGCACTGTCAGTGGTTCTTCAGGCCTTCCATCCTCCACCTCACGTGACGGCGGAAGAGGGGAGACTTCACCTGCTTTGTCCCGTCAGAGCACTAAGAATCTACTTAGAGAAGTCTTCTCAGTGGAGGAAGTCAGACCAGTTGTTGGTGTGCTTTAGCTCACCCAAGAAAGGGCTGCCTGCATCAAAACAGACAATCAGTAACTGGATTGTCCAGGCTATAGCCACGGCTTATCAGGTGCGTAATTTGCCTTCACCGATGGCCATGAGGGCTCACTCCACCAGGGGCATGGCCTCCTCGGTGGCCCTCCTTTCTGGAGTCTCGCTTCAGGAGAGCTGCCACCCCGCACACCTTCATTAGATTCAACAGTCTGCAACTCCCTGCGACGCCTGGCGCTAGGGTGCTCGCGTCCTAAGTGTGCCTGGGTTCCAGCTTCACACTAGGGCGGGCGTGATTCTCGGTGTGGCCTAGTGGGTATTCGTTCCCCAAAGTGTCGTTAGACGCAGTGCGAGTTCCCTCGAAAGGGAACATCTTGGACTGTAACCCTTGTTCCCTGAGAAGGGAACGAGACACTGCGTCTCGCCGCCACACCTCATCACGCCTGGAGCGCCTGCTTCATCGCAAAAGCTCATGGCATCTGTACTATGTGCCGGCGTCCCTTTGTAGCTTCCGTGTATGCCATCACATACTACGTCATGACGCAGCACCAATCAGGATTGGAGTGAGATTTCATTCATGCGTCAGACGCGCTACGCTTAGGAAGCGTCCCCAAAGTGTCGTTAGACGCAGTGTCTCGTTCTCTTCTCAGGGAACAAGGGTTACAGTCGTAACCTGAGACGTTTTTCCATGCAGTGGTTTAGTTCGGATCTGCTGTTTTTATTCCAGTATAGAAACTCTTCAGTCACTACCACCATGACATTTGGACCATACCTAGAGAAGAATTCCTATCATCACCATAATAATTATGGTAATCATATCAATAATATGAATCATCAGCTACAAGGTCCCTCATATTAATGCCCTGCTGTAAATGAAGACATCCATAAATACCTCCAGCCAAATAACCCGCATACAACAACATCACACAGCCTTTCATCCAGGGTTTAGTTAGGAATGGACCATAATAGCACTTGAAGTGTGTTATGGGCTGTTGTTTCTCAGCACCAGTCTCTTGGTCATAGTCGCCTCCTACACAGCAGAGGCGATACGCCAAAGACTTTCCTTCAGAGCTCTGTGTTGGAAGTTTGCAGCAGGTCAGCCAGTGTCTGTTACTCTGCTCTCTCCTGCCATTTAGGGCTAGAACACTTCCAAAGAAGAGAATGTTATAGATGTAACAGAACATAATGGATGGGCTTGAACTGAGCGAAATTCACTCATGAGTCCGATGTAGAAGCCGAGTACGTCAGTCAATGTAGTGATAGTTATAGACATGGCAGCTTCTTTGAAGGTTTCTGCAATTCTTTTCTCCACTGGATCCTTCACTTTGGTCTGTTGCCAGTTGGAAAGCATGATGAACATGTCATCAACACCAATGCCTATAAGAAAAGCTTACTCTTAAAAAACTAACTCTGAACCAAAGGGTTAAAAATATCTCATATAAAATCAACACATTTATTTAAAGTTTTATATTAAACATTTCTTAAACATTTTAAAATAATGGTCTTAAATGTGGTCTACAAATAGCAATTAAACAATAGCAATTGCAATTAAACAACTGTTAAAAAATATTTAGACTATAAGAAAATAATGTGAGGTTTATGCCTAAAAAGGTGAAAAATATACCAATGCAACAAGAAAAAAGTACACTACTGTTCAAAAGTTTTGGTAATGGTCAGTAGGATTTGTTAATGTTTTTGAAAAAAGTCTCTGTCACATGTTATATTAGGTGTCTTTAACTACTATGTCTCAAATCACCTTTGAGTGTAAACTAAACGAGCCAATGCACATTCCTTTTATGTCGGAATGACTGACATAATGGGAACTCGCCTGAGAGCCCAATCACCTTTGAGTGTAAACTAAACGAGCCAATGCACATTGGCGTGCGAGATTTGCATCTTGCGCTCCGCCCCGCAGCACACGTATAAATACGGAAGCAGATGCAAAGCACATTCAGCTTTTTGCTTCGGAGCCGAGAGGTTCTACTGTTTTGTTCTCCAGTCATCACAGAGTCGCGTTCTCTTCAAAGAGCATTCCTAAGCTGTTCATACAGCCTAAAGGAGCTTTTATAACACACTGCGAGCTGCACTATTCCCTGCACTTTTCCCTAAAAGAGCTAGCACGGGTGTGACACTGCATCTTTTTAAAGATGTCATTCCACCCGTGTGTTTCTGGATGCGGTCGTTACCTGGTGCCGGCTGACAGTCACGATCGCTGTCTCACGTGTCTGGGCATCAAACACGCTGAGTTAGCGTTCGTTATGTACCCACTATGGGAAGATGACCATCTCGGTGTTGCGGTCGAGACTCAAACGAGATTAACTCAAACGAGGTGGAGTCCCCTCACCTATACCCCGAACAGGTAGACCTGTTCACTGCCACGGACAGGTCCCATTGCCAGTTGTTTTACTCCATGACCGAGGGGACCCTCGGCACGTACGCACTGGCACACAGCTGGCCCCGGGGCCTGCGCAAGTATGCGTTTCCCCCAGTGAGTCTTCTCGCACAGACACTGTGCAAAGTCAGGGAGGACGAGGAGCAAGTCTTGCTAGTTGCACCATATTGGCCCAACCGGACCTGGTTCCCAGAACTGATGCTCCTCACGACAGCCCCTCCCTGGCGCATTCCTCTGAGGAAGGACCTGCTTTCTTGCTAGGGACTTTCTTGCCAAGGACTTCTACCCCAGGCAATGGTAGACACCATCACTTCCGCGAGAGCGCCCTCTACGAGGCGCGCTTACGCTCTGAAGTGGAATCTGTCTCCCTCCACCCTTAAAGTGTATGATGCTGCGATTGCCGCACATCACAATGCAGTAGAAGGTAAATCTGTGGAAAAAGCACGACCTGATTATCAGGTTCCTGAGGGGTGCGAGGTTAAAATCGCCTCGCTCTCACCTGTGCCCTCTTGGGATCTCTCGCTGGTGCTAACAGCCCTGCAGAGAGCCCCTTTTGAACTACAGTCAGCTGCAGTCAGCTGAGTTAAAAATCCTGTTGATGAAGACAGTTCTCCCGATTGCACTGGCTTCCATCAAGAGGTTAAAGAACCTGCAAGCACTGTCAGTCGACGAATCAGATACGTGCCCAAGGTTCCCACCACTCCCTTCAGGGGCCAGGTAGTGAACCTGCAAGCGCTGCCCCTAGAGGAGGCAGACCCAGCCCTAGCTTTGCTCTGTCCCGTCCGCGCTTTGCGCCTGTACGTGGACTGAACGCAAAGCTTTAGGACCTCAAACCAGCTTGTCTGTTTGTCTGTTATGGAGGCCAGCAGAAGGGAAAGGCTGTCTCCAAGCAGAGTTTGGCCCACTGGATAGTGGATGCCATCGTCTTGGCGTACCAGACCCAATGAGATCCGTGCCCCCTCGGGTTGAGAGCTCATTCTACCAGAAGTGTTGCTTCCTCCTGGGCACTGGCACACGGCGCCTCACTGACAGACATATGTAGAGCTGCAGGCTGGGCGACACCAAACATGTGTGCTAGATTTTATAGCCTGTGTGTAGAGCCGGTATCCTCCCGTGTGCTTGCTTCAACCAGCCAGTAACACCGGAGACCCCGCTCAGTGTCGGCTTGCTGCGCCATTTCCCTCCTAAGGACCGGATACGTGCGCTATTTGTTCCAGTAGACTTTCTCAGTTGGCGAACCCTCCACCACCACCTTCGGCAGTCAGACATGGTGTGGTTCCCCTGTGCTAGGCTAGGTGCCCATATCTTGTGATCCCTACGGTGATCCCATTATGTGTATTCTTCCACTGTATGGTTCCCCTGTCGGTGAGCCCGTTTCTTTCCCTTGGCAGAGTGCGCTCTCCTGTCCCTGGATCACGCCTCCCCTCTCTTCAACACCTCCTACTGTAGACCCAAGAAAAACATCTTTCCCTTTCCACCTATGTATTGGAAATTATAAATTTATGCATTTATATTCGATAATGTCCAGTATGGTATTTGAGACACAGTTCCCATTTACTTTGGCACAAATATGTTAGACTGCTTAGATTAGACTGAAATCTGACAAGTTCTGAATGATGTTCTCATCTGTTCTCATCGTTTTTTATTAGTCCACCTATTTGTTTAAGCCCGCCCAGATTCTTTAAGGAAGAGGTCGGTTCATACAGTATAAGGAGGGTGTTATTGTAACAATGATCTAGTTTTACAAGCAGAAACACTGCCAATTTCCTCAATTGTTTTCATGACTCTAGGACTACATGAGTAGTAGAGGAAGTTTTTATTTATGGATTAAGATTATTAATTCACACTTCAAATATTGCCAAATTGGGGTTGCAACATCTGGAGCTTCAATATCCACACACGTGGACAGACTGCTGCCAGCTCCAGTATGGCGATCTCATGAATGATCTCGGTTTCTGCAGTCTTGGCCCCTGTAGAGGGAATGCCATTGTGGATACAGGCGTAAGTTAGGGTTCCCAGTCTTTCATGAACCCCAGATTCAAGGACTTTTTAAAGCACCTTTTATTTTGTATCAAGCACAATAAAGACAGTAAAGATGGGTTTGTTACTGCCAATCTAGCCAATCTAGTCAAATACCTAGTACACGTGTCTATCATTTCTGCAGTAATAAAATCCAATTAGGAGAGAGAGCTGGTACAGTGTACGAGAGAGTGGGTTTGAACCAGAGATGCTGTTTGTAGCTTTCTTATTCCTGAATTTAAAACCTACAAGTAAGTGTTTGTGATAGCAGTAACTGTAAAGTATTGTAGGGTAGTAATCAAAATGGCCTAATAATTAGCTAGTCTGTGCTTTTGTTTTTATTTATTTTCATTTTTATTTAGTGAATTTAACTTCTACTTTAAAAAGCATTATTTTGTTTTTAGATTGTAATGTTACAATATTAGAATGTAATGTGATTTAACTCCTTTTTTGCACATAGGCCAATTATCAGAGGTGGGACTAAGTCACACATGTGCAAGTCACAAGTAAATCTCAAGTCTTAACCTTCAAGTCTCAAGCAAGTCCAAGTCAATTTCTGTGAGAATCAAGCAAGTCAAGTCAAGTCACTGCTTTATGTCAAGCAATTCAAGTCAAGTCGTAGCTTGGGTCAAGCAAGTCACTGGCAAGTCATACAAATGTTTGATGATTTAACTGAATTTATATATTAAAATAAGTTAAAACTAGAGTAGTTATGGACTATGGGAGTTTTATTTGCAACAAAAAAATTGCAATATGCTTTTTTTACTCAAAAGGTGTCCACATACAGCTGAGTTGTTAATACAATAAAAATCTAAAAAAAAAAAAAAAAAAAAAAAAAAATTAAAACTACATAGCCTAAAATGTAAATGTAACTGAAATTAGGCCAATATATTGGGTGAGATACGTTCTCTTTGTATTATTTGAATTTATTTTCTCTCTCCTGCTTATCCTGTACAGCGGGACCAGGTGATTGTTATTATGACTAATTAACTTAAGAGAACTCAGACTGTAGGTGCGTTCCATTCGACCGTAAGTGGACTGCGAAGTGGACTTCACAGGGTATTCCGCCATCTTAAGTGAGATTCCAATCCAAAGGGAGCGAACATGTTCAGTTCGAAGGGCACTGCGAACGGCGTAGGGAAGAAGGGAACATCGATACGCTTCACAGAAAGTGGAGAGCGAAAATCACTCAACTGTCATTGCGCGTCGCATCACCAGTCTGAACTAACGATGGAGCAGAGCCGTTGGAAGAGTTTTTAAATGGCTCTGCGATGGAGTTTACGTATCCATTCATAGTTATTATTATACAAATTAGAGTATTTATGAATGGTTATGGCAATGACTGTTGTATTCGCATATTCTATTGTATGAATATGTAAACAAATTAAAAGTGTTGAGAAGCAGCTGAGGTGCTGTCATTTTATTATATTTTACTTTATTTAGGACTACCTTAGGAATGTTTACTGTGCTGCGCGTGGGAAAGAACGCGCACGAGATGAGACCGCTACAATTATTAAGACCTTAAAAACACATCAATACATAGTTAACCAAATCAAAATGTATTTTCATATTGAGCTGTTTATATTCAAAATCATATTGATTTTCATATTCAGCATCAAATCTGTTAATAGTCAATATACAAGTATATGTAAAATAATAAAAATAACAGACTAATACGTTTTGATTATATTTTTTTAGATAGGCTACATACTGTGTGTTTTGTAAATGTATATGCCTATTATATGGTTTTAAAATTGAAAGTAAAGTAAATTACAATATTAACTTATGTTATATCATAATTTGCTCGACCCCGTCGTTGCCTTTCTTTGATGACACTGCAGGGCGTTCCAAATGAGCGATTATTGTCAGCGAAGTCCATTTCAACAGATATGCTGTGCTCAGGGAGTAGGGAGCAGTGAACACTGCATAGGGACCCTGTCGAATGGAACGCACCTTGTGTTTGTTGCTCACACCCTGACAAAGGCTCATTAGCCGCAACACGCAGGTGTGCAGTAATTGTCACCTGTTTTTAAAATAGTAAAGCTATGATGAAATAAAGGCTTTTTATATTTTTTCAATAATATTCAAGTGCCTTGGATTATTGATTTTGATCAACTCTTAACATGTCCAAACAGGGGCGTAGCCATCATTTCAAAAGTGAGGGGGACAGAATGTCAAGTGTTATACCAGTTTTTTCTGACCTTTGTCTAACTGTATCTTTTTGCTTAATTGGCTAAATATGATATTTATGTAAACTATCTGGGTCTTTTTGACCCCAAATGACATTTGCTGAAATAATAATAATAAAAAAAATTAATAAATAATAATAATCTAAAATGACATGAGACTTCTTGTGGTGGTTGACATTTGCTAGCTCTAAAAACAAAAAAATTAATTGGAATGATACTGGTTGTATATTAGCGTGAGAAAAAGTCTGTAACAACAATGTATTTTTTTTTAAACAAATGTAATATTGCTCACTTTAATAATGTTTTACTAAAATGTTTTACATTTGTGCAGTGCTGGGGGGATTTATATAAATTCAATCAATGGGAGATTATAAAAATTACTTTTTGTTACATAATTTGTCAAAAATCAGCTCCAATGCAGAACAAACACAGAAATGATGGAGGGACTTTTAACCCAGCCGTCCAATCACAGTGGAGGAGGGGCGGGACAAATACAACACAGACCATCCGCCACATTTTGCTTGTACAATGTAAACAGATGACAACAACAAGCATAAAAACGGAGCAAAATGATTGAAAACAAGAGCCAGAGCAAATACTTTACATTGTATCAACATTTTTATATATAAAACAATGCAGAAACAAAAAATCTGTGAACTGAGATACTAGTAACACTTCCGCGGATATTCCGTATATCACACACACACACACACACACACAAAACGCTACGCTGCCGAAACGATCACAGCTAGGCATCTTCAGCAAAACTGGCTAATTATTCAACAAGAGAAATAGGCAGAGTTATTCATCATTGTGCCACACAACTCGGATACCACGTCAACTTACAGTGCTTGACGTTTTCCTAGTGAAGAATTTTTTTTTGCCATTTTGAACTCATCGCGACTTCTTTGTATGAAAATGATGGATACAGCGCGGGTGCGAGCAGGGGCGTGCTGTGATCCGCGAGTGACTGATTACCATGGAAACTTGAAATTCACATAATCCTGGTACCCGAACTTAATTATTCTTGGCGTAGCGTCTTCCATGTTCAGTCACGACTGTCAATGCTAACTTGTTAACTTGCCTGCTGCGTCACGTGGTTAGGTTGCCGTGCGTTCAAAAACAGATATTTAACCAAAAGACAAGTTATTTCGAGTCATTTAACTCAAGTCCAAGTCATGTCTCAAGTCATGAATATCAAGTCAAAGTCAAGTCAAGTCTTTTATTAATATTTGTCAAGCAAGTCTCGAGTCAAGTCATGTGACTCGAGTCCCCCACCTCTGCCAATTATAGCATACACGTTACATTCACTGTTTGTTTTCATAGCCTTCAATATGAACATTGTTTGTAGGACATTATTGGGCAGGATGTGAAATAATTTTTTTTAATTAAACAAATTTTTTATTCAAATAGAACAAATCAGAAAATGCTTTAAATGCTGAATTTTCCATGTTTTAGCTAGGCAGTAATGATACATTATTATTAATGATACATTGTTAAACTAACTAACACTGCCTTCAACTGTGCTGAATTTCCTGAACATCCATGCAATAGGAAATTTAGAAATTTGAAGACTTAAGAATTTATGCATCTGTTACTCTCTCATAGAACAGGCCTACTCACTTCTTCTAACCCATTCCAAGAATTTTTATCCCTGCATGGTTGAGTGCTGCTGTGACGGCTAGTAGAGCGTACTTTTTCAGCCTTTAACCGGCCCATAGTTTTGAGCCTTCCAGGACCCTGTCACTCAGCTGTCAGTCCAGGCCCATATAGGCCCTCAAGAGAATAGTCTCATATCATATTTCACACACAACCCGCTCAGGGTTTATCAAGGAGAAAGAGAAAGGAAGGTAAAACGCAGTGCTCAATACAGCCTTAAAACCATTTCAGACAATTAAGCTTTGATGCTATTTTGAGGGGTATTTATCAGTGCAATCGTTTAGTAAAAGACATGATGGAGAGATGTTACATCAATTATTATATAACGACTCCCTGCCGTTCATTCATTTTTGTAAGTGAATGCTGGAACTCCCTGTGTCTTAATATGCTTACTTCCGTACTATATAGCAGGCGAGCAGTATGTGAGCCGAGTGGTATGTCTGAATTCATAGTTTTTATAAAAAAGTAGGAGAAAAGTACACAGATGACCTACTACTTCCAGTGAGATTCTGAAGAGCTCATTCACTGGACACTTTACCAGTGTTGGGGGTAACGCATTACAAGTAACTTGAGTTATGTAATCAGATTACTTTTTTCAAGTAACTAGTAAAGTAACGCATTACTTTTAAATTAAAAAAAAAATATCTTGAGTTACGTTTTCAAATAAGTAAAGCAAGTTACTTTGTTTCCCCATTTATTGACTGTTGAGAGAAATCGGGAGTAAGTGCAGAGGCGTTGTGTGCGCCGTGTGAACAGATGTTTATTGTAATTTTAGAATAAATGCAAGCAGTCATTTGCACATCTCACTTGCAAAAAAAAAAAAGATTCAGTATTACTCAAAATTAATAAAAACAGTGAAATGTAATCTCAGAATAGTATGCAAACTTTTAATAATTAAATATATTAAATTACACAAATATACTTTATGTATTTAATCTCACTTTATTTAACCAATGTATTTGCTACTAATCTACTATTATCCATTTCAACCATACTAATAAGCAAAAATGACTTTAGATAAACAGCACATTTGTGTTTCTTTTTCTTTTTTTTTTCTTTTTATTGCTGAAGTAAGCGTGTTGAACTTTCTTCTCCTGCATCCTATTCTTCTTTAATCCAGAATGGCAGCACAGTTGAAAGGGTTTTTTTTAACAGCGTCCTCTACTATACAGCCGTGAATTTGCATTTCCTGTAGGCTTGTTCATTTCACTTTTGGTGTGAAAGGGCCTTTACGTTTGCCAAAAATAGAACTTCTTTTGTTGTTATTAAAAAACAAACATGCAAGCCCAAACCAGGTGAGAAATGCATTACTTTTCATAAAAAGTAACTAAGTAACAAAAAAGTTACTTTTTTAAGGAGTAATGCAATATTGGAATGCATTACTTTTAAAAGTAACTTTCCCCACTGCACTTTACTATCCAATGAGGCCAAGAGAGGACTTGTGAATGGCAGTGAAGCGACTCAACTGATGCCATAGGTCACATGACAGTGACAGATGGCATATGTAGTACGTCCGGATTACATTCATACTATATAAAACATAACTTTTTGAATAGTCTCAAAGCAAGTTTCAAACCAAATGCAGCAACAACATGCAGTTTCGGACCGATAGTTTTTGTTTGTTTGTTTATGTTGTGCTTTCCAATATGGCAGTCATCTTTTTCAACTTATACTGACTACTAGTGAACTGGATGTAGCATCACACAAAAGCAAAAGTTGTCAGTTACTGATGCCATTGTAGAAGTGAAATCTAGTGAAGTGAAAACTCTGGTGTCCCTAAAATGTGTCTGTGAAGTTTCAGCTCAAAATACCCCCAGATCATTTATTATAGCTTGTCAAATTTGCCCCTATTTGGGTGTGAGCAAAAACGCGCCGTTTTTGTGTGTCCTTTTAAATGCAAATGAGTTGCTGCTCCCCGTCCCCCTTTCAGCAGATCCTTTACATGAGCTTCGGATACAACGTCAACAACAAAACGAATCTTACTCAGCCTAAATGTTAGAAATAACCAGTTGTGGAGTGCAGCCTTGCATGTTTGAAACAGAGTCGGACACAGATGAGAGACTCAGGAAGAGGTTGCAACTTTTAGACTGCACCTGGACGTTCCTGAATGGTTAGTGAATACAATAATGTAACGCTAGTTGTCGTGGAGTTACGCTGATTCAACTCATCGACTAGCATGTACAGTCATGTTAATCTATAAACTGTTGTATAGGTGCTCGTGTGGGAACGTAACACGTCCGTCACCCGACTATACAATGCATAATAAATGTGCGTTAATGAATTATGCAGACGGTGAGTGTTTTTGGGATAAAACTAACAACATGGCTCTAGTCCAGTGGTCGGGAACCTATGGCTCGCGAGCCACACCTGGCTCTTTGACAAAAACGAGAGCCAGGTCTCTCACCCTTTACCAAGAAATGATCGATAAACAAATTAGACACATCAACAGAGATCGCTCTCTGCAGAAAAAAGCAGCCAATTACAATTCCCTTGTTGTACAGCCTACTGAAGTTAATGAAAAGTTTATGATAATAATATTCAAGTAGTACCGGCCAAAGTGCGCGTGTTTAGTGCTATTCGTGAGTGTCACGAGTCAATCAACTAACCACTTACGTTTCTGTGGTAAACTACAGCTCCTGCACTGGGATTCAAGCAGCTGTAGCTTGTTTAAGGTAACCGAAAACCATTTTTAGAACAGCAGCGAAAATGTAAAAGTAGGCTATATAAACTTTAATATAGGCCTATCCTGTTATTGAAACTGGTGCTTTGCTGTGCAAAGAGACATTTCGAAACATTTCACGCGCTGGTACTTTCGCTTTTGCCCTTATATAGACCCTTGTGATAAATAAATGTGTCGTATTTATGATAATCCGCGCCGATTTCAGTTGACGAAAATAAATAATAAAAGCGCGATAAGTCGCGAAAGACAACTGCATTACTGACAGGATGCTGTGCGCGCACTCCGAGCGCAACATGGACAAGCATAGTAGCCTTTGTCTTCGGTTGCGCGCCTAACCGGCCAAATAAACACAGAAATATATCAAAAGTCGAGTATTCACATAAACACAGTAGATGTAAGCACTGTGCGCGTTCACACACACAAAGAGGATTTATAACTCAACCTCACAGTGAAAGCCCTGCACAATTAATTCCATATTGCAACTTATTTATTGTTTGCTGCATATTTGCTTGTTTTTAGTTATGGACCTAATAATTACTACTGTTGAAATTTTATTGAAAAAAGCATGTATTTTAATAATAATTTTATATTATTTTTTACTGTGGCTCTTTTGGAAAAATGCATTAACCAAAACTGAAAAAATGGCTCTTTGGTCAAGGTTCCCGACCCCTGCCGTAGTCTCTGTGAATACAGTCAGAGACTATGGTAACTTTAGCCATATTAGCTGTACAGCATTCTAGAAAGATCATTCAGAAAGGAAATTAGCAAACATTCGCAAAATATGAAGTGCCATCCTTACTTGTTCTGGATATGAAGTTAGAGCAGGAAGCGTTGGTATTAACCCTCGTTGGTGAAGCAGTCATGCAAAAATGATTTGCGCAAATATATATATTAGTGATGGGCAATCGATTAATCATGATTAACCGCATCCAAAATAAAAGTTTGTGTTTACATAATATATGTGTGTGTGTACTGTGTATAATTATGATGTATATATAAATACACACACATGCATTTAAGAAAAATATGTTATATTTATATATAAAACATTTATATTTATATATAAGATAAATTATATAAATATATATACAGTATATACATGCAAATATTTCTTAAATATATATATATATATATATGAAGGAGTGTGTATTTATATATACATAATAATTATACACAGTACACACACATATATTATGTAAACACAAACTTTTATTTTGGATGTGATTAATCGATTACCCAGCACTAATATATATATATAAACATTCTTTGGCACATTTCCTTCAAAAATGAAATTCAACCACGGTGTCCTCAGTGGCTCGGATGCCGGGAGTCTATAGAGACTCGTATGTTCGTTGGTACATCCAACAACAGAACATTTGTAATGTGTTTTGGTGCAGACATTGTAATACTCTAGCTAGCTGATACAGCGAGTCAACAGAAATGACGGTCTCTGTGCTTCTCACTCAGGGGTCAGTCTGTCCTAAAAGGGATCATTAACAGTCATGGGCGGGGTTTCCCTACTCTAGGAGTAGGGGGGAATCTGGAACAGCTTGTTATGAGAGACTGTTAATGATTGATGGGGATTATAAAAAAAGTATTGGGTGGATATTTACCATTATAGGCTGGTTGTTTACACACACTTTGGACACACATCTGTGTTCAAACACCTTATAAAAGTGAATTTTGCATAATATGTCCCCTTTAAAGATGAGTAAATTACACAATTTTAATTTTTGTGTGAACTATCCCTTTAGTGTGTAATAGTTTTGAAAAACTTTTAGAAAAACTTTTATGGTAAAGGGTTTTGGCGCTGATTTATAGGCCCTAATAACAATAAAAATTATTGGCAGTCATGTCCAGTCCAGGCTCTGCAGTTTGTACTTTAATCCCACAGGTCCACATTAAAGAGCTGGAGACAGACTGGCACCTGCAATTATCCCTGTTCATCCAGCCATGGACCTACACCTGCCAGTGAAGGCTGATTATTATGACTAGCAGACCTTTACAAACAAATACACAAACCTATTTTCATTCCCATGCAAGCCTCATAAACAAGGACAGCCTCTTAAACAATGTCATGCATCATTTAATTATTCATGCCAGCACCTTGCGAATATCGCAAAAGTTCCCTGCTTAGCTACATTTTACTTGCAATGCTAAAACTGCAGTGCCCTTAAAAATCCTGTCTGAACACATTGTCAGAAAATAACCGGTTAAAGAATTGCTGAATATCTATTCTGCTATATTTGTCTAAGACTAACAAGAGGGCACCCAGACTTCCTATTGTTTTAAAAATATGAATGTGGAGTTATTTTAACAGCTATTATTGCTGTCATAAGCAGTCCTGGAGATATATGAAAGCTCTTTTCTTCTAGACATACAACTGCTGAGTTAGCAACCCGGTTCATATCTCGATGCACGGTTTCCTGTCCCTGTTGGGCAGAAGGAGCTGGTTCATTCATTATAGCTCGTTCATTCAGTAGGAAGGTAGATGTTTGTATCTTATATTACGTTAATAAATGCATGTATTAGGCCTACATTTATTAAAAATAATGCTGCCTTCACATGCTATCAGAAATTTCCTACTTCCTTCTTCTGAAGTTATGACTACAAGCTTCACGCATTAAAGTACTTTGTTGTCAGAAAGAATAGGAATCATGGAGGACACAAAGTTTATTCTTATCTATTTCTTGGGGAAATATTATTAAAGCCAAAATATACTGAAGATTTGTATTTAATTTTGAATAAAATGTAGCATCCAATTCTTTGACTATCTAACATTCACTACGCTATCTAGATAGCTTGCTGACAATGCTGGAATTTCTGTCAAATACATGCTATTTTCGCTGTGTAAAAAACATACCAAATGGTTATTCATATACACATGAGCCAAAACATTATGACCACCTACCTAATATGCTGTTGGTCCTCTGCGTGTACCCCTGAAGGTGTCCTGTGGTATCTGGCACCAAGATGTTAGCAGCAGATCCTTCATGTCTTGTATGTTGCGAGGTGGAGTCGCCATGGACTGAACATGTTGGTCCAGCACAACCCACAGATGCTCAATTGTATTGAGATCTGGGGAATTTGGAGGCTAGGGCAACACCTTAAACTCTTCATCATGTTCCTCAAGCCATTCCTGAACAATGTGTGCAGTGTGGGAGGGGTGCATTATCCTGATGAAAGAGGCCACTTACACCAGGGAACACCATTGTCATGAAGGGGTGTACCTGGTCTGCAGCAATGTTTAGGTAGGTGACAAATTATGTCCACATGAATGGCCAGACCCAGGGTTTCCCAGCAGAACATTGCCCAGAGCATCACACCGGCTTGTTGACGTCCCACAGTGCATCCTGGTGCCATCACTTCCCCAGGTAAAAGGCACACACGTACAGGGTCGTCCACGTGATATAAAAGAAAACGGGACTCAACATACCAGGTGACCTTCTTCCACTGCTCCAAGGTCCAGGTCTGATGCTCACATGCCCATTGTAGGTGCTTTCGACGGTGGACAGGGGTCATCGTAGGCACCTGATTGGTCTGCGGTTACGCAGCCCCATACACAGCAGAGTGCAATGCTGTAGCGAATTAGCTCAAAGGGGAAATATTAATAATTATTCGTAACTCATTATGATTATTCATTATGATTAATTATGAATATTTGAATCAGTTAATGAAATTGCATTCACATTACAATCAATCAATCAGTTCATCCTGTGAACACTCAGTATTGATTATTAATTAATTCTAAGAGAAGGGTATTTTTCATGGCCACAGAAAAATAATTCTTCCTTAGCATTTACAGCGCTTAGAGCGTGTAACAAAATCGATCATTTAAGTGACAATTTGTTTGCAGGAAGGGAGTCAGAACCAGATATGTATTGTGCACAATTTTTATTAACTAAATCATGAACACAACTAAACTAACACAAAACGCATACATACAGACACATACATGGGTAAGATGTAAAGTTAAAGTGGTTGAAGAATCACTTCGGATCAGAACAAAGGAATGGAGCCATGAAAAACACCTGGGAGAACCATCAGTGACTACAAGCTCCTTTGTCTTAACAAAGGGGTTTACAGCTTTAACTAACTACACAGCGATTTTGTATATCGTACGTTACTTGCATTTGCCTGAGCGGTTGAAGAGCGTCCGATGTACAATCACAGGAGAAAGTCTTGATAGTTCGGTTCGATGGTGTTGAAGTTGCAATCGATTTCTTCTGCGTTGACTGAAGAAGATATGATGAACTTGCACGGTTATTTCGACTCCGTGGAGGTCCAGGAAGTTGCACATGACTTGAGGTGTTGGGCCTGCCCGCCCGTGTGGTCGGATCGGGTTTCCGGTCCCACACAAGCACATGGCACATACACGTGTGTGTAGGCCTGCCAGCCTGGCCTGCTTGGCCAGCTGAGAGACAGCAGAGGTGACGTGTCGGTCATCGGTCAAGAGTGAGAAGAGGGAGGTGGCTCTGCGCGGAGGCCTTTTAACCTCTCCTTCGAGTGGTCAGTGAGCCAATAGTACTTAGGCTTTCGGAGGAAAGTTTTATGATCCTTTATCTCAAGCAGATCGTTTGTATATGTAACTGGATTGGTTGCTGATGAAGGAACTATTAAAGATTCTTGTAATACTAATATGTTGCACAGGTATCGACATATCATATACACAATCATTCAGATCTTTAAATTACAACTTCGTAGACACCAAACAAGGTATAGGTGAGGTTACATTAACTAGTAGTTTGTTCTTAAGATATGCATAAAATGAAATACCATACAAGATAAACTTTTACAAGACAGTTATAATCATACACACCCTGCACCCTGGGGTGCATGTTCATTTATAGAACAGTTTTTCTATAAATTAATGCAGGAAAGTCTGTTTAAGGGCTATGGGTCTCCCTATGGCCCTTGTTTTTCACATTCTTTCAAGCCATGAATAAAGTCTTATCTGATGGTAGCCCTGGTAACTTGAGACCTTTCCTGCTAAGCATAAAGTATTTGAAGCATATTTGTTAAATGTAACAAGTAATTATGTGTCTGATTTGTTTCAGTCGTTACAATGCTCTGTGTGTTGTGACACATTCCTCCCAATAACCATCATTAATTGCCACAGTAGACCTTCTGTTGGCTCGGACCAGATGGAATAACCTTCATTGCCCTTCATTGAGCCTTGGCCGCCCGATACCCAGTCGCCGGTTTGTGGTTTGTCCCTCCTCAGACAATTGGTTGGTTAATTCTCACCACTGCTGACCGGAAGCAATCCACAAATCTTGCCATTTGAAAGATACTCTGACTAGTCGTTTTGCCATAACAATTTGGCCATTGTCAAAGTCGCTCAGATCTTTATTCCTGCCCATTTCTCCTGCATCTAACATGTTGAATTACAAGAACTGAATACAAACTGATTGTTTGTTTACCATCTAATCTACCCAGACCTTAATATGTGGCCTTGCTAGGAGATGATCAACGATATTCGCTTCACCTGTGACTGGTCATGATGTTTTGGCTCATCAGTGTATGTAAATATTCATTAATTTAACGACAAGACAAGGCAATGTAGCTGTTGTGGAAAAAAATGAATAAAGAATACCAGTCACAGCAGCAATCGTTCTACCCTCTGCCATGGCCTGCCTAACTCGGATATCAAAATTATCTATCAAAATTATTAGTTTCCATAGTAGTAAATATGACTTGAGTTCATGTCCAATTTCCAATTAGAAAACTTGTTTTTACGATAATTCCGATATCTGAAGATCTGAAGGCAGCATAAGCTTGTGGTGGGAAATAAAAAACACTTAAAAGAAAAATCTTATTTAAATAGCATTGCCCACCCCACGCTAACAAATAAGTAAAACAGTATCTATTCCTGCCAAATCACTTGACCAGACCAGCTGAAAAGTGCCCAATATATATACCTTTTGTGTTCCATAAAATAAAGAAAATTACAGGTTTGGATTTGGAATGACATGAGAGTGAGTAAATTATGCCAGTATTTACATTTTTGCATAGTTATACCCTAAAGGTTTGTGTTTCACGTAATTGTTAGTTTTTACTTCCTTTTACTGGCACAAGTAGCTCCAGGAGTCCCATTAGATTCAAGTGACTGCATTCCCTTCACGCTTTAAATGCTGGAACAGAACTTGTAAAAATGTATAAACATTTACTGGTATGCCCTCTATGCCTTGTTTTTATTATTTCCTGTTAACAGCAGAGGGTCAACAGCACGGTTCAAGAAGTAGAAATTGCATTCAAAATCCCTACAGAGCAGAATTAAATTAGCATACTGCTTTCTGCGCGCATAGTATAATCGGAATGCTATCTGCTATACATTAAAAATGTAATATTTTAATGAAACTATGTATTTTGACAGAACAACCTGCTGTACCATGAGTAGAGCTGGACGATTAATCGAAAAGTAATCGAAACTGAAATTCAGAACTTCTAACCGACGTAATTTTCCCATGTCGGTAATTTCGGTTTTAGTCACGTTACTCCGCCCCGTCAGTCACATCAAGGCACACGGAAAGATTCAGGAGCAGTTATCTTTGTTTATACAATCTGTATGCTCAGAATTACTATGGTAATTGCATGTTTTACACAATTTATACAGGTAAGTTAATCGCCGTTCTTATATGCGCTGCTACACGCACACACAGACGGCGCGCTGAAGCCCCCAAGCCAGATCACTTTCACCTCATGAAGTTTGTCAGTTAAATGCATTTAAAGGCTTGCCAGTTTGAACATTCAAGCTATTTTACACTATTCAAGAACAACAAAATGGCAAACATCTCCATTCAGTGTTCGTGAGCTTTTTTCTGTGACACAGAGCCGAGTTGTGTCGTGTTGTGTCTCTGACAATGCATGTGCCCTGAAGCCAGATCACTTTCACTTGCGTCCTCACAAAACTTTGTCAATTGTATGTGTTTTAAGGCCTGCCCGTTTGAACATTGAAGTGATTTTAGACCATCGAATGTGTATTATGTTGAACTAATGCCTGATATATTGTGATACACGAAAACTCATACAGACAATAGCTCGCACATCACGTGAAGATCGCACGCAGAAACTCATTGTCAACGCTGTCCTGTGATTTATCACTAAAGTAGCTTAGAAACTCAACCGTTATAACATAGATTTGTCTACCTTTGAAGTAACTACAAACCACAGCTTCATAATTAATAGAGACGGTATGACGAATTCACACACACAATCACTCTCATTAATGCATTCAAATAAATGTAATGTAGGCCTACTGTGCTAATTTATCAGTATCTGATGTACAACAAACAGAAATCTGTAAGAAATGTTACAACCCATAGACAATAACTGCTGAAAGTGAGCTGTTTCCTTCAAGTATTTTAAAATCACAAAGAAATGCACTTTCATTAGAAAAAAATATCCCACCTTGAACATATTTACAGTACAAACCTTATCAGTGAACTATGCAGGACTCAAATGCAGGAAGAATGATTTATTTGAAAATAATAAAAATAATCACAAAACAAAAACCCACAAGGGGGAAAAAAATCAAACATAACAAAACACCAGGGTTAGGAACGAGGAGCAGGGAAACAGGAGACATCAGACAACGTGACAGTGACAACAAACCAGCACAGGACTGAAAACACAAGGAGAATATATAGGGGACAAACAAGGCAGGTATTGGGGAACAACAAATGAATCAATAATCAGATAACAAGAGGGGTGGGGTCAAGACTGAAGACAGGAACGCACATGACACCAACCAAACCAAAAACCAAAACACCACATGTGCTGCACAGGACAAGACAGACGTGACAAAAGGTAAGCAAAAAAAAAAAAAGAGCAAAATAATTGTTCATTAATCGTAATCGAGGTAAAATGTTCAATTAATTGAGATTTTGATTTTAGGTCAAATCGTTCCAGCCCTAACCATGAGCTTCAAGGTTGGTGAATGATGACTGTCTATGGGATATGACATTATGATCAGTGTGCTGTCAACTTCAAAAGTCAAGTTTTGATAAATACTATAGGCCTACTACCCAGAATCCTGAAACTAAAATATTAAAGTATTAATTTTACTCCTGTTTCATTGAATACAGGCCAACTTACAATGGAATAGCTTACCCCTCTCTCGCCCATGTCCATTTCTGCTGAGAGCACAAGAACATCCTAATCAAGGCTTTAGCTAAGTTTAAGGATGTCAGAATTGTAGTACTATATGCAGTGCAGTACGTAGCCCGGGCAGTCACCTGTAAGAGAAAAAAACAAGACCCGCAAATCCGTGGCCATAGTTTTGCAATTTGTCACCTCAGTTTATAAACTGTAGCCTACTCACAGATTCTTAAATTGTTCCATTTCTAAATCAATCGAGGTCCCCAGATAATACATATCTCATGTGAATAGGGCTTTAGTTATAGGAACTTAGTTATAGGAACTAGCCACCGGGGTGGTTTCCCAAGAAGTACATGTTTCCCTAGGGCCATTTTCCTGGTTGCATTTGCTCTGCCAGTAGGAACTTTGAAGTGACAGAAGCTGTGCTGGTTGTTGTGACATTTATTTTGATGGCGCTGAGAATGCCAGAGCCTGAGCACACAGCGCTCCCATTCTCCGTCTTCACTAGTTTACGATCTGTTTACCAGTCCTGTCTAATACGTTATTAGATAGAATACAAAGAAAAGAAAGTAAACAGTATATGAAAAGTATTAGCGTTTGCCGTGTGGTTGATGCCCAATGTATTTAGCTTAGCAGAAATACATAATCATGTTTTGCTTGGTCCCCTCAAAGTCACATTGGATTTTCTCCTCAGCGTAAAGATTTAGAGGTCCATCTATCACTGTTTTCCATGTTCATAGAGTTAGTTCATGGAGTAAATATATAGGCTTTAATCTGTGTGTGTACATGCCTTTTTTTAAATATTGGGTGCTGGTGTTTAGCGAGTGTTCAACCAATCACTTACATCACTGGTTGTTCCTATTGTGCTTGGTTAGACCCTACTTTGAAGTAGGAGCTAATTTAGTTCCCCCAAAAGACGTTCCTAGAACTAAAATCATTCCCAGGTCCTGCGGTGCAAACACGCCAAAAAGCGGGTACTTCTGCCATCAGTTCTAGGAACTACAAAAAGGTTCCTCTGGCGCGAAAGCCCCTATTGACTGCTTTTGCAGAAGGTTTACATAGTAATGCAGTAAAATAATAATAATAATAATAAATCCTATGGTCTTGAAGAATGAATGGAGGCTTATGCTCCTTGGCCAACTGAAGGTTGTCATTGAAATGCTTGATGTATTGTATTGATGTATTGATGTTTTCCAATAGAAAAAGTGCACTGGGGTAAAATGTACTTTGTATTGAAAGTACACCAACTCTTGTCTATGAAAGGATGCAGAAGATGCATTGAAAGTCTACTTCGTGCCAAAAGCTAAAATAGTAGCCTTCGTAAACATTGTCAGGAAATCCATTGAGTATAGTTACTAATAACGGTGTTCAGTTTAAATCTGCTGCTTTTCTGGAAGGAAGGAATATTCGCCACCATCATTCCTCTCTCTACTCCCCAGCAGCTAATGGTGCTCTAGAGAGGTCCAACCGTTGGACAACAAACTGTCCAAATGGCCATCCAGCAACATCAGCCATGGAAACCTGTGGTAACGTGCAGGTGTACCGTGCCACTCCACATGCTCCAACTTCACCCTTTCAGCTCCTCTATGGCAGGCAAATGCGCACAAAACTGTCTATTTTGCCATCTGCTCCTGTGCACTCACCAACTGACATGACTGTTCGTCGAAGGGTTACATGGCTACAACACAAAATGAAAAACGTCTCGGTTACGTATGTAACCCTCGTTCCCTGAGGAGGGAACGGAGACGTAACGTCAGTGACTGACGAATGGGGGTTTCGCTTAGAAGCCTATCATCTTCGAGATCTAGAAAACGCCCAATGGCAGCGCCAATGCCATGGGCATGCGGAATTTGCATAGCGTAACTCCGCCCCACAGCGTGAGTATATAAGGAAGTACGCTGGCAACATCGCATTATGTTTACCTGCTGAGGAGCCAAGACTGAACTCCCGGCTGTTCCAGCGGTACAGCGGAAGTGGCAGAGGGACGTTACGTCTCCGTTCCCTCCTCAGGGAACGAGGGTTACATACGTAACCGAGACGTTCCCTTTCGTTCAGTCACTCCGAGTAACATCAGTGACTGACGAATGGGGGTCCCAATATAATCACGCCACTCGGCTGTCATCCAGTGCCCTGCGTAAGCGTGAGCTCCCTGTCGTAAGCTAGTACGGACGAAGGACTCCCACTTAACACAGGAATACCAAGGTACACTGGGAAGCATATTCCAGGTGGAAGTATGCGCCAAATGCCTACCCGTAGGGAGGACTTAAGAACACATATGACCCGCTCAGGGCTACATATGGGAAACTCTGGGGTAACCAGCCGAAGGTGGAAGAATTTTACCCCCAGGGGTGGCAAGGGGCTTGCCAAGGGAAAGACACCTGCTCAGGGAGACTTACAGTGGGAAAACACATGTGGGGGTCGCCCAACGGGGGAACCATGCACACGGTGGCCCCTAGCCAACACGAGGGCCTGAGCGAGTGGGCAGACGTACTGGTGTCGGCATCAACAGTGCTGGAGGAACTCAGGGCTTCAGGGAAACTACCTGAGGAAAATATCGCACGTATCCAGTCCGTGGAGTGGAATGGCGAGCAAGCGAAGACACCTGAGCCTAGTCCATTACCGGCCACTAGTAGAGGCGAGTACAAGAGAGGACACTGGCTCCACTCGGAGATTATAGAATCTGGCGAATGTGTTGGGTGTCGCCCAGCCTGCAGCTCTGCAAATGTCTGTCAGCGAGGCGCCATGCGCTAGAGCCCAAGATGAGGCCACACTCCGGGTGGAGTGAGCCCTGACCCCAAGGGGGCATGGGCGCCCCTGCGTTTGGTAAGCCAAAACAATGGCGTCCACTATCCAGTGAGACAACCTTTGCTTGGAGAGAGCCTTTCCCTTCAGCTTCCCACCATAACAGACAAAGAGCTGGTCTGAGGTCCTGAAACACTGCGTTCTGTCTACGTAAGCACGGAGGGCGCGTACTGGACAGAGCAGTGCCAAGGCTGGGTCTGCCTCCTCCAAAGGCAGCGCTTGCAGGTTCACCACCTGGTCCCTGAAGGGAGTGGTGGGAACCTTGGGCACATATCCAGGCCGGGGTCTCAGGATCACGTGAGAGTTGGCCGGCCCGAATTCCAGGCACGCTTCGTCAACCGAAAATGCCTGCAGGTCCCCTACCCTCTTGATGGAGGCCAAGGCGGTCAGGAGCGCTGTCTTCATAGACAGGAACTTAAGCTCGACTGACCGCAATGGCTCAAAGGGAGCCCTCTGCAGAGCGCTTAGGACTACTGCGAGGTCCCAAGAGGGTACGAGGGGAGAGCGAGGAGGATTCAGTCTCCTCGCTCCCCTCAGGAACCTGATGACCAGGTCGTGCTGACTTACCTTTTTCGTCTCCACAAGGTCGTGGTAGGCAGAAATAGCGGCCACATAAACCTTGAGGGTGGAAGGAGACAGCCTTCGTTCCAACCCTTCCTGGAGGAATGAGAGCACGGACCCGATCGGGCATTTCCAGGGGTCTTCTTGGCGAGAAGAACACCAGGTGACGAAGAGGTTCCACTTCAACGCATAGGCGTGTCGAGTAGACAAGGCCCTAGCGGAAGTGATGGTAGCCACCACCTGAGGTGGTAGGGTACTCAAACCTGCCGCGTCCCATCCAGGAGCCACACGTGGAGGTTCCAAAGATCGGGACGCGGGTGCCAAAGGGTGCCCCGTCTCTGAGAAAGGAGGTCCTTCCTCAGAGGAATCGACCAGGGAGGGGCTGTCGCAAGGAGTACGAGTTCGGAGAACCAGGTCCGGCCGGGCCAATACGGGGCGACCAAAATGACCTGCTCCTTGTCCTCCCTGATCTTGCACAGAAGCTGTGCAAGAAGGCTCACTGGGGGAAACGCATACTTGCGGAGGCCCCGCGGCCAGCTGTGCGCCAGAGCGTCCGTGCCGAGGGGGCCCTCGGTCAGGGAATAAAACAGGCGGCAATGGGAAGAGTCGTGGGAGGCAAACAGATCTACCTGTGCGTCGCCGAACTGTTCCCAAATCAGCTGAACCGTCTGGGGATGGAGTCTCCATTCTCCAGGAAGTGGCTGAAGCCGTGAGAGCTCGTCGGCTGCACGGTTCAGGACTCCCGGGATATGGATGGCACGAAGGGACCTCAGGTGCTTCTGACTCCATAAGACGAGATGGCGGGCGAGTTGAGACATGCGGCGGGAACGCAGACCACCCTGGTGGTTGATGTACGCTACTGTGGCCGTGTTGTCTGACCGGACTAGCACGTGTTGACCCTTGAGCAGCGCTCGGAAGCGGTGCAGGGCGAACCGTACTGCCAGCAACTCGAGGCAATTGACATGCAGGAGGCGCTGGGGTCCTGTCCAGGAGCCCGCGGCAGCATGTCCATTGCACATGGCACCCCAGCCCGTGGTGGAGGCATCTGTTGACACAACAATATGCCTGGAAACTCGTTCTAAGGACACACCGGCCCGTAGAAAACTGAGGTTCGACCACGGGGTGAGGGTCTGCAGGCAGGCCCGAGTCACTGGGACCCGGAGCGTGCCCGACTGCCATGCCCATCTCGGGACTCGATCGCGAAGCCAGTGCTGAAGCGGTCTCATATGAAGCAAACCGAGCGGCGTTACCGCGGCTGCAGATGCCATATGCCCCAGGAGCCTCTGAAATAACTTCAGTGGAACCGCACTCTTGCTCTCGATTTGACGAAGGCAAGTCAGCAGTGACTGCGCGCGCTCGCTCGTAAGCTGCGCACACATGGCGACCGAGTCGATTTCCATACCGAGAAAAGAGATCCTCTGCACTGGGCAGAGTTTGCTCTTCTCCCAGTTGACCCGAAGGCCCAGACGGGCTAGGTGCTGGAGCACCAGGTCTCTGTGTTCGCACACCTGCTCTCTCTGAGGATCAGCCAGTCGTCGAGGTAGTTCAGGATGCGAACCCCGTGTTGCCTGAGTGGCACAAGGGCTGCCTCGACAATCTTCGTGAAGACGCGAGGGGACAGAGCTAGCCCGAATGGGAGGACCGCGTACTGGTATGCCCGCCCCTCGAAAGCAAACCGTAGGAACGGTCTGTGTCGAGGAAGAATGGAGACATGGAAGTAGGCGTCCTTCAGGTCGATCGCTGCAAACCAATCTGCTGGACGAACGCATTCGAAAAGGCGTTTCGCTGTCAACATCCTGAACGGAAGCCTGTGAAGGGATCGGTTCAGGACGCGCAGGTCCAGGATCGGTCGTAACCCACCGGTTTTCTTGGGTACAATGAAGTAAGGGCTGTAGAAGCCGGACTCCATTTCGGCTGGAGGGACAGGCTCGATCGCACCCTTCGCCAGCAAGGTAGCAACCTCCGCACGCATGAGGGGGGCATTGGGCCCCACTATGGTGAATCGGACTCCCCGGAAACGAGGAGGAGCCTGAGCGAACTGAATCGCATAGCCGAGCCTGATGGTCTTCGCGACCCAGCGGGACAGTCCAGGGAGCTGAAGCCAGGCTCCCAGAAACTGCACCAGCGGGGTCATGCGAACCATAGACGTACCCCGGGTGGGGCAGCGAGGCGGCGTGACCGGCCCAGACGTGGGAGGCGTAGCGTCCCGGTGTGGGGGCACGGTCATCAGCCGCGTCCTGACAGAGGAGACCAGGGAAGGACGCGCGTTCCACTGGGGTCTGCTCTGAGAGGAGACTGGCGTCAGAGAGGGACGAGAGTGGCGTGGCCCGGGGGCGGCGCACACTGCCATCGGTCTCTGGTCGCTCAGGGATGGGTATGTCAGTTCTTTCTTTAACCATAAAAGGGTGCTGCTGACCCGGGGGCCAGCAGCGGAACAAAGGATTCTCCCCCGGCCCTCCACCGGGGGAAGGAGTGGTCCTGCTACCATCTCCTGGAAAGAACTGCCCATCCCTGAGCTGTCCGCGTCAGGAGCGCCGCTTAGCCTGGCGCTTGGCGGGCTGCGGGGCTGGAGCGGACTGGGGCGCCTTCCTACGGCGTCCTCCACGGCGCGGCCCAGGTGGAGGCTGCTGCTTGGGTGGCGCGGGACGGGCGGGAGCCGCGGGAGGGCGCCCTCGGCGGCGAGCAGACTGAGGCAACTGTGCCGGCGGCTGGGTGGAAGCAGCAGCTGGCCGCCGGGGCAGTACGTGCTTGATGGCCTCAGTCTGCTTTTGGGCGGCTGAGAACTGTTGGGCGAAGTTCTCAACCGCGCCGCCGAATAGCCCATCCTGGGATATGGGAGCGTCGAGGAGACGAGTCCGCTCGGCGTCCCGCATATCAGCCAGGTTGAGCCATAGGTGTCTCTCCTGGACCACTGCTGTGGACATCACCTGGCCCAGGGAGCGTGCGGTCACCTTCGTCGCCCGGAGGGCGAGGTCGGTGGCGGCACGCAGCTCATTTCTGAGCCCTGGGTCAGCTCTACCCTCGTGCATGTCCTTGAGCATCCGGGCCTGGTAGGCCTGAAGGATGGCCATGGCATGCAAAGAGGCGGCAGCCTGCCCCGCAGCTCTGTAGGATTTCGCCACCAAGGTTGATGTGAAACTACAGGCTTTGGAGGGGTGCTTAGGGTCGCCACGCCACGTTGAAGCACTCTGCGGACACAGTTGCATCACAACAGAGCGTTCAACCGGGGGAACCCCAGTGTACCCTTTGGCCGCGGCCCCATCGAGGGCAGAGAAGGTGGAGGAGGCCGCCGATCGGTCACGGGAAGACAACGGGGACTTCCAGGACCGCGTGACCTCCTCATGCACCTCCGGGAAAAAAGGTATTGGGGGCGTGGTCTGACGGGTGTCAGAACGCGGCGCCCCCAAAAACCAATCGTCCAACCGCGAGCGTTCAGGACGGGGTGGAGGGTTCCACTCCAACCCGAGACTCGCGGCTGCCCGGGAAAGCATGGCTGTCAACTCCGGGTCCGACTCGGACAATGCTGGCACACCGGAAGGCGGCAGCACAGCCGAATCATCATCCTCGGAGGACTCCAGCCCACCTTGTGATGCGGCGATCGACATTCGCTCGTCCTCTGCGGCGCCAAACGACACACTCGGAACAGCAGGAGCCGGCTCCGGTGTCTCAGTCTGAGCGCACGGCGGGAACGGTGCGCTAGAGGGGGGTGTGGTCCGAGGCATGAGCGTCGGGGCTTTGTTCCACACCGTCACCCTCAGGTCACCCTGGCCACCAGCCAAAGTGCTGCCTCGCGTAGAGACCGCAGATTGGGGTGTGGCAGAGGGGACTCTCACTCTATTACGGAGCTCATTGAGTCTCGACCGCAGCACCGAGATGGGCATGTCCCCGCAGTGGGAACATGTCTCATCCACAAACGCTGCCTGAGCATGCTGAAAGCCCAAGCACATCAGGCAGTGATTGTGCCCATCAGAGGGCGGCAGATATCGACCGCACCCAGAAGCACACTGGCGAGACATCTTGAAAAAGACGTGCCAAGTGTGAGCTCTTTTAAGAGAGGAAGCTTCGCAGTGATGCCGAAGCGCCCAGGGACCGAATACCGGCTGAATGCAGACCACTGCACAGATCAGCAGGCAGGCAGTAAACGATCGCTGGAACACGCCGTCACACCAACACCAACTGGAAAGCCGTTCGTCTCGAAGAAGCTGACGATACTCAGAAGGCTTGAGGAGTGAAGAGATACTCTTGGCTCCGAAGCAGAAACATAATGCGATGTTGCCAGCGTACTTCCTTATATACCCACGCTGTGGGGCGGAGTTACGCTATGCAAATTCCGCATGCCCATGGCATTGGCGCTGCCATTGGGCGTTTTCTAGATCTCGAAGATGATAGGCTTCTAAGCGAAACCCCCATTCGTCAGTCACTGACGTTACTCGGAGTGACTGAACGAAAGGGAACTACACTGATGCTAAGCCATAAAGTGAGGGTACGGAACCCCTTGCATGTTCCTAAGGGACACAGAAAGTTTATAATAATACATTATTAGTGATAAAAAGACATGGACTGCTTCCCATCTCACTGCATTTCAATGCACACCAACAACTCCGGCTGAGAACACTGCTCACTACTGCTGGGCGGTATGACCAAAAATTTATATCATGGTATTTTTCTAAATTATACCGGTTTCGCGGTATATGACAGTATTTTTCCCCCATGCATGACAGGATGTTAACCGCATTTTCTACTGATTGAGAGAGGAAATACTGCAGTAGATTGACTTAGAATGCCCTATTTTACTGTCATGATGAGTGAATATTGTAGAAAAATTCCACACTAGAATTAATACAGTTTTGCAAAACCCCCACAAAATGATGCTGTGGGGAGACAACAACCAATAAAACACAGACTACACACTCATTACAGACGTATGAATATTAAAATATGACCACGGAGAGAAAAAAACAGAGTTGAGGGCACCTTAAGCATTTTAAAAATCGAACCCTATATAACAACAAACTGCCAAAACGAGGGAGAAACGGGGAAGAACATTTAAAGGTCTAAGGATATTTTCAGTAAATTTAAGAGCACTACAGTCTCTGAACAAACGACACACGTCAGTTTAACACAGAAAGAATAAAGGCATAGTTACTTTTTTGCCCATTCATCTTTGAATTGTCAGTCTACATCAGTCTTCTGTGTATCAGAATAATCCATCATGTCATTGCAGTCATGATCAGACGTGCGGCTGTATCAGTGTCCTTGTTTGCACATATATTTCATTTGAAGAAGACGTGATTAAATATGTGCGCATATACGGTGCTGGTTCATTTTTAGAGCACTAGAATATATGAAATACAGTGGGGAGAACAAGTATTTGATACACTGCCGATTTTGCAGGTTTGCCCACTTACAAAGCGTGTAGAAGTCTGTAATTTTTATCATAGGTACACTTCAACTGTGAGAGACGGAATCTAAAACAAAATCCAAAAAATCACATTGTATGATTTTTAAATAATTAATTTGCATTTTATTGCATGACATAAGTATTTGATCACCTACCAACCAGTAAGAATTCCGGCTCTCACAGATCTGTTAGTTTTTCTTTAAGAAGCCCTCCTGTGCTCCACTCATTACCTGTATTAACTGCACCTGTTTGAACTCGTTACCTGTATAAAAGACACATGTCCACACACTCAATCAAACAGACTCCAACCTCTCCACAATGGCCAAGACCAGAGAGCTGTGTAAGGACATCAGGGATAAAATTGTAGACCTGCACAAGGCTGGGATGGGCTACAGGACAATAGGCAAGCAGCTTGGTGAGAAGGCAACAACTGTTGGCGCAATTATTAGAAAATGGAAGAAGTTCAAGATGACGGTCAATCTCCCTCGGTCTGGGGCACCATGCAAGATCTCACCTCGTGGGGCATCAATGATCATGAGGAAGGTAAGGGATCAGCCCAGAACTACACGGCAGGACCTGGTTAATGACCTGAAGAGAGCTGGGACCACAGTCTCAAAGAAAACCATTAGTAACACACTACGCCGTCATGGATTAAAATCCTGCAGCGCACACAAGGCCCCCCTGCTCAAGCCAGCGCATGTCCAGGCCCGTCTGAAGTTTGCCAATGACCATCTGGATGATCCAGAGGAGGAATGGGAGAAGGTCATGTGGTCTGATGAGACAAAAATAGAGCTTTTTGGTCTAAACTCCACTCGCCGTGTTTGGAGGAAGAAGAAGGATGAGTACAACCCCAAGAACACCATCCCAACTGTGAAGCATGGAGGTGGAAACATCATTCTTTGGGGATGCTTTTCTGCAAAGGGGACAGGACGACTGCACCATATTGAGGGGAGGATGGATGGGACCATGTATCGCGAGATCTTGGCCAACAACCTCCTTCCCTCAGTAAGAGCATTGAAGATGGGTCGTGGCTGGGTCTTCCAGCATGACAACGACCCGAAACACACAGCCAGGGCAACTAAGGAGTGGCTCTATAAGAAGCATCTCAAGGTCCTGGAGTGGCCTAGCCAGTCTCCAGACCTGAACCCAATAGAAAATCTTTGGAGGGAGCTGAAAGTCCGTATTGCCCAGCGACAGCCCCGAAACTTGAAGGATCTGGAGAAGGTCTGTATGGAGGAGTGGGCCAAAATCCCTGCTGCAGTGTGTGCAAACCTGGTCAAGAACTACAGGAAACGTATGATCTCTGTAATTGCAAACAAAGGTTTCTGTAGCAAATATTAAGTTTTGCTTTTCTGATGTATCAAATACTTATGTCATGCAATAAAATGCAAATTAATTACTTAAAAATAATACAATGTGATTTTCTGGATTTTTGTTTTAGATTCCGTCACTCACAGTTGAAGAGTACCTATGATAAAAATTACAGACTTCTACATGCTTTGTAAGTGGGCAAACCTGCAAAATCGGCAGTGTATCAAATACTTGTTCTCCCCACTGTATGTCCATTAAAAACTTAAACGCGCTCACTCCGGTCTGTATCTGATCTATATGATCCATGTGGTGAGCGTTGTTAAACTCATCGCGACGCTTCGCGCAGAAACCGCTCTCTTGCGCGCGCCGCATGTTTGAATTCTCCGCTGTAATGCGATCTCAGCTGTGCCTTCACTACAGTGCAACAGTGAAAAGGGACCCCTCTCAAACAGTGTCACGCTGCGCTGCGTTCCGAACGTTGTTTAAGCGACATACACCGGAATTGCGGTATAATAAAAATGATCAAATATCATAACAAAAATAAATACCAGTATTCGGTATGAACCGGTATACCGCCCAGCACTACTGCTCACTACACACACACTCATACCACTAAACCTAAACATGATGTTTGAAAGGGTAGTTGGTAAATGATTAAAGCACTCAGATCTGATGTGCTGTTCTGGATCTTATGTGTGGATGTGTCTGCATTGTCGATGCAACTTTGGGGCAGTTGTGGCCTAATGGTTACACCGTGTCTACACCGGACACGAGCGGTGCAACGCGACAAAAGAACCCATTATAATCAGTGATGTTGTCTACACTGGATGCGGCGTGATGCGACAAATCCCCGACAGTCAACTGATGCCTTGTTCTATTTAAGAAGCTCCGTAAGAAGCTCTGTAAGAAGCATCTCAAGGTCCTGGAGTGGCCTAGCCAGTCTCCAGCATAAAATCAATATCACATTTGTTATCATGATGATACCTGGAGTCTTCGTGTGATATTTATTAACGAAGGACAAATGCTTTGCAACGGGTGCTTTGTCACGTCCAGTGTAGACAGCCTTTAGCTGTTGCGGTGTGATGCATCAACGGTCGCATCTGGTGTAGACACGCTGTTAGAGTTGGACTTGTATCCCGAAGGCTGCGGGTTTGAGTATCAGTACTGGCAGGAAATGTAGTTGGACGGAGTGAATGAACAGCGCTCTCTTCCACTCTCATTACCTACAACTGAGATGCCCTTGAGCAAGGCACCTAACCCCCAACCGCTCCCCGGACGCCGAAGCAAAAGAATGGCTGCCCACTGCTACGGGTTTGTATTCACGGTGTGTGTGTGTTCAATACTTACTGCTGTATGTGTGCACTTGGATGGGTGAAATTTCGAGTATGGGACACCATACTTGGCTACACGTCAATTCAGTTTCGCTTTTAACCCTGATGTTCTATTCTGTTCTTTAAAAAAGGGGAAAATGCTGTGTTCATAAGTGAATTGAGTTGTGGACTATTTTCAAAAGGAAGTCAGAGCTGTTGAAGTGTTGTGTAATGACATAATGTGTGGAGAACGGAAGTGATGAGTAAATGATATGGATAAAGTTTGCTACTCCTGTCTAGTGGGAGCTTGTTCTGTTCTTGTGTCTTGTAGACTAGATTTCTAAACTGAGGGACGGCCACAAATCCGTGAGTAGTTTGCAAAACTGTGGAATCAGATTGCGACACAATGGTTCACGGATTATGAATTTGTGGGTATGGATTGAAAAACCGAAGGTATGGTTTACAAATCTGAGAGCACGGATTGGAAATTCGTGGGTACCGTTTGTTAATCCGTGGGCGTGATATGTTAACCTGAGGGAACAATTTAAGAATTTGTGAGAACGGTTTATAAACTGAGGGAATTAACTGCAAAACTGTGGCCACAGATTTGTGGGTCTTGTGTTTTATTCTCCTACAGGTGACTTCCCGGGTTCAGTACTACGTAGGGGTGTGCAATATCGTCTGCGATAATATCGTAATTGTTGTTTTAACGATGTGCGATCTGACATTATCGAATCCCTCACACACACACACACACACAACCAGAGAGTGCATGCATACACTATACGTGATGTAGTCTTGTAGATTAGACTAGTGCTGGTGCGCATTTACAGTGCACGCTTTCACTGCGTGATTTAGTCTATGTATATTATTTAATATAGTTAATAAATATCACACGAAGACTCCAGGTATCAGCATGATAACAAATGTGATATTGATTTTATGCAAGTTTACTAAACTATTAGTTAATATTAAGTGACTTTACATTTTAGACTCCATTCGCCACCGAAAATAGTTCAAAACAAAGACAGCACTGTAACACGGCGGTGTTTTCTTACTGAATGAATCAGCATTTTGAACGAATGAGTTGAAGATAGATTAAGATAGTCAAATGCTTCGTTCCTTGAATGAATCAGCCGTTTGAATGAATCAGTTGTTAACAGTCATTAACAGTGACTTGCTGCCACCTACTGGCGGTTTTAATTTCACAGTTAAAATCTTTTCATGTTTTAAATCATTTCAAATATCAATATTCAACGTTTTATGTTTTAAACATCAAAACATTATTTATGCATAACTGCAGGTTATTAATTTGTCACCTCTGAGCTGCATTAAACAGTGTGTGTAAATGATCTAAATGCCACTTCAGATGCAGCTTCTGTGTTTCCTCTCTATTGCAAAGATGAATTTAGTTGATACTTACGTAATTTGATTGGTAACAGCCCTATTGTGTCTTATTATTAGAATTAATTTTTATTAAATTTATGAAATTGACACAAAAGTTGATGCATGCATATAATTAGGTTTAAAAAATAAATTTATAAAGGTAAAAAATATGATTTCTGTCACTGCTGCGAACTGACCACCACACAGAATATGAATATCATAAACTTTAGGAGTCAACTGACCACGGGAGTCCTAAACCTGCCAAGGTACCAGCACAATAACACACTCAGCAAAATATTGTCTAATTATCGTTATCGAGAAAATCCCAGAAAATATAGAGATATCCTTTTTTGTCAGTATCCCACACCCCTAGTACTACGATAGTTTTTCTAATAAAAGATACATTTTTTTACTCCCCTTCCAGTAGGCCATTCTGCTCTGAAACAGAAACTAATTCCTTGTTTTGAAGCAGTTATGATTGCACAATGCCCTCTTCTGTTCAGAAGGAGAACCACATGGTGCCCTTTAGACATTCTGTTGACTATAAGTTACCTAAATGTCAACTAACTCTCAGAGTATTAGTTGAGTAGTAGACTGTTAGGGTTTGGGTTAGTACAATAAGTTATGTAGTTGCAAAGTTACTTCTAGTCAGTAGAATGTCTGTTGGGGGACCATCACAATAAAGTGTTAGCAGATTTTAAGCAGACAGTCCACTAATATGTAACATATCTAACATGTAGTTGCAAAGTTACTTATAGTCAACAGAATGTCTAAAGGGGACCATCAAAATAAAGTGTTACTCAACATTTAGCACTTTGTTAAAATGTTTAATTAAAAATTAAGCAAGCATTTACTCTACCAGTCAAGAGTTTGGACACGCTTGTCTGAATTTATGTTTCTCATGATCGCATCAATCTTTGATCTAAAGGCTTATGCGGAAACGCTTGAATTTAGTTTAGTAGAAAATTGTACCTATATTTATTATCTTCTTTACAAACCTAAAAGTGAAATTGGAACATATTTTTGGGGAAGTAATAATAACACTAACAATAATAAAGAACGGAACTGTGTCCAAACTGAGTGACTGCTAGACCCAGAGTCTACATTACATACACTACCAATGACAATGAGAAGACGCTGACAAAGATAATTTATTTCCAGTGTTTTTTGTTTTCTTTGCAGTTGGCAGACATTCAGAGGTAAGATGAAATCTGCAAACATAAGTATGACGTCATGCATACTCTTCTGAGGAATCACATGCTGGCTACACTGGTCAGCTCGGACAAAATATGTGACTTTTTTTAACAAAGGTAACATACACAAAGAAATACACACATTTAAGTTATTGCCTCAATAAAAGACAAGGGTAAAGACATATCCAGTGGCAAAGCACGAAATGACTTAAGACTATGACTGATGAAGCAGTGGAAGCGCAGGGTCTGCTTTTGCATCGTTTTGTATAAAAATTTATTTTTCTTCTTATTTTTTTTTCTGATAAAATTCAGTCATTCATTCACAATACACATTCCATATTAACAAACAACAAAATTAAGAAAATGGCACCTTTCCTGTCACCAGAACCAGTTGAGAGGCACTTTTTTTGTTAAAAAAAAAACCCTTGTGATTTCACGACGTATTTGCTGTTAGCTTGTAGTTTGCATTCAAATGGTTTAACATGACAATACCAATAAGCCTGGTACTGCTACAGATGTTCAGGCTCTGGCGCTTTCAATTTAGCACTTACTTTAACAATCCTGTAGAAATATAAAAAGATTTCTTTCTTCTTCCACATTTATGTCTGGCTGTTATGATGCACTGTAAAAGTGGTTTCCACAGCACACAGCTCAGAAAACAGCCCATATCAGGGCTAACCTTCAGAATAAAAAACAAAACAAAATACTTCAAGTACAGACATTATTTAAATTTTTTTCACTAATAAAAACTGCAACAAGCAATTTACGTGTTAGTCAATATAACAGCAAGCATATTACATTCTTCATATGAGTAACATCAGGAGTTTTCTTTTTTGTCCTTATCTTGGACAAGATGCCTTTTCTTTTCCTTTGATATCAGTATCCTTCAGTAACAGTTTTGCAAATGCATGTCTGTCCAAAAATTGTGCTGTCGCAGCAGCAGAGGCTGTTGGTAAACATTGGTATTGTACAGCCTCTGAATATCAGGCCACTTCACCGTCATGCATATATTACTAGCTTTCAAGAAAAGAGCTCCAGTACTGATCCAAAAACAATGAGTCAGATAACTCAAAATTGTTCAAATTACTCCAGTTACTTTTTATAAGCCTATACATATAGATATATACAATTTATATTTATAATATATATTCATATTTATAGATACTTTGTTTAAAAAAAGGACAGGGGGATGGAAAATAAAGGTGGAGTAACCTTAGCTCTAAGTACATTCATTCATTTTTAAGGCCTGATCACACCTAAGCGCATGTTTGCCATGAAAATTGATTGAGAATCTTGATTTTCTGCATGCATTTTGTCTTTTTAGACCAATACGTAAAAATGGCAGTTTGAATGAAATTGCTCAATCTGACAGTAGGGGGGTGCTTATAGAAAAGCAGAAATACCCCGGTGACCCAGGTACGCAAAGCGCTGCGCAACTTTCAGAATCTAACACTCGCTTGTCACAAGCAAAGAAAACCAAACAGTATTTACATGCGTTCAAACAGCCATTAATTTTTCCTCTGCTATTCACTGCGGTTTCACAAAATAGTCTCTTTGTAAGCACCACCAAGTCATAGTTTTATGTAAAAGCAGCGGCTCTAGAAATGTGACCAAAAGCGCAAATCTTAATGGTTAGAGAGTTTTCTTTGCACTGCAGTGGAAAAGAGATTAGAGCCCCATGTAAAAATTCTGTCACACTGACAGCATGCAAATGTTCACATCGGTCTGAACAGATGCAATAACAGTTTGTGTCGTTCTGAACAGATGCCGTTCATTCAAATGAAAATGTTTATCGCACCAAATTTTCACACCAAACATTCATCTTGGTTTGAACAGGCCTTTACACACACGTCATGACACACTTACACACACTTACATGCAGATAATTATTTTCTTTTAAAGGTATTGGTAGAATCGTGAGCGCACCACTTGGGCTCCTGACAATTTTTGTGGATGAGCATCAGCTCCAGAATTCAGGCTGTTTTTGGATTTGCCCTTTGATGTGCCTCCGTTTACTTGTTCAGAGCTGGACTGGGGACACGGAGAGGCAGAAGGAGTCAGTTGCTCAGCACTCTGCACACCTGCATGGGTCTCTCCCGCTTCAGTTGTGTTTATCCCGACTTGACCTTCCAGCTCTAGACTGGCCTGGGAACCCCCAGTTCGACGATGCTCACAAGCAATCCAGTCCCGGATAGACATGTCCTGAGAGTCGCACTTGGGTTTAAGGCGCTCCACAGCAGACAGTTCGGCACCTTGGTCCACCCCACCCTGTTCCCTCCAGTCATGAATGACATCTAGTTCAGCAAAATCCCGCTGGCCACCCATAGTATGCCGTCGCCGGATGCCCTTTTTTTTACCACGCGTCTCTGTAGAGCGGGCCTTCTGCGTGCCAACACTGAACATGTCATCAGCGGAGGCACGTAGACGGAACTTGAGTCTCTCTGTGATTTTAAGATGCCACGCTGGCTCAACTCTGTCCGATTCTGTACGCAATGGGGCACTCAGGCTGCCGGTGGAACGGCCTCTCTTCATCACCTCCAGAACTCGAGACAGTCTATTTGATTCATTCTTGCTGACCCCACCACCAGCCCCTGCCTCCACAGATGAATCGCTGTCCGTCTTTTGTCGCAGGGATCGCCTCCTGGACAGAGAGTCACATTCTATCAGTTTATAGGAGGGCAGCAGGCGGCAAGCTAGTTTTGGTGTGGTGTTTCCAGTATCTTCTGTGGTTGGTATGTCTAGTCTAGCGATTCCAGAGCTAAACATTGGGAAGTCACTCTCGCTGTCCGTTTCCATCGGTCGTCCCTCACTGATGAGCTCACTGCGCTCGTCATCTGCCTCGTCTCCTCCCCGGCTTTCAGTCACAGACTGCACCTCTGGGCTCAATGTGATGGATTCCATTCCCGTCAGGAAGGTGGTAGAGGAAGTGGTTGAGTAGTCTGAGGTAATAGAGCTCACCTCTGCAGTCACTGAAGCCCCCCCAGAAACTAGTAATAGCTCAGGGGCCGGTGGTGTTGTGCCCCATTTCCGAGGTCTGGTTCTGGGTACAGAGGCTCCAGAGCTCATGGTGCCCAAGTCTGAGGTGGTCTCATCTAACTGTGACGAAGGATCCGAGAGGGATGATTTAGGAGGACCAGAGGTGCGACGGTTGAAACCGGGTGAACATGAGAGCTTAGGCAAGGGGGAGAGAGTTGAAGAGGGTTTGTCTTTCATAAAGAAAGAGTTCCTGTGCTCCTTCTTGTTCTTTGGGGTGGACTCTGCACTGTTGTCTCCTACAAGTGATTTTCCGCATGGGCTGGACCTGCCTGCCACCTCCTCCTGGCTTTGGTGATTCTGCTTTTGAGTTGGGTTATCCTTCTTGCTGAAGACGATATCAAGGTCGTCATCAGAGCTGCTGGGTTGCAGCTTCTCCTTGTGCTTCTTTCGTTTGCGGTTGGCCGCAGCAAAGATGGAGGAGACTCGTGGCTGAAGGAACTCGCGGCTGCAGTGGTCCTTCCCTGATCCCCAGGAGCCCTGGACACAAAGAGAAAGAAAGAGTGACAGATTCAGTCACAGGGAAAACAAAACAACATTGTAATCCAAGGAGCCATAAAGCACTGAGGCCTAGCGAGAAAACATGGAATAAAAAGCCCAACCGCTGCCCTTGCAGGTGGCTAACCCAGAGTACTCCACCTGCTTCTCTGATAGCAGCACAAATCAGAGGTTGAAGGACTGAACATAGAAAGAAATATTAGAGACAGTTACAGAGCTCCAAATGAGGCTTCTTTTTCAGAACAGCCACACAGCATAAGCAGCACCCGCAACACCAACAGCACTGGCACATGGAAAAAGCTGCATGGGTTGCATTTTAAAACAAAGCTGGAGCCAGATGACAGAAAAGGGGATGGGAATCGTAATCCATTTAACAGTTCTTCTAGTACTTTTGAGGAAGCACCACATATTTGATTCTAACTACAATGTACAATATACTGTATTTTGTTTTATATTATATGAGGTTTTTTGTTTTGTGAAAAAACAAAAAAAGGTAATATTTTTGCAACACATTTTAGCTTTTCTAAGGTACAGTACAGAATACAACTCTATTCCCAATGTTTATCTTCATATTAGAAAATTCATACTAAATATTGTCATATAAACAACCAACTTAACATAGCAATAATACTTGGTTGACAAAGTGATGACTTCATTCAGCGAATGCCAGTCAGTTATTAATTCAGTAACTGCTGTTTTAGACTAGTTTGAGAGATTGATTCATTAAATAGAGTGTTATACATCAGACATTCAAGAACTGTTAACTAAGCTGAACGTCATGAAGATACTTCGGATGCAGTGTTTTCTAAAAAATGGTTTCTCGATTCCCACCCCTAGGCAGAAATGCTTAATGTACGTTCTAGCAAAAACTCATTTCCCCGTTACACTGAATGCAGTGCATGTTCAAAGCATGACATGATGGCCTCTGATCCATCTGTCCAATGTCTTTAAGATGGCAACTGGCTCTCGGGTGCTACACTGGGAGTCATGGAGCATGTCAGCCTGGTGCAAGAACTACACTCACCCACTATACCTGATATATCAGAGAAGTGGCCACGGTCCAAGAATCAAACTCACCTTAGATTTAGCGGAGTCACTGGTTGGTGAATCTGTGGAGTAAAAATAAAAGTAACACATGGTTAGCGGCTTGTGCATGTCCTTTTACTGATCTCAAACTAACTGATATATAGAGAGAAGGTGAGTATAGAAACATATGCATGACGATGAGAGCGTGGCAAACAAGGGAAGAGAGGAATGGTGAGCAGGCGTGCATGCAGACAAACAAGTGAGCGATGTTTTGTTGGAGCGCTCAGATATATATTCACCAATAGGGAGCAATCTTTCACATGTAGGACCATACAGCAAACACAGACAATATAGTAACATAATTCTGGTATGTGGTTGCAAAAGAGATCAGCTGAACTTGATGAACTTCTTTATGAAGGAATAGGTGCAACTAATAGGATGCATAGAGAGTGACACAACACCACTGAGTACACATGAAATGATAAGGGTCTTGCAGGCAGTGTCAGTGACGGACGTCATTAAGTGACATTTGTTATATGACCTATATGAACATCTGATTTTGACATGCTGAGCTCCTAAGAAGCAGATATACAGAACCTTGATCATCTCAATGACAACTCAATGACAAATGACAATGATACATTTTTCATTCTCTGTACATTTTTAGTAGAATACAACTAGAACTTAAAATAATAAATAGCTTACTGGGTTCAAAACAAGTTAAACTCATCTGTGACATTCTTTGTCAATTATCACAGAAAATAATTTTGACTCATCTCTCAGTAAAAACCCTGTTAACATTAAAATATACACATATACTTAATATAGACCTAAATTAAAAGTCTTCTAGCTATATTTATATAAATAAATATTGAACCTACTGTACATCTTGGTCATGTTAACATGTATAATGATGACGCATACCAAGAAGTTTGTCTGTATATAACAGTAGCCCCACTGATAAAGGCCCATTTAGACAGCTTTACAACTAGAATAACACATTTATGTATGAGTTTAAAAAAAAAATACCAGTTTCACATACCTTTAAACTATCCTACCCTAGACTTCCATTCTTAGTGCATTACTGTCCAATTTTACAGGCAAGTCAAACTTATTTTCTGCATTTCTCAGATGCTGTCCACACTTGTTTTGAGCCTGGAATATTTCTTTAAGTGTGAAATTTGGCATTTTTTAACAATTAAATCTACAACCCTTTACACTCAAGCACTATGTACGTGATGCAGAAATGATTAAAGTAAAATGCTCATCTGCATTCATTGAAGCGATAGACTAGGGGGGTTGGATGTTTAATGACAGTGCTGATTCTGGTCTGATGTGTGTTGTCGTGACCACAATGAAGACAAGACACTCACGGTATGAACCAAGGTAAGAAGTGACAGGGGTCAGAGAGGGGCTAGCTACGCAGAAAAGATGACACTATGGGAAGACAGAATGCGAGCAAGGAAAAGTTAAAGAATTGATTCACTGATGTATTTGCTCCCATTTCATTTCGCATGGCAAAGACTACAAATTTTTGGAGGCTTATTTCTTCTGTGTCAGGCCAAGCCCCCCTGCACACCCCTTGGTGGTGACAAATGGTATGACCGAGTGATGTTCAGAGCCAAGTAGCATTACCATGCTGTCTCTCCGTTTGGCCAGCGTTTAGAGAGAGAGAGAGAGAGAGGGGCGAGAGACGGCGAAGAGCCTTTGAGACAGCAGCACTGCTCTACGCCAGGTAAACTCACAAACCACACACGCCCCACAGAACCCAACACTTCTGCTGCACTTTGGCTTTGCACTTTTTTGCTCCCTTTTCTCAGTCGCCCACGTCATAAAATGCGAGGGTGTCTGCAGACTAGGCAGCTACACTGCGGGCAACAGTCCTCCCTCTTCCTACAGTTCCAGCTGCCCATCACGGACACTACTGAGTCCATCAGTGACATCAAGGTGTGATAGACTCCGCCCACTTGGCCTGTGTCAAGATCAGTATGTGTGAATGCTGGGAAAGCCTTTAGGACACGCGACAGAGTGGCACTAGGGACAGAGGGATCAGAGATTGGCAAGCGTGTTCTGCGGTTTGGCTTTAGCTGTTTGTTTGTTCTCTCTTGGAGAAAGAACATGACGTGTTAGTGCAGTAGTCAGCAGAATTACAGAGACGACCCAGTTGAGTTTGGACACGTAGAGAAAGAGACATACACACTAAATGGTTGAATCTCACGGAAAAGGTCGTATTTCACCTCAAAATAAAAAAGAAAAAAAAAGTGTATTTTGCATAAAGTAGATGAAGCCTAAGAGACCATTAAAGTGTAACATTTTCAAAACATTTTCTCCCAAAATTCTCATTACGGTAATGCTTTCGAATGTTTTGGTCATTTTGTATATTCTCATTACCTGTTTCCATTCTTGCCAATTTTGATTCTCATAAATCATCTTTATTATTATCCTTTTTTTTTGCATTGCAGTAATGAGAATTTGGGGAAGGTAAAACTTAAAATGTTAAAAATAGCCTTATTTTTCCTTTTGCAAAATACAATTTCTTCTTTTTTTTTCACTTATTTTTGCATGAAATATGGCCCAGCCATGTTTTTGACAGGTTTTGTGAGATTCACCAAACAGAAATGAGATAAAGACAGAAAGTTTCCAAAATTTACAAATTAAATTAGGTAAAGGATGGAAAGTAAAAAAACAAATCACAACCAAATAATTCAAAATCGCACCAAGCAAGCTAATGTAGGCAAAAATGTATAACATCTTGCCTCACAAACTCACACAGGCATTGTAATTAAGCCACAGCACAGCTTTTGTTAAAAACGTAGGGAGAAGCTGCTTCTGTTCTCAGAAAAGCAAAGAAGTTTTCATCAATATTAAAAACAACGATTAAACATATTATTTTAGCCGTTTTGCTTTAGCTCACGTGACAATGTGTGCTCTAAGACGTAGTTATACTTCACAGCAGGCGTAAAAGGTGAACCCATGGCAGAGAGGGTCCATCCAAGGGCACATGTTACCTGACACTTCCCCGGGAGAGGTGCCTGTCCGGCCGATGTTGGTCAGCAGGTGGTCGATGTTAGGAACAGGCTGAGACTCCACAGCACTCTCCTCCTGGACTGTAGTCTGAGCAGACAATACAGAACAAAACAATTCATTGAAGAGTTGCAATGACTTAGACAAAGTAATGAAAGAACAAGTAGAAACTAGTTTTTACATTTTCTGAAGAAAATGTGAGTGGTTCTTGCTTGGGCAAAATTCACTTCTACGATCTAGGGTGTTTTTGGGTGATTTTTAGTGTAGGAGTTCTGAGTTCTGTTTCTAGGTGCTACTTGCTCAAAAGAGCACATCCAGAGATACACCCCAGAGTTTAAGAGTTTAAGGGTTTGCTGTCGGGCAAGTGCGAGCCAGGGCTAACAGCGTGCCGGGCGGGGCCAGTAGCCTCGGACCTTGAGCCGCGAGGCCAAAATCAAGCTGCGTTTCCACTGTCGGGCCAGTAGCCCTGCAGCTCAACCCTAAAACCCACTCTTAACACACCTCCATAGAACAACGTCACACAACATCACTGTTTCACCAGCACAGGGAAGCTAGCGGACTGAAAACTAACTAGATAGGGAGTGCACATCAAACATGCTGAATCAAACTGTATATATCATTATTTCATATAAGAGGACACACATACTTATTCAGTCAGGCCTGCTTCCATTTATTTTGATCACAGCAATGCACAAAACAACTCCATCAAGTCCAAAGGCTTACTATTACAATATCATATTTTACATCACATTTAGAAAGAATGAGCATTTCTTTTAGTTTCCACAAAATTATGCAATTTGAGGATGTTTGAGCGATCTCTTCTGTCTCACTATACTGTATTCCCTTCAGTCAGAGCAGCAGAGGGCGCTCACTGACAGAAAACAGGAGTTAAGAGTTTTATGAGTTAACCAGAATATACGTAATTTATGACATACGCTGATGCAAAAGTCCGTTATCAACAAAGGCACAGGGAAGAGACAGATGAAAAATTAAACCAAATATAATCATACATGCTTTGTCTATATTCTTCAAGCAGTATCAGGTTATTTTCTATAATTATATGCGTATTTATATTATGGCAATGGATAAGTAGCTTTTAGCACCGCATAAATATATTTCAGCCTCATACTTTGATCAGAATCCCCATCGGATCGCAATCGGAAGTTATTTCACTCACTCGCTGGTGTCTGAAAGTGAGTTTTGAGCTGAAAATTGTTTTAAATGTCTTTAATGTTGAGGTTAGCTGCTAGCCTGATATGAAAACATTGGAAACGAGCAGCGGTGTTGACTCTCAAACTCCGCTTCTGTTCATGACCACTCCTCAAGCCCCTGTTGGCCCGCTTTGAACCAAGGTATTTGATGAGGTATTTGCCAAAAAGTGACAGTGGAAACGCGACTGGCCCTGGCACGCACTAGCATGCTCGCTTTTGGCCCGACAGGGGAAACACAGCTCATGATGCCTACCTTAGCAAACACATCCAAAAAAGGATTTTTAAAAAAACTAATAAGATAAATAGTGGAAAAAAAGAAAGTAGCTGTACTAATACACACCGTAGGCTCCTTATCGCCCTCCTCAGTGAAGAACCAGTCGTACTGCAAGAGAAAACACCAGACTGCATTCAGAATTATTTCACCAATGCTCAAAAATGTTACATTTACATTTACGTGACATGTAAGAAAGTTACAGAGTACTTTCTTTTCACATGAGAAGAATGAAGAACTCACATGCTGAATGAGCGTTTCTACAATCTTGTATTGGTCTGGCATGTGTGTCACCATGTGAGTCATATTGTCTTCAGATGTTCTCACTAGTGTTGGGCCAAACACAATGGCCAGATTCCGTGGCTCCATCTGACACAATGATAAATGAGCAAGATGAGACATTTCTTCCTTTTCATATATGAAAAACAAAGAGAGTGTTCACACACATTCTTGTGTTCTGTACGTGCAGTTTTTAAATAGTTGGTTCCTGGTCTTGTTGTGTATGATGCTGTGACAAGCAGGGCGGGCGGGAGCCGTGAGAGAGATCTGAGACCGGCGTGTGACGCAGCTGGCGCTCATCATCAATCACAAACCGGCCTAGCAGCGCTCTCTCACGGCTCATGCCCGCCCTGCTTGTCACAGATGTACATTATTATTCAGTAACTCTAAAAATTACTTTCCTTTTTGGTTGACGTCACCAAGCCCTTTTATTTTTCAGCTATCCTCTCCGATCAATTTTGGTCCATAAAATCAAGTCCCACCACTTTTGAATATCTTATTTCACTCATAAAATAAAATAACAGCTTGAAAGTAAATCTCTCCATCACTGAAAATCTGGCAGAAAGCTTGCAATCTAAAACATGCCTCAAAAGCCCTGTATTATGTGTTCTTTTCCATTCTGTTGCATGTCATCTTGTTGTTTTTGAACGGAATCGCACATTCTGTGTGTACATCCCAAAATAGTTTTACCTTGTTCTTTTCGGAATTATCAGCCACAGTTTTGAGATGTGCCGAGAGGAACTTCAGTGTTTCATAATGATGATCAGGCAACTCGTGAAGCTGAAGAACGAGAGGTTTATTCCATAACATGCAGAGAGTTTATTACCACTATAAACAAATTTAGTTATTGAGGCAAATTTCTGCTTACCAGTCTCTTGAGAACTTTGAGTCTCTCTACAGGATCCTCTATTCTGTTGGCATCAATAAAATCTGCATACTTCTCTATAGAGGACAGATCATGAAGGAACATTACTTCAGCTGTCAGGTGTTGAAATTGCATGTGTATCTCACTCACAGCCACTAGATGGCAAACTATACAATTAATGTTGAGCAAGAGAAAAATATATAAATACAATATGAGTCATAAAGACCCTCAAGCAAGGGAATTCCAACAAGGACTTTTACCATTAGTGAAGAGGGGTTCAGGAAGTTTCCTGAAGAAGGATTTGAGTAAACTGCTGATCACATTCAAGTCCTTCCATTTCTGTCCAGGAATAGAGAATTTATTACAAAAGTAGAGGAAGAGGAAAAAAGACCTCAAGCGAGAAGCAGAGAAAATGTTACAGACACTTGAACTGGACAGAGACAGAAATATACACTCACATCATCCTGAATATCAATGTCACCCATGCCCTTGTTATTGAGCTCTTCCTGCATGATGGAGATGGCGGCATTATTTCCTGGCACTCTGTAAATGCCTGTGTATTCCAGTCCTCGTTCTTCCACCAGCTTACAGCACACTTCAACTATCAGAGGAACAAACTAAAACACACAAAGTACAGTCACATACCTGCAAAGCCAATATAAACCTCCGAGACTGCACGCCATATAAAAGTGTGCTGCTTACATAGACAAATATGACTCCAAAATCAGCAGTACGAAAAACATATCAGTTTCCAAATGCAATTATGTTCATCCCATGAACTTAAGTAAACAATTTCTCTTTAAACATTATTAAACACCTACAGCTAAAAATATCACAACTGTAGAGAGCTCAATCCCTTGTGAAAAAAAGTGTTTAATTGTACTGAATGTGTACTTCAAACCTTATATGTATATTTAGAAAAAGCTGTACTTGCAGATATTATATTAATGAAATTAAAGGTCACTTAAGTGTACTTTAAGAGAATACACTTTCATGACTGTTTCTTAACAGTTAAGTACACTTTTAAAAAGTTCACTTTCTAATAATGTCAAATTAAAAGTTTTACTTATATTTTAAATCAATGTTTTAATAATCATTTGTCACACTTTAAAGAAGTACACTTATTTTGATGTGTTGACTAATATACTAAAGCACATGCAAAGTGCTTGATTATAACTGTTGTGTTATTCTATATTACATTTAAAGTACTAAATTGCAAATTGTAATTACAAATATATTTAATAAAACATAAAAGTTTCAATAGAAATGTCATTGAAGTATATTTTAGTTCACCATAAATGCTTGTCAGTACATTTGACAGTACACTAATCATATTTCAGTGACAATATAATTGTGAAATTACATATAAAGATGTACTTAAGTGGGTCAAAATGCTCTCTAAAATTCAGCTAATGGTATTTAATATAAATTTAAACTATAATATTAATTTAATTGCAATTAACACGCAATTATGGAAAGTTTTCAAAACATTACATTCAGTTCACACTTAAGTATATTCTTTTAAAGTATATTATTTCAGTAACAAGTACTATTTTTAAAAAAAAATATGCTAAAGTGTACTTCTTTTTCACAAGGGACAGTTTTAGGATGTCATTGACATCAACAATGCCAAGTGAAACAGTGAGAGAAAGAGCGAGGGTGTTTTTTACTCTGTGTCTTACTCTGTTGTTCTGAGCTGGAGGACAGTCATCTAGTCTTACTCCAAATGTGACTCCAGGAGACTGTTTCTTCTCAAATGGCTTTCTCATCAGTCCAGGGATGCCCTTCCTCCACGTGCCCTTATCCTTGGGTGGGCTGGTTTCATCTATTTATAGACAACCATAATAATAATGTGTTACAGAAACATTAGCACTTCAAACCTAGGGAGCTTCTATACACCTCTACTTTCTATATACCTTCTAAGGCAGCATCCTACCCGAAAAGGACACTCATAAGTGACTGATTTGCAATTCTCACAAAGACAGCAACTCTGTTGATGTTCATTCAAGTGCACAACACAAAGAGCAGTAATCATGACATGGCATGAACGCAGCAAAAGCTTGTTGTTTTGGTTCAGGAGGAACTGTAAAAGGCGGCTGCTGTTTGTTTGTGGCACTCTGTGACTGTCTGTCTACAAAAATAGCCTTACAGAACGTGCTGATGACGTGTGATGCCTGCGTGAGCAGGTGCGCGGAGGTATAGAAATACATATGTTGACAGGCAGGTAGGACATCATACATATACAGCATGTGGACTGTATGCAATGATTGGACGAACATTGTTTGGTCCTGAGACTTCCACCGAAGATATACATTTTTTAATATTTAGACCACTTCTATTATTGTTTTCTATCAGGATGTAGATCGTAAATCGAGGTGTGTTCAGGCGCATTGTTGGCGCGTTGCTATTTTGAGGCAACTGAAAACGACTGCGCCACTGGCCAACAAAAACCTGGTCTAAAGTCAATAGCGCAGTATTTTTTGTGTTATATAAAGGGCGCGTTAGTAATATGCGCCTATAGGCGGGTGCACAACGCGTGTACAATCTGCTTATTACACACACAGGGACGCGCAGCATTTTTAAATATTAAAAATAAAAGGATTCCTCTCTGGAGAAGCGTTCAGTCTTCCCGCTCGCAAATTCCATCATGTAAATAGCGAATCCGCCATGGTGCAAGCGCAACTGGCTTTTAAAGGGAATGGGAGATGAGACTCTGATTGGTTTATTGCACGTTACGCCCAAAACACACCCATGACTCATTAAGAGACTAGGTACAACCCTTTTGGAGCATGCGCATGGCGAACCAACCGTTTTTTTCCGTCGTTAAACTAGCAAAAGTGGATTCAGACACACCTTAAGTGCACCTGCGCCATGCGCTTCAGACCATGCGCTCAGATCATTAAAATAGGGCCCGATGTCTCTTTATCATAGCTGAAGTGAAGTAAAAGAATGCTTCACAAAAAAATTAAGTGAATGCGATGAACAAACAACAGAAACAACAAAAATGTAACATACAGTACACAAGAGTACATATGTACAAGCAAGAGATTGTTGTTAGTCGTCAGCAGCACATCAGCTCCAGACAATGACACCCAAAACTGTCCTGTTACTATAGATAACATTACAACAACAGCATATTTTGGTTTTGTAAACCAAACTGCTCACATATGGAGCAGAAACAACGCAACCTATTTTCAGGCCTTCCCACTTAGTTGTCCCCAGCGATGGAAAGCTTTTCTAATATTAACGCGGGTCCTAAAGCTCATAACCCTTCTTTTTCCAGTGATATCCCTCTGACCGTTTCTCTTTTGTAATGTCTCTCAGCTATCTCTCTTTCTACAGTTTTTCTTCAAATCTCCCTCTTGCTTAATCTCTCCTCCCCCATCATGAGTGTATACGCCCCCTACTGCCGATTGGCTACAAGTGTGTTGTGATGCTCGGTCCGATCCATTTTCAACAGTTTTTCAGAAATCGCTTACTGCACTGCATAAAATTGTTATTGATACTTAAAAGTACTGAATAAAATACTAAGAATCCAGAGTTAGTGCCTTTGATGCTGTTACCTTTGTGCATGGCTTTCCTGTCCTGGTCCTTGTTTGGTGAGTGAGGGCTTGTGGCTTTATTCTCCCCCTTACCACCCAGTAATGTCTGCCTGATGCTCAGGGACTGACGGGAGGCCTTGGGTGAGGCTTCTGTCTTACTGCTGGGTGGACTGCAACACACATAATCCAAGTCAAGCTCTACAAGAGGAAGAAGTCTACAAAAATTGATAGGAATTCTTCCTCCTTACCTCATCAGAGTGTTGTACTCTTTTATTTTCCGGTTGATGAGGTCTGTGCTAGTAACAGTTGCATTCTACAAAAGGAAGAAGGAAACAGAGAGAAGGCAGACAAAAGTGAGTGGATGAAATCGAAGAGTGGAATCCCCAAACACACCAGAGGGCTTGTGGATAACCCTATGCTATCAGAAGAAGACACCCTATAGTAAAGATTCTGTGTTTTTTCCTCAAGAGTTACTATTTCTTTAAAAAAAAAAAAAGCCCTAGGTTATGTTCAGCTATTGTAAAAAGGATCTTTAAATAGAGCCTTTTTCTGTGATTCATGAGGAAACCCAAAACATCCACCATATCAATATCAGGTACTAGACCTGGATACTTACCCCGCACCACTCACGTCACTAAACGAAACTGCAAAAATGACAATTATGACGGTTTCCCGTCAGCCTTCATGATCCTTCGGATTTAGATTAAGCTATATTGTATTTATAGTGTTGTCTAGCACACTTGGGCAAACATCTGAGCGTTTAAAGGCAATTAAGGGATTAAATATTGGTTGGTATTGTTCTGTTAAGATATTTCAATATTGATTGGTTTTGTTTTAAGCGAGAGTAAGCCATTTTCAAACAGTTTTAATGAAAATATGTTTGGATGTCGCAGGTGAAAATTCTGAAAATGTCTAAAAAGACTGATGCTCATGCAACACGAGTGAGCGTTTAAAAGTAATGAATGGACTTAGAGAATCGTTGGTTTTGTTCAAATCGAGAGTGTAAAATACTCAAAAAGCATCAGTGAAGATACAATCACTGTCTTGTGAAAAATAGCCAATTAAGGAGTTTGATGTGAGTTTAAGGGTGTTTTCACACTGGGCAAGTTTGCTGTGGTCCAGGTCTGAGTGTGATTGTTCCCGGCGCTCCTTGCATTGTTGGTCTTGTTTCACACTGGTTTCAGACTTGATTCTATCTATTCTCAACAAATATTTAATCTCTGGATTCAGAAAGAAAAACTTCCAAGCATCCAAGTCAGACTTTTTTGGGATAGTAAAGATGTAAGTAATTTAGACACTGAAGTATGAATTCTGAAGTCACCAACTGAATGCCTGGTACTGCTCCTTTATGAAAACATATGAATTGAAATTGTATTTGAAGTGTGTTATGATTACTGATCATTCACCTCTTCATCCAAGTTGCTGTTCTCTTGAATAACTCGGATCCAGGACAGCATTTCCTCTCGATCTTCGGCCTGGAACAGGTATTCACAGTCTGACGTCGTCAGCCGAAGGACGTTCTTCCGCTTTGTGTCACTGTAGGAGATGTCAATCAGACAGGCTTTGATGCTGATGGACAGAGGCTCGTCTTCGATCTGGGAACTGGCGTTGGTTTGTCCGTCCCTCTTGTCTTTGTACAGGTAGAGGCAGTGCCCACGAAGCACAGCGTAGACCGGCTTCCATGACCGCATGCCACTGCCAACACGCTGTAGAAAAGATGACAGAATTATGAAAATATGATTGAATGAGCCATGTTTGATTAAATAACTGATTAATACTTTATTATTATTTATTTTCGGTTTCAGTTTTCAGCCTAGTGCGTCCTGATTTGTACCCTTAATTGTGGTAAAATCACTATAACCTGTAAGTCTTATTGTTAGCTTATTTTTTAAATGTACCACATATTGTACGTGTTTTAACATTTCAATCTGCCTGAGTGGTGTAAATATGACAAGATCTCTTAAGACAACATCTCTGGCACTACAGTACTTTGGCCAACATTAAAAGTTCCTGAAAGCCTGCCAGCCATTCTCATTCATTTAGAAACTCGTTTCAACACGTAAACAATATGTTTGACAAGTACTCCTACAGCAACACAGACCAGCATGCTAAACACTTTCATTCAGTACTGGGACCCAGAACAAGAGAAAACATGAATGTGAATTTTGGCGTTTAGTGGTGTTGTACCTTGCCCTTATCTGAGTTCAGCTGCCGGAAATGAAGCGAACCCTCCTTTGTGGCATCAGTGAAGACATCTGAAGTAGAGTCTCTTCTAGAGCCCGAATCCTCAGAGGACCTGTCAACAGCCTGAAACACACCAAACATGGATCAGCCTGCTGCACAATTCATCTTCTTTGACAGCTGCCACTGAAAACCCTATGAGGACCACTGAGTTCAATAGTCAAATTGAACAGGACATCAGATTATAACATGACAAGCAATGCTATAGGCAGAAAATTCACTCTGAAAATATTTTTAATCAAAATAATTAATTATGTTGATTAATTCAATATTTACTGCCAAATTAAAATAATTAAGATAAATAATAAATAAGATCATTCTCAATATTGGTGATAACGTGATGTTTAAAAAAATGAAATATCGATATAATGTGTTAATACTACACAAATGATCATATTGTAAATAATCCAGCACCAGTAACTAGTTACCACTCCAAACTAGTAGGTAGCAGTATTGGACCTTAACGCTGGTTGCCACCCATCATAAAATGAAAAAAAAGAAGACGATGCGGTGTGCTGCTACTACTGTTGCATAAAATCATGTCTGAGGAGGTTACAGATGAGAGCAAGACCCTATATCTACATTTGAGAAAAGTTAACTTTCCAGTTTTAAAGTTTTTGGGATTTGGGAAAGACCAATTGTCACATGTCTGTCTTGTCTTGTGTAGCACATGTTGGGTTTTGGTCATTTCTGTGCATGTGCTTGTGTTTGTCATGTTTGGTGAGAGCACATGGCTCGTCACGTGTTCCTTGTGTCATGTGCTCTCCTGTCTATTGTCTTGACCCCACCCCTCATGTTATCTGATTATTGGTTTAATTTCCCCACCTGTTCTTCCCCATTACCTGCCTTGTTTGTCCCCTATTTAATCTCCTTGTGTCTTCAGTCCTGTGCTGGATCGTTGTCTGATGTCTTCTGCTCCCTGTTTGATGTTTCCTGTTCCTTGACCTGCTTATGTTTCCTGACCCTGGTATTGTGTCCTTGTTTAGTTTGGTTTTCCCCCTCGTGGGTTTTGTTTTGTCTTATTTTTGTGATTTAATAAATACCTCCTCCTGCAAATGAGTCACTTTATACTTACCCGCACCTAACACCAATGTCTTTGACAAATGTTGGAAGTGCCAATCAAAGTTCGGTCCCACTTTATATTAGGTGGCCTTAACTACTATGTACTTACATAAAAAAATAAGTACAATGTACTTATTGTGTTCATATTGTATTGCAAAACATATTTGCTGATATTGAGGTGAGATATGGGTAAAGTTAGGGACAGGTGTGGTGGTATGGGTAAGTTTAAGGGTAGGGTTAGGTGTAAGGGAAGTGTCAACAGTGTAATTATAAATGTAATTACAGAAATTAATTACAGATGTAATTACATGCAGGGATTTTTTTAAATGTAAGTACAATGTAAAAACATGTATGTACACAATAAGTGCATTGTTTTAAATTATTAATTTAAATGTTAGTACATAGTAGTTAAGGCCACCTAATATAAAGTGGGTCCGAAAGTTCTTTTTGTACTCTTTTGTACAGTTATAGACTTGTTATTGTAACCAAACTTGGTTGGTTACACTCATTTTTCGAGTGTGATTCATTGACCATGAAAGAGAAAATAAACAATGTTAAAGATACATTTTTTCTTTAATTCTTTTTGATATGGAAATCGAGTAGTGAAAATCTAATATTGTGACCACTCTAGTTCACACATGATGCATTCTTATATGTCTTGTCTGTATATGCACACATGCAGACTGATGCAGACAGACTGATGTTTGTCACAACTAGACTCTGTTCCATTCAGTTGCACTACCTCTTCGTTTTTTGAACGCAAGTCCAATGTGGATGGTTCTACACTCATTCTGTGCTAACAGGTGGGACTATGAAAAACATGAATGTGACACTTGCACTTCTTTGATAGAAAACTCCTTTATTGCAGAATTTACCTACAGATCAGGGTGCATGATTAACTTTTTTTATAATTAATGACAAAATTGTCATGGTCACACTTTAGATTAGGGTCCAATTCTCACTATTAACTAACTATTAACCGACTTTTGCCTCAATTAATTACTGCTTATTAATAGTAAGTAAGGTAGTTATGTATTGGGTAGAAATTGGGTAGGATTAGGGATATAGAATAAGGTCATGCAGAACAAGACATTAATATGTGCTTTAGAAGTACTAATAAACAGCCAATATCCTAGTTATATGCATGCTAATAAGCAACTAGTTAATAGAGAATTGGACCCTAAACTAAAGTGTTACCATTATCATTAAATTGTCAGTCTTAATGTTAGCTGGAGATCAGGTGCCAACTGGACAGAACTTTATCTAAGGTGTAAATTAATCATAATGCAGTTAGTGTGTCTTAGTCATTTATTATCTCTATTACAGTAGTCTCACCTTTCTAAGGCCCTTGAATCCATGGGTGTGTTTAATCGACCGCCTGTACAGACACAGTAAACACAGAGGTCATATGATGTGAGGCAGCAATGGAAGCAGGTTGACTTTTCAACCTTGTGTTCACTGTACTGGTAGTTTAAAATTTTAAGTAGTGACTGTAAACTTACCCTCTTCCTTCGTTGTAATTATCCAAGCCCTCATCGAAGGATCTGGAGCGCTCTGTTTTAGCTCCAGAATCTGATTCCAGAATTGTGAGTCGTAAAGAATCTAGATGGAGATATGGGTGAATTCATAGTTTAAAAAGAGTTTCTGATGTCAGTGAGATATTGTATGTGTTGGCAGAGATGTTCCTCACCCTGGTCATGGGACAGCTGTCGGCGTATTACAGGAGAAGGGGAAGTTGGACTTGGCGGGACGGTGGTGATGATAGGCGTGCTGGAAATCACGGCAGATGCAGGAATGTGTGTGGTGTCATGGTAGTTACTGGAGCTTGAAGGCTCATCTGATGACAACAGACATGAGACACTCTTTTATCTTTGTAGTATATTGCATGGATTAATGTAGTCCAATAGACACAACAGAATCAGACAGTCTAGAGGAAACTTGCTTACTCATACAGCAAGTGAGCAATCCTTAAATTGATAAGCCTCCCACGCCTTTTCATGCACAGACAGTAGAGCAGATGGGTTGCATCACTGGATAAAATATTACTAGTACATTTTTAACCACAGGATTTTAATTTCTGTTGTTTTAGTTTTAGGTCCTAGCAGTCATTGCTCTCTCTGCAGTCTCTGTGTAATACAAACCCGATTCCAAAAAAGTTGGGACACTGTACAAATTGTGAATAAAAAAGGAATGCAATAATTTACAAATCTCATAAACTTATATTTTATTCACAATAGAATATACACTCACCTAAAGGATTATTAGGAACACCATACTAATACTGTGTTTGACCCCCTTTCGCCTTCAGAACTGCCTTAATTCTACGTGGCATTGATTCAACAAGGTGCTGAAAGCATTCTTTAGAAATGTTGGCCCATATTGATAGGATAGCATCTTGCAGTTGATGGAGATTTGTGGGATGCACATCCAGGGCACGAAGCTCCCGTTCCACCACATCCCAAAGATGCTCTATTGGGTTGAGATCTGGTGACTGTGGGGGCCATTTTAGTACAGTGAACTCATTGTCATGTTCAAGAAACCAATTTGAAATGATTCGAGCTTTGTGACATGGTGCATTATCCTGCTGGAAGTAGCCATCAGAGGATGGGTACATGGTGGTCATAAAGGGATGGACATGGTCAGAAACAATGCTCAGGTAGGCCGTGGCATTTAAACGATGCCCAATTGCCACTAAGGGGCCTAAAGTGTGCCAAGAAAACATCCCCCACACCATTACACCACCACCACCAGCCTGCACAGTGGTAACAAGGCATGATGGATCCATGTTCTCATTCTGTTTATGCCAAATTCTGACTCTACCATCTGAATGTCTCAACAGAAATCGAGACTCATCAGACCAGGCAACATTTTTCCAGTCTTCAACTGTCCAATTTTGGTGAGCTCGTGCAAATTGTAGCCTCTTTTTCCTATTTGTAGTGGAGATGAGTGGTACCCGGTGGGGTCTTCTGCTGTTGTAGCCCATCCACCTCAAGGTTGTGCGTGTTGTGGCTTCACAAATGCTTTGCTGCATACCTCGGTTGTAACGAGTGGTTATTTCAGTCAAAGTTGCTCTTCTATCAGCTTGGATCAGTCGGCCCATTCTCCTCTGACCTCTAGCATCAACAAGGCATTTTCGCCCACAGGACTGCCGCATACTGGATGTTTTTCCCTTTTCACACCATTCTTTGTAAACTCTAGAAATGGTTGTGCGTGAAAATCCCAGTAACTGAGCAGATTGTGAAATACTCAGACCGGCCCGTCTGGCACCAACAACCATGCCACGCTCAAAATTGCTTAAATCACCTTTCTTTCCCATTCTGACATTCAGTTTGGAGTTCAGGAGATTGTCTTGACCAGGACCACACCCCTAAATGCATTGAAGCAACTGCCATGTGATTGGTTGATTAGATAATTGCATTAATGAGAAATTGAACAGGTGTTCCTAATAATCCTTTAGGTGAGTGTAGATAACATATCAAATGTTGAAAGTGAGACATTTTGAAATGTCATCCTAAATATTGGCTCATTTTGGATTTCATGAGAGCTACAAATTCCAAAAAAGTTGGGACAGGTAGCAATAAGAGGCCGGAAAAGTTAAATGTACATATAAGGAACAGCTGGAGGACCAATTTGCAACTTATTAGGTCAATTGGCAACATGATTGGGTATAAAAAGAGCCTCTCAGAGTGGCAGTGTCTCTCAGAAGTCAAGATGGGCAGAGGATCACCAATTCCCCCAATGCTGCGGCGAAAAATAGTGGAGCAATATCAGAAAGGAGTTTCTCAGAGAAAAATTGCAAAGAGTTTGAAGTTATCATCATCTACAGTGCATAATATCATCCAAAGATTTAGAGAATCTGGAACAATCTCTGTGCGTAAGGGTCAAGGCCGGAAAACCATACTGGATGCCCGTGATCTTCGGGCCCTTAGACGGCACTGCATCACATACAGGAATGCGTTTTCTCTGGGCCAAGGCTCATTTAAAATGGACTGTGGCAAAGTGGAAAACTGTTCTGTGGTCAGACGAATCAAAATTTGAAGTTCTTTTTGGAAAACTGGGACGCCATGTCATCCGGACTAAAGAGGACAAGGACAACCCAAGTTGTTATCAGCGCTCAGTTCAGAAGCCTGCATCTCTGATGGTATGGGGTTGCATGAGTGCGTGTGGCATGGGCAGCTTACACATCTGGAAAGGCACCATCAATGCTGAAAGGTATATCCAAGTTCTAGAACAACATATGCTCCCATCCAGACGTCGTCTCTTTCAGGGAAGACCTTGCATTTTCCAACATGACAATGCCAGACCACATACTGCATCAATTACAACATCATGGCTGCGTAGAAGAAGGATCCGGGTACTGAAATGGCCAGCCTGCAGTCCAGATCTATCACCCATAGAAAACATTTGGCACATCATAAAGAGGAAGATGCGACAAAGAAGACCTAAGACAGTTGAGCAACTAGAAGCCTGTATTAGACAAGAATGGGACAACATTCCTATTCCTAAACTTGAGCAACTTGTCTCCTCAGTCCCCAGACGTTTGCAGACTGTTATAAAAAGAAGAGGGGATGCCACACAGTGGTAAACATGGCCTTGTCTCAACTTTTTTGAGATGTGTTGATGCCATGAAATTTAAAATCAACTTATTTTTCCCTTAAAATGATACTTTTTCTTAGTTTAAACATTTGATATGTCATCTATGTTGTATTCTGAATAAAATATTGAAATTTGAAACTTCCACATCATTGCATTCTGTTTTTATTCACAATTTGTACAGTGTCCCAACTTTTTTGGAATCGGGTTTGTACACTAATGAAATGTATGGTGCAAAAATAACAATTAGGTGTGTTTATTTGCATTAGAATGCCTTGAAAATGCCAAAAACATAAGTTGACAGTCAACCAAACCCAACACAATCTACCAAATTAAACATAAACCCTACCATAACAAAAGTCTTATAAAACACAAAGCAATCACAAAACAAACCCAAACCAAAGTATATCAAATGAACTTAAAAACAGAGTCTACCTAACAAAACACATTCTACCAAATCAAACATTAGATTAAAAGAGATTAGAGTTTCAGGAACTATTCCAAAAAAGAGGAATCTTTGAGCTAGATCCTACTGCATGTTCCATTACTTTCTCAAATCACTTTACTGCCCTCTTGTTTGTTTGAGGTTTCCGAGCTGTGGATGAACTGGAGGGAGTGGGAAAGTGTCAGGGAATGGCAGTGGAAGTGGCTGCCTTGGGTGGAATGTGTCAGTATGTCACATTATCTGTGCCCCTGTGGACTATGATGTCATGTCCTATCACTGTACTGGTGTACATTACAGTTTGGAGATGCTCCCAGGGACTGACCCATGCACTTCACAAACACTCTGAGATACAACACTGTCTAGTTATGTACATATCAAACACATTCTATAATTAAATGTGCAGGCGAGTATGGTAAAATGAAATGTGGTAGAGTATGGAACTATCTTGAGAAGCACAACCATTTGTGATGACCAATCAACAAATTCTACTTCATGTAGGACATACTTGAGGAATCTATGTCTGTAATGTCTAGAAATGGGCCAATATTGTGAGGATGACCAATGACTCGAAAGACACCTAAGAAAACACTGTGTTTAAAGCTCCTCTCTCTCTCTCTCACACACACAGAAATATTACCAGAACTCAAATTACTCATCACTCCTCTCTGCCAACTTTGTTTACATTGGGTTGAGCTGTTCACCCTGCTGTTATTACTGTTAACATCATAAAACCCCAATGTTGTATATCACTTGATCCAAAGCTCTCTATGCAAAGCCTGGGCCATTAAGGATGCAGAAACAGTGTGGCCTTTTATATGATTTATCTGAGCAATAAAAAGCAAATTCATCCAGACCTGCCCTAGTGTGGCAGCACAATGGAGTAGACAATGGCTGCCTTGTGTAAAAAGTAGGGAGATAAAGTTCAGATGTTTAGTTTACTCTGAATAATATAAAACAGTAAATATTGAGACAAAGCATTTTCCCCTGTGTCCCATCAGCTGCTTAATATTATAAACAGAGATACAGCAGAAACACGTTCTAAGAATCGCTTTGCTAAAGCCAAAAGAGATGCAACTGGCATGTGCAAATCCCATTTCATCTGAATATGTCAATTTCTATATGAATTTGAAAGATGCTTGAACAACAGGACAAAAGTATTTGAAAGTAAAATAACAAAAAATATATTAAAACATGTTAACCTTATCAAAACTCATCTCCTTTTAGGGTAGACTGAATGGTTACTATAGCAACATAATCTATGGTTATCTTATATAGTTGAAATTTGCCTCTCACCAATGAAGGGAATGGAGTCCAGCGAGTCATCAAGGTTGCTTGAAAAGGAGGTTTTACACTGGTCTCCTAGTTTCCTCATGTGCATTTCGCGTCGGGTATTGTTAGGCAGCCAGCATGTGTTGGAGACTGCAGGTGGTTTAGTCCCTCCCTCTGTCTCATTCACTGCCAGAATGTAGGAAGGGTGGCGGATAGGTTGAGATCCAGACTTCTCCCTCAGAACCACAACTACAGTGGCATTCGGACCCTCGATACCTTCCACCACCTTCTCATTGGGAGGTTGTGGTTCTATGTACATAGGCTGCTGAGGAACTGTTCCGTTACTGGTCAGTATGGGCTGGGATCCACGCTGCTTTGTTCTATTGGGTTTAGTGGTGGCAGAACAAGAAGAAGAGCGACCTCCACGGGCTACCTCTCGGACAGGCTCCTGAAGGCTGTCAGCCCGCCCCCTAGGCTGTAACTGCTTTGCATTGTGGGTCATGTGGTTGGCAGTGAGTGGTGTTCTTTGGTCTTTGATGGGGCCTGTGTTGGAACTACCAGTGATGTGGCCTTGTATTGAGGCCAGGGCAGAAGCTATATAAGAAGCAGCAGCAGTGGAGGGGTCTGAGACATAATTTTTCGCAGGTAGCAGTGAGGGTCTGTTTATGGAAGGTGCAGAGGTGTTACCCAGGCTTTCAGCTCTGGAGGTAAGCAATGAATCCGTACCTCTACTGAAGAGAGGGGTGATAGGCAACCCTGGGTAACTGCCCCCTCGTCTGTCTGGGCTAAAAACACCCTGTGTTCTGTGAGGCACCATGCGCAAGGAAGAAGACTGCCTGCTTGCTCTTGCCTCGTCCCCTCTGTGCATGAGTAACCAATCCTCTGTCTCAGTTCTGCAGCATGCCTGCCTGTCCAACATGGATGTTGCATTTTCATTCTGTCTGCCCAGATAGTCACAAGAATATGCTCTCGGTTTCTGGATACCTGTGGGGGCTGACGGGAGGGCATCTTGGGAAGCACTGCGAGGCCAATTCTGTGCTAGGGCAGTCCGTTCTGCATCACCAAGCCTCTCCTGAGAAACGCTACGCAGAGGCAGCACAGTGGATACCTGATAACTCCGATCATGTGAGGCGCTCCTCCGTCTCTGCTGTGATCCCGAAAAGCCCCGTGAAGGCGTAGCTGTTGTTGACGCACTCTTCTGCTTGCTGTATTCACCTGTACTAGATGGGGATGCAGCTCGCAGACTGTCCAGACGTTCCTGAATAGTTCGGGAGCCATACATGTAGAGCCGTTTGTTGTCAATGTACTCCTTGTAGGTGGTGTAGTTCCTCCAGTCAATATTCTGGTGGGGGGAGCAGGGGGAGGGAGTGGCTGGTGGAGGAGATGGTGTGTAAGGGGTGGGAGAGGTGGCTGATGGGAAGGTTTCTGCTGTTGTGGTTAAGGTATGTCTGTGGGAAGATACAGGCTTCGTGTCTATGGGGGTAGTGTCGGAGAACCCAGTGGGCTCTGCAGTTCTGTTGGGTTTGTGCTGTGATTGTGCTGCCTCAGTTGGAGATGAAGTGACATGGGCTCTGGACCTGTTAAAGCTTGGGTCTGTTGAAGCCGCATTCTGGTTCTCCTCCATCCTGTGGCAGGGACCAGCCCAGGCCACATGTGAAGTTTGATCTGTTGTTTCAGGTGATGCTACCATTGTCCTAAAATTCTCATTAAATACACGCACAACAGTTTGGGTCTTAGGGACCTGAGAGGTTTGAGATGGGATAGGGGAAGATACAGGGATATCAATGCGGCAGCCTATGTCAGGCTTGTGGCATCGATTTGCTCCTTGTCTGGTTCCACATGATGTCTCAGCAGAGCATGATGGCTCTGACACCTGTGCCATGGCCAAGGCATTGGGCTCTATCCGTGGGTAACATATTGGGGGGGGCTCGGGGATGTTCTGGGCATTTCCACTATATGCCTCATTTCCTTTGAGGTATGCATCTTGAGAATAGGCCTGAAAAGAAGGGACATTTTATTAAATATAATGAATGACTAACACTACATGCACTAAACAAATACTGAAATACAATTTTTTTTTATTACAAACATGTTTAATGTTGTATCAAGCGTCAAAAATTTTACTACTTTACTATTTATCTAGTAAATTACAGGGGGCAGGTTGACCCCGATTTCTTTCTCTAAGTTTAAATGCAGCCCAGGAAAAGTGAGAGAGGGGAAAAGGTCAAGTAGCCAGGCTCAAATGCCTTTAACCACATGGAGGGATTAGGTATCAGAGGCTTACCTACCTTTAGCTGAGAAGAGAGAGCAGTGCGCAGACAAGAGGAAAAAGCAAGAGGAGGGCAGCCTTTCACCGAGCACTCTACAGACGTTAGTAGCTGCTCTGTTATCATCTTACAAAGTCAACAGCCAACTAAAATCCTTAAGGTCTAAATACTACACTCTGCTCCGGAAATTACTCCATTTACAATGGGCTCTCTTATCCCAGGTTAATATATAAAGTTATTTCTGCCTCAGCTGTCTCAGTGTGCATATGATAGAGCTCAGGCAATAATGAGAGTATAGACATGATAGCTGGACTTTTGACTCTACACCTGAAGTGTCGAGTTACACAGACATGTCCCTCCCTCTCTCTCTTTCTCTGTCTGCTCCACCCCTTCTATGGAAATAAAGATGACTCACAAGGCAACAAATATTAAGGTGCCTTAAGCCAATGGAATAAATTAGGGGCAAAATGTGTTTTGTGATTGACTAAACATATGCTGTACCCGAGTTTGCAGTTCTTAAGATAGGTAAAGACTGGATTTTAACAAACATTACAGGTACAAAGGGAGATGTAATACACATGCACTTTCATGCAAAGAAACTTAACCACACTAGGGCAAAATTACATAACAGAAGAGAGGGAGCAAGTGACAGGTTTAGCTCCTTCTTACCAGAGCTGTGATATCCCTGGAGAACTGCAGCCGGAAGGTTAGATTGACAGCGGGAAAAACAAAGGAAGAAAGAACAGGAAAAAAGAGCAATGGTGAGAGAAGATGACAAGAGCTCTACAGGTACACCAGAAGCAATCAGCCCCTACTCCAGACAGTGCTGCTGTCATTCTAGTGCAGGATAAAGCACACTATAAATACACACTGCAGCAGAAAGAGAGAGAGGGAGAGACTACTGGAGGGTTGCCAGTCCAACACCAGAGATGAACCAGACAGAGGAGGACACACTTGAGATCAGAGGGGGACAACTGCTGCTCTTTCCAGAGTGATCCTGCAGCTTTCAACCAAGTAAAACTTCCACACACAAACTCACAGTGGCCAACATCTTTCTCTTATGCCTCCTTTCTCTTTCTCTGTGGCTCCTTTCCACCCACATACACTCTTAAAAATAAAGGTTCCAAAAGGGGGTTTTCCCAGCGATAACCATAGAACAATTTTTGGTTCCCCAAAGAACCTTTCAGTGAACAGTTCTTCAAATAACAACTTTTTCTTTACTACTGTAAATAACATTTTGTAATGGAAAGTTTCCATGGATGTCAAAGGTTCTTTATGGAACCATCAATGCCCAAAAAGAATATTATTAAGAGTGAGGTGACTGTCCGCACAATTCTGGTCTATTCAGATGGCAGCTTCAGTTTATTCTTTTCCTGTTGTTTGTATGCTCTTTGGACCTGTTTACACCTGATATTAAGAAGGTGATTCAATTACAAGTGGTCAGCTAAGACTTATTGCTCTCTATACTGGGTAGTAATACAGGTCTCAGATGTGTCTTCTGTGACCACTTCCACAATGGATTTCGAGGGGAGGGTCTAAAAAATGAAATAAATAATAAAACTGCAAAAAAATTATATTCTCATGATTTTCTCAAACAAAAAACTTTGTCTTTTACCTGCTTGTTTCATGATGTCACAGTGTTTCACAGTCAAAACATGTGCTTTGCAAGGTGCTGCTTTGGATCTGATCACCTGCATGCTTTGCATACATTACTTGCCATTCCCTGAAGTCCATTACATATCTTCTGCCTATGATTCCCATGCACACATGGTAATATGATCCTTTTGTCTGCCCCTACACCCATTCTTTGTGTTTTATACATAACTACTAAATCTAGTTTGTCATCAGCATCATCATAAGGCAATTTTAGACTACAGTTTTACGTTGAGTGTTTTAGAGGTTATGTGTAAAAATGACTCACTGTCACAATCCTGCAAATCAGCTCCGGCAATCTGCCAGTTTATGGAGTAATACCTGAAAATTGCCATATATATATATATATATATACACATATATATATATATATATATATATATATATATACAAACACACACACCGATCAGGCATAACATTATGACCTAATATTGTGTTGGTCCCCCTTTGGCTGCTAAAACAGCCCCGACCTGTCGTGGCATGGACTCCACTAGATCCCTGAAGGTGTGCTGTGGTAGATGTTAGCAGCAGATCCTTTAAGTCCTGTAAGTTGCGAGGTGGGGCCTCCATTGATCGGACTTGTTTGTTCAGCACATCCCACAGATGCTCAATTGGATTGAGATCTGGACAATTTGGAGGCCAAGTCAACACCTCAAACTCGTTGTTGTGCTCCTCAAACCATTGCTGAACCATATTTGCTTTGTGGCAGGGCGCATTATCCTGCTGAAAGAGGCCACAGCCACCAGGGAATACCGTTTCCATGAAAGGGTGTACATGGTCTGCAACAATGCTTAGGTAGGTGGTACGTGTCAAAGTAACATCCACATGGATGGCAGGACCCAAGGTTTCCCAGCAGAACATTGCCCAAAGCATCACACTGCCTCCTCCAGCTTGCCTTCTTCCCATAGTGCATCCTGGTGCCATGTGTTCCCCAGGTAAGCGACACACACACACCTGGCCATCCACGTGATGTAAAAGAAAACGTGATTCATCAGACCAGACCACCTTCTTCCATTGCTCCGTGGTCCAGTTCTGATGCTCACGTGCCCACTGTTGCCGCTTTCGGCGGTGGACAGGGGTCGGCATGGGCACCCTGACTGGTCTGCGGCTATACAGCCCCATACACAACAAACTGCGATGCGCTGTGTATTCTGAAACCTTTCTATCAGAACCAACATTAACTTTTTGAGCAATTTGAGCTACAGTAGCTTGTCTGTTTGATCGGACCACACGGGCCAGCCTTCGCTTCCCACGTGCATCAATGAGCCTTGGCCCATGACCCTGTCGCTGGTTCACCACTGTTCCTTCCTTGGAGCACTTTTGATAGATACTGACCACTGCAGACCGGGAACGCCCCACAAGAGCTGCAGTTTTGGCGATGATCTGACCCAGTCGTCTAGCCATCACAATTTGGCCCTTGTCAGACTCGCTCAAATCCTTACGCTTGCTAATTTTTCCTGCTTCTAACACATCAACTTTGAGCACAAATTGTTCACTTGCTGCCTAATATATCCCACCCACTAACAGGTGCCGTGATGAAGAGATAATCAGTGTTATTCACTTCACCTGTCATGAATGCCTGACAGGTGTATATGTTATCCCTGATTGGTGTATATATATATATATATATATATATGACTAATAATATTATCCATATATATAACTAATAATAATATCTAAAAGTAACAATCATAAAATTGTTCAATCTAATACAACTTTGTGTGTGATATGATATCTATCTCTACTGGAATCAATTGTGAGATCCCATGAGGAGTGCTTCAAATCCGTCATTTATGAGGAACATAGCTGCCTTAAAGGGAAGATGCCTATGCAGACAGTAGAAGACAGTAGGTTTTGGAAGAGAATTTGTTACTAGAACTGCTTCCTGTTAGCTGAAATAACAAGCATGGGTGTCATTCCTAAGTCTTAAACTCCACACTGGATGGACTCAATACTGTCATATCACAAAGTGCTCGAGAGATCCACAGTGGAATATGATTTAATGTGGCTGGCATGTAACAGTCTGAGATTTGGAGTTCTGTCTGGAATGTGCTCAGATACGGGGGTGGCATTACGTCCCTAGTTCTAAGGAAAACCTCATTATAGCTGAATTCAAAATAAGCACACACACACACAGGCGCCATCACGCTTCTCTGCTCCGCTGGATCACTGAACTCTGCCTGGAAGAGCATCTTCACCGAACAAACTGGTGCCATCTGTCTCCACTGCTCTGCTTAACTTCCAACAATTCCTTTTGCTTAAGTAATTTCATCCATTCTCCATCCAGAAACTTAAAAAGCCTCAGATCGTTTGACCACAACACACACATACCAATAATTCAATGTTAAACTTGAAAGGACATTACTGCCCACAAAAAAAATAAGAAATAAGAGTGCGAATGAGGGAACTTGAATTTTCACTGAGAAAAAATTAACTGACCAAAGTTAACTAGCCAATACAAGGGCGAGAGAAAGCCTGAAGATTAATCTTTTTTTGCTCAAGAAATTAAGATTTTTTGTGTGTATGACAAGTAAACCCATGAGAAATAAAAACCTACCAGCTGTAAAATGTCTTCATCTTTTGGCATCACGCAGAGCTCCAGAGATGTGTCACTGCAAAGAAACATTTAAAAAAATCTAAAATGAAATATCTCAGACGAAGTCATGAATACAGTCACGAGTACAGTGTTTTTATGATATTCAAAAACAAGGAAGGACTGCTAGCTGTGTTTATACCAAATAAAATTACGCAATAAAGAGCACATTCATTAAACTTTCTCAAGGATTAAGAGATTTAACAGGAAGACTTAGCAGGAACAGATAATCAACTCACAAAATGAGCAAAAAGGGAGCATATGGATAGCAGAGAAGCAATTATTCCTGGATTAAGTATCATATCATATCATATAAAATCAAATTTAGGATAAAATCAAAATCTACAACTAGTTAGCAAGTCAGATCCTTAACCATGAGGCTACGTCACCCCTCAGGGGCTGGAAAAAGCAGTGTAAGTTGCAACATTACCTGTTCTGAATAAGTGCGATTACTTGGGAATACGTCTTTCCGATGATGCTTTCTCCGTTGACTTTTACAATGCGATCCCCTGTGGGAAGGAGAAACAGGAAAAGAACCAGATGCTATAGTTCAGTTATGTAAAAAGACGTTTTTAAAAAACGTGCTTTGAAATCTAAATGCAGGCTTATAAAATCTTTAATGAACCTGTGAGGAACTGATGATCCACATGATGCCGTGGTAATTTTTTGTTTTTACAGATTTGGACGGGAATTCAGAACCAGGGAGTGTATGTTTTTTCAGATTTGTTGACCGATGTGTACTGAAGATGAGATTCACAGGAAAACAGTCAAAGTGGGCCAGCAGCGAGATATTGTGGATAATTGTGGGAACATGTGTTTTGGAACCTCCCAAAAGTCTGTCCACTGAGACCAACATAGTAATAACTTCTCAATGTGTCTTTGGGTCCAGACTGATCACACTTACGTAACACTTCAGCTGCTTATGAAGAAGACCTGCCAATTAATTTCGGATGCTGGCTGATGCTATGACCTCTTGCCTGGTTTACCTCCAACTGTTCAGTAGTGATGCCTTCATGTATCAGTGAGCCCAGATTTATGTCTTAAGGGGGCTGACAAGCAGGATGTGTGGTCTATCTGTACTATTTTTATATTTGCTAGTGTACATATGTGTCAGATGGATGTATTTGGATGTTGCATTTTTAAAGTGCCCTATTATGCTATTTTAAAGGTTCCTAATTTAGTTTTGGAGGTCTCCTACAATAGGTTTACATGCATCTAAGGTCAAAAAGTAATATACATAATATAACATAAATTGCAGCATCACCTCTTTTCTCATTGTGTCTGAAACGGTTCGATGAAGGATTCGGTCTCTCTAAACCCTTCCTTTCTTAGAGCCTACTCTGCTCTGATTGGTCAAATGGCCTAGTCTGTTGTGATCTACCGCTTACAGCACATGTCAGAAACAAAATGCCCATTACTATATCTGTATTTTAGTTCCGGAGGCTTCCTCAGCACTTGCATCACAGTGATACGAACAGTAACAATGTCCTCATCCTTTGGGAGTGCATGCAAAGTGGATTTGCTTTCATAGCACAGAAAACAGCATCTTCTCGACAAGTCGAAAACACAAAGCAAACTACTCCAGTCCTCAGCTACAACTACGGGTCATAGTATACGTTGTTCATGGGCAGCCAATGAAGACTATAGGCTGCCATTATGCAAATTTGTTACAAACCTTTGTAGGTTCGAGCAGGATATAAGGCTGGAATTACTGACGACTCGTTTCAGGCAGTTCTTTTTGGGAGACAATAACCTTTAATCTTTGAAACTTTAAACTAGGGATGCTCCGATCCATCCTTTTCGCCTCCGATACCAATTCCGATACCTGGGATTCAGGCCTATACTGAGTACCGATCCGATATTAAAATAATAATAAAAAAAAGTGCTGAATTACCTAATAAACTGTATGCCTCATTGTGTGGAAGAGACTGGGATCATTCTTTTGTGCAAGGCATCAGGCTTGACTTAAACATTACTTTCCTAACTTTGTAAAAATAATTGTGTACCGGTACAACAACTGTAAACAAACCAATAGCTTCACTAACTTCATTAGTAGACATTCAAAATAAACTGGCTGACTCCTTCATTCATGACTCATGACTTTGTCATGTATGACTCATACGTCCATGAAAAACAGGTAAATTTTTATATACAAGTATAATAATAGGAACACTGAATCATCTTGGAGAGAATTTCATCATGTTGACTGTAGTTAACGATCGTGACACGCAGTTTGAATTCTGAATAGAGAATGATTGACAGCCACAGTGGAGGGAAGCATTCACGTGAACTTGAATTTAACGACTTAAATATTCATCTGTACCTCACAATAAACTATGGAAAAGCTTCAGAACACTTGGAATATAGTGCACAAAAACTTTATGGTGCTTTTTAATGTTTTTGTGCCTTTTATGGGGCTTAACAATAACACAGAATAGTATGCACAATATCGGATTTGGATCTGCCTGGTCTGGCCGATATCTGATCCAGCAAAAATGGCAGTATCGGAGCCGACACCCGATCTGAGTATCGGATCGGCGAATCCCTACTTTAAACAGACCGTTTACATTCACAGTTATATTACACACCAAAAAAAAAAAGCATTATAGGGGCACTTTAAGATGGTATAATAGTTAAATAATTTCAACAAAATCTCACCTGGTGTACAACTCACCAATGTTAGTTTTAAAACAATGGATTAGGGGTGTCGCAATATACCAGTATTGACGATAACTATGATATTTAAAAAAATATATATACAGTATATATATTGATATCATCTTAATGCTACACATACATTCATATCACAAATAATCCAGCAACTATCTGGTTGACACTCCAGCATACAGTAGTTAGAGGCGGTAGTGCATAGGGTTGGGTATTATTTGAATTTTAACAGTTCCGATTCCGATTTTTATTGATTCCTAATTTTGATTCCAATAAGGTAAAAAAAGAGATATATCATTCATATTTATTCTAAGTCTTATTGCAAAACATTTCATTGTAGCTGAATATCATGAACAAAAATCAACAGGCTAAAGAACACTACAGGGGACTTTTGCCTATGGTTTAAAAATACCATAGCAAAAACAACTAGCCTAACTAATATAAATTTCAAGCATTATTAAAGACAAGTAAACACTCAGTAATTAAAAAAGAACAAATGAAAAATTGGCAATCGCACAAATAAATACAACTGAACAAAGATTTTCAGGTATTCATGTACAGAAATTGTAATCAAATGTAAAATAACACTGCACTTTATAAATACTAAGCGAAAATGTATACATTCAGTCAAGAACAGCGAGTACATTTTCTCTTCGTCTTTTGTTGTTTGATTAACGATATTATAGAGACGCCAGCAGGAATATTAGGCTGCTGTCACTTTAAGAGCTGCACGGATCCAATATACTGTTCCACATGCGTTTTCTTTGTCGACTGTTTACGTTCACTTAAGACATAACTGACTGTATTTACTTTACAAGTATATTTTGTCATATTTTTATGTGTATTTGTCCGTTCAAGTACAAAAAGAAACGGAAGAGAACTCAGTATCGCGCACTATACAGTATGAGAGGCAGCTTTCTGTGTGCACGCCGTTTTGCATGTGTGCACAGCACAGAAAACAGCGTGTGGGTCTTCTTGCGCTTGAATGGTTTAAAATCACATTAAAATCACTTTTTCTGTGAACACACTTTGGATGGGTGTGCAGCACAGAAAACAGCATGTGAGTCTTCTTGGGCTTCAATGGTTTGAAATCACATTAAAATCATTTTCTGTGAACACACTTTGGATGGGTGTGCAGCACAGAAAAGTCTTCTTGCGCTTGAATGGTTTAAAATCATATTAAAATGCACACAAAAGAATGGATAAGAGGAATCGACATTTTAATTTTAGGTGTCTGATTCCTGACCTTAAGTTTCCGATTCCAGAATTGTAATCGATTTTCGATTCCCAACCCTAGTAGTCTATTCCCTAGAATTTCTATAGATATTGTGATAATATCGTTATTGTGAATTCTTTTGGCCACGATAATCGTCTAGTGAAAATCTGATATCGTGATAGCCCTACAACGGACCAATCAGAACGATCTGGAGGAGGGACAACTGAGTGTCTGCTACAATGTCTTAAACTGTAATTCATCAATATACTAATTTTGAATAACGGACATCAAGTATGGGCATTTAAATACAGTGGGGAGAACAAGTATTTGATACACTGCCGATTTTGCAGGTTTGCCCATTTACAAAGCATGTAGAAGTCTGTAATTTTTATCATAGGTACACTTCAACTGTGAGAGACGGAATCTAAAACAAAAATCCAGAAAATCACATTGTATGATTTTTAAATAATTAATTTGCATTTTATTGCATGACATAAGTATTTGATCACCTACCAACCAGTAAGAATTCCGGCTCTCACAGACCTGTTAGTTTTTCTTTAAGAAGCCCTCCTGTTCTCCACTTATTACCTGTATTAACTGCACCTGTTTGAACTCGTTACCTGTATAAAAGACACCTGTCCACACACTCAATCAAACAGACTCCAACCTCTCCACAATGGCCAAGACCAGAGAGCTGTGTAAGGACATCAGGGATAAAATTGTAGACCTGCACAAGGCTGGGATGGGCTACAGGACAATAGGCAAGCAGCTTGGTGAGAAGGCAACAACTGTTGGCGCAATTATTAGAAAATGGAAGAAGTTCAAGATGACGGTCAATCTCCCTCGGTCTGGGGCACCATGCAAGATCTCACCTCGTGGGGCATCAATGATCATGAGGAAGGTGAGGGATCAGCCCAGAACTACACGGCAGGACCTGGTCAATGACCTGAAGAGAGCTGGGACCACAGTCTCAAAGAAAACCATTAGTAACACACTACGCCGTCATGGATTAAAATCCTGCAGCGCACGCAAGGTCCTCCTGCTCAAGCCAGCGCATGTCCAGGCCCGTCTGAAGTTTGCCAATGACCATCTGGATGATCCAGAGGAGGAATGGGAGAAGGTCATGTGGTCTGATGAGACAAAAATAGAGCTTTTTGGTCTAAACTCCACTCGCCGTGTTTGGAGGAAGAAGAAGGATGAGTACAACCCCAAGAACACCATCCCAACCGTGAAGCATGGAGGTGGAAACATCATTCTTTGGGGATGCTTTTCTGCACAGAAGACAGGACGACTGCACCGTATTGAGGGGAGGATGGATGGGGCCATGTATCGCGAGATCTTGGCCAACAACCTCCTTCCCTCAGTAAGAGCATTGAAGATGGGTCGTGGCCGGGTCTTCCAGCATGACAACGACCCGAAACACACAGCCAGGGCAACTAAGTAAGGCTCCGTAAGAAGCATCTCAAGGTCCTGGAGTGGCCTAGCCAGTCTCCAGACCTGAACCCAATAGAAAATCTTTGGAGGGAGCTGAAAGTCCGTATTTCCCAGCGACAGCCCCGAAACCTGAAGGATCTGGATAAGGTCTGTATAGAGGAGTGGGCCAAAATCCCTGCTGCAGTGTGTGCAAACCTGGTCAAGAACTACAGGAAACGTATGATCTCTGTAATTGCAAACAAAGGTTTCTGTACCAAATATTAAGTTCTGCTTTTCTGATGTATCAAATACTTATGTCATGCAATAAAATGCAAATTAATTACTTAAAAATCATACAATGTGATTTTCTGGATTTTTGTTTTAGATTCCGTCACTCACAGTTGAAGAGTACCTATGATAAAAATGACAGACTTCTACATGCTTTGTAAGTGGGCAAACCTGCAAAATCGGCAGTGTATCAAATACTTGTTCTCCCCACTGTATGTCTCGAGACTTCTGCATTCTACTTCAATACCTGTACAAGAACCAGTACCTGTGCAGAGTCCAGCTCCGTGTGCGGGGCCGCCCTCTTTCACCTGCTTGACAAAGATGGTGTCCATCGGCTCCAGTCTGTTCCGCTGTCTCCCTGATGGCATGAGACAAGGGAGCAAGTCACTTGAGAGTCATCAAAAACAAAATGTAAGCAGGGAAATTTTTCCATGTTGTCACACATCAAAAAAGAATATCTTTGTCAAGCCTTGGTCATGTCTTTTTCTCTTTAATTTTCCAAATGAAATAGTAATGTCTCACAGTACTTTTCAGACTTATATTTTGCACAACGAGACAGCACGTTAATCTACTGTGCTCTAGTCATGCTCACTGAATCTTCTGTGGCAATCTCTCATACTCTGATCTGAGTACAGCATAAGATAATATAAAATATGCGCATGCCTACGTGTGGGTGTGTGTGTATGCACATATTTGACGGGGTTAGATCATGCTGACAGCCACATACCTGTTGGGATACAGATACACTAAGAGGAAAGTATGTGTGCTGTCTGAAGCACTGCAGCTACAAATGACCCTTTCTGTAATGCATAGAGCTGAATAAACATCCATATTGCGTAGACACTGACCTGCTAACTCGTCCATTACTTTTTGGACATTTTGTCAACTTGTAAAAAAAGAATCATACTCCACAATACATAGAAACTGCAAAGCCTTTGAAAAAGTGCATCATCTCTGGGACAACTGCGACAAAGCCACATTCTGAATTATTAGCTTGCATAGACCAACAAGGAATCTGCACGTTTTCAGCATTTTCTGTGCTGGAAGAAAATCTGTAGAATTCTGTGGAATGTAGGGCTGCATGATTTGGGTGGGAAAAAAAATCCATTTGCGATTTTTCTGATAAAAATTATTATTGTGATTGAAAAATTTCCAGGTTGTATGTGCTTGTTTGTGATTATCAATATGGGTATATAATAATAATGATACTAATCAATAAAAATGATAAAAACAAAATAAGAAATATTACTATTATTTCACTGTAAAATAAAAAAGGTATTTAAGAAAAATATCCTTTATTTTACATTACATCTGTAAAATTACAATATTAATATTTATTTTGGCTTTTAATTTGACAGAACTCATACTTTTATTTTGATGGAAAACCACAGGGAGTCACTATGAAATCAAAATAATAGTGATGTATTTATTATAAATCATTTATCCATTCACATCATCATTATTATTTTTTAATTCATGTGCCCTCATAATCTTATTCAAAATAACTTCCCCTCCCTCTTGCAGTGACTTCTCTTCTCTTCTCTTCTCTTCTCTTCTCTTCTCTTCTCTTCTCTTCTCTTCTCTTCTCTTCTCTTCTCTTCTCTTCTCTGATGAAGTGTTTAGAAGCCGTTTCACTCGGATAAACATCACAATAGGGAACAAAAGACTATCACAACTTCCGTTTCACACTTTTGTTGTTGTTGTTGATAATTAATTGTGCAGCCCTAGTGGAATATGTTTAACAGAGCTGACTAACCGAATGCACAAAAAACAAACACCAAAGGGGTAAGAGATGTGCAACTTTGCAAATATCTGCTGTTCAAATTCTGCAGACACCTATGGTGGCAGATTATGTGCTGACTGTAGAGTTTGGGACCAGAAAAAATCCACACCAACACAGAAAAGTCCACTGCAGAAACAAACACATTCACTAATCACTCAAAATCACTGATGCAAACAGATACATCTTACTTGTGCTTGCACTAACATAGAAACACGGAAAAGCAGTGTTTACACTGATGTGTGGTGTCATGCTCCCTCTACAAGCACATGAGGTATTGCAGATTTTCACCATGTACTGAATGATGTAATAGTTTACTGACCACATAACATACTGAGCATGCTCTGGTTCTGACATACATCTGAGCGTGTGTGTGTATGTACATGCATTAGTTTCTGACTAAATTTTTTTTCTAGTTTTTGAATTCTACAAAATGTATGTTTAAGTGTCAAGTCAAATCAATTGTATTTATATAGCACTTTATAAAATACAGATTTCATTTTTCAGCAGCTGTGAGTGTGAGCTTTTCAGGAATCAGTAGTTTTCAAGTAAGCAGCTCAACAGAACTTCATTCAGTCTAAGTGAATGAAGTGCTACTGCTACAATAGTTTCAGTCAGCTTCAAAAGTCAGTATGCCCCTGATGAGCAAGACAAAAGTAACAGTTGCAAGGAACCAAAAGATGCACTTGCAGATAATATAATATTAATGAAAGAAAGGGCCACTTAAGTGTACTTAAAGAGTACACTTTTATGACTATAAGTATACTTCTAAAAGGTGCACTTTGTAATAATGTCAAATTAAGTTTTATTTAAAGTCAATTTTAAATAATTGTGTTTTAATAATCTTTTGTCATGCTTTAAAGAAGTACACTTATTTTGACGTGCAGACTAACATACTAAAGCACAAGCATTTGGTTATTTTGTACCATAAATGCTCGGCAGTACATTTTAACCATATTTCAAAGACAATAGAAATAATTATGAAATTACATATAACAATGTATTCAAGTCCTACTTTAGTGACGTTTATACACTTTTTGGAAATATGCTAAGTGTACTTCTTTTCACAGTGGTTTGCGCTATGTGTCAATACTTTTTACTTTGAAAAGCTCAGAGGACAAAAAGTAGGATTCCTTCAGCCTTAAAGGGACAGTTCACCCCAAAATGAAAATTTACTCACCCTCAAGTTATTCCAAGCCTGTATGAACTTCTTTCTTTTGTTAAACAAAAGAAGATATTTTGAAAAATGTCTGTTACCAAACAGTGGATGGGCCCCATTAACTTCCATAGCATTTTTCCCCTATGGAAGTCAATGGGGTCCGTCGACTCTTTGGTTACCCATATTCTTCAATATATTATTTTGTGTTCAGCAGAAGAAAGAAATTCATACAGGTTTGGAATAACTTGAGGGTGACTATACGATGACAGAATTTTCATTTTTGGGTGAACTATCCCTTTAAGAGATGCACATTTAATAGTAATTATTTTTATCTAAGAATAATAATACTAATAAAATAATAATAAATAAAAAATGCCTTTTTTTTTACTGAGTAGCCCTGGTTTGCCCAGTACTGAACATTGATCCATATCCTGTAGAGGGCAGTAATTCATATGATGAACTGAGGGCTGTAGTAATGGGATACTATATCAGTGGCTCAGTACCAGACCAGGAGGTTAATATTTTATCCCATTACATATGAATTGTGATCCAATCTGATTACTATTGGCATCTCTTAAGAGGCTTTGTTTAATATGATATGGCTCATCCTCATCTATCGAATCAGGCTGCCAAGACTAGACTTTTAATGGCTGTGCTTTACTGAGAGGTGAATGCTTCAAAGGATGTCCCACTGATACAGTTACACTATTACAGCCATCGACTAATGGGATGTGGACATCAATCACAATATCGGTGTAATGGTCATTTCAAAGGTACTTAAACCTGCAACACTGCAAACTTGGAATATGCAGTTGTATGTAGGGCTGCGTGGTATATCGAGTTTGTACGATATATCGATATATTTTTTAGAAACGATATGGAATGAGGCAATACCGTTTATAACGATATACAGTAGATTGATACGAGCGCATTTGAAAAATAGCAGAGTACGCAGAGTAAGCTAATGCAGGGAAAATGCATGATACAACATGAACTTTATATAAAGGGCTTCAAAATAACTGGTAAGATATAGTTAACGCGTATAGTTTAAAGCTCTGAGAGATAGGCTACTTGTGCTGACAGACAGATAAATACTTGCGGTGTTTAATGCGTTTGAAATGTGGTGCTTTCCTCAGTGCATAACTTACATTTCACAGGTATATTCTCCATCTGTAAATGTTAGAAAGTCATGCAAATATGTCCATTTTACTGTCCGGAGAGGATGAGCCTACTGCAAGTGAATCTCCGCTAAAATTCAGGCTTCAGTGAATGAGCGCCGCCGCGTGCATGCGCGGCAAACAGACGGAGCGCAATAGAATAGGAACGCAATAATTCTGACTAAAATATACATATTTTTAAAATATTTGTTGTTGGACAATAAATGTGCCATATGTGGAATTTTAAACCTAGTATATTTTTATGAAAGTGACCATTATAATGGGGTAATCAAATATAGGCTAATATGCTTTTGTTTTTATTTTCATTTTTAGTTTAGTGAATTATTAATTTTGTTTTTAGATTGTAATGTTACAATGTTAGAATGTAATGTGATTTTAACCCCCTTTTTGCACATAATATATTGCATAGCCTACATTACATTCACTGTATTTGTTTATAGCCGTCAATATCAACATTGTTTTTAGGACATCATTGGGCAGGATGTGAAATAAAATTAATTATTATTAAAATAAATACAGATTTTTTTTATCCAAATAGAAAAACGTAGAAAATACCGGGATATATACCGTGTATCGCCATTCAACCAAAAAATACAGAGATATGATTTTTTGGCCATATCACCCAGCCATAGTTGTATGTACTACATTAATGTTCTTTTTTGTCATTTCTGGAGCTTGACAGCCAGTTCCTCATTCACTTTTATTGTATGGTAAAGATCAACAACATGAAGGTGAATTCATTTTAAAGTTTAAAACACAGTATTAAAGTGTCTTTTCAGAGTTCAGAGTATAATGGCTGTAACTCTAGTCTGATCTGAATGTGTCCACATGTGCCATGATGTTTCACACTAGCTGGTGTGCCAAATTCTCTGCTGTCCCTCGGGTGACTCATTCAAACATGCTTTTCTTCAACACATCAATAGAGGGCAGAGGAGGGCATGCTGAAAACCGTCTTTGTGTGGACAGGTTTGTGTAGACCCCCCAGCGTCTAGAATATCTTTTGTTAGTCTGTGTGAGTGTGTATGGACTTAATAAGGAATAAGGAACAATGCTCCCACAACAAACACACTGCTTTTACTGGTCATTTGCACAGTATAAAACTAAAAGCCCCAAAGTGCAGTTCATGTGCCAGTGTTCTCGTCTACAGGGCTCTTTCTTCTTTCAGCATGAGGTGTATACAGTAAATTACTGATGTTTTTAGCCTCAACCACACTCACCCTCAAAACCCAGCAGTGTCAACATACAATATGACTTATTTTGAGATATCTAAGTTTAATCTGCTGTAGGCAATCTGCACCTGCACCGCAAACTGTGTAGAATGATTGTCAGGGAGTTTTTGGGTACACAGTGCTCTCGGGTTTGTGGAGAAAATGAGTTCAACCCAAAACCAGGCTCTGTGGGAACTGCCTGAATCACTTGATTTACACAAGTATACCCAACTCTGCTCTACTGTACATGGACCCCGATATACTCACAGTGAAGTTCTTCTTCATTCTTAGCTTGGGGTAAAAAACCAAAAAAAAAACCTAAGCAACGATATACAGTATTAGATTCCAAAACACCTTTGTTTTGGCCTGATTTTGTTCTAAATGACAATCACACACACATTCGTTCTTCGATTTTGCTTAAAGTACACTAGCGTTCAAAAGTTTGTTGTTCACCAAGGCTGCATTTATTAAATACAGTAAAAACAGCAATATTGTGAAATATTACATTTTAAAATAACTGTTCTTACTGTTATCCATGTGGTATCACTTTATTTTACAGTCCTGTTCCCCATGTACACACAAACACACACACACACACACAAATATATGCTAGTGAAGAAGCCAGTAATTATATAATCAAAATACACAGTATATACACTCACCTAAAGGATTATTAGGAACACCATACTAATACTGTGTTTGACCCCCTTTCGCCTTCAGAACTGCCTTAATTCTACGTGGCATTGATTCAACAAGGTGCTGAAAGCATTCTTTAGAAATGTTGGCCCATATTGATAGGATAGCATCTTGCAGTTGATGGAGATTTGTGGGATGCACATCCAGGGCACGAAGCTCCCGTTCCACCACATCCCAAAGATGCTCTATTGGGTTGAGATCTGGTGACTGTGGGGGCCATTTTAGTACAGTGAACTCATTGTCATGTTCAAGAAACCAATTTGAAATGATTCGAGCTTTGTGACATGGTGCATTATCCTGCTGGAAGTAGCCATCAGAGGATGGGTACATGGTGGTCATAAAGGGATGGACATGGTCAGAAACAATGCTCAGGTAGGCCGTGGCATTTAAACGATGCCCAATTGGCACTAAGGGGCCTAAAGTGTGCCAAGAAAACATCCCCCACACCATTACACCACCACCACCAGCCTGCACAGTGGTAACAAGGCATGATGGATCCATGTTCTCATTCTGTTTACGCCAAATTCTGACTCTACCATCTGAATGTCTCAACAGAAATCGAGACTCATCAGACCAGGCAACATTTTTCCAGTCTTCAACTGTCCAATTTTGGTGAGCTCGTGCAAACTGTAGCCTCTTTTTCCTATTTGTAGTGGAGATGAGTGGTACCCAGTGGGGTCTTCTGCTGTTGTAGCCCATCCGCCTCAAGGTTGTGCGTGTTGTGGCTTCACAAATGCTTTGCTGCATACCTCGGTTGTAACAAGTGGTTATTTCAGTCAAAGTTGCTCTTCTATCAGCTTGAATCACTCGGCCCATTCTCCTCTGACCTCTAGCATCAACAAGGCATTTTCACCCACAGGACTGCCGCATACTGGATGTTTTTCCCTTTTCACACCATTCTTTGTAAACTCTAGAAATGGTTGTGCGTGAAAATCCCAGTAACTGAGCAGATTGTGAAATACTCAGACCGGCCCGTCTGGCACCAACAACCATGCCACACTCAAAATTTGCTTAAATCACCTTTCTTTCCCATTCTGACATTCAGTTTGGAGTTCAGGAGATTGTCTTGACCAGGACCACACCCCTAAATGCATTGAAGCAACTGCCATGTGATTGGTTGATTAGATAATTGCATTAATGAGAAATTGAACAGGTGTTCCTAATAATCCTTTAGGTGAGTGTATATCCTGAAATGTGTGTATGTGTATATGTATATATATATATATATATATATATATATACATACACACATGTACACACACACACATTTCAGGATTTTGATGAACAGTAAGTTCAAAAGAACATTTATTTGAAATAAAAATCTTTTGTCATTTTATAAATGTCTTTACTGTCACTTTTAAACAATTTAATGCATCCTTGGTGAATAAAAGCATTCATTTATTTTCTTTTTTTTAAACTTACTTACCCTAAACATTTAAAAAGTAGTGAATCACGGAACCACTAAATATTAAGCAGCACAACTATAATAAACTGTAACAATCGATAATAATCAGAAATGTTTCTTGAGCAGCAAATAAGCATATTGCAATAATTTCTGAAGGATCATGTGACACTGAAGACTAGAGTAAAAATTCAGCTCAGGAATAAATGGCATTTTAAAATATAGTAAAATAAAAAACAGTTATTTTAAATTACAGTGGGGAGAAGAAGTATTTGATACACTGCCGATTTTGCAGGTTTGCCCACTTACAAAGCATGTAGAAGTCTGTAATTTTTATCATAGGTACTCTTCAACTGTGAGAGACGGAATCTAAAACAAAAATCCAGAAAATCACATTGTATGATTTTTTAAATCATTAATTTGTATTTTATTGCATGACATAAGTATTTGATCACCTACCAACCAGTAAGAATTCCGGCTCTTACAGACCTGTTCGTTTTTCTTTAAGAAGCCCTCCTGTTCTGCACTCATTACCTGTATTAACTGCACCTGTTTGAACTCGTTACCTGTATAAAAGACACCTGTCCACACACTCAATCAAACAGACTCCAACCTCTCCACAATGGCCAAGACCAGAGAGCTGTGTAAGGACATCAGGGATAAAATTGTAGACCTGCACAAGGCTGGGATGGGCTACAAGACAATAGGCAAGCAGCTTGGTGAGAAGGCAACAACTGTTGGCGCAATTATTAGAAAATGGAAGAAGTTCAAGATGACGGTCAATCTTCCTCGGTCTGGGGCACCATGCAAGATCTCACCTCGTGGGGCATCAATGATCATGAGGAAGGTGAGGGATCAGCCCAGAACTACACGGCAGGACCTGGTCAATAACCTGAAGAGAGCTGGGACCACAGTCTCAAAGAAAACCATTAGTAACACACTATGCCGTCATGGATTAAAATCCTGCAGCGCACGCAAGGTCCCCCTTCTCAAGCCAGCGCATGTCCAGGCCCGTCTGAAGTTTGCCAATGACCATCTGGATGATCCAGAGGAGGAATGGGAGAAGGTCATGTGGTCTGATGAGACAAAAATAGAGCTTTTTGGTCTAAACTCCACTCGCCGTGTTTGGAGGAAGAAGAAGGATGAGTACAACCCCAAGAACACCATCCCAACCGTGAAGCATGGAGGTGGAAACATCATTCTTTGGGGATGCTTTTCTGCAAAGGGGACAGGACGACTGCACCGTATTGAGGGGAGGATGGATGGGGCCATGTATCGTGAGATCTTGGCCAACAACCTCCTTCCCTCAGTAAGAGCATTGAAGATGGGTTGTGGCTGGGTCTTCCAGCATGACAACGACCTGAAACACACAGCCATGGCAACTAAGGAGTGGCTCTGTAAGAAGCATCTCAAGGTCCTGGAGTGGCCTAGCCAGTCTCCAGACCTGAACCCATTAGAAAATCTTTGGAGGGAGCTGAAAGTCCGTATTGCCCAGCGACAGCCCCGAAACCTGAAGGATCTGGAGAAGGTCTGTATGGAGGAGTGGGCCAAAATCCCTGCTGCAGTGTGTGCAAACCTGGTCAAGAACTACAGGAAACGTATGATCTCTGTAATTGCAAACAAAGGTTTCTGTACCAAATATTAAGTTCTGCTTTTCTGATGTATCAAATACTTATGTCATGCAATAAAATGCAAATTAATTACTTAAAAATCATACAATGTGATTTTCTGGATTTTTGTTTTAGATTCCGTCACTCACAGTTGAAGTGTACTATGTGTACCTATGATAAAAATTACAGACTTCTACATGCTTTGTAAGTGGGAAAACCTGCAAAATCGGCAGTGTATCAAATACTTGTTCTCCCCACTGTGCATCCCTTAATCCTACCCAATACCCAAACTAGTATTAATAAGCAGTAATTATGAGTTTATTGAGGCAAAATTTGTAGTTAATAGTTAGGTAATAGTGAGAAAAAAATCTATAATTATTCCAAACGTTGACCGGTAGTGACCGGGGCCTTTAGCCTGAGACAATCAGTGAAAGAACTTTTGCATACAAAAATGGTAAAATCTTTATAATATCCCCATCTCCAATTTGATTGGCTGATTGCACAAATTTGTAATCTGGTTGATACAATGAGCTGTGCCAAACTCTGCTCTATATTCTTTTCTCAAGCATTTTCCACTCTCTCTATTTGACCTAATCTTTCCTCCGTCTTTTTTCCGTCTCTGTGTGTGTTATTTTGGCTAAAGTCTCTCGTGCGCAGCTGGCCCTCCTGTTGTTTTGTGTTGGATAATGTTGTTTGGCAGTGGTTGGGAGGACGCCCATTCCCTTGATTCCCCTCAACATTACACAGCAGGGCCAAATTCCTGCACAACACAGCACTGACTCTTTCTTTCTGTCTCTCACTCTCAGAGGAGGGAGAGAGGGAATGAATAAGGAACTGGACTTGGTATGCTGCACAAGTGTAAAATAAAGACATGAATGCCTATCTTTCATCTGACTGACAGAAACTCTTGTGAACAGAAAACTACTTTGCAAACCATTATAGTATTATGACAGTGCAGAGAAAACTCTGATGATCCATGAATTTATATGACATGGAAGTAACTATTTAAAATGTAATTCTCTATTTGTTTCATATATATTCTAAATGGCAAGTAATTTGATTTGAAATCCAGTATAAATACTGTACCAAGCCAAAAGATCAGTGACCTAATCTGTGTTCTTACCCCTCATCACTCTGAGCTGTCACTCATGTCTGTTGCCTACAAACCACTCCTCACACATTTCACATCTCAATAAGAAAGCTGCACAAGCTGCCACCTCCATTTAAAACAAAACATCTGGGTAATACAACAAACCATTACAGAGATCACTGTAGTGACCAGTCATGTCTGGCATTGGCTTTACTGTTTTTCCAATGGTAATACCAATATCTAGAGAGCATGCTGATAGACAGATATATAGGCAAATGTTTGGCTATTTTGACATTATCTGCATTTTTTTCACATTTCACATGGTTAAATAAAATAGTTCAATATTTAAAGGTAATGTGTTTCGTGAAAATGTTCTGGTAATATACTACTGAAATTTTGGTATTGTGACAACAATAGAACACAGCATCTAACAATAAACATTTTAGTAGTATGTTACATTTTTGTCATATTACAATGCACATTTAATTCAGCAAGAGTCAACAGAAATCATTTTGAATATAAAAATGTTAGACCTATTGCACATCTTTAATCTAATATAGAATGTTTTAAATGGATAGCTCACCCAAAAATTAACTGGCTGACTTCTTCGCTGTCAGTCGGAAACTCTGTATCTCCATATTTCGTTTTTTTTTTCATAAATCATTACTATTGGTCACTCTTTATATCTGTATGTGGGTTTTGCAAATATTTAACCAATGAAAAGTGTTAAAAAGAGCTTATGACTAAACCTCGTAACTCCTTGGTAAAGCCTCATAACTCCACACCGCCTCTATCGTGAATGAAGTGCCACAAATTTTGGACTATCTCTGCTTGCTTGCAATGCAACAAAGAACTGATTCTTTGAATAAGTACAATGTTTTATTTTCAAGAAGCACTATACATATAAAAGTATTGGGACACCCCTCCAAATCATTGCCACAGGTGTATAAAATCAAGCACCTAGGCATGCAGACTGCTTCTACAAACATTTGTGAAAGAATGGGTCGCTCTCAGGAGCTCAGTGAATTCAAGCGTAGTACAGTGATAGGTTGCCACCAGTGCAATAAGTCCATTCGTGAAATTTCCTCACTACTAAATATTCCACAGTGATAGGCCACATAAAATCACAGAGCGGGGTCAGCGCACGCTGAGGCGCACAGTGCGCAGAAGTCGCCAACTTTCTGCAGAGTCAATAGCTACAGACCTCCAAACTTTGTGTGGCCTTCAGATTAGCTCAAAAACAGTGCGTAGAGAGCTTCATGGAATGGGTTTCCATGGCCGAGCAGCTGCATCCAAGCCTTACATCTCCAAGTGCAATGCAAAGCGTCGGATGCAGTGGTGTAAAGCACGCCGCCACTGGACTCTAGAGCAGTGGAGACGTGTTCTCTGGAGTAATGAATAACACTTCTTTGTCTGGCAATCCGATGGACAAGTCTGGGTTTGGCGGTTGCCAGGAGAACGGTACTTGCCTGACTGCATTGTGCAAAGTGTAAAGTTTGGTGGAGGGGGGATTATGGGGTTGTTTTTCAGGCGTTGGGCCCCTTAGTTCCAGTGAAAGGAACTCTTAATGCTTCAGCATACCAAGACATTTTGGACAATTTCATGCTCCCAACTTTGTGGGAACAGTTTGGGGATGGCCCCTTCGTGTTCCAACATGACTGCGCACCAGTGCGCAAAGCAAGGTCCATAAAGACATGGATGAGCGAGTTTGGTGTGGAGAAACTTGACCGGCCTGCACAGAGCCCTGACCTCAACCCGATAGAACACCTTTGGGATGAATTAGAGCAGAGACTGCGAGCCAGGCCTTCCCGTTCAACATCAGTGCCTGACCTCACAAATGCGCTGTTAGAAGAATGGTCAAAAATTCCCATAAACACACTCCTAAACCTTGTGGAAAGTCCGAACTGGAGTATAATCAAGGCCTTAGTCTAGCATCAGTCATTGAGCCATAGTCATAGCCAATACTGTGGTAAATAGCCTGTGTGAAGCACTTCATCCTTTATAACATGAGATTTTGACCAAATGGCAGGAAAAAAAATGAGAGCACACAAAGCTATAATAAACTTTATAACCTGTAAGTTTGGATATACAAGGAAAGCCCTATAGGGAGTGTGAGTAAATGAAGACAGGATTTTCAATTTTGGGCGAACTATCCCTTTAAAAAGTCTCAAAAAATAAATCAAGAAAAATAATATATTGACAATATCAGGTCAAGTGCATTGCATTATGGGATACAGTATTCCACACACTTTGCTCTGTTGTACATTTTGGCAAAATCCTGCATACTGCACACAGTATACATAATACATACTGCAAAAAATATACAAGTAGTACGGTATTATCCTATTCAAAACACAACACTGGACCTGTTCATCTGTAATCAGGTGCAGAAATATAGCGGAGGATGAGGACAGCAGCCAAGCTTTTGTGTGACAGCAGAGCCAAAAGCACATTGTTTTTGAGAACCCAGTGCTCTCTTATTTACGAGCGTTCTCCATATCTTCTGCAGTCAGGCAGCACTAGTGTAATAAAGCAGCGGAGACACTAGAGTCGGTGTCTGGAGTGCATCCAAACCGAGTCTGGCCCCTGTGCGCAAGGTGGGGTTTTACTGGTCCTCCAAGAATCATGCAGAATTCTATTTGCTTGTGCTCTTGCTCCAATCCCTGTCCTCATGGACGCCACCCAAAACATTGGCAAGAAAATAAAATGAAATGAAATATCTCTGGCATGTATTTTCACAGAAAAGGAAAACAAATATTTGAACAGATGTTGACTTTTTATTTTATTTTTACTGCATATTTTTTCAACTGTAGCAAAGTCTTAAAGCGCAACACAATAGGGAGAATTCACTACGAATGATCTGTGACTGCTGATATATGTTTATTTGTCTGCAGTGTGTTAAAGCGCCTCTTTTATGCTATTTTAAAAGGTCCCTAATTTAGTTTTGAAGGTCTCCTACAATAGGTTTACATGGGTTTAATTTTCTCATAATATACATTGCAGCATCACCTCTTTTCTCATTGTGTCTGAAACAGTTCGATAAAGGATTCAGTCTCTATAAACCCCTCCTTTCCAAGAGTCTACTCTGCTCTTATTGGTCAGATGGCCTAGTCTGTTGTGATTGGTCTACTGCTTACAGCACATGTTGAAAAAACAAAATGCTCATTACCATATCTAAAATTCAGCTCCAGAGGCTTCCTCAGAACTTCTATACACAGTGATAGGGAACACTAACGACGCCGTCAGTTTTACCCAAGCGTGCCACACGAGTCCTGAAAAGTGAAGCCAAAGTGTCTCGATCGCCCCCAGGTGGCTGGATGCAGTATATGTAATAAACCCTGCCTTCTCCATGTAATGTAATGGGACATGAGACAAACTATCAAAACAATCAAATCACACGTCAAAATATTTTTTCCAAAGATGGTTTTTGTTATTTTAGGCAGTTTTTATCACGCTGATGTTAGTTCAAGTGTTCGTTTTTTAAATAAGTTTGGTTTTAGTTAGTTATTTGATGCTATAAAAATGGGGGTGTGACGTTATGATTGACAGTTTCTCTGAGTGAAGTAGTCACTAAGGCGCCAACAGACTTTTTTCTGGATCTTCGGGAGGAGATTGGAGCTTTAACTTTAATTTCTACATTTCCATAACTGTTTATTTCACACCGACATAATGAGTTATTCTGCAGTAAACTGTATCAACCGATTCTGCAGGAGTGTGGGCGGGACCTTGATATCGCAGCTCCACTTCCCGCTCACTACTGTGCAGACTCGAGACTCAAGATGTCAGTGCCATATAGGGACACTGACAGCTTTACTTACTACAATGGAAGAGAGTGAAGGTGCATCATCCATCTTTTTTACAGTCTACGGTTTTACCATTTCAATTCGAGCCCGAGTCCTCATTTGCTTTCACAGCGCAGAAAACAGCATCTTCTCGACATGTCGAAAACACAAACCAATCTTCCAGGCCTCAGCTACAACTACAGAGTTTGATTAGTTGCTGGCATCATGCAAATTTGTTACAAACCTTTGTAGGTTCGAGCAGGAAGTAAGACTGCATTTACTGATGACTTGTTTCAAGCAGCTCAGAATCGGTTCTTTCTTTTGGGAGACAAAATGGAGTTCCATTTATAGTGCATTTTGGTCTCTGAAACTTTACTATATTACACATTACAAGAAAGGTAGTAAAATGCATTTTAAGGTACAATGCAAATCATGCAATATAGCAAACAAATTAATCTCAATTTGCAATTGCCTCTAAGAAATGCAACCACACAGTGGCAGAAACTAGTGAGTGACTGTCTAGTTGAGGGTGTTCCTAAATGTTTCTTTATGGAACTTGAGGGGATTGGTTTAAACTTGGATTCTAAACTTCCATAATTGTCTCTCCTCGTCCATTTTTAATGTTTAATGTACATGCGGAGCGATCCAAAGATTTTTCAAAGTGGGCGGGGCAACCTGGCACAACACCCTCAGAAATCGAAAGCATGGTGTAGGTATGACATCACTTTGTAGGCCTGGCAGTTCGCATCACACTGGTACCCTCGACAAAAACCCAGTAGGATTTTTCCATAGGCTTTTGGATTATCACAAAAAACAAGATATGTGATCAGCAAAAGTTTATGATAATTACACGTTATGTCCATCAAGATAATTTTCACAGATTTTTATGAATTTTGAAGCCTAAATGCAGTCGCCAGAAGTAAAAAGCTAAAGGTAGGCTATAAACGAACTACACAACTGTCCCACGACTTCACCGTCACCATCACTAAGGATCCGACAACTCTTTCAGTTTTTATCTAAAAAAACATTTTCCCAGAAAGTTTGAGTTAGAATAGTTTATAAGAGCACAATTCTAAGCATAACGAGGCTGTAAAAGCAGACTGAGGTTACCTGTTCGGTGTGATGATGTTTAATCTCTCCGACAGCCTCTGTAGTCCCATTTAGCCACTTGCTAGCAACCACCTTTTACAAGACACGTAACAGCTTAAAAAAATCATGAGTTGGGTAATACTAATGTATTTTATGTCGTAGAATAAAACGTGAAAGTGTTTTGAGCTTGTGCTAAAGGCACAATATGTAAGATTTTAGATTAAAATATCCAAAAACCATTAGAACAAAGTTATATATTTTGTTGACCTGTGTACTTACATTATCCCAAACATTTCCAACAATGTTTAAATCCAGAGAAATCAGCTATTTTAACCAATGTTACGGACCGTGTTCTTGTGTCGCCTGTCAATGACGTCATATCCGCGCTACCCTTGATTTCCATAAAAACCATGGAAACACCAAAGATGCTTTAATATAGTATGTATTTTATTAGACAAACGGACAACTGTTTGGATATACATTTATCAACAGAAAAATAATTATTGTTATACAGCGCAACACGGTTAGTCTTATTGTTTGAATCGCTTGTTTTCTTGATTCACCGCGAGTAATGTTTTTACCATGACAACACTATTTTGTCAAGTGGCTAACATAGCATAATCAGAGAGAGCTTTCTCCATCATACAATATATTTTAAAATTAATTGCCTGTCATTTAGCAACACTCATTTAGTCATCCTGTTTTTATTAATATGATATTCTAATATCGATCTAGATTACTGCAAAGTGCAACTTTCTCAGCATACCAAGTCTCTCATACCATCCACCGAGCGAACGCACAGAGTAACGTTATAACATAACTTTCAACACACTCAAATGTATTTAGTATGATTGTTTTAACCATGTAAAACAGCACTGCGTTACCCCACATACACAACGAAAAGAGCGGAAACGGCCTACTGCAGCAGAAGCATAATAAAAGCTCTGAGACCGGTGTTTCGCGCTGGTGTCTCTCATTAGCATTCGCTCCCAAGGGCTCTCAGCGCGTCCTGCTTCATACCACCGTAACGTTAATAAAACATTAATACATTCGCTCATTCATGAACATGATTTCTGCCCGAGTCTGTATGATTCCTTTCCATCGGCTGAGGAGGTGAAGAGTCAAGACTACAACTCCCATGATTCTACGTTCATTCACGGCTTCATCAAGCATAAGCGGCCTCTTGCGGCGAAACTTACATACTGTGCCTTTAACCACAGACCTTATTTCAGCCATTTAACCAAAAACCCATTCAAAAAATCATTGACTTTGGGATGATGGAACTGGAAGTGCTAAGCCCAGATAGGATGTAATCATTGAAACAATGTTGAGTCAGTGTTGATGCGTCAATGCTAATTGCATTGAATTAACTTTCCAAAGTGATGTTGGTTCAGTATCAGTTAATGTTGAAGCAATGTTGAGATTTCAACCACAAATCAATGGTAATATCATTGATTCAACATTACAAAGTGATATTTTTTCAACATCACTTTTGCACCCTCAGTTACTGTTGAAACAATGTTGAGATTTCAATCAATTATAATATCATTGAATCAACATTATGAACTGATGTTAGTTCAATATCACGTTTGCACCCGCATTTAATGTTGAATCAATGGTGAACAAAAAATCAATGGTAATGCTATTGAATCAACATTACACTATGATGGAATCTACATCACTGATGTTGAATCAATATTGAAATTAACAAATATAATCAATGGTAATATTGTTGAATCAGCGTTACGTTATGATGGATTGTACATCACGAATGCTGAAGCAATATTGAAATTCACAAAAATAATCAATGGTAATATTGTTAAATCAGCGTTACATTATGATGTTGATTCTACATCACTGATGTTGAATCGACACTGAAATTAACAAAAATAATCTGTTAACCTTTGTTGAAACTGAAAATACAACTGAAATGTAATGACAACAAAACAATGTTGCCATCTGATGTACCAAGGTAATGTTGAAACATTAATATTTTAACTACCATTTCAAAGTTTGGGGAAAACCTTTTAAAATATGAATGACACCTTCCCGGCAGTTCAGTCAATTAATTTTATTTAACAGTTTAACACAATCAATAACAAAAAAGATTTAAAAGATCATTCTTTAAAAAAGAAAGGGAGAAACAGGACAAAAGCAACCTTTAAAAATAAAATTAGCTTCAGAAGTTTGATGTCATTATAACTACAGGTGGTCCAACGGTTCAGGTTCAGACGACTGCCTCTTTTCCTTTGGGTTCTCTGAAATCTGAAAAAGCAAGCATGATGTTACTTAAGAACAAGTCAATTCAGTTTTCACACAGTCACATTGAAGAATGTTAATATACTAAACACAATATGATTCAAAAGTTGCTTAACACAAAATATTCAAACTATGATTATAGTGTCATTAAATTCTGTATATTTATTCTATTTTTCTAAAATCTATTAATGTTTCAATAGCAAAAGAAAGCGTGTCTTTTCCCACCAGGTTTAGCTCCAGCCCTAATTAAACACACCTGAAGCAGCGAATCAAGGTCATTAGGATCAATGAAAACATCAGGCAGGTGTTTGGAGCTAAACTCTTCATGAAGAGGAATAAACACCTCTGAGCTATGACCATTACATAAATCTCAGTTCATTTTCTGTGAAACTACATAGCATTCAAGTAACAAGTTTATCTTAAAGAATAAAAGAGCTTAGGCTTTTTCAATGAAAATTTCTTTAAAAGAGTAATTCACCCCGAAATGAAAATTATGTCATCATTTACTCACTCTCACGTTGTTCCAAACCTGTATGAGTGTCTTTCTTCTGTTGAACACAAGAATATATTTTAAAGAATGTTGGTAACGAGACGATAGCCATTGATTTCTAAAGTAGGAAAAAAAAAATACTATGGAAGTCAATTGTCTGGCTACCGTCAACTGTCTGGTTACCAACATTCTTCACTCTTCTTCTTTAATCTTCTTTTGTGTTCAGCAGAAGAAATAAATTCATACAGGTTTGGGACAACTTGGTGAATAAATTATTCACCCTCAAGAAATTTCATTTTGGGGTGAACTATCCCTTTAAAGCTGCTGATTGACCTTGTAGACCTTAATCTCTTTAAATATCACAAAATAGCCATGGCAGTCACTTTCTCAATAAACACAAGATGTAGTTTTTTTGTGGTTGTGTTTCAGTGGAAACAGGCTAAACTAAATCAGTTACATTCCCCAAATGTAATAGTGATTCAGGAATATGAATGATTACCTGATTAATCAGGGAGCAGGAGTTAAGGCACAGGATAGCATCAAGTCCCAGGTCAGGTGATTATGCTGTCGACAACAACTCAATGTATAATCAGTGTCAGCATTATCAGCAGGGTGCTTCTCTTTTTTTTTTTATTGTCCATCTTCATCTGCCTTCACTCCTACTAAAGGAGCAATGTGCTCTGCAAGCACTGATGGATGAAGACATGGGCTGTGTGCAGTGTGACATTCTTGCTCATGTTCATGTCTCTTGCAACTTCAAGAAATCTGTTAAATGACGTTAGAACTTTATTCAGGAATTCCCCAATAAACATTACTACAGCAAAATGCATTTTTTAAGAATGTAGAAAAATGGATGCTGCCTTCAACGGAGTATCTATTTACACCAAGTGCAAATAGCACGCCTTGTTGGCAAGCGCTATTTACACTAACTCCGCCCAACAATGCCTGGTTGGGCCACACAAGACAAAAAAAAACCCTGCATACATTCCAATGTCTTCAGTGGTGTAGTCAGTAGAACGTAAGGCTCATTGAACTTGATTTTGACGCCATTGATGCGGGTTCGAATCCGCCTTTTGCCGAGTTCGCTCTTCTCCCTTTTCCCATCACATATCACAGTGGAAAGGCATTTACTTTCAATGAAAATGTTTTAAAGTGGAAATAAAGTGCCTAACAAAATGTTTAATAACAATAACGGTTAGGGGTAGGTGTAGGGAGGGCTTTTATTGTCCCATTAAGGGGGCATCCATTTAATAATTTTAATAAATATAATCATTTACACATTGTTATTATTGCATCCTGTTAATGTACAATAATACTGAGGTGCAAATAGTTTGTATCTGCCAAAATTAAGTATAAATAGCATCTAATTACTATTTACACAAGAACTGCTACTCTTACATGGTGTAAATAGAATATATCACTATTTTCACTTAGTGTAAATAGCATCGCTAAGAAAATGCTGCTATTGTCACAGTGTAAATAAAATAAATCACTATTTTCACTTAGTGCAAAAAGCTGCTGCCATTATTCAAACACTTTAATATAAAAAAAATGTATAACTTTTTAATGTTTCTAATTACAGTCGGTAACAATACAAATCAAACGCAAATAAGAAGCATGCAAAATAAGGAACAGAAATAATAAGGTAGATGCAGCATTGTTTAGTGATGTTGGGTTCTTGAACGAATCGTTCTTTTGAGCCGGTTCTCAGCAAGTAACCAGTTGAGCCGGTTCATTAATCGAACTGAATCGAACTTTAGCTCCGGGTTGATGATGCAAGACGCAAAAGCCGAAGTAGCACGTCCGACTAAAAAAGAACCGAATGAGCCGGTTCAAATATCTGTCGAAGTTTGCCGAGGATTACCGAGGACTCAAAAGGAACCGAACGAGCCGGTTCAACCAGCTGTCGAAGTTTGCCGAGGATTACTGAGGATTCTGATGATTGAGTTGGCGACGCAAGTCTGATCACGTCCTGGAAATATGCTTATTATGACTACTGTTATTAAATAAAATTTTATTAAAACCTGCAAAAACCTTTCTGTCAAGAGATGTAAATACATGTTACTGTAGTTTATTGTGCATGCAGATTATATTTTAAATTGTTAAGCGAAATTTATAAGTTTATAAGACTGGTTTATATATATAGGCTACTTTAGACATGTTTATGTGTTTATGTATGTCTAGGCTACTCAATATTGGTCAGTCGTATCCTACATAAAGGATCCGCGAATGAAACTGTAACCACAAACACCATTAACTTAAGTGAATGAAAGGCAATAATAAGCAAAATGCACTCTCACGCAAATAACTTTATTCATTTGTTTCAATATGCATTGACACAGATTACTTTATTTGAATGTTTCCTTGATATAACATGACACTGAGAAATGCATAAAAAAGCATAAAAGAAATGCATAGTGACATCATTGCATGATGACGTCAGGAACTTATGAATCGGCTTTTTGAACCGGTTCATTGAGCCGAACTGTCCGAAAAGAACCGGTTCGTGGAAATGAATCGGACTTTGCATCACTAGCATTGTTTGAAACTGTGCTAGAGAAGTCATGTAAGTATGTCAGGTGTTTCAACACACAAGTGTGTACACCTGTGTTTTCCCTCTAATGATGAAGCATCAGTTAAACTACTGGGCGTTTAAAATGGGCGTTTACCAATCAGTGGCCAATTTCAAACTACAATAGATGTTTTTCAACCATTTTTCAACAGACTTGCTAAAACCATGAAGGCCCACCCCTAAACCAAGCCCCCGGTGGATTAGAGCAAATCGGGTAAAGTGGTTGAAAATGCCCATCTTGGTTTGAAAACGCCCCACTGATTGCGAAACACCCACTAGTGTTCTGCAGAGATACACACCTGCATGATCTTATGCTCATCAACTACAAATCACTGTTAGTTCAATGTCACTGTCTCCACCCATGTGTGCTGTTGACTTTCATCACAATTTCAATGCTGATACAACACACTTTAAACATTGAAATGTCAATCTCAACCAAAATGATGGTTTGGATCAAAACTCAACATTGTATCAATGTCACCATGCTATCTGGGAAGATGCTAACTTATTTCCAGGTTTTGGCCTACAAATTTACATCATACCTGCACCACTCTACGGATTGTAGCATTCATTGCATTTGTGGTTGGTTAGGACAAAATATTTGATATGAATTCTGATTAACATTTTTATTATATATTACTTTACATTTATTATTACATTTTATATTATACACAATTAACTTTTTATGTCACATCTGGATAGGACATGGTTTTCCAAAAAACCTGTTTACAGGTTGGTTGTGGGTGGTTATAGTGTCCTGTTAACTGATATTGCTGAATTTGGTGCTTTCTATAATGAAACGCAGTGTTTGCGCAAAAAAACAAACAAACAAAAAAAACACTAAAATTCCCCCAACACCTTACACATCTCATTTGAGGGTGAGAGGAATGATGGGAAATGAGTGAAATATATTCTAGGCTGTACAGCTTTAAAGCAAAAGTCAACAAACACACAAACATTGTGTCATTCCTTCAAACATATTTTAAAGGCAGCAAGAGCGCTGATCTCATAAATCTGTTTATACAGCTCAAATTGGACGACATCCAACCATTCCACCCAGATTGTCTGCACGTGGAGTGCAGATCTCCATCCACACACATGCCTGTGGCTCATTCTGCATATATGTCACACAAATTAACATCCTAATTACTGTGAGGAAACATCTAGTCCTATGCAATGATAAGAAGCAAAAGAGGAAGAAAACATCCTAGTTTGTCTTGTTTGGTGACGTGATGTGTGGAAACCCAGAGGAAATTTCTCTGAGGTATTTCTTAGTGGTTGTTTGTTCATATCACAGCAGACTAAGAATTGAACTCTCACAGGAAGATGAGCACAAAAGCTTGATTCAAGAACTTGATTTCACTCGTTGCATTCTGAAATGTGCCAGGATTCAAGTTAAAGCAAAACATTTAAAGTAATAGTTCACCTAAAAATGAACACTGTGTCATCATTTCATCACTCTCAGGTCATTCTAAACTTTCTTTCTTCTGTAGATCACACAAAAAATCTGTTTGTGATAGGATGAAAATTTTTTTTTCAAAAGAAAAAAGATAAAATCATAAAAATAAAATAAAATCATATATTTAAAAGTTTTGTTCATATAGTGTGTGGAGTGCCACAATGTGACCAAGACAGCACACCACACAAACTAACATATTCCATTCACAAACAACCAGAGTCCCGACTGTGAACACAGGAAATCTCGCAAAATGTCTTGCGGTCAAACGTGACATTAGAGTAAACAAACATGACGGATGACAGGCAAGAAGATATGGCGAAAATAGTGTTTGGACTGCTTTTTACAGAAAATTTATGGGAAAAAAAAAGTTTAGATGTCGTGTTATGCTTCCGTCTTCCATCAGTTCGCTTTCTGATAATGTTTTTTTTTTCTTTTTCATGTGACAATCTACAGTGTGTATGCGCATTTGTCCTCGGGGTTCCCCCGCACAATAAGATTTCTGATCGAAAATATTCAACGATTTACGATTTGAGATAGTTGTGGCCTGACGTTCTTCCAAGCAGATGCAATCACTCTTAACACACAAAAATAAAAAGGAAAATCTGATAATATAATTTGTAGAGCCATTAAGATAATTGAGACTTTACTTAGGATTGTCAGATTGTCGGAAGGGGATAATAGGGCCCAAAATCGGCTTGATTATCTTGTAGTGTGTGGGTGCCTTAAGCCGGGCTCAGACTATAGGAGTTTCAGGTCGATTTATACCCGATTTACCCCTCCCGACGTTCAGAGAAAAAAAACGCGCCCAGGGCATCGGTCGGTTCTGATGTTTGGTCCAGGTTATCTGGTAATGTGAGGCGTTTACAGATCATATCTTAAACCTCCAGATCTGCCTGCGGACACATCAGGCCGCCCCAACAATATCAAACATGTCTGATATTTAGGATTTTAAATCGGGATGATTACGACTATGATTACATCACAATAGCCAATGAGAGACAAGTCTACAAGGAGACGGAAGTGACAGAACTTTTGAAATGGCGACCGTGAAACAGCAAGCAGCTGTACAGGGTCCAGTGGACAACAGAGATGAAGGAACAGCCTGCCTTTATAATGTCTCCTCATATAATGTCTACAGCAAGTTGCCGCAACACAGTATCCATTTTGTTAAAGGCCCCCTGAAATCAAAATTAAAGTTTTTTAGCTTTTGGTATGAATATGTTAGCCTTAAAGGATTGCGCAATCACGTTGTAAAGGTCACGGTAGACGTAGGCGGAAGTACCGCCCCCGTGTTTACAAAGCGCACATGCGAAGACTAATACAAACGCCCTTTAGCAAAAAAAAAAAAGGTATAACAACAATGTCGGACGATTTTGAAGTTGAAAATGGAGTTTTTTTGGTAAACGGCGTTTGTATTAGTCCTTGCACGTTCACTTGGGGCGGTACTTCTGCTTACGTCTGGCGTGACCTTTCCGACGTGATTGCGCAATCCTTGACACGTCGAAGAGCAGCGCAAGATGAGCAATTTAGGTTAAAAAGTATTTTAATTTTTTATTTTTTTTGAAAATGGCCGATGGTTTCGCTAGATAAGACCCTATTCCTCGTCTGGGATTGCGCAGAGCCTCTGAAGCCCTTCGAAGCGCTTTGAAACTGCATTGACTTGGACCTTCAGTATTCTGGTTGCCATGGAAGGCTATAATGGGGAGAAAAATCCTGGAATGTTTTCCTCAAAAAACGTAATTTCTTTTCGACTGAAGAAAGAAAGACATGAACATCTTGGATGAGATGGGGGTGAGTAAAATATAAGAATTTTCATTTTGAAGTGAACTAATCCCTTAAGGTTATGAATAAACTGGTGTGTTCCAAAACAATGACAAAATTTGCATTTAGGAGATTCATTCAAAACTTACGGTCTTTCACTTACGCTAAAATGGATCACAGATTTTTAGGACATCACCGCAGACTTCAGCTTCTCATCACATCTTCTGTCCAATCAAATGCTCTCTAGAATCTGAAGCGTCCCGCCCCCTAAATAGACGCTGAAGCTGTGGCTGAAAACGGTCACTTGTTCACACATTTACTATTTTCTACATGGTGAATGGCACATAGTGCTCTATATAGAGGATAGTGACCGATTGAGACAGTGTAAATATGCTTTTCATTGGGGTGAATGAAGACTGGTTTCACGTTAGATTCACGCGCAGCGCGCACAGTCTGCTCCGGTCCAGAGACACGAGAGCATAGAGCGGATCACATGCGTGAGTCAGCGCAGACAACAAAACATATCGGACCCATTTGAATTCTGCACAGAATGCTGTGTTTCAAAGCGATGTGGAGGAGATTATGATGAGAAACAGTTAGAGATTAGGAGGAAACTGCGGCTTTACCAAGCTGAAAGGCTCTAGTCAAACTGTGATTTAACGAAACGCTATTGGCTGTTTTAAAAAAAGGGGAGGAGCTGCTTGATATGTCCTGCCCTGTCTTCCTGTTTCAGGAAAAATTACGTCAACACATTAAATGCTGCGCATTTCAAGGCACTTCAGTGGGCCTTTAACATCCGCTTCCCCATGAGATCACGTGAGATGCTAAATCTGGCATGATAATCTTAATAATATCTTGTAGTGTGTGATGCGCCACGATTTTCAAATCTTGTAGTGTGTGCAGGTTTGAGATTTTAAAAAATCAGTGAAGATTATGTGCGTGATGCAACCAGATTTCACAGTTGGTTAAGATTTAAAAACTCCTGTAATCTGAGCCCGGCTTTAAAGTACAAATCACTATGATAGAGAGAGGCATTCAAGTTATATATAGAAACCAGAGTATCTTAGAGACTCTTTTGGGTTCTTTTGATATGGTCCAGAAATCATCTAGCAATGTAATAGCAAGCACCCAGAGCACTCTCTGAAGTTTGAAGAGTATTACTGGCCTTTAGCAGAGTAATACAAGCTGCCAAATGTAGGCGTGTGTTACACATGCGGGCAGCATTTCCTTAACACTACAATAAATCTGTGTGTTTAAAAGTCTCAGGTTACACACCCCCCATTGCAGCACTCTCTGGAATGCACCATTTAGGAACGGTTACGAGAAATTTCTGCAGCTCAATTTCCTGCAGGAAAAGCTCTTTACCAAATCTGTCAGTGAAAGGCCAATCAATTCGCTACAGCTGTTCTAGGGAACATCCCTACACAGCCGTCAACTCTAAGGGGTCATCAATATATCTTTAGCGCAGCCTGAAAATGGACTGTAATTAGTTCCTTAATTACTACAGACAATTTAGCATGTTGGGATTATTTTAATTGTGAATTAGTTTCCTATGTGGGCATACAGAACTTGACTGTAATCAAATTCATAGCAGGCCTTGAATGCCTATTTGCTTTTATATAACTACATAATAAAAATATTAAGGACACAAATGATCATTGAAACATTTAGTTGCCATCCTTCTATACAGAAAAAAGTCTCTAAGGTTAAAAGAGTCCTGAAGCTGGAATGCCGTATTGACAAATCAGCAACTGAGAGCCTGAGGATCTGTTTTATAACTGTTAATACATCTCCATACAGGCAATATTATAGACAAGTTCATCGTGAGCATGCAGGACTCTACATACTGACCTCATTCTAAAGGCAGCGAGATATGTTGAGGTGAGTGTGCGTGCAGTGAAAATTACAAATACGTGCAGCAGATGAAAGCCAGAGTGGGTTTTCCTGTTGTCATGATGGGGCGTATCAGACGTGTTTCAGATATGAATGAAGGGAAATCTGACAAACACTGCAGCAGAACAGAGAGAGAGAGAGAGAGAGAGAGAGAGAGAGAGAGAGAGAGAGAGAGAGAGAGAGAGAGAGAGAGAGAGAGAGAGATGGTGCTGCTTTGACCAGACCAAACAAAAGAGCTCATTCAGACATGGATACTATACTACACTATAAAAATGTTTATTGCAAATTAATCAATTTCTAGGTTTCCATCCAACTATATATCTTTATGCATATTTTGAGTTTTGAATGGAAATATTTGATATGCACAAAAACTTAAAAACATGCACATTAAAGTTAATGCACTGATGGATTTTCTACAGACAACATTCCACATTATATTTATTTATTTATTAGAATTGCTTAAAAATACTAAACCCAGCTAATTTTATATTGCAAGTTATTCAATCACAATAATTTACTGTGTTATGACAATTCTACCCTGCATTGATTTTACAGTAAAATTACGAATACAGCATTTTATGGTAACAAACTATTGTTAAATTCCCCACAGTAGAATGTAAAAACTCTGAAGGTGGTTCAAGACCTGGTTATGACACAATGTTAGGAGTGACACTGAAAAACTCAGCAAACTCAGATCTGGACAGACCTTGCCGGGGGGTACGACACTGTCATTAGCATATTTACAACCTCTCATATACATGCACTTGGCTATGTAAATTTCTGTATATAGATGGTATGCATTGATATCACTTTAATGCCCCCTCAGTCGGACTGAATGGCAAAACATGAAAATGACTGGGACACTGTGAAAACGGGAGTAAAACAAACTATTATCTGCCTAAATTAAAGGCAGTTTGACTCGACAGTGATCCTCACAATTCACCAAAGAACCAGTGGTCCATGGACATTAGCTATGTTTCCATCCGCCTATTTTTGCGCATTTTGGGATATTGCATAAAAAACGGTGGATGTAAACGCCAAGATGTGCATAAATTCTAAAAGTGCACATTAAAAACTTACTAAGCATAAACTACGACGGAAACACATTTACCAAATAAATTCCTCGATGTGCATCAAAAAACACGTGACTTTGCAATGGGATGGCATAAATGGACCAACCAGTGGACCAATCTCGTTGCACAGGATCAGAAATGTTGTTTTGGTCATTCTGAAATGGCTAAGCAAAGTTTGTCGTCAAAGTGGTTCAACTTCCATTTTTCTTAGTTATATTTATTGCCAGTTTATCAGGAAGTGAAGATTTTGTTCTCTTCTTTTTGACTGGATGGAAACGGTGCATTATTCGCAAATGTTTTATGCGATACTCCAATTTTGCACATAAGTTAAATTCGCAACTTTGGATGGAAACATAGCTATTGACATACGGCCATGAATCGGGTTTTCCTGACATTTATATGAACCTGATATCAATGTCGGAGAAATACATAAAGCAAAGTCTGTGAACCCTTTATCTGCTATACAACATTATAAATACAATATAGGTAGATCTAAATCCAAATGATCACTTATATCAGTGTTATACATCGTCATATCGCCCAGCCCTAAAACTTGCAAGCACTAAGGCATTATAGACATAACATTATGACTTTCTGTAAAGCAAGCTGCTTGGAAAGAACTATACAAATAAATCTGACATGACTTGATGCTTGATGATTTGTCAATACAATATATAACCTAAGGTATGATTTTACCCCAAAAACCAATAAATCTGACACAAAATTGTAACTGCAAATCCACATTTTGCTGCCTGGATTACTTGTTTCTGCGAATTGCAGTAATTCATTTGCTTCTCTTTTCTGTAGAATCTATTTGTACAGTCATTCACACAGCTCTATCCCATTTCAGATGTGTTTTGTCTGTTTTTCTAAGAAATAAAGCTGAACACCAACAATGGCACTCAGTCTTTTTGCCACTCAGTGGGTGTAACTGCAGTGACTCCCGTCTACCCTCTATACCGGAGCCCTACTCTTGTAAACCTCTCGTTTACTTCACGGCTACTGATCATTATTTTGCTGCTTTTCTGCTAAAAAAAAAAAAAAAGAACTGTGCACATTCCACTACCTTGTATGATTTGTAAGTCCACAAACTGTCATGGCACTCCTCTGCAGTAACCAAACACCAGCACACAGCTGATCAACCGCCACAGAGCACGATGCACTGCCAGCTGGGAGTTTTCCTGCCCCGGGCGCGAGCATGAAAGATTCCCAGATATTCACATGGTGCAAGGTCAGACGCAGGCCACTGAAGATAACACCTCACTCTCATGACAGACACAGCAGATACAGATCTGAAGTTCTGAGAATCTCCTCCCTAATATTACGAAGAATGAACCTGGTTTCTCCAAAAAAAGGACTAAAATCGTTAACATGGCTATTTTTGCAGGGATTATCTTTTGTGGGCTTACTTGGCTGTTCTTGTGATGTCACACACATATTAGGCTTTGTTGACTCTGAATGAATCAATGATCAACTCAGCCATGGTCAATGTCTCATACTCGGTATACATTTGGGCTGTCCCAAACCTAAGATGACCAATCGTAGCGATTTCTGTGGTCGTGGCTCCTAAACAGTCCTAAACATTCCTATCTCGTACAGTGAGAGAGGTTCAAAGACGGCCGTTGTCACGGTTTTGCGACCAAAGATAGCCTACAATACTTTTCTGACAGTGTCAGAAATTTTGCATGATCATCTCACAGTGTGTTTGCAGCTACGACCTACATCTACTGACTAGCCAATAAAAATGCAACATGAAATGGCGTATCGCGACATGGCGCTAAAACTTAAAACTACTTATCTCAAGCTCCATTTGCAAAATTGCCATGCCAAGTTGGCCTCTTTTTTATGAAGCCATGGCCGCATCTATTTTCTCCTTTTTCGATTCCTCTTTTTTTCAGCGCATATAAAAACCACAATTTCCAAAGTGAGATTCATCTTTCTCTATTTGTTTACCACTAGTGCATGGTGATGTTTTTATTCTTCTATACTAACTTGCATCATAACCTAAGCCTACGATTCAGTAGGTGTCATCATCATACAGTCTACATACATGTCATACCCAAGTTTATTAGAGCCATGTCGTACAGTGTAATTTGTAATGATCTTACATGCAGGCATCAGAGAAAAGCCTTAAATAAACAAGCGCAGTGAATGTGGATCACAGACCGGTTAAACTCACCTCTGCTGCTATTGTCTTCATCCTGAAAGAGAGAGAAGATTAAAGAGTGTTAAAACTCAGATGTTTCAAAAACGTTCATGAAATCAAGTAGCCTGGATGCCAGCCGAACTTAGCCCCGCCCACAACATTTGAGGTCGGAAAGTTCGGTCTGGACTTGATCCGTTGTGGAGCAACTATGCTCAAATCAGAGCTGTTCGGACCAATCAAATTGTCAGGGAGGGCTTTATACGATGATGGACAGATGATCAACAGTAACGTAATCATCCATGTCACCAAAAGCGCTTGGGTTGAATTTGTTTACTAAACGGAGAACTTGTTCGTATATGCTTTCACCTTTACTATTTCTCTCAAAAATGATGATCGTGTTGGTAAGTACTCCCTGTATCCTTAAATTCTTTTTACAACACCGGCAAAGATCTACTTCCAGCGTGCGTGCAGTTGAGTTCTGTTGACAACTATGCGTTGCTCAACATATGTCACTTACTCCGTTGCTCTGATTGGTTGTAGGTCTATCCAATTGAGTGCAGAGGCATTTTCTTTCCTGGTTCGGTTGAAACACGCTCCATAATCACAGCCCAATGGAGCAGTATCAGACTCATATTCTGACTAGAATCTGAGCATGATGATGTCAGGCTAGAAATCAAGAGCTTTGTGGGATTGAAATTATGTTCCATTTGAAGTGTAATCCTAGCTGCACCTAAAACCTACTTAAGCATTCCAGAAAACTTTAAATTAGTAACAAAAAAACCCAGATTAAAACTACAAATACTGTTCAAAAGTTTAAAGTCAGTGAGACAAAAAAAAGAAATCTCATTCCTCTATGTTTGTGTCGTTTTGTTGTCATATATTTGCCAGGGGATTAGTGTGAATTGCATGTTTGCTAACAGTAACTAATCTGTAAGGAAGCATTATCTGAAAACAGTTGATGGTACTAGCATTATGTAGATGCTTTATTACTGACGGCCAGTGATGGTGGGAAAACAGAGCTTTAATCTCTTTATGGATGAGGGGCCAATAGGCTGATGTCACTCAGATAGAGCATGAAATAAACAAGAATGAACATTGGACGGTAATGTATCGTGTCTCAAGTAATTGCTCAATCAGTGTTTCAACCGCAGAAAGATGTGAATAAAACAACTTGTAGACAATGTCACATAACGGTGAATTTGCCTGAGGAAAGACATTCAGTGACCATAAAAAACAACTCCAGGGAGGAACATTTTCTAAATATATCCACTACATTACATAGTCAATATATTTTTACTTAACCTTCATTATTTGAGGTATGTTTGAATAAATCTGTCATGAAAACACATTATTATTATAGTCCCTTTTTAAATATATATATATATTTCAACAACAAACTGGAGTAAACAATTATATAATTAAGAAGTTGATAAAAAAACTGCATTGTGTACAATTTAAATGTTTATATACAACTCAGTTTATGTTTTTTAAGGGTTAGTTCACCCAAAAATTTTAATTCTGTCATTAATTACTCACCCTCGTGTCATTCCAAACCCGTAAGACCTTCGTTCATCTTCGGAACACAAATGAAAATATTTTTTATGAAATCCGAGAGCTCTCTGACCCCTCCATAGACAGCAATTTAATTAACACTTTCAATGCCCAGAAAGGTAGTAAAGACATCGTTAAACTTGTTCAACCTTAATTTATGAGGCGACGAGAATACTTTTTCAACAATTTCTTCTAGCCTGTGTCAGACTCTTACGCTGTTGACGCAGTGGAAACAGTGCAGTGCTTCCTAGTTCTACAGCAGAACGACTCCTGCGCATGCGTCGTGGTGCTCACGTGAACAGCGTAGGCCAATGGTAAGCCGGCGTTCTGGAAGTGCTGCACTGTTTCCGTTACGTCAACAGCGTAAGAGTCTGACACAGGCTAGAAGAAATTGTTGAATGAAGTCATTATTTTGTTTGTTTTTTTCGCACAAAAAAGTATTCTCGTCGCTTCATAAAATTAAGGTTGAACCACTGAAGTCACATGGACTATTTTAACGATGTCTTTACTACCTTTCTGGACCTTGAAAGTGTTAATTAAATTGCTGTCTATGGAGGGGTCAGAGAGCTCTCGGATTTCATCAAAAATATGTTCATTTGTGTTCCGAAGGTTTGGAATGACATGAGGGTGAGTACTTAATGACAGAATTTTCATTTTTGGGTGAACTAACCCTTTAAGTGTAAATTATTAAACAAACCCTTTAAGTGTGATTAATTAATTATTAAATAAACTTTATTTTCGGTTTCATTTTTTGGCTAAATAAAAACTTTATTTTCAGTTTCGTTTTTTTGGCTAAATGAAAATGTTATTTTCAGTTTCGTTTTTTGGCGAAATGAAAACTTTATTTTCAGTTTAGTTTTTTTAGTGAAATGAAAACTTTGATTCCAGTTTCAGTGTGTCAGTAAACTTGATCCAAAACTAATTTTGGTGCATCACTACTAACAACAGATGAGACGCAAAAGTCATAAATTATCCTATTGTATGCGGAGGAGCACTAAAGGCAAGCATTTATTCTTAAGCACATATCTGCTGAATTACATTCAGAAAGCAAACTGACAAAACCAGTCGACCCAATGATCTGGACCACTCTTATATGTGTGTTTGCTGTGAACTGACCTTGAGAGAGGACTGCACGGCTGACTCAGGCGGGTACACGATGAAGTGACGGAGCGTGAAGCCAAAGCCATGAGAGGTGCGGCGTAGGTGCAATGTTTTAGGCCCTGGCCATGAGAAGGGCTCCTCTTCAGCAGCTGGAGACAAAGCTGATGCCTCGCTGCGCTCACAACCATCCTTCTGTTTGGCCTGAGAAAGAGAACAAAATACTAATAATTAGTCATTCAGATACTATTATCCAATGGCAGTACATGTATTAAAGAAACAATCCACATAGAGGAAATTATGTTTTTGGCTCAAGAGCCCTACATTCATCATATAGCTCTACAGTCAATTATTGCAGCTACCATATCAGATATTTCTGAATAAACACAAACCTTAATGTCTTGACTAAAAAACAAACAAACAAACAACAACAAAAACTATTGAACACATCAACTCTTATTGCCAAGGAAAAAAGCACATGAGCATATAGTCTCACCATAGCCAGACCTTCAAACTGACAGCAGAAGGTCTGGACTCCATCGCAGCTTTCATTGGTCAAGGACCGCCCAAGAGGACGTTTGACTGACATGTAACGCAACCAATCACAGTTCGTTTTGTTCCGCGTCATGTTTAGAGGCGTGAAAATGTAAAGTCGATGTCCCTGCAATAACAGACCGGCATGCATCTACAAATTATTCATTCAAGAACGTTGTTCAAGTTGACTGCAACAATGGAGCCGCGAACTTCACATACTTTTGAAAATCCAGCGTTTAGTTGATCCTGGTAAGCGCTCATTGTCACAGTTGTAAACACGACGGCGTTCTTCTTCCACGAGGGAGTTTGGAATCGCGGCATTTTTTTTTCAAGCGAACCGTTAAAGAATGCGACACACGCGTCTTGCGGACATCCTGTAGAATTCAACCAATCAGATGACGACTTCGAAACTCCTGAAGTGTTTCCAGATAAGTGTGCCTTATGCATCAGACGTTCAGCTAACGGTCTGTGGGCGCAACGTCTGAGGCTGAGACTAATGAGCATATGACACCCTTATAACTGCACAAATGTAAAAGGTATATCAAACCACTTTGACCAACAGAAATTGCAATTAATAATGAATATTAATAATTGTCCTGAGAACACAGCTTTCAGTTAAAAGATACCTTCATTATATAGTTTACTCTTGTCTGAATGTATGCCAGTATATTGTGTGTGAGTGTATTTGTTTACACATAAGTTACAAAAATATGAGGATACTGGAATTTTAGCCTGTAGGACAAGAGTCACAAAAAACATCCTACATTTGACATGTAAGTACAAAGCTTATAGTAACCTGTGACAATTCCCCCATGTGACAACTAGCCCCTGCCTCACCTATGATCAAGAGCACTACTGTTTTCATAATTTATAAATTGTTCTGTCATTTATTTTGCCACATGTGCAGTATTACATTTGTCAGTGCAAGAAAGGTTTAAAAGAGTTTGATCTCTAGAGGGTCTTTCTTAATGTGTTTGACCCAAAACTGACATGGTAATCAGTGAGAGTAAAAAAGAAGCTTTGAAGAAGCTTATCATTACATAAAGCACTCTCTGTCCCAAAGCAGCAGCAAAACATTTGTCTTTTTAACTTGGTACATCAGCACTCACACACAGACTCTTGGTGTTCTAAATGATTTTCATAGGCACTGAACTGTATTATGATCAGGATATGCACATAAACTGTTACTTATGATGAGCAAACCATGAGACCCAGGACACAAGCTACCATTGAAGAAGTTCATCAAAGTTCATTGAAGCTGAAGCGGCACTAGCATCCACACACAGAACTGCAAAAATAATGAATGTTCTTACTGGTGACAGTATTTACAACTGAAAAGTATTGATAAAACATTTAAAGGGGGGGGTCTAATGCTATTTCATGCATTCTGACTTATTTACCCTGATAAAGAGTTGGATTTTCACGCTAAACATGACCAAAATGTCAAAAAACGAGTTGGATGTATGACGGAGTATTTCTGTGCCAAATGCACTCCTTCAGGATTCGAGTTTGGCCCTGTATGACGTCATAAAGGGTGGAATTCCTTGTATGGGCACTTCTCCTGGGTGAGCCGTGCACGCACAAACCAGAGCGAGAGCAAGAGTACGCCTATCAGCTTCATTCGGGTTACAGAAGCCGTCGGCAGCACTGTCATTTTGCTTTTAGACCACAAAATCAACAATGTCACCAAAGAAGTGTGTTTCTGGTTGTGAAGGAAAGATAACCTTGTTCAGCTTCCCAAAGAATTCAGCATTAAGGAAACAGTGGATGCAGTTTGTTTTTCCGGAGCAGCAACGGAGTTGTGCAAGTGTGTTTGTTTGTTCCCGGCATTTCGGTGATGAATGTTTTATAAACAAGGCCCAGTTCGACGCTGGATTTGCAGATCGTTTGAAACTGAAAGATGGAGCGGTTCCAGCGATAAAAGATCCCGGCCATGAGTCAGAACCGCAGGCGGTGAGTGAAACTGCATCAAATGTCTGTGTTTTGTTGGCAATCGGCGCGCAAGTGCATATAATGTAAACAACACGATTGTATAGTGAATCAAAAGTTATCCAGGGATCATGTGATGATATATTGTGTGTGTGTGCGCTCATGACTCTTTAGCTCCGCCCATTGCACGCCTCCACGAGCTCGGCTGTTTTAGAAAAGAATCGGTACAGCGTATGTTTTTTATTAATCTGATAAAACTAAAGACTCTTCGGAGATATGAATGATGCAATACCACTCTATAGGTACTTAAGATTAACATGAGATTGGTGGAAACTGTATGTGTTATGACCCCTTTAAATGCATTTTTTAACCTAATATCTGTATGCATTATGTATTTTTACTTAGTTTACTGCGTCATTAGCTTAGCAACATGCTAACATCAGACTCAGTAAGAAGAAATCAACTTTAAGTGTGTTTTACATTAGGCATGCTGTTAGACAATTAAAATGTTGACTTTGGAAGCAGCTGTCTATTCAGAGACGGTTCGCACAGAACGTGTTTTTGCTCTTAAAAACGCGAGACACAGGCAGTGTTGCCAAATCTGCGGTTTTCCCATGAATATGGGCTACTTTTGCACTGTTGCTGCGCAGGGCTCGAAATTAACTTTTTTACTTGGTAGCACTGGTGCTCCCAACTTCAAAAAGTTAGGAGCACCAGCAAAAATTTAGGAGCACCACAACTAAAATATGTATATATTATATTATATAATGTGTGTGTGTGTGTGTATGTCATGTGCAAATAAATTGGTCATTCAATTGTCAGAATAAAAAAGTTGCTTGTCTGGAAAAAATAGTATTTTTGTGTTATAAATATAATTTATTCTGAAGCAATATTCTTACCAGTGTTCTATCATAGCCTATTTAAATCTGCATATTTGTGATATTTACCCTGAGGGCTTTTTTTTTTACCTTTTATAAAGGGCATTTTCCCCCTAATCTTATTAAATGTATGCTTCATCTTTCATTATTATCTTTTCAAAATTATTAAATTTATCAATAAATTCAATTACAATATTAAAACACTATAGGGCTGTTGCCAATCAAATTAAATAACTTACACAGAAAAAAATACAATTGCATCGAATAATGTTATGAGATTGTTTTAAATATATTTTGAATATACAAATAAAAATGTTGGAAAGAATTATACTTTAAACATGACACTAAACCACCAGTAGGTGGCGCAGTGACCATATTAATGAGTGAGTCATTGAGTCGTTCATTCAAACGATTCGTTCAAACGGCTGATTCATTCAAAAATGAGGCAGTTGTTTATGAATGAGTCATTGAATCTTTGACTCAACTGATTCGTTCAAAACGCTGAATCATTCATTAATGGAACAGTATTGCTGTGAGACGCGCTGTGGTTCTGCTGTGATCTTTGTTCGGAACTATTTTCGCTGCTGAAACAGAACAAAAACAGTCAATATTGCGTCTAAAGTGTAAGTGACTTGATTTTTAACTGTTTATTGAACTGTTGTATGAAATCAATGTCACGTTTTTAACCTTTGTGTGTGCTGCTGTGCTGATTTGTTTTGATTTCTCGTCGAGAGGCAGCGCGAGCCTCAGCAGCTCAACCTTTCTGTCAGTAACATTACAGTGCGTACATTATTATCCATCAATCGCTACTTACACTAAATGAAATAAAATCAGAATCATTCTCATGTTTTGGTGATTGCTTAGTTATTTTTGACGTTTTAATCTGGCTCTTTCACTTGCCCCTTCAAAAAAATATTTCTCTTCTTCAGCTCTTTACATTTTGCACGCTAGTTAGCTCCATGTCACAGTTACCTAAAGTCTGCTTTAAAGTTAAGAGCGTAAAGATTAAGTTTAATTGGTTATTTATAGAAGGGTGGACAGCTCACAGAGGGCACATACTGTGCAGTAATAAGCAAACGTTTTGTAGAGAAATAAAAACAGGTCGCACCTCAACAATAATTTGCACTCGCACAAATGCTCCTAAATATTTTTTGAGATCACACAGATTCAATTTCGGGCACATATGCGACCAAAATGGTCGCAATTTCGAGCCTTGCTGCGGGTTGGTTTTTAGTCTGCAGGTTGAAGTAATCTTGAGAAGTGACTTGATTTTTACACCCCGGAACGCGGTTTTTACCGGGGAACCACCACCCCCCCCATCCCCAACACCCTACCACCGCCACCCCCACTAGAATGCAATTGGTCTAGTTTTGGGCAGGTTTTGAATAGCAATTGGGCTGGTTTTGTTATGCAAACCTGGTAACCCTGGACACAAGTCAGCACAACGGAAAAAAAACGCAAGCTCTGGAGATGCATTTTTTTTAAAAGCTGAACTTTTTTTAACTTGAGCACCATGTTTTTAGAATGCCATGTAATACACAAGGCGCTGCAAAAGACGGTTAAAGGCATATGTATAGCACGTTTACTCTGAAAATCAATGGAAAAGTAGCACAGTGGAATGGAAAAACTTGTGAACGGCCTCGCCTTAGACAGCAAGGCAGCTCAATAGGGTTTGGGACAGAGCTGTTCTGTATCCAAACAGTCATTCATACGGCATCTAAAAACAATGGGTTTCTCTTAAGGGCAGAAGGTATTGAAACAGAGTATCCTGTGAATGTTTATAAAGCATCGCTGACATGATTTTACACATCTCAAATATCTGCCATGACAATCACACAGAAAATGCTGTGACTCAACCGAGACATTTCTTTCCATATGACCAATGACCAACATATATACATTACGACAGTCAGTGTTTCTTGACACCCGTATCACTGATGTTCTTCTGGCAGGATGAAGTGCTAATTCACATTGTAGCGACTGACGTCACTCAAATGTGACATCAGTCTGTCCTCTGTATCCTTGGAGGAAATGTGTGACATTTACATTATGAAATAATGGCAGTAGTATCCCGTTCAGCCACAGGGTGTGTGTCTGTGGTAGGCTCTGACAACACCACACTGACTCTGGGTCACTCTGCCTGCCAAACAGACCAGACTGTGGTCTAGCCCTGCAGGAGATGGATGTATTATAAGGGAATGGATGTATTTTAGCTTGTGGCTGGGCTCAGGTACAGACAGCTGTGGAAGTCTCTAGAGTCTGGGCTGGGCTTTTACACAACTGAGCCTGAACATGACATCACCAGAGGGAATTCAATTACTTGCATTTAGTGTTGGACACAGTCCACTGCAAACTCTCACAAAGAAATGACTGTTGGAATGAAGTTTGGAAAGGCATACTAGCATACTACTAGTCCAATATTTTGTGTAGTATGCAGTCTGCATCCTGTAAATAGGATGGAAAATTTTTGTAAGACTTTTCAATTATTTGGCCACACTGCCAAACAGCGAGAATTTTTTTTTTTTTTACAGATATCTGGATTAAAAATGCAAATTGACTACGTTACATGGAAAATAAACACTAGACAACTTTCTATATTAAAAATGCAACGTACTGAGCTCACACGACAATGTTATTGCTGCATAATACACACTTTCACATGCAATTTTATAAAATAGTATGTAGTATACAATATACTGCACAGTATGCAGTACAATAGCATTCTGTTTTAAACTTACTATAGCAAGGAGCAAACGCGTTTTCTCGGAGAAGGCAAAGGAGGCAGTGCCTCCTCAAAAACTGGATGAGAAAATAATCCACAGTACAACAATAAAACAAATATGACATTAAAAAGTGTATAAATTACTAGTTTTCCTGAAGTGACAGTGTCCAACAGCGGCACCATAATAATTATAATAATAATTTGTTACATTTATATAGCGCTTTTCTGGGTACTCAAAGCGCTTTACATGGAAGGGGGGAATCTCCTCAATCACCACCACTTATGTACAGCATCCACCTGGACGATGCGACAGCAGCCATATTGCGCCAGAACGCCCACCACACACCAGCTTATTGGTGGAGAGGAGAAGCCAATCAGTATATGGGGATGATTAGGAGGCCATGATGGACAGAGGCCAATGGGCAAATTTGGCCAGGATGCCGGGGTTACACCCCTACTCTTTTTCCGAAGAACATCCTGGGATATTTAATGACCACAGAGAGTCAGGACCTCGGTTTAACGTCTCATCCGAAGGACGGTGCTTATTACAGTATAGTGTCCCCATCACTATACTGGGGCGTTAGGACCCACACAGACCACAGGTTGAGCAACCCCTGCTAGCCTCACTAACACCTCTTCCAGCAGCAACCTAGTTTTCCCAGGAGGTCTCCTATCCAGGTACTGACCAGGCTCAACCCTGCTTAGCTTCAGTAAGAAACCAGTCTTGGGCTACAGGGTGATATGTCTGCTGGCACCAGTAGTTAAAAGTTACAGTGCCTCCTCTGAGCCCATTGAGTTCACGTTTTCGTGCACGTTTTGCATTCACAAATCAGTCTGAATAAATAAATAATGGTGTTTATATGGGAAGACTAATTAAAATGTAAGTAAACAACTCACCCACTTGATATTACCGCTTTGTCACACAACTTGAAATGGTTTTAAAACATTATATGTAAGGGTTTATTTAATGAGCAATCAGTTTGGTGAAATTAAAGGTACATCTCTGTGTCTGTGACCTTCATGACATCTGCAGTGTTTACTGAGCTTTGACTATTAAAAAGAACAGCTGAACATTGGATAACAAATAAAATATAGGTGAATTCAGGTTGAATTGGACACTTTTTCCCATTGAGATGACTGTATAAAAATATGAAATTTGTTACTGCATTCTTATGGTTATTATTTTAAAATGTAAAAAAAAAAAAAAATGAGGAAAAAAGATTACAATTTTTTTTTAAATAGTAACTTAAAGTATTAAAGCAATATTTAAATAATGCATTAATACTTATTTAAAGCATGACCATCAAACTTAATTTGACATTAAAAAGTACCATTTTAACAAAGTGTGTTAAGAAACATATTCATGAAAGTATACTCTTTGTACTGTAAGTACTCTTATATAAGAAGCTTTATATCATTAATATTACATTACCTGCAAGTACAGTATATGCAGTAGGGAGAACAAGTATTTGATACACTGCCGATTTTGCAGGTTTGCCCACTTACAAAGCATGTAGAGGTCTGTAATTTTTATCATAGGTACTCTTCAACTGTGAGTGACGGAATCTAAAACAAAAATCCAGAAAATCACATTGTATGATTTTTAAGTAATTAATTTGCATTTTATTGCATGACATAAGTATTTGATACATCAGAAAAGCAGAACTTAATATTTGGTACAGAAACCTTTGTTTGCAATTACAGAGATCATACGTTTCCTGTAGTTCTTGACCAGGTTTGCACACACTGCAGCAGGGATTTTGGCCCACTCCTCCATACAGACCTTCTCCAGATCCTTCAGGTTTCGGGGCTGTCGCTGGGTAATACGGACTTTCAGCTCCCTCCAAAGATTTTCTACTGGGTTCAGGTCTGGAAACTGGCTAGGCCACTCCAGGACCTTGAGATGCTTCTTACGGAGCCACTCCTTAGTTGCCATGGCTGTGTGTTTCGGGTCGTTGTCATGCTGAAAGACCCAGCCACAACCCATCTTCAATGCTCTTACTCGCGATCTTACTCAAGATCTCGCGATACATGGCCCCATCCATCCTCCCCTCAATACGGTGCAGTCATCCTGTCCCCTTTGCAGAAAAGCATCCCCAAAGAATGATGTTTCCACCTCCATGCTTCACGGTTGGGATGGTGTTCTTGGGGTTGTAATCATTCTTCTTCTTCCTCCAAACACGGCGAGTGGAGTTTAGACCAAAAAGCTCTATTTTTGTCTCATCAGACCACATGACCTTCTCCCATTCCTCCTCTGGATCATCCAGATGGTCATTGGCAAAGTTCAGACGGCCCTGGACATGCGCTGGCTTAAGCAGGGGGACCTTGTGTGCGCTGCAGGATTTTAATCCATGACGGCGTAGTGTGTTACTAATGGTTTTCTTTGAGACTGTGGTCCCAGCTCTCTTCAGGTCATTGACCAGGTCCTGCCGTGTAGTTCTGGGCTGATCCCTCACCTTCCTCATGATCATTGATGCCCCACGAGGTGAGATTGACCGTCATCTTGAACTTCCATTTTCTAATAATTGCGCCAACAGTTGTTGCCTTCTCACCAAGCTGCTTACCTATTGCTGTGTAGCCCATCCCAGCCTTGTGCAGGTCTACAGTTTTATCCCTGATGTCCTTACACAGCTCTCTGGTCTTGACCATTGTGGAGAGGTTGGAGTCTGTTTGATTGAGTGTGTGGACAGGTGTCTTTTATACAGGTAACGAATTCAAACAGGTGCAGTTAATACAGGTAATGAGTGGAGAACAGGAGGGCTTCTTAAAGAAAAACTAACAGGTCTGTGAGAGCCGGAATTCTTACTGGTTGGTAGGTGATCAAATACTTATGTCATGCAATAAAATGCAAATTAATTATTTAAAAATCATACAATGTGATTTTCTGGATTCTGTCTCTCACAGTTGAAGTGTACCTATGATAAAAATTACAGACCTCTACATGCTTCGTAAGAAATCGGCAGTGTATCAAATACTTGTTCTCCCCACTGTATGTGTAAGTGTAATATATATATATATATATATATATATATTACACTATCTAGATTTTAACTACACTACCAGAGAACATTTAATACAATTAAGGGCCATTCACACAGATGCAGACCAACGGCGAAAGTCACCAGATTACAGCACGTCACTTCTCGGACATTCTGATTCCGATTCAGCATATTTAATATGCGAAAACAAGCTCCAACAAACGCCGACAGACTCCAACAAACAAAACCTGACGCAATATATCTGTTGTCGTCTGTCGGTGATGTGTGAATTGGCCTTAAGTGTACCCACAAAAAATGTAGAAAGACGTGACTGTATTCTTGAGCTCAATTTTGAAACTTTATGGCATCATTCCGTATAATTATACCACTGTGTGAAGAATTCTTTTTCCTGTCTTTACTCTGCTTCACCTGCTAATGCTACCTTGACTCATACACGTGGTTTTCCAGCAACACCCACTATAACATCACAACTTTCTTCTGCCTTTCATTTTTCATTTCCCTACCATTAGCCAGTCATAGTGGCGGGCACACAACCCTGTTTCCAATGCTAAATTTAACCTGTTAAATTATACAGCTGGAAAAAGCTCTCATCTGAATGGCGGAAAGTCCAGGATACGTGAATGAATGCCCTGTGTGAGAGTCCTTCACACCAGAAACAGCATCATACAAACCAGCCAGTCCATCAAAGAGCATGAATAATACACACAATCCCATTGGCCATTGGTCACATTCAAGAACTAATCACATAACAATCACATTTCACTACCAAGTACTTTTGTTTTTTTTTAAATGTGCCAGTAGGACTTTAAAAAGAAGTGGTGTGTGGTTGATAGGTTTCAGAAACTTGATTTGAAATCACATTCATGGGTTCTACTGCCAAAAATAAGTTGACAAACTTTACATAACGCAGCTCATACAGCCAAGATATTTCTCAGCCCATCCAATCTACTGCATCTTATTTTGCATATCACTTTTGTCAATTTTTTCTGTTTTCCTTTTATTTCCTGTTGAGAAAAAGACTACAGCAATCTGACATTCATAGGAGATCTCAACAAGGCCTTAAAATCAGATTTGACAAGTTACCAAAATCTAATCCCACAATAAACCCAAACTTTTCTCATCCATTTCCATTTCATGGAAGTTTCCTCAGCTATGATAGAGCAACCTCTAAGCAATAACATTTCCTTGCTAAATGCTGTCATGACGAAATACACAAATATTCATATGCGTCCTGTAGTTATGGCAAGCGTGAGTCACTCTTGAGCCACAGTGGCGCTCACTGTGAACACATAAACATCTCTCTTTCTCGAACACACACTTTTCCAAAGATAAAAACATCTCAACAACTCAACCACAACTCTGTTCTCCAGACGAAACCATCATCCACAGGGTTTGGGTTAAAAACATGAGCAAGTATCCAATCAAAAGTCTGTTCAATCCCAAGGTTCCTCTGTTGGGACCATTGCTTACATAGGAACAATAACTGAAACGTGAAACCAGGGCACGTATACACAGTCATCTTGCTGTGAAAAATGTTACATGTTGGCTCAATGTAGGAGACCTAACCAACCACCCTGGATGTGAATGACGCACAAAGCATTCCTGAGAGCCATCTCCTCGCCCCCCTCAGCCCCGCGTAACTCAATACACTGCTGGGAGCCTCTGCCAATGTGAAAGCCCTCCATCCCGCAGCAGCACCAGACTGTCACTATGAACTCATCTTCTCCTTTTTAGTTCTGCTGCTCTTAACCTACAGCAGATCCCGAGATCCTTACCCAAGACCGCATGCAGTTCCTCGGAGACGTCTTCTTCAATCTGCGCCAAGAGACATCCTTCTGGGCCTCCCGGAGCCCCAGTTCCACGTCCCCCCAGTATGCCCTGGCCAGGAGCTGGAACCAAAGGCAGGAAGTGTCCGATAAACAGCCGTCCACCCCTGTCAGACAGTCCCAGGCACAGGTACACCCTGCAACATCCATCTGTTCTGAGCCCTCCTTCCCGGGCAGAACGCAGCCGGCACACGCCCCATTCCTCTGAGTGAGCATGGCAAAGCCTGCTGGTCCTTGCTATGGTTGCTTTCCTCTGCTGATCTTCTGATGATGTGATTCTTTCTCAATCTTCGCAATCCCTCCCTCTTTCTCTCTTGCTCTCTCTTTCAGAGTGGGAAGGCAGAGTGCACATGCATGAGGTTTCCATTGAGACACGGAGCACGTCGGGGAGAGAGTGAAGCAGGGAAAGAGACCGTCAGAACGCAAGCGTACCACAAGCACACACATCTGTCTGCACTGGACGAGATGGCTTTCTCTTCTCACTTTCCATGTCCCTCATTTGTTTGTTCTTCATTGCTCACTGCAAAGCTACTCTACTGCCCATCTGAAACGTCTCTTGAAATAAGAGTTTCATGCAGCATGTAGACATACATTGAATCACAATGCAAAGAACATTGACTAGTGATATGCTAAATTATGGTTAGTCATCTAAACCTGTAACCCTAAGAAATAAAGTTTGTTTGGCATGTAACTCATCCTGCATTGTCTGTGCAATGAGCATAAATGATAATAGTGTGACTTACAATTTACGAACCACAATATCATAGAGACTTGGCGGTGGGCTGTTTTGACTTGAATTTTGTGACACTGACGCTGATTTTTCTTGTTGGTACAAACATATCAGATACTTTCATCTCATCAATGTCATTTGTGTTGTGCTTGTTGTGTTATTGAGAGGAAAGCATGCAGCACATATTTACATATTCATCAAATCAGGAGGTTCGCTAGCAGGTTACCGCTGCTCAGGTATTTTGAACTTAAAGGGATAGTTGAAAAACAAACCGAAATTTCATGTATTTAACGAAATCCTGACCTTGGCTGTTGGTCAGCCAAAATATTTTCAATGCAGTAAAAACCCTGTAAGGGTCACTGGTTCCCAACCCTGAGTACCCCCAACTGTACACGTTTTAATGTCTCTTAGTTCTGAAACCCATTTCTGGTTTTGGTGCAAAACCCTTTTGGGGTCTCTACTAATGAGCTGATACGTTGAATCAGGTGTGTTTGATTAAGGAGACAAAGGCAGCATACGAAACTGCCCCAATACCCTTAAACAGTGCAAAATTTAAAGGGACAGCTATTTTGTAGTGGTGTCCAAAACTATAATGGACCTACTGTGAGGGTTGCACAGAATTAATTTCTGCTTATTGCCAGAAGATGGCGTCCACAGAGGAATCATACAGGTGCAGGTCGGAGGTACTCAAGGACCAGGGTTGGGAACCACTGAGATAAAAAGTGAAAAGTGCTTATAAAAAACTAAATTAAAGGCTACTTATGACAGTAATAATGCACTATTTTTGATAGTATCTTTCCTTTAGTGTGTAATAACAGCTGTTTGTTCATGTAAATGATTAAAGGAACAGTTGGGTAAGTGATTTCTCTGTGTCAAGGAGATGCTGTTTTTCTGCTGCGGGGGAAAAACATTGTATGGACTTTCAATACCAACGCTATAGTTACCATAGATATAATACTGTTTACAGCTGCTCATGAAGCCTCGGGAGCCGAAACCTGATTATGTTTTGGAATGACATAGGGGTGAGTAAATGATAACAACATTTCACTTTTGGGTGAACTATCCCTTTAAATCAGAGCATGCTTTTCTACAAACCACAGGGTCATGATGTCTAATACAGTAGTAGAGCATCTCTCTGTTCATCATCTCCTTTAGTGTTATGAAAGATGAGCACACAGTGGCATGAGAAAGACTCATGTGACCACCAGCACAGTAGTGAAAGTTAAAGGTGCAGTGTGTGAATTTTAGCGGCATCTAGTGGTGAGGTTGTGAATTGCAATAACACACTGCTCACCCCTCCCTTTCGAAGCACATAGAGAAGCTACGGGGGCCGACACAGGACAAAAATGTTGTTGTCGGAGAGAGCAGAGAGTGACTAGCACTCAGTAGAGAAGTTTGTCCGTTTAGTGCTACTGTAGAAACATGACGGTGCAAAATGGCGCCTGTCAATAGATCCTCATAAATACTACACACTGCACCTTTAAAAAGTGAAAGTGGCGTGAAGGCCAAGTATGGTAACCTATAATCGGAATTTGTTCTCTGCATTTAACCCATCCAAGTTAGTGCACACATTAGAAGCAGTGACTAGTGAACACACACTGCAAACTGTGGACACACACCCCCGGAGGAGTATTGGGCAGCCCTTTTTGCTGTGGTGCCCAGGGAGCAAATGAGGGTTAGGTGCCTTTCTTAAGGGCACCTCAGTCATTTCCTGCCAGTATTGAGAATCAAACCTACAACTTTCGGGTTACCTGACTCCCTAACCATTAGGCTACGACTGCCCCAGTAGACACTCCCAGAGCTGCTTTATTTTAAGAATAAAGCTCCATACAGTGACCGGTCCTCCAGAGACCTCCAACAAGTGCACTGATGGACCTAAAGCATCTCAGCATTCCAACATAAAAACTCCGTTACCAAAATCACAAACAAAACATCTATATAAAGCTGCACTTCCTCCCAGAATCAATAATTCACTTCATAAATCACATGCACAAACACTTTCCATATCCCACAAGCATGTTCTGGGCTATTTTTTGCGAGATACACAGAGAGCTTTCAGAAATGTGAAAACAGGAAACCAATGATGGCATGCTCATCTTCATTCCTCTACACTGGCATGGCATCTCGTTACCACACACATTCCTTTAGACATACACAAGCACTCGCTCACACTATTGCGTATGGAAAACATGTCACAAAAATAACCCGTCCAGCCATCTGAGGCATCCTTGTTTGTGAGGATCATGGTGAGATGGAACTCAAAGGGAGCACTGTGTGATCCCACTGAATATACCAGCCCAAAAAAGAAGGCATGCTGCGGTATCGGTTGGTGTTCATCCCAATGGGTTTCGCTCCACATAAAAAAAAAACATTCCAGTTCAACTACACATGCGTCTAAAAAAAGAGCGGTCATAGTTCAAAATGCATTTGTGGGTTCAAAATGCATTAATGTGGGTGACGCTAAGAATTAAAACACATTTGGATGAGTACTGAAAGTTCCTGTCGTTTTTGACACATAAGAAATCCTCAAATAAAAACATATTCCAGCTGGCTGAAGTCATAGTGTGTATTTTAATGGAGGTTATTTCATGTAAGGATGGAGGAACACCCTGCTGCCATGGAAACAAACAGGCCATCACACTGCGTTAGACTCTTGCCTTTATGTGATGTAATAAGAGATACAGTAGCCCAAATGTATTTTAAAACTAAGCCACACTTAAAAATGTATGAATGCTGTTACATTATGTGACTAAAGTATTAAACCAAAGGCATTTATTTTAAAGATTTAAAGTACAAAATAAAAATCACAGGTTTCAAACTAATTAAAAAAACAATGATTTCATCACTTAAATATGTCTGTGTGAACACTGAACAGTCAGTCCTAAAGATTGTATTTGAGAAAAAAATGCAAGTGTGAACAAGCTTCTTAGGACCACTGTATATTTCCATTCCATCAGCTACAGAAAGTCTTCTTCTGAGAATACATAACCAAATGGATTTCATTTGTCTTACATTTGAAGTATTAAATGTGTTTAATGCCTGCTGCAGACTGTGCGATTTCAGCAATCCTATAAGATTATTACAAATCACACTATACGACATGGATCTAATAAACTTGGGTATGGTATGTAGACTATACGATGATGACACCTATTGAATCGTAGGCTATGATGCAAGTTAGTATAGAATAAAGAAACATCATCAGCATGCGCTAGTGGTAAACAAATAGAGCAAGATGAGTTGGCGATTGTGGTTTTTATGTGCGCTGAAAAAAAGAGGAGGAAGTGAAAGAGGAGAATATGGACAAGGTCATGGCTAGGGAAAAGAAGCCATTTTGGCATGGCAATTTTGCAAATGGAGCTTGACGTAAGTAGTTTTAAGTTTTAGCGCCATGTTGCGGTGATCAAAACGGCATTTCATGCTGCTTTTTATTGGCTAGTCAGTAGACGTAGGTCGTAGCAACACTCCCTGTGAAATGATCATGCTAAATTTCTGTCAGAAAATTATCGCAGGCTATCTTTGGTTGCAAGACAATGACAACGGCCGTCTTTGAACCTCTCTCACTGTATGACGTAGGACCACCGTTTAGGAGCCACGACCACAGAAATTGCCCGATTTCCACTGTCGGGCCAGTGCGGGCCAGGGCTTTCAACGGGCCAGGCTGGGCTAATATCCTCGGACCTGTAGCACCGAGCCCAAAACCACGCTGCGTTTCTCCTCAACCCCGAGCTGGCCCGCTTTGGACCAAGGTATTCAAAGGTGGGCCAAAAAACCCTGGCCGCTGGCCCCGAGGAAGCCCCGACGAGGCCCGATCAAGCTCTGGAAGTGACAGTGGAAATGCGACTGGCACGCACTAGCACGCCCGCTTTTGGCTGGCAGTGGAAACACAGCTATTGTGTACTGGGCATGAGACTTGCAGTCTTGTGTAGTAGATTTTGGATGGTTCATTTAAAGGGAAAGTTCACCCCAAAACAAAATTTCTGTCATCATTTACTCACCCTCATGCCATTCAAAACCCTTCTGTTCATCTTTAAAACGCAAGTGAGCATACCACATCAAATATGGTAATCGGAAGGCCACCAAAGCCAACCAAAACTGGCAAGAGGGGTCAATCTGGTGCATTTCAACAATTAAAAGGATAAAAGCATGTTTGCGCACTATTTCAAAGGTTCACAAGCATGCACTTCAAACAAACCACAATACACTGAGTATCTTTTGAAATCCAGTGCTAAAGCCTTGTGGCATCACAGGTGTGTCACTTCAATAGGCCTGTTGACCTTTCAGTAGTGCTAATTCAAACAACATGCGGCGCGCGCAAGAGAGCGGTTTCTGCGCAGAGCGCCGCGATGAGTTTAACAACGCTCACCACATGGATCATATAGATCAGATACAGACGGGAGTGAGCGCGTTTAAGTTTTTAATGGACATATTTCATATACTCTAGTGCTCTAAAAATGAATCAGCACCGTATATGCGCACATATTTAATCACGTCTTCAAATGAAATATATGTACAAACAAGGACATTGATACAGCTGCACGTCTGATCATGACCGCAATGACATGATGGATTATTCTGATACACAGAAGACAATGATGTAGACTGACAATTCAAAGATAAATGGGTAAAAAAGAGTCTATGCCTTTATTCTTTCTGTGTTAAACTGACGTGTGTCGTTTGTTCAGAGACTGTAGTGCTCTTAAATGTACTGAAAATATCCTTAGACCTTTTAACCCTCTAGACCCTAAGGATATTTTGTGGCCCTGAAGAAGTTTGACATGCTCTGACATTTGTGTTTTTTTCAGTTGCTTTAAAGCATATTAATGGCTAAAGTCTGATTACACTGTATTCAGCACAAACAGGGCTACAGTAATATGTGAGCAACATGTATATAAAAGTTTGTAGTTTTGAGAAAATAATGTTTATGCGTAGTTTTTGAAAAAAATAAAATGTTAAATCACCGAAATAAGGCCATATAACACACAGTAAACATTTGTTCACAAGGCTTTTCAGAACTGGATGTTGTTGCCTAGAGTTTTTTCTTCAAAACAATGTGAAAACCATTTTGATCACTCATTCATACAAAACAATATAGTCTTTTAACTTTTGTAAGACACTTATTGTCAGAATGGCTGTATGCGGGAAGGGTGTGGATCATCATGAATAATGCTGAGATTCACACCTGAGGCGTCAACGACTCCTCCCCTGAATATCAATGAGGAATGTGACAGAGGGATCTATAGAGAATGAATGTGAGGAGACTTAATGATTGAATGTATTGTTTGTAGCTTATTCACAAAATCACGTTTAATTTAAAAGAAGTAATCTGACTATACGTTTTCTTTACATGAAGACTTTAAACCTACAGTACCGTTCAAAAGTTTTATATCTGTATGTTTTTTTAAAAAAAAAATAAGTCTCTTCTGCTCACCAAGGCTGGATTTATTTGATCCAAAATAGTAAAAACAGTAATATTGTGGAATATTCCACAGTATTTATTCCTGTGATGTCAAAGCTGAATTTTCAGCATCATTACTCCAGTCTTCAGTGTCACATGATCCTTCAGAAATCATTACGATTATTTGCTCAACAAACATTTCTTATTATTATGAATGTTGAAAACAGTTGTGTAATTTTTTCCCCTCTGTTCCCTCTGGGTTCAAAAGAATAACATTTATCTGAAATAAAAAGATTTTGTAACGTTATAAATGTCTTTACTGTGTTTTTTATCAATATAAGGCATCTTTGTGAATAAAAGTATTAATTTCTTTCAAAAAACAAAAAACAAAACAGCAACAAAAAAACTAAACTCTTACTCAGAATGGTAGTGTATAATGTTACAATAGATTTCTATTTCAGATAAATGCTGTTGTTTTGAACTTTCTATTTATCAAAGAATCCTGAAATAAATTGTACACAAATGTTTTCAACATTCATAATAATAAGAAATGTTTCTTGAGCAGCAAATCAGCATATTACAATGAATTCTGAAGGATCATGTGAAACTGAAGTAAATAAAATACAAATATCCAAATAGAAAATACTTCGCAATATTACTGTTGTTGCTGTATTTCGGATCAAATAAATGCAGCCTTGTTAAGCAGAATAATTTTTTTTTAAAACATTAGAAAATCTAAAACTTTTGAACGGTAGTGTATACTTGGATTTACACATGAAAACAACATTTAGAGCAGTGGTAAAAAAAATACAGCGCAAAAGAGACGTTGAGGGCAGAAGTGCAAACAGGGACAGTGCAAGATGAATGAAAACGAATTAGTCTCTATTTGAGCGCGCTTGTCGCGCGTCTACATTTAAAATAACGAACTTGAGCGCGCAAAAGACGCAACATGTGAACGGCCCCTTAGCCAGTGGTTACATCAGCGTAGCAGTCAATAAACGCGACATTTAGGCCCAATAAACGGGACGTCCCGGCTAATACGGGACAGTTGGCAACCCTGCTTTTATATCATGCTGTGTTTAATATTATAGAGCATAAGATATCCCCATGTCGTACGTGTATCTTTATTTAGCATTGAAAGGTTGCCTACCTATTTAATATTTCAACATGTTTCCGTTCATTTCACACATTTTAGTCTGGCAATAGTTCAACTAGTAGCCTACAATGTGAAGTTTATGCAGCAATAACACTAATATAAGTGAGAAGAAATGTTTTACTTTAAAAATTCTCATAAATCCCGTTCTGTTTCTTCTGAGGTAAATCCAAGGTAAACTCACAGCGTGTCTTCCAAACTCGATGAAAATCAGAAGAATGAAGAAGCTGATTCTTTGTTTTGAGGTGATGGGGGGCGTTTACATGTTCGCGTTACTTCCTCGTGGACGATTTGCATGTGAATCGCTTTGCGCGCGCGTGGGTGTGGTCACATTAAAGTTAATGAGGCGCCGCTGGAGGAACTCTACCTCTCGCTGTTTTCATACGGATTACATAAACAGAGAATATTTGTTTTTTTACATTCCAAGCTTTATAAAGAGATATCTGTCGTGTCTGTGTGACAAGTATTCTCTGAGTTCTGAGTTTATTTTCAGACGCATTTCAGAGTAGACATCACAGGGAGACAGACGGGAGAACGCGCATCCTGTTTGTTTTCTTTATTTAGCGAAAAGCACAACATTTAGTTTTTATTTTGAGTGTACATAAAAAAGTAGACACTTTAAGCTTTGTAAAGACATATCGTTCATGTCTGTGAGGCCAAAAATGACGGAGTATTTTAAGTTGTTTTACACTGTCATGAGGAAAAATCCAGCAAAACGCGCGGGCGCGTTCTTCGGGTTCAGGGGGTTAAATGTTCTTTCGCGTTTCTCCCTCGTTTTGGCAGTTTGTTATATAGGGTTAGATTTTTAAAATGCTTAAGGTGCCCTCCACTCTGTTTTTTTCTCTCTGTGGTCATATTTTAATATTCATACGTCTGTAATGAGTGTGTAGTCTGTTTTATTGGTTGTTGTCTCCCTACAGCATCATTTTATGGGGCTTTGCAAACTTGTATTAATTCTAATGTGGAATTTTTCTACAATATTCACTCATCATGACAGTAAAATATGGCATTCTAAGTCAATCTATTGCAGTATTTCCTCTATCAATCAGTAGAAAATGCGGTTAACACCCGGTCATGCATGGGGGAAAAAATACCGTCATATACCGCGAAACCGGTATAATTTAGAAAAATACCGTGATATAAATTTTTGGTCATACCGCCCAGCACTACCTTTCAGCGTACTGATTGACATGTCGTTCCAAACCCGGTGCCTCTTTCCGTTGCCCGTTTCTTCTGTATGGAGAAGATGATGTTTAGCAGAAGGTTCATGCTGCTCTTTTACACACAATCACACAGTGACCAGGGAGTGTACAACTCCAAAAAGAGCAAAAAAACACCATAAAAGTTTTCCATAAGACTTCTGAAGAAACAAGTCTTCTCTGTTAAACTATTGGCTTAAACTTTATTTCGCTAGACATTCTACTAACTATAAGTAACTTTGCAACTACATGTCAACTAACTATCATTTAGAGTATTAGTAGACTGTTAGGTTAGGGTTTGGGTTAGTAGAATAACATGAACTTGCAAAGTTACTTAAAGTCAGTAGAATGTCTTTTGGGGGAGCATCAAAATAAAGTGTTAGCAGATATTAAGCAGACACTAGTACGCTTAATGACTGGTAGATGATATGTTGTTGCAAAGTTACTTATAGTTAGGAGAATGTCTAAAGTGGACCATCTAAATAAAGTGTTACCAACTATTGATGTCCTGTGTAATAGATGCTAGTAGCACGAAACCGAGCCAATTTGAAAGAAAAGGTTACAGCAGAGCAGCTGACAGCTCTGAACTAGATCATCCTCAGACAGCAGTGTTTCATTAAAGCTCTTCCTATAGCAGGTGAGCATTCTAACCACAAAATCACGGCCTGTAAAATTAACAGCAGTTTAAACATCCCTCTGAGCTTTTGTCTGCCCGCTACCTTTATAAACCAGTAGCAGACTTTCTCAACTATGTACTGAAAACATGCAAAAGACAGCAGTGTAACATTACAAAATGAACTACAGCCATATCCCTGAACTTTTGAGAGTTGTAGTAATGGCTTTTCTGATCAGCTGAACGTGGCAGAGGACACAAACAAAAAAAGTACCATTAAAATACAGTGGGGGAGACCGGGGCAACAGGTAACACATTTTCTTTAAACATCTGTAACTCCATGTTTTTGATCAAATACCTAGCTTGGACGCACTGTGAGTTGCTTCGTATCATAGAGTTCCTTTGGTTTCACACTTTTTTTGTCTGATCTGTGGTCTCTTCACGCCCTCATGTCACAGCTGAGGGCAGCTTTGCCAGAGGATTGTGGGTAAATGCATTAGCAGACTCCAGGCCAAGCAGAACATGCTGTAACCATGGCAGGGCAAGAGCATTGGTGATGTTATTTGCAGTCATGTTTGGGTTTTTTCCCCTTTATTGCTAGGTAAACTAAAACCAAATTAGTGCTAAAGAGGGCGTCCTAAGGGGAAAAAGTGAGCCAGATTGTGGATTTGGACGTTCTGCGAGTCGTGGACCAAGAGCCAAACACAAAAACATGTTTGTGTGTTTACTTTACCTCAATTGACAACAAGTGAAAAAAATATGCACAGTAAGTAGGGATGCATGATCAAAGGCTGCGAAATAATTCAATAAATGTATGCGCTGCACGTGTTTCAGAGTGAAGCGCGGCAATGTGTTCTTACAAATGAACAGCTCATTATCTGCCCATTTTTTCAGTGTCTCAGAGCGACTCGGTTCACAGGACATCCTGCTCTATGCAAAAAAACTCTGCATCTGCTCCGAGTTTGGGACATTTTAACATGCATTTGGGAATGCAACATGTGCCAACAATCTTCCCATACTTGAAATGATAAGAGCTTATGAACAAAAAAAGAAGCTTAAAGGGCTCCCTGCAGTTTTTTTCATCAAAATAAAAAGTTTTTAAATTCAAATAAACTACTATTATTATATTTTTTATTAAATACTACATATATATTAAATATATTAACATTTTAATTAGTAATATTTCTTATTTTGTTTTTATTTAGTAATTCTGTATATTTTTATTTAATAATAATAATAATTATATTAGTAGCAGCAGTAGTAGTAGTAGATAATTATCGTTATTATTATTAAATAAAAATATAAAAATGACTAAGTAAAAACAATGACAAAATTTTTGCCTAACTATGCAAATCACAAATTTTTATCAGAAAATCACATTTTTTTCACCAAATCTTGCAGCCCTAACAATAAGTGAATCTTACAAAAATGGTCAAAAATGTGGGTTATATTTCACAGCAAATTAAATATATAGCCTACTATAATGAGGCGGAAAAAAATCTATAACTACAAAAATATATAATTTCAATCGTAAAGCATATTCATATTTCTTGCAAAATTAAAATGATATAACTATGATATTTAATTTAATGTTTTATTTTAATCTGAAACTTTAGCCATACAAGTAAATCTTTGCAAACCATTGAGGTTTACTTATTCAAATCCTGGAGCCTAAGATTTATTGGGCGATTATTAAGGTGGATTTGTGTGACAGAAGGAACAAGGGCGATGCTCCAAGACAAAAGGGATGGAGTGGATCGGCAGCGAGAGATTAGAGCCACAGGAAGACCACAAAGGAGCCTGAGGAACCCTAGGCATTCATACCAGAGCGAGGCAGAGGAAAGATTAAGCTCTATTCAGGAGGCCTAAGACTCAAAGAGAGGGCAAATTTAATCCGGGCAGACTGCATCTGGACTCACTGAGGTATGTCTTACCATAACAAAAGCTTTCTTAATGGAGGCTACAGGAAGAAAAATCACACGAGACCCCTCATATAACCCCCTTACCATGAAGTTAAGTAATATGCCAGCTTCACCCAAAAATCCCTGCCTCCTGAACTGGTGTCACTGGCACACTCCAGTATGCTACGCAGGAAGTAAGATAGCACAAACAGACGGGCCATTATGTGTAATAGTGACTCGTATTACTTATTTCCGAGAGTTAGGCAGTTGTGGGAAAGTCATTCCCAAGGGTAGAGGTATATTGTGGCATTTCTGGTCATGAGAAAAGCCATTCTAAACTGTTTGTGTGGCTGGCAAATAACAGTCAGTTAAGTCAGTGTTGGGTAAGCTACGTTAGCCTAGCGCTGAGCATGACTGAACTGAGAAGGTTTAGTCACACTGGTTTTCCCCGTCCACATGAGGAAAAGAAAACAATATCCTAAAATTCTGGTCTACTGACCAAACATCAACATAATCTGTTGAGGAGTCAGTGAGTCACACCCATAGACTTTTTTGGCAAAAAAAAAAAAAAAATACACAGCCACCTTTCCTTGCACTGGAAACCATGTAATAAAACAAAACATACACTAAGATGCGATTTTTTTTAACATCTAAACGCAAGTCTCCAACCGCATTTTAGAGAAGTTTTGTGTGTGTGTGTGTGTGTGTGTGTGTGTGTGTGTGTGTGTGTGTGTGTTTAAACATCACTAGAAACCACATGAAAAAGCTAAGCTGGACACAGCGGTTTCAATTAGATAAAAATACAAATTAAACTCTATCAGCATCCGTGGTAGAATAACTGCCACAACTAATTGTTATACATGTGTTAGCATGAGACTAGTGTGAAATCACTCACAAATCCTGAGTGATTTTGTATTTTAAGCTACTAACAATTTTCCATGTCAAAACCATGCCAACCTAGACTGTTGTTTGATCTGCACAAGGATACCAGGTGATATTATATGTAAAAAAATTATTAAAAAAAGTTTAAAGAAGTACACTTAATTTGATGTGTTGACTAACATACTAAAACACGTGTACTATCAAGTACTTGATTATAATTTTTAACTACTGTTATTTGATATTACATTAAAAGTTAATATATTTTAAATGTACTATATTGCAACATCATTACAAATGTGTAATTAGTTACAAATATAAGTTTCAATAGAAATGACATTAAACTATATTTTAGTGTACCGTGAATGATTGTCATTAGATTCACAGTTCAGCTAATTGTATTTAATATAAATTTAAACATGCAATTAAGAGTCCAAAATCATTACATTCAGTTCATACTTAAATACTGTATATTCTTTTAAAGTATATTATATCTGTAATAAGTACTCTTTTTAAAAGTATACTTAAGTGTACTTCTTGTACTAATGCACTACATTCAGAGAAAAACTATTTTATATTAAAACATTTGGCAGTCAGATCAAATAATAAGTCAAGAAAGATTTGTAACGAATTGAAATGGAGGGTTGAGTACGTTGCAATGCTTTAAAAAAAATACAAGCTTATAATTTCTGCTTTTAAATCCTTCCATTGTTAGTCAATTACTGTAAATGAGTTATTTTTGTTGTAATTACAAACTGTGGGACAAGTAGACGCGCAGATATACGGTAATACAATATTTCAGGATAATGAACATGCAAGGTGTTGTTATCGTGGACACTTCAAAATACTGTGAATAATGTCTTATTACGATTTATCTAGATTTTTAGAATGCACTTTAAAGTTATAAGTTATATGGACTATTATTTTACACCTGCACCTACAGATATGGAAAAGATTCCTAGATCCCTATTGAACACCAACAAAGGGCCCAATGGTGCGGGTACAGGGTCTGAGGTGTGGTAGCTATTTTTCAGTGAAGGGCCCTGCCATTGTCCCCACGGGTCCCCAGACACTTACAGACAAATGCTGCTGTCAATCACACACCCTTTCATTCGTTTAACAGCAGCTGCTCCCATGCAGAAAAGAAGGCAAAATATGTTTGTGACAAAGGAAGAGTGTGGCGATAATATGAATATTTGCATTCAGACAGATTCTGCCTGAGGGACTGAACCCAATCTGATAAACAAAACCTATGAGAAATTAAAGGGCTGTGAATGGAATACCATCAAAAGAGAAAATTAATAACATATACAGTATGTCTGTGGGGGGGGAGAATATATATTTTTTATAATATTCAGAATAATCAACTCTTCCACCAAGTAATATTGTTCATTAGCAGAACTATATGCATTATGCATATGGGTGATATAGATTTGAAATAATACAGTAGTTTCAATTTTTGCATTCCTACTCCGAAGACACAGCATATAGATAACATACATACACACTCAGGTCTAGACACAGACAGATTTACCATTCATACAAGCACCTGATTCATGCATAAACAGACAGAGACATAAACATTTGGAAATATAAGGAACATGTGAAGGTATGTGTGCGGTGTGTCTAATGATTCAAGCGTTCCAGTGGGCTAAAAGAGGTCTCAGTCTTTAATGTACAGCAGCACTGGAAAAAACTGACACAAACAGGGCCGTACAGCAGCAGGGCCAGTGCAACTTACACATATCTCTAAGTTCCCTAAAGTTCCACTAAACTTGTATGAATCTTTTTCTTTCATTCAATTCAAACAGATATTTTGCTGAATGTTCAAGCTGCTCTTTTCCATACAATGGAAAAGCTGTCAAGGTCCAAAAATGACCAAAAGGCACCAAAGTGGTCTATGTGACTTGCGCCATCATACAACAGCTTTGTGTGAGGAAAGGCCAAACTTTAAAGGGATAGTTCACCCTAAATTGAAAATGTACGTCATTTACTCCCTCTAATGCCATTTCAAACCTGCCTGACTTTCTTTCTTCTGTGGAAAATAAAAGAATATATTTTAAGAACAGTGCTGTTATTTATGGAATAATGTAACTGTTTCCGCTACGGAATAAAACAATTTATAAGATAATTGTGACTTTTTATCTCACAATTCTGAATTTTTTTCCTCACAATTGCGAGTTTATGAAGAAAGAAGTCAGAATTGCGAGATATAAACACGAAATCGCGAGTTATTAAGTCCAGTTCTGAGGGGGAAAAGACTGACCTTTTTTTTCTCAGAATTGCGAGTTTATACAGACAAATTATTTCTCACAATTCTGACTTTATAACTCACAACTGCAAGTTTATATCTTGCAATTCTGAGAAAGAAAAGACAGAATTGTGAGATAAAAAGTCACAATTACCTTTTTTTATTTTTTATTCAGTGGTGGAAACAAGCTTCCATAGTTATTGTTAACTAAAAGTAAAACTATTAAAAATCATTTTCGTGAATTGATATAAAGCTGAAATAAAAAAAAAATCTAATAAATATTAGAAGAAAAAGAAACTTAAAGAGACTAAAATAAATATTTATTAAATAATAAAATAATAAATAAAAACTAACAAAATTACAAAAAATTAAATGAAAACTTGAAAGTTAAAAATATTAAGAAATACTATAATAGTATATAAATAATACTAAAATAACATTAAGAAATTAGTTTTTTAAGGTATTTATGAAACAGAATTTGATAAATTCAGCAAAATAAAAAAAATCTTCCTTTGTGTTCAATTGAAGAAACTCATATAGGTTTGGAACAACATGATGATAAATAAAGGAATAGATCACTTAAAAATGAAAATTCTGTCATCATTTAGATGACCGCACCAGACAGTCACAACAATTGCTTTTAAAAGCAATTCAGCAATTTGAAAAAAACAGCTAAATGTCTCTTCATTCCAATGCATGAGCAGGGTCAGTTAAGACAGTGATGTAACCATCTTACTCAAAGGAAAAAGTAACAGACAGACAAATAATGACAGAGCTAATGAACAACGTAGTGCTGACCCTCCACAGCTGTTTAGGAAACAGAAATCCACCATAATCTTGCCTGAAACTGCCATGAGAAATTGATTTGCAATTTGACTTTCTGAACTTTATTAGTAGAACTGAAAAACAACATATGAATGGAGCGTTCTCAGATAATACCACACACACAACCGTAGCTGAGACATGCCACACGTGTTATCAGCTACATCTGCCATGCCTATTTCTGTGACTGGTGAAATATTCACAACCTGGACCCCAAATCCATTGGTGCTTTGAAAGACATGCTTGAATCTAAAAATACCCTGCTTGCACATGAAAGATTCAGATCGATATGACTCCCGTGAGCTTGGGTCTTTCATGTTGACATCAACATTTGGATTGAAAGAGTTTCCAGCATGATGACTTCATATCGAAAGAGCCGATTGGCTGGGGTTATACTGGAGAAAATAAGACTTTGGCCAGTTCAGTTGTTTTTTATGAGCAGTTACTGTGGTGGAGTTTACGGGACGATAGTCCTGACTGCTGGAAACAGGATCTTCTAAAGATCGCTGGAGCCATTAGTATGACAGCAGTGGCCCACACCCTTAAAGCTGAACACAGAGAGTCATAAATTAGAGGGGGAGTTTTAAACAGGAAAGAAAAAGTCTTGATCACATAAATTGAGTGATTTGAATTATCCACAGCATCTGCAAGCGGAATTAGCATGCTTGGAAACTGCCCTGGTGTTTTTCCCCATGTAAACAGGCCCAGGGTCCCGGCACATGGAAGAACACTGTCTCCACCTCCATCAGCTGATGGGTGTGTACTGCTCTCCTCTCACACTGCTAATGTTACGGTCCAGCAACTCCAGCCAGTTACGGTCATTCTGAGGTTTTAAACGAGTAGTAATTTTGTTATGTGCTTTTGTCATTTTTATTAATTTTATTTTATACATACACATCTTAATTTGGTTATTTTCAGGTTTATTTTTGGTCATTTTAGTCTTTCAGCTTAAACATATTTTATTTCATTTAGTTGCCAAGGTAACATTTTTTTATATATTATTTTATTCTAATATTTATATTTTATTATAAGTTTGATCTCAAGTTAAAAAATGCTTTTTAACAGTCTTGGTTTTTGTTAACAATAACAACATAGTGTCAAACAAGCTAAAATGAGATTTGAGAGCTATGACAGAAAAAAAGTTTTTTCCATGAAAAATTATTTAAAGGCATAGTTCACCTAACATGAAAATTCTGTCATCATTTACAACCTTCATGCCGTTCCAAAACTGACACTTTCTTCTGTGGTAAATAAAATAAGATAGCTTGAGAAACTTTTGTAGTATGAAAATCCCTTAACCTTTTGTCTTTCACGGGAGAAAAAATTGGAACACGATAAGTAAACGAATTTCCATTTTGGGGTGAAGTATTCCTTTAAACTAATAAAAATGACAAACATTGTCACATTTATCATCAGGCACATGTTCAACACCTGTGCTCTCCACTTGTCTCCTTGTTGAGTCTGAAGCTATGAGAGTTCCTGTGATCTTAGAAACCACAAAAGGGTGATATCACCCATCTGAAATATCAGGGTCCTCTGAGGACAGTGGAGGAGGCTGTAGGGGAAATCCCATCTCTGAACAAGCCCATATGTCCTAACACTGGCCTTACGAGCTGTTTGTCCAACTGTCTCCTCCGAGGCATTCCTCCAGAGTTGAGTAGAGAGATCCCAAGCAGGATTTTCTTTGATTTACCGTCTGCTGTGTTGTAGTGCTGTAATCAGTTGTTTTGCATAATGTCTGTTCTCAGCTGAAGCCCTGCTGAAAAGCCAGAGTCTGGAGTTTACCACGAATATAGGGTTGAGGTCAGGTCAGGTGACTCGGGAGGAGAAAGAGGTGGAGCCAGTGAGAAGACGTAAGCCTGGAAAAACGGACCTAAAGGTAGTTTCAAAATTGCACAAAACAGAGATGATGACTTAAGAGAAATACTAGGATGCTAGAAAAATTAAACTTATGATGATAAATACTCGATAACACCTTGATTGTTGACAAAGATGATGAAAGATGACTGAAAGCCCCTTCATAGTTTTATTGAGTAATGCACTGACAGTGATTTAAAACAAAATCATTCATTAGTGATGAGGGTTGGCAATTTGAGGCAATATGATCAATTTTTAAATTGTTGAACTTTATGCAAATATGCAACGACTAGATGCAGCCAATACTTTTTAAACTCAAATGTTTAAAAATAGGTCAACATGTCCAACTCTGCATTCTATTCTGTCACGCTCTATCTAGCCATTTTGCAAACAGGAACACATCTTTAAAAGCAAACGCACACATCAAATAGACGTCTGGGAATCATACGTGAGCTATAAAGGAGACAGAACACACAAAAGCATGCAAGTTCAGTGGTGCCCAATTGAACTCCAACCCCAATACACACCTGAACCAGCTAATCAAGGTCTGCAAGATCACTAGAAACTTCCAGGCCAACACGGTCTCACTCCTATTCGTCACATATTGACGCTTGGTCAGATCCCTTCGGTGCCACTTTTTAACGCACAGGGTACCCCTTTATCGTCGTTTTTCGACATGCAGTACTCCATTGATTTCAATGAGAAACCTTTGCCTTTATATACAGACGCGTTGGGCATGGTTATAGTCATGATGAAACTATATATTGGGTTATGATTTTTCCATTATGACATGGAGTATGATTCTCAATTTAATCAGCCAGCATAATTTTATTTACATTTATTTTCTTTTTTTATTTACGGTATTCAGACACGTTTTGAACACGTAACCCAATCCCTTCCCTAAACCTACCCATTTGTGTATTATAAAAAACAGGATATAACAGGCAGATACGACTGCAGCCGCAATTTATTCAAAAAGTACAAATATTCCAAGTGTTCCGAGGCCAAACGATTGATTTTGTGTGAAGAAATCCCCAAAAGCCCAAAAATCCCCAAAAGCGATCAGCGTCGAGTCCATCCACCGAAAATCATGAACACAACACATTTCAAAAATTGCCGCTGGAAGAAACGTTACGTCAGCTTTGACAGCATTGGCTCTCGTATGTCTCGTCACCAATTGCGCCATTACGTCAGCTTTGATTGTAAAAAGCCATTGGCTCTCGTGTGTCTCGTGACCGATCGCGTCATGCTAAAGAGTCGGGTGTATCATTTGAATGAGATATGACTGAGTGGAGTGTGTGTGTTCACGGAGCAGCGGGTTGGATCATCATTTCAGCGATTAAAACATTAAGATCAACTCTGTTCTTCACATAAAGATATCGTATGACTTCATAAGACTTGGAATGCAACACGAGTTAATACTTTTATACTGTTTTTGGTCAGTTTTTGCAATAAATACCTGTGACTGTACTTTTATTTGCCTGTTACGTGTTTTATATTGTTGAGAGTGTGTAGGTTTAGGGTAGGAGTGGGGTTAGTTGCTCCAAAATATAAAAGTAGCCTATAAATATTCATAAAATCATGTCTACTTTTACAAATGCAAAGAATTAAATGCGTCTTGATCTGACCAATTGTGCAAACAACTGAAATCAATGGAGTAACTTACCCTGTGCGTCGGAAAACAACGCTAAAGGGGTACCCTGTGCGTTAAAAAGTGACGCCGAAGGTAACTGACCAAGCGTCAATATGTGACGAATAGGAGTGAGACCGTGTTGTCCAGGCCGGTATCTTTGGGTAGGTTGCAGCTAAACTTTGCAGGATGCTGATAAAGGACTTCAGGAGCTGGATTGGACATACAGTTCTTGGTGAAATCCACCACTGTGACAGCACTGTGTTAATGTTCAAAAGGGGAATACCAAGGAACAAGAAATCTGGATAAACATAGTTTTCTTTTCCACTTTGGCATTTCAATATGGTTTTACATTGCTCAAAAAGGTCTGCAGACATTTGTAGCGTTTGTCAAAATACAGGGTCTCTCTGTGGTGCTGTTCCTGGTTTGTTTTTATGTTCTGCTTATGCAATCAGGACCAGAGCCATATAAAGTTTAGAAAAGGCCATTAAACCCTCCACACCTCCATCCCACCCCAATACCCTTCACTGTGAGCTCTGCTGCTGGGGTAGACTCACACAACACCATAGAGTCACGTTACAGATTATAGTTATAGATTATTGAATGACTTCACATAAACTTCTGTATGGTTTCACAACCTCAGAGTTACCAAGCATCATTCAAATGACCAATGCATGTGTCTTCTTGACTGAGGCAAAGATTCAGAAATGTGCTGGATTTGATGTAACAGATAGGTTCTGTTCCTTTACTTTTCTTTTGAAACAGTACTGGGGTTGTGAAATAAAACAAGAGGCGTTTAGAATGTAGAGAATGTCTAATGAGAGTAGGACTCTGGATGTTGAAAGAGTGGGTCACATGCTGGCTGAAAACATTACTCACCTGGGTACAATTACACTTAAGATAAAATCTCTGTTGCAAGGAAGTTTCTCTCTCATTTTCTGTTTTTGCTTGTGGAAAATCATTGCTTTCGCATAACTTAATTTTCTTAGCTTTGACATTTAATCAATATTTCATTCATCTACTGCTGTCAAATATATAATCTATTTATGGCAAACCTGCACTTTGCCTGACACTTGGCAGTCTGGAGATAACCAAGACTTAATCAAGCCAGATGAATCAATCAATCAGTCAATCCCCAGTAGGGACCAGAATCAACAAAGCTTACTTTAGGATCTCAACCTCTCACACAGGCTGATCTTGTTAAATCCAGTTCTTTGGGCACCGAGGGAGCATCATCAATCTCCTTCAGTCATGTAGTAGAGAACAGACAGTGATGTTTGGAACACGCATTTAGCCAGAAAACAACGAGGAGGTTTGCATTCTATTAGAAACAGAATTTCTTTTTAATGTCTAAACATGAAAAACCAATATATTGGTTAGACCAATTTGTGAGCTAGTATTTGGCCATTTTGAGATGCCATTGACACCTTTTTCCATGTGCATATTTTTAATAAAACACTGTTTAGTATGTTTATTTAGGTGTCTGAATTATGGGGACAGTTGACCCAAGCACAAACTCTCTGGTCTGTCCTATGAGTCATCATAGACTCTTTTCTGGGTAGACTAACTGTGGAGAGGACCGCTCATGGTTCAGGAGCAGTCCCATATTGGCGGCCAGATGGCCCCACCAGCTAAAACCACCGTCAGCCACTCATGCTGGGTGGGGGGTTTGTTAAGCTTGAGTGACTGATTAAGAATCAGCCTTTAATCTGGACGCAGGCAAGAGTGAATCAGTGTGCGCAATATAAGATATAAGAGTGTGCTTGAGTTTGTTGCCCAGCCCTATTTGTTTGAACCGCGAGAGGTTCAAGAGGGCTTACGATACTCCTACATCCTGCATCATACATCGCATCAGGGGTTACTCTTTTGGTCGACTTGCGTAAGCCGTTTGCCGGAAGCTAGTTATTTTAGTTTTTAAAGTTTTAAATATGGATATTTTTCTTACAAAACCCTATCACTTCACTTCAGAAGGCCTTTATTAATCCCCATGGATTACTTTTATGATGGATGGATGCCCTTTTTGGACTTCAAAATCAGGACCGCTATTCACTACCATTATAAAGCTTGGAAGAGCAATGATATTTTTTTATATAACTCTGATTGTATTCGTCTGAAAGAAGATAGTTTTATACACCTAGGATGGCTTGAGGACGAGTAAATCAAGTGATAATTTTCATTTTTGGGTAAACTATCCCTTTAACATAATTATGAAGGAGTTTGGCAAATAAGGCTAGTGGAACAAGGTAAGATGGAGAAAAAAGTAAAACTTTGATTAATGGAATGAATTACTGTCTAAATAGATTGCAGGTGCATTTAGAAACATAACTGTCGTGTTTAAAGGCATTTAAAAAGACGTTAGAGCTCAGAACTTATGGATTAGATCATTGTAAAACATTGAAGATGTTCAACCTACCAGGGCCAAATGCTGCCCTCTGCCCTGTGATCCTCGTCTGAGCCAACACTTTGGTGACATGCCAGATAGGCTTTCAGATAAGTGGTCCTGGGGAGTCCGTACCAGAGAAGTCTTGGCAAAAGGACTAATCAAGGGTGAAAGAGGCCACAAAGGGGGCTCTCATGAGCACCCTTCTAAATTCTAAAAATCCACATCTGCATCAAGTACATCACTTGAGACAGGGCCAAAGATGAGATGAGCTGCTGTGGACAAACTGTCCAATGAGAACATATGGACACAGGTCAAGGACCATGGTGATGCACTGTCCTGACGTCTGAAGTCTCTCTGTGGGAGCAGGGAGTATGCCTCGTTGGCAGCGAGTGCAGATCATGCTGTACATCTGTGTCTGAATAACATAGTAAAAGCGAAGGTACAGTAACTGAATAAAGAAAGGACTTATAGCAGCAAATCTTCCACTCTAAACTTCAGCTCCCTAAAATCTCTTCTCAAGCCTCCCTCTGAGCTTGGCAGCAAGCATGTGCCCTAAAGTTTGAGGCTTTAAAAAAATAAAGCAATCCTTTAAGCCTTTTAAGAGGAACTAAAATCTGTCCGAGGGTTCCATGATGAAATCCTGATAGACAGAGTATGTTGCTCTATGTGTAACATAAGCCCTCAGAAGAGGCCAAACACAAAGACTCAAATGGTTCGACAACAGTAACCAGGTAACCTGCAAAACACTGCCCAAGCTTACATTGTGAAAAACAACTCCAGAGTCCTGTATGAGCAACTCAGGAAATTACATAATAAAGAAAAATCTACAATGACAGTCTACAAAAGGGCAGTAGCAGACTTATTTTCGCAAGAAGGCTAAAATCCATCAATGTATTATTAAAGATACTTTGCATGTTCTTTCAGTCTGTTGCCAGTGCCTTGTTCTATGCTTTAGTGTGCTGGGAAACTGGAATTAGAGTTGAAGATGCCAATTGGCTAAATAAACTCATTAAGAAGGCATGTTCTGTCACTGGAGTGGATCTGGAACCTTTGGAGTTTGTTTCTGAGAGGAGAATGATGTCCAAACTGCTGAACATCATGGACAATATATATAACCCCCTCCATGACATGATTGTTGGAATGAGGAGCCTGTTCAGCAGAAGGTTTATCCTGTTTTGGTGCAAAAGAGAGCACTAAAGGCAGTCATCCATGCCTATTTCCATAAGACTGTACAATTCATCCTTCACATGCAGTGGCATTATGGACTTGAACTTGAAACTTTGGTCTCTTCAAGGGCCTCATTGAACAGACTGTTACACCAAGTCTTGACCAAACATGACTCAGCAAGTTTCCAGTGGCAAGTAATGTTTCAAAGGCTTTGTGGGGGTAAAGCAAAACCAATCAGTACATGATGTCTACAGCTGTGTGGAGCGAAATTTCAGACCAATGACATTTAAATGTGTGCATAACATAACAAAAATAGAGACCAAGTGACTGACAAAATGCGTTTCTTATTGTGGGTAGCTTGCTGCAGTCACAGCCCCAATGATTGTATGACTAAAACATTTTTGGCAGCATCTGATTGGTTATCATTGGGTCAGCATGTGGTCCAGACTGGAGAACTAAAGTGAAACTATGGCTTTGGAAGTGCACAGTTTCCACTGTCTTGCAAACGCGAGCATGCTAGTGAGTACCAGGGCTAGTCGTGTTTCTACTGTCACTTCCGGGGGTTGATGGGGCCTCGTCAGGGCTTCCTCGAGGCCAACAGTCAGGGTTTTTTGGCCCACTGAATACATTGGTCCAAAGCGGGCCAGCTCGGGCTTGAGGAGTGGTTACGAACAAAGGCAGAGTTTGCCTGAGTCTCTGGAGACGGAAGCGCCGGCGCCACGCATGATTTCATATACCAGAGCATCAGCATTTAAGACTTTTAAAATCACTTAGCTCAAAACTCACTTTCAGAGGGCAGCGAGTGTTTGAAATAACTTCTGTTTGTGATCCGATGTGGATTCTGATCACCGTATGTGGCAGAAATATTTATATGCGATGCAAAAGACTATGCGCGCTAACTATTACTATAGTAAACATGGTAAATACGACCACTTGAAGAAATCAGACAAATCATATAGGCTATTACAATTGTGTATTTATTTTATCTGTCTATACGTCTCGTCTCTTTATACCGGACTGTCTGATATCCATATTTAGCTCCGCATATGTCATAAAATAAAGCAACTGGTTTTTCAGGAGCTTCCTCTGTTTCTGTGGCTGAAAATACAAACCCGATTCCAAAAAAGTTGGGACACTGTACAAATTGTGAATAAAAAAGGAATGCAATAATTTACAAATCTCATAAACTTATATTTTATTCACAATAGAATATAGATAACATATCAAATGTTGAAAGAGAGACATTTTGAAATGTCATGCCAAATATTGGCTCATTTTGGATTTCATGAGAGCTACACATTCCAAAAAAGTTGGGACAGGTAGCAATAAGAGGCCGGAAAAGTTAAATGTACATATAAGGAACAGCTAAAGCACTAGGTCAATTGTATTAGGTCAATTGGCAACATGATTGGATATAAAAAGAGCCTCTCAGAGTGGCAGTGTCTCTCAGAAGTCAAGATGGGCAGAGGATCACCAATTCCCCCAATGCTGTGGCGAAAAATAGTGGAGCAATATCAGAAAGGAGTTTCTCAGAGAAAAATTGCAAAGAGTTTGAAGTTATCATCATCTACAGTGCATAATATCATCCAAAGATTCAGAGAATCTGGAACAATCTCTGTGCGTAAGGGTCAAGGCCGGAAAACCATACTGGATGTCCGTGATCTTCGGGCCCTTAGACGGCACTGCATCACATACAGGAATGCTACTGTAATGGAAATCACAACATGGGCTCAGGAATACTTCCAGAAAACATTGTCGGTGAACACAATCCACCGTGCCATTCGCCGTTGCCGGCTAAAACTCTATAGGTCAAAAAAGAAGCCATATCTAAACATGATCCAGAAGCGCAGGCGTTTTCTCTGGGCCAAGGCTCATTTAAAATGGACTGTGGCAAAGTGGAAAACTGTTCTGTGGTCAGACAAATCAAAATTTGAAGTTCTTTTTGGAAAACTGGGACGCCATGTCATCTGGACTAAAGAGGACAAGGACAACCCAAGTTGTTATCAGTGCTCAGTTCAGAAGCCTGCATCTCTGATGGTATGGGGTTGCATGAGTGCGTGTGGCATGGGCAGCTTACACATCTGGAAAGGCACCATCAATGCTGAAAGATATATACAAGTTCTAGAACAACATATGCTCCCATCCAGACGTCGTCTCTTTCAGGGAAGACCTTGCATTTTCCAACATGACAATGCCAGACCACATACTGCATCAATTACAACATCATGGCTGTGTAGAAGAAGGATCCGGGTACTGAAATGGCCAGCCTGCAGTCCAGATCTTTCACCCATAGAAAACATTTGGCGCATCATAAAGAGGAAGATGCGACAAAGAAGACCTAAGACAGTTGAGCAACTAGAAGCCTGTATTAGACAAGAATGGGACAACATTCCTATTCCTAAACTTGAGCAACTTGTCTCCTCAGTCCCCAGACGTTTGCAGACTGTTATAAAAAGAAGAGGGGATGCCACACAGTGGTAAACATGGCCTTGTCCCAACTTTTTTGAGATGTGTTGATGCCATGAAATTTAAAATTACTTATTTTTCCCTTAAAATGATACATTTTCTCAGTTTAAACATTTGATATGTCATCTATGTTGTATTCTGAATAAAATATTGAAATTTGAAACTTCCACATCATTGCATTCTGTTTTTATTCACAATTTGTACAGTGTCCTAACTTTTTTGGAATCGGGTTTGTATATAAATAGCCTACAGATATCGATTTTTAACGCGTGGCATCGATGTATCGTTAGACATTAGATCGATGCATCGATCTATATCGATGTATTGTTACACCCCTAAATCACGTGTGTCCTTTCTTTTCTGTAATAACAGTAACTAATGTGTGACTAATGTGCAATCTTGACACAAACTAATTCATTATGATCAATGTATCACTTAATATTGTAAAACTGTGGTAAAACATTGATGCTTGGGTTTTAAATCTTTAAGTAAACACCAAAAATGCCAACAAACGGCCACTTTTATCAAGTTCGTTTTGTTATCTCGCTAGTGTCCAGTGATTTTTTTTTTTTCTGATTAGTTTTCTGGTAAAACTTCCATTTGTTGGTGAAATGATGGGTTTGTTTGACGTTGTTCCACAGAGGTGTGTTACGGTCGGGTTTTAGTGAAGCACTACGGAGCTTCTAGCCCGACGATGGAAACGCAGCGTGGTTTTGGGCTCGGTGCTACAGGTCCGAGGCTATTAGCCCGGCCCGGCCTGGCCCGTTGACGGCCCTGGCTCACACTGGCCCGACAGTGGAAAAGCGGCTAGTGATGCCTGGAAACAGTACTTACTGAGTATTGGAATTGACAAAAATGCCTATGCCTAATTTATCGCTTTTAACATTATCACGTTGTGCAGGAAAGTGAAGGAGTAGTTTGCTAGAGGCAGATCTCTTGCAGAGGGGCTGTCCTCTCTGTTGCTAACATGACATTAAGACCCTGGAAAATTACACTCTCCGACATTTATGGCAACATCTATGGATTGTTATGTTGTTTGCAGTGATGGAAGAACATGCTAATGACAGTGATTAGCACGTAAAAGACACTCATTATCATAACAGTCAAATATCATTATCACCTCAATGACCTAAAGAGTTCTTCACATCAACACTGAGAGTGGTCTGAGCAAAAAACAGACCTGTTTGAGCCAAACTCTCCCTTTCTTGACAGTCCTCGGGCCTGGTCTCAGCGGAGGGTGAAGTCATAAGGAGAAGAGGGCCGGGCCTAGAGAAATATGTTCGCTATTAGAGTTTAGGGTCCCCCCCCCCTCCCTCCGCTGTCCCACCCAAACCTAAAGCAGCTGGGCCGCCTCGTGACCAACATGATTAAAAGCAGTTGGGGCCCTTGGTGAGATATGCACAGTGGAATGTAGTGACTGGATGTGTGTGTGTGTGTGTGTGTGTGCTGTAAGCTTAAAGTGATCCATCAGGAAAAGTTTCACTACACAAGAGGACGTACATTCCCACACCTGCATCACACCTGATGCATGTCATTACCTCCGTTCTGTAATTCCCCATATAAACAGACCAGGATGAAAAGCTAAACATAACTGCACAGGTGGAAGAACAATATATAAGCAAATCTTTTAAGGGTGCTCAAAAGTCATGAGACCACCAGGTTTCTTCACACAGTTCCGACCACATCAGAGCAACAGGAAATGAGGAACAATAATGCTGTTTGAATGAGATTATACAAATGGTGCCTTTACACACACAGACCAAATCACTTGACCATTACTTACTCCTTGATGACCCAATACACTGAATAACCGCTTTTAAAACCACTAATTCAGGAAAGAATTCAGGGAGGAATGTACCGTCATATACTTGTGAGGGGGAGCCATCCATCTGTTACAGGGGAGTCACCAAGATACACATATATGTTTACTAGGTAAGTATCACTATTACTATTGCTTATGGTTGGATATTTGAACATATCCTCTAACCCTAAAGTTGATGATACATAGGGCAACTTTTTGAGCAATGTTGCCGAGCGATGTTGCTGGGGCACTTTCCCATTGAAAATGGGCAACAAATTTCTATCTGGATACTTTAGATCGGTCATGGGCCCTGTGTCTCACCTGGTTGCCCATTGACGCAACATTGCCCAGCAACATTGCTCAAAAAGTTGCCCCGTTTATCATCACCTTAAAGCCCGAAAATATAGTTCAGTTCTTACTAGGGTATGGGTACAGTGCGTATTACGTAAATTTCATCATCAGCATAGTACGCACATACTGTACACTCAGATAGGAAATGCAAATTTATTTGTCCACAAGTTGGTAACACAGGCTCGGCTCGTTGTTTCACAGACAAAAAAGAAACTGATGAGATGGAACAACAACAAACTACTACTGGACGGCAACAAAAATAGATGCCCGCGTGGACGAGCACTTGTGTGAGGGGGTTAAAGGATACTCACAACTGTTAAATTAAATGAGTAACTTAAAAACTTAAAAAAGACATAATTTAAAAATAGTGCAGACACTGGACAAGTATTAAACTTTGCATATGTTGAGCGCCTGTGTTTGGAAGGCTATTCGTTCAGCTGTATGCATCAAATATACTTTATACTTTTCTGAGTGCTGAGAGAATTTTCTCCAGAGAAGATACAAATTTTAACCTGATCAAAAACTGATATAAATTTGGTTGGTAGGAAATGATATCCACCCATAGGCAACTATGGGTCTCATAACATTAATATATTCCAATAAAAACCACTAAACTTAACTTTTGGGAAAGATGTGGTTATGTTTGTGAGGTCCAATTCAATCATATAATTTGACATGGCTGTGACACAGTGGTTCACAGATGTGCTTCAGAAATTGAAACATTGTGCTCATGTTGGTGATGCAGGTTCAATCCTGAATTCCCCTCTCCGGACAAATCATTTCCTGATGCTCTCTACTAGGTTTGTCAAATAAAACAAGGCATAAGGCCAAGAATAAAACAAATAATAAACCAAAAACAGCTGGATATACATTGCAAAATTCAGAAATCAAGGGATACTCGACCCAAAAATGAACATTTTCTCATCATTTACTCACACTCATGCCATCCCATATGAATATAACTAACTTTGATGAACAGACTTAATCCCCCTTTGTGAATCCATATAATTCAAGTGAATAAGAAAAGCTGAGAAGCACAGCCATCATGATGTAATCCATACTACAGGGGATAAATCAATGTCTTCTGAAATGAAACAATGTGAGTAAGGAAAAATACTACTATTTTAAACCACTGTTGATGTTGAACTGGAATTACAGGAAGAGAATGTTACTGAAAACAAAGAAATTCAACAAAGATAATGCATTCTGGGAAAAGAAGTGCTTTTCCACACGCTACAAAAGTTAATCTACCCATAATTCGCTCTGCACGTGTAGGGACTATACTCCTTCAGACCTCAATGCTTTTTAAACATTTTTCAAAACCTTAAAACATGATTCGTCTTGCTTTTCTAGTTAAAAATGACAAATACATGAATTTCTTTCTTTTGCATCCAGTTTGCTACCTCAATTCAAGTTCAACTCAATTCAACTGTCATAAAAAAAGAAGTACAAAAATGAACAAAAAGCATACAAAACTATAAATAAGCTTTAGAGTAAATAATATGGTCAAATGATAATGCCAGAAGACAAAAGCAAACTACAAAGAGTCTATCATAAAAAAAAAAAAAACAGGAAATTAGACATGAATAGATAAAAAGCAAAACTAATTAACCCAGAAAAGGCCAGTTAGCATGCAAAATCAGCAGGTTTTGAAGCAATGAACATGCAAGTAGCAATTTACTGAAGCACAGCAGGCAGGGTGGGACACACTGCAGGCCCAAGTCAGCCAAATAACACAACAGGACATGCCGCATGACAGCTGACCTGCCTGCCCAGAGTGTGTCATAACACTCCCAGCACAGCAGCGACTGTTATGAGGGACATGTTCAGACATGACCGTACCGGCATTAGTGCAGACGCCATTGTGCTGCATGGCATTATGGGACAGTCAGGTGGCTTATTCTGTGTAGATGCCACTGCATTTTTTGCCCTCCTGTGCAGCCAAGCCAGTACACACACACACACACACACACACATACACTTGTCTATGACGGGCATTTGGCAGCGGGCTTAGAAACTCTGACTGTAGCTCCATTCTGAGCTCTGTGGGTCTCTCGGCCGATGACCACACCCCAGTCCAGCTGGACCCAATAAAGATGCTATTATACACTCCTACATTCGATCTGTCTATCTTTATACGGTTATCTCCCTTTCTGATAATACCTTCTTCCTCTATTAACTTTCATTTCTCTCTCTATCTCACTCTATTACATTGTTTCGCTGTGCTGTTCCTTGTGTCAGTGTGTGTATGTGTTAGGGAGGGTCAAACGGCTCACAGACAGGAAATACTCCAGCTCTGAGAACTCATCTCTGGCATGCATGTGCTCTCTCAAATTAAAGCAGCACAGATCATTCACTAACATATGGATGAGGCCTGCTAACTGCACTTAAACCAAAAACACGCTGTCAACCCATTATATATCAATACAACATTACCAAGCAATTGGCATATTTTCAATGAGCCATAAAGAGTGTTTTTGAAACAAAACCAGATTCATATCTTGCATAGTGTGTGCTTTTGATGTGTTGAACAAACTGCAGCGCACAGCACGTGTTAAATTAACAGCAGCTTTATTGCAGAGAGATTCACTGGGAGCAAAACAACCACCCAATCACAGCAAAAACATGCAATCTATAAAAAATAAGTAGGCTTGTCGGAGTGTTTCCCTTACAGAAAATACCATGGTATTACCATAAAACTATAGGGTCATTCCATGTCAAATCAACCAAATTTTGGAAAATTCCACGGCTCAAATGTATGATTTTGTTCATATTTTCTTCTAAAAACAGACAAACATAAATAATTATGAAAGCCAAAATATTAAAATGTGTATTAAGTAATCCACTATTTTGTAGAGGGCGGTCAAAATGACAATTTTAGAGCTGGGCAATATATGACAATATACACCAATCAGGCATAACATTATGACAAGTGAAGTGAATAACACTGGGTCAGAGCATCTCCAAAACTGCAGCTCTTGTGGGGTGTTCCCGGTCTGCAGTGGTCAGTATTAGGGGTGTGCCATATCATACCGTCCACGATAACACCGGTATACATTTTTACATGATAAAAAAGTGTCATCTCGCGATATCAATGATATATCGACGCGATGACGTCTGGAGCATTTACGTTCCCTAGCGCGCACAACAACAACACCTGTCTGAAAGTGCAGCATGACAGCCTCCGATGACGATTTAGTACCTAAAAAGGAAGCGGTCAGACCTCTTGACAACTTAAAGCTGTTATTGATGTTTGCAGCGCAATATTTGACCGGAAGGGTAAAATTGACTGTTATTTTCGTCAGTTACGGCTCGTGAGATCCCGCATTCTGCTCGCTTTGAGTCAGACACAGAGATAAAGTAGTGCGTAAGATTACATTTATTTGAATGAATTATCGAGAGAGATTCGTACCTACGTGACTGCGTCTGTTCAGCGTCTCTTAACAATGAAGATGTTCATTTATTACTTAAAAATTGCGATGTAACCTCATCGTTGCTGAGAAATATAATGTAGTGATCCAGTAGCTTAGCTATTTTATTGCTAAAAGTCGAGGGGCGGCTTTAAGTTTCTGTGCTCCTGAATGCGCAGCGCGATCTACGCTCGCTGTATGCGGGTGACGTTTGTGTGTGCGCGCAGCGCGATCTCCGCTCTCTGTATGCGAGTGACGTGTGTGTGTGCACAGCGCGCTCTCCGCTCTGCATGCGAGAGACGTGTGTGTGTGTGTGTGTGTGTGCACAGCGCGCTCTCCGCTCTGCATGCGAGAGACGTGTGTGTGTGTGTGTGTGTGCCCGCTCTCTGTATGCGAGTGAAGTGTGTGTGTGTGTGTGTGTGCGCGCTTCAATGTAAACAACGCATTAATATAGAACGGTGATTCAACTGACCTGGAACTACCTGTGCCTTAAACGATTTTATTGTACACCTTCCAGCCAATCAGAATCGAATACTCAGACAGACCATGGCATAAATTACTTTAGTTATTGTTACATTAAAAGGTTAAGGATTTATGTTATACTTTTACTTAAGATTTCCAGTGAAAACACTACCAACTTGTACCAAGGCTACTTTTTATTTTGCTTACACTTGACTCGTGCTGTGTGACTGTAATGCTGCTGCTGCCACCTTATGACAATACATTTACACTTCGAATTAAGTATTCTGTCATCAATGACAGTAGCTCATTGGAAAAGAATGGAAAATGCCCTTCATTTTGTTTGCACTAATAAATGCTGCTGCCTACCAGCTGCAATCACCAATAAAACTTTGTGCCATATATTTTTTTCTATATCGTCATAAATATCATTATCGCAAATATTCTTGAAATATCGTGATATAATTTTGAGGCTATATCGCCCACCCCTAGTCAGTATCTATCAAAAGTGGTCCAAGGAAGGAACAGTGGTGAACCGGCGATAGGGTCATGGGCGGCCAAGGCTCATTGATGCACGTGGGGAGTGAAGGCTGGCCCGTGTGGTCCAATCAAACAGACGAGCTACTGTAGCTCAAATTGCTCAAGAAGTTAATGCTGGTTCTGATAGAAAGGTGTCAGAATCATTCATCTATATAGAGAGCTGGCTTGCTCATGACGTCATAAATAGTGAAGCCGCCGCGCCGCCATATTGGTATTCCCTAGTAAGCTCACGCATTCTATTGAGTCAATAGGAAATTATATGATTTTGCTGAGAAAACATTGCCTAAGGAGACACCGTTTTTATATTTTAAGTCTCCCTGTACATTCTTACAGCACAAACGTCCTGAGCAGGGAAATGGTTATTCGTTTAAAGTCTGGAATTTCCCCTGCTTATTAAAAAGTTACGTTCATATTCATTACAGTAGTGAACATCAGCTCGGTGGCCGGACGAGACACTTCAGCCTATGTATTACAAATGTCAAAGCGTGCATTTTGAAATCGGAATAAAGATTTATGCCTTGTAACCTGAAATCGCCTTGTACTGTTGTTTTTATGTATTTATGTTGTGCTGTAGTATTGTTTTTATTCATATGCTAACTGCAAACGTTTCAACAATGATTTCGTTATGCATTTCGAAGCAGTTAATGATTTAAAGGATGGTTAAATTAATAATACAACAACATGGCATACGTAACACTTTACTCGTATGGAAACATAAACGCCATAAATTTGCGCAGTCTTTAAGAGTCTGAAATAGATGTTGCTCAATCAGGAAATAAAATACATGCATCATAACTTATTCAGACATATAACGCTGACTGCTTTATTTCCGAGATGATGCATGGCAAACTTTGAATTGTAATGCAATAGAGTGCAGTAGTAATAGAGGCTTGTGTTAATATTTATTGTATAAGCTATTCGAATCAATTTCTGCAGCTAAACACAGATATGTGTTAATGTTTAATATTTTTTCCATAATTACACACATAAAGAAATATATTTTGTGTTAGTTCAGTTACGTTACCTGTGTCGGCAGTGTGCAGTAGACACCCACATTAACGATTTCAATATATGACTCATCCTCTCCGAAAAGACCATAAACATTACAGATAATATCTGAAGTAACTATTAATTTACATACATATATCATAAAACTAATCCTGTGAGACTGAGACGCTGCAAATCGGGTGATTTTAGCTCAATGTTGGCTGTAAGTCAATGATGCCCTCTGTCGGTAGGGAATAGTAAGATGGCCGCTCGAACACTTCCGGTGGCTTCACCGCCTGATGGCAGTTTAGAACGTCATGAGCAATCCAGTCATTATATAGATCAGTGGTCAGAATATACAGTGCATCGCAGTTTGTTGCGTATGGGGCTGCATAGCCACAGACCAGGGTGCCCATGCTGACCCCTGTCCACCGCCGAAAGCGCCAACATGTGAGCATCAGAACTGGACCACGGAGCAATGGAAGAAGGTGGCCTGGTCTGATGAATCACGTTTTCTTTTACATCACATGGATGGCCGGGTGCGTGTGCATTGCTTACCTGGGGAGCACATGGCACCAGGATGCACTATGGGAAGAAGGCAAGCCGGCGGAGGCAGTGTGATGCTTTGGGCAATGTTTTGCTGGGAAACCTTAGGTCCTGCCATCTATGTGGATGTTACTTTGACACGTACCCCCTACCTAAGCATTGTTGCAGACCATGCACACCCTTTCATGGAAACGGTATTCCCTGGTGGCTGTGGCCTCTTTCAGCAGGATAATGCGCTCTGCCACAAAGCAAAAATGGTTCAGGAATGGTTTGAGGAGCACAACAACGAGTTTGAGGTGTTGACTTGGCCTCCAAATTCCCCAGATCTCAATCCAATCGAGCATCTGTGGGATGTGCTGAACAAACAAGTCCGATCCATGGAGGGCCCACCTCGCAATTTACAGGACTTAAGGGATCTGCTGCTAAAATCTTGGTGCCAGATACCACAGCACACCTCCAGGGGTCTAGTGGAGTCCATGCCTCGATGGGTCAGGGCTGTTTTGGCAGCAAAAGGAGGACCAACACAATATTAGGTCATAATGTTATGCCTGATCGGTGTATATCATTACCACAGTATAAAATGTTTATCATTAGAAATGTAGCTAGGGGGCGGGACGTGCTTAATGTTAAAAAGAGTTATGAGCGCAATATATCCTGAAAAGGAACAGCGCGGAGACTGGCACACTGCAGACAAAATGCGCGCACAGAAAGCTGCCTCTCTCAGAAGGCGACTGCGAATTTAGGATGTGCTCGATGTTAAAAAGTGTTATTAAACACAATAAGCAGTGAAAAAGAACTCAATGTGGTGCACACGCAGACTTGATACACAGTCTAAACACATGCACAAAAAAGCCACGTCTCTCAGCATGCAATCGCGAATTCAGTTCTCTTTCACGTCTTATTGCGCTTGATTGAATGGTGGAATACACATGTAATTATGTCAAAATGCCCATTGTGTGGATTATTCATGTAAAACTCAGCTGGTTGTCTCAAGTGAAAGTAAACCGGTGTAAACTGGATGTGTATTAGTATAATGGATCCGTGCATTTGGTCTTAAAGTGACAGCAGCCTAATATACCGACCTGCTGCTCTGTGCCATTAATGTGAATCAAAAAAAAAAAGAAAATAACTTACTGCTCTTGACTGAATAACTTTTTTGTTAGCCTTAATAAGAACACATTTATATTTAATTCATACAGTTTTTACATTTGATTATTAAATTTCAGTACTAATACAAACTACATGTTAAATAAAGCTATTCTACCTGAAAAACTTAATTAGTTTGATTCATATTTTTGCATATTGTATTTGTCCTATTGGCTGTAATTTTCTTCTTTTTTCTTATTTTTAATAACAGAAATGAGATAAAATAACACAAATTAACTCACTGTAAAAAACTATTTTCATGATTTATCACAACTTTTTATCTTTTGTCAAACTTAGATAATTAATGGGGTTCAGATAACATAGTATTTTGAGTTTTTGTTTATTAAACAAATTTCCTTCATTGTATTAACTCAAATTTTTAATTTCAATAAACTCAAAATTTTAAGGCAACCAGGTAACTTACTTTTTAAGTTAAACAATAATTTTTTATTGTGAAATAAAATTACTCATATCGTGAAATTTGGTTATATCGCCCACCCCTATTTTCACCTGCGATTTGGAGCCAAATTACAGGCTAATAACTTTAGAACGATGGCAGAATCATTATTTTATTTTTACACAGAGACTGTTATGTCTATTAATTAAATCTGTTGACTTTAGCTTTCTTTATAGAAAATCCATTGCCTTTACAGTTTGTATGGTAAATGTGTATGGCAGTGTCATGTTATATATAATAAAAAATAGCATCCCTGTTTCATGATACTGCTACAATTTTTTTTTTCAGTGTACCGCGTATGGCTGCAGAATATGTGTGTGGTTTCCCTCCACTGCAGGTGGAGTGGGTGGAGTTACAGCGATGCATCACTGCTGCTCTGACTCTCTGGCCTTCATGCTGCATGCTACACTACCGTGGACTGTTGCCATGGTAACCGCCTCCTCTTTGACCTGTAGTTGTGATGTATATGTTAAGAGAGAGCGATCTGGTATATTTAAATGAGTGTGTGTGATTTGTGTTTTGAAAGTGGGTGGGGGTGGGGTTTGAGGAACACAGTCATAAAACAACCCTGAACCTGCCTTTCTGATGTCTCCTCTAGCTCCGCCTCCTCCTGCCTGCATTGCACCAAAAGACCTGTGTCGTTTCACAGGAGACGTCTCACACACTCTCTCTCTCTCTCCTGTTTCACATTCAGAGCGTGTTAAACCCTGGATAACAGCACACAGCAGAGGAACACACACTCCTGAGAGACAGAAAACAAGTGCATTTCCACCATTAACGTCACTCACATCTTTTAATGAGAAAAGTCACGACAAATGTGTTTGATCTGCCCAGTGTGTTTTTTACACAGTTACACCAGTGTCACAATTAGACATGTACCATGTTATTCTTTGAAGTATATATGATGTAAATAATATGTAACGTTTAAATATGGGCATACACTCACCTAAAGGATTATTAGGAACACCATACTAATACTGTGTTTGACCCCCTTTCGCCTTCAGAACTGCCTTAATTCTACGTGGCATTGATTCAACAAGGTGCTGAAAGCATTCTTTAGAAATGTTGGCCCATATTGATAGGATAGCATCTTGCAGTTGATGGAGATTTGTGGGATGCACATCCAGGGCACGAAGCTCCCGTTCCACCACATCCCAAAGATGCTCTATTGGGTTGAGATCTGTTGACTGTGGGGGCCATTTTAGTACAGTGAACTCATTGTCATGTTCAAGAAACCAATTTGAAATGATTCGAGCTTTGTGACATGGTGCATTATCCTGCTGGAAGTAGCCATCAGAGGATGGGTACATGGTGGTCATAAAGGGATGGACATGGTCAGAAACAATGCTCAGGTAGGCCGTGGCATTTAAACGATGCCCAATTGGCATTAAGGGGCCTAAAGTGTGCCAAGAAAACATCCCCCACACCATTACACCACCACCACCAGCCTGCACAGTGGTAACAAGGCATGATGGATCCATGTTCTCATTCTATTTACGCCAAATTCTGACTCTGAATGTCTCAACAGAAATCGAGACTCATCAGACCAGGCAACATTTTTCCAGTCTTCAACTGTCCAATTTTGGTGAGCTCGTGCAAATTGTAGCCTCTTTTTCCTATTTGTAGTGGAGATGAGTGGTACCCGGTGGGGTCTTCTGCTGTTGTAGCCCATCCGCCTCAAGGTTGTGCGTGTTGTGGCTTCACAAATGCTTTGCTGCATACCTCGGTTGTAACGAGTGGTTATTTCAGTCAAAGTTGCTCTTCTATCAGCTTGAATCAGTCGGCCCATTCTCCTCTGACCTCTAGCATCAACAAGGCATTTTCGCCCACAGGACTGCCGCATACTGGATGTTTTTCCCTTTTCACACCATTCTTTGTAAACTCTAGAAATGGTTGTGCGTGAAAATCCCAGTAACTGAGCAGATTGTGAAATACTCAGACCGGTCCGTCTGGCACCAACAACCATGCCACGCTCAAAATTGCTTAAATCACCTTTCTTTCCCATTCTGACATTCAGTTTGGAGTTCAGGAGATTGTCTTGACCAGGACCACACCCCTAAATGCATTGAAGTAACTGCCATGTGATTGGTTGATTAGATAATTGCATTAATGAGAAATTGAACAGGTGTTCCTAATAATCCTTTAGGTGAGTGTATATCAGCAGTTCATAACTGTATCAAGCGTATTGCAATGTATGATTTTATACCACAGCCCTAGTGGCATAACAAACTGATACCATCGCTGTACCATGGTACCACCACAGTACGTTTTTGTAAGTGTTTATAGAAGGTATTTTGGAGGCAGCAGTTTCATGTTATGATAGTACTGGCACAAAATATGGAGAAAATATTTGTGCTGCATTAGCACACATTGATTTTCACTGCATATGGTAATGCACTTTGCTGTGTAGTGTCAATGTGAGTACAAGCATCAGAACCAATTAACTGCACAGACACCTATACAGAAAACATGAATCAGATGTCGCCTAGTCACTATATTATAGGTAACAGTAGAAGCGCCAACTGCTGGATGTCCTAATGGAAAGTACTGTTGTTCAAAGAAGTCTTTCTACTTTGAACAAATCAGTTTTCTTTCCAATAAAAGGCAAGATTATGCAATAAAAGTCAGTGGGGTCAAAAACAACACTGGATTAATGACTATTCCATTGTACTGTACTAAATTATAAATATATAACTTATATTTAAATATAAATTATATTTATCTTAAATATAATTTATATTTAAATTATATAAATGCATATATTTACAGAATACATATATGAAAAAATATGGCATTAGCCTTTCTATTATTAAACAGAACTGTTAAACATCACTGTCAAAATAAAAGTCCCACTTATGACACTTATCAGCCAAAAAGAAAAACTTTTGCGTTATTGCCGATAATTACAAAAAAATGCCAAATATCATCAGTGTTGGGGGTAATGCATTACAAGTAACTCAAGTTACGTAATCAGATTACTTTTTTCAAGTTACTAGAAAAGTAACAACGAAATGTACAACAAAATATCTGTTACTTTTTCAAATAAGTAACACAAGTTACTTTGTTTTCCTATATATTGACTGACAGCTCTCCTGTCCACATGTTGAGAGAAAACAGGAGTAAGTGCAGAGGTGACAAAAAAAGTTTCAGTATTCCTCAAAATGAATAAAATGAGTGAAATGCGAAATCAGAATACTGGGCAAACCTCCAAATATTTTTATGCATTTAATCTCACTTTATTGACCAATGTTCGAAGATTCAGTTAAACTATAAGCAAAAATTACTTTAGATTTTTTGTTTTTATTGGTGAAATAAGTGTTAAACTGTCTTCTCCTGCATCCTGTTCTTCGGCAGTCCAGAATGGCAGCACAGCTGAATGGTTTGTTTGAGCTGCGCCCTCTACTGTACACACATGAATTTGCATTTCCTTCAGCCTTATTTCAATTTTGGTGTGAAAGGACCTTTGCATTTGCCCAAAAATAGAACTTTTTTGTTATTAAAAAATAACGGAACACATTACTTTTCTTAAAAAGTAACTAAGTAACGCAATTAGTTACTTTTTAAGGGAGTAATGCAATATTATAATGCATTACTTTTCAAAGTAACTTTCCTCAACACTGAATATCATCGATCAACCACTACTCTTTTGAATAAAGTTAAACTTAACTGCTCAACTTCGTTGCATTGCCAAAAGACAATAGCTATGTTTCCATCCATCTATTTTTATGTGCATTTTAGGATATCGCATAAAAAACTGCTGGATGGAAACGCCAAGATGTGCATACATTCTAAAAATGTGCATAAAAAAACATATGTGCTTGTTTGAGTTGGATACATTTTTTATCCGATAAGAAAACATCCGCATAAACGACGATGAAAACACATTTACCAAATAAATACCTCGATGTGAAAAACAATCATGTGTCTTTGCACGATGGGACGACATAACTGGACCAACCTTTTTACACAGCATCTGAAATGCTGTTTTGGTTGCTCTGAAATGCCTGAGCCAAAGTCTGTCATCAAAGTGGTTCAGTGTAATTCCCTTCCAGAACTGTCTTACACGACTGCATTCCCAAACAGCAGCGACTTCCTCCGAAATGCATTTTGTCTGAGCCCTCTGATACACAAGTAATTCATTACAGATAAAAAATTATTGTATACATTGGCTTCTCCTACTTGTCTTAGTGATATATAGTGCCAGTTTATCAGGAAGTCTCTTCGACTCACTGGATGGAAACGCTGCTTTATTCACAAATGTTTTATGCGATATTCCCATTTTGCGCATACATTCGCAACTTTGGAAACATAGCTAATGTAGCTCATGTCACCTTAGATCCACAACTCGCAAACTGAATGACATGTTGGTGCAAATTGCTGTCAGTGTGAATGCTTCCTTGGTAGTACAATATAGGTAAATCAGTAGTACATCTAGATCTTATTTCTCTGTATATTACAGGTTGTTAAGCAGTTTCTTTACACATATTAAACACACACATGCTCAAATGCTGCACTATAACCAGTTGCACTGCACACACACACGCAGAGATAGTTGTAGTTCTTGAACCCTCATACAGGAAGTGACACATAAAGCAGCGGGTCCGACAGGCCTGTGCAAATGAGTCAGATATAAAGTGACCTCTGTACAGTGTCAAATACTGGCAACCATACCAATGTGCCTTAGCCAAAAGCTGCCCTTCTCCACTGCAGCTGATCTGGAGGTTTTATGATTCCCTTTCTCGAATCAATGGAGATAATTGTGTGGTCCTGAATTCCTCTTTATAAACGAGAGCACAGGGCACACCACAGCAGCTTCTCTCACTATCACTCTTCCCAGGCATCAGGGTGAAATAAACGGATTGCGAATTCTCTCCTGGGAGTGGGTGGAGTGAAATTATGTCAGAAACTGTTGGTTATCCATGCACAATCTGCCTTTGATATCGTAATCCCTCTCATGTCTCTTCCTCACACAGATTTCTATCAGTTCTCTCTGAGTGGACACTGCTAGCGGGCTTTTCCGGTTTTCCCATCACAGATCATGTGATGGGACCTTGTAAGAGTAAATCTCACATAGACATTCACATTTTTTTTTTTCATTTTTTTTGCTGTTGTTGTTGTTGTTTTTTATGTGGGATTTACATATAAAGTTAAAATCATGCAGAATATGCAGGTGTCAGAATGCAGAATATGCATTCTCAAAAACCTCTTCCAGTGACTATCTCTCTTCATAGGGACTGAACAGAATTGTTCATTTTAAACCAATACATCTAAATGAACAATCCAAATCAATTGATTCACTAAAATGAATCAGACTTCCAATGCTTCATTTGAAAGAGTGGACAACTTAGAGTTGTGTCCGCAGTCTCATAGTGTTCGAGTAGGTACATATATATACTATATAGTATGAATGTGTGTAGTACAGTATGAATGCAATTTGGACGTACTACATTGGCCATGTTGTCACAGTCATGTGACTTACAGAGTCAGCTGCGTTGCTTCACCATTCACAACTCCTCTTCCATGGCTTCATGAGATAGTAAAGTGTCCATCAGATGCACACTTCAGAATCTTGCCGGAAGTAGTAGGATCCGGGTACTTTTCACCTGCTTTTTTTATGAATACTATTCACTCGGACATACTACCCATTTCACATACTGTACTATTTTTCACTTACTGCAAAAATACTGTAGGCATATTCAATCACAGGGTAGGTGAGTGTGTTTGATTATTAAGTCCACTTGCAGGGCTCGACTATAAGAACTGGCAGATGAGCCGGGGCCAGCGTGAACATCGCTCAGGCTAGTTGACGGAACTGTCACATTGCCCCATCGGGCCAGTGCTGCGTCGTCATGAAAGTTTATCATTTGCATGTTTTTAAGCCTTGCCAGTTTAAATATTCAACAGCAAGAAGACGCGAAAGAGAACTCAACTCGGTTCTTGCGCGCTGTGTGAGAAGTTTTGTGTGCGCAACACATCCAAAATGCGTGCCCAGAAAGTCGCTTCTCAGACAGCACGCAAATACAGACTTGAGTTCTCATCTTCTTGCACTTGAATGGACAAATTCAAACAAAATTGTGAAAAAATGCCCATCTTGGCGAGTAAAACACATCCTTGGTATCCTCATAAACACAGTCGGTTATGTCTTTATGTGAACGTAAACAGTTGAGAAATAAAACGCATTTGTGTGACAATATATTTGGTCCGCGACTCCAGGCATTCAGTCTTGAAGGGTTAGTTCACCCTAAATTAAAATTTTGTCATGAATTACTAACCCTCATAGCGTTCCAAACCCGTAAGGCTTTCGTTCATTTTCGGAACACAAATGAAGATATTTTTATGAAATCTAAGAGATTTCTGTCCCTCCATTGACAGACTACGCAACTACCACTTTAAAACACTTCAAAAAATTGTAAAGATTGTAAGATTGTAAAACTAATCCATATGAATTGAGCGGTTTAGTCCAAATGTTCTAAAGAGACACAATTGCTTTGTATGACGAACAGACTGGATTTAGGCTTTCACAAATAAACATTGATCAGCGAACATAAACAGCAGCTCAACTGTACCTGCTTGACACACTAGAACAAGCCTCATTGGTTCCTGCGGGAAGCTCAAACATGCTGCGTAACACACGAGAATGAACCTCATTGGTTCTCGCACATCAAGCAAGCATGCCTGAGCTTCTGTTTACCATAACTTGATGTGTGATGTGTGAGTAAATGATGACAGAATTTTTCATAACCCTTTAAATATTCCTGCTGCTGTCTGTGTCATTAATGTTAATCAAACAAAAAGAAAAAGAAAGAAAAGAAAAAAATCACACAATGCTCTTGACTGAATAACTTCTGAAACTTTAAGAAAGTATTAATCTATATTTAATTTATAGTGAAGACTATGCAGTGTTTATTTACATTTGATTACTTTATTAAATTTCTACCTGAAAACTACTGTTAGACCTACCTGAAAATCCTGAAAAGCAGTTTATTTCAATTGTATGTTTGTTCTATTGTTGTGCTTTTGCTATTATTTGTTCTTTTTTATTACTGACTGTTTACTTGTCTTTAGCAATATTTGAGATTTATATTAGTTAGGCTAGTAGTTTTTACTGTGGTATGAAAATTGGAATCAAGAATTGTGAAATTTCACTGGTATCTGAAATTTGGTGTCATAACCTTATTTATTAAGGTTGCATGGGTCAAACACAATGAAAACAAGAACTATTTATTTATTTCTTTTTTGTGGTGGGGCAAGTAAACATTTGAACCACTGGCCCGAAAAAAAGCTGAGTGCAATTAGGGGTGTGCGATATATATAATATGCGATAATATCGTAATTGTTGTTTTAACGATGTGCGATCTGACATTATTGAGTATGTTCCTCACACCCAGAGAGTGCACGCATACACTACGTGTAGTCTAGTAGGTTAGACTAGTGCGCATATGCATTTAGAGGACACGCTTTCACTGCGTGATTTACTTTATTAAAATGCTAAAATGTCCCCATCAATATCACACGAAGTGCCGTTTTTCTCCAGATATCAGCATGAAAACAAATGTGATACTGATTTTACAAGTTCAATAAACAAGAAGTTAATATTAAGTTACTCACATTTTAGACACCATATTGTCTGTTTTTGCTCTGTTTCGCCAACGAAAATAGTTCAAAACAAAGCCACAGCAATGTTGTGCGTCTCTAAGCAACACACGGTGGGTGTTTCCTTACTGATTGACTCCTTTTTGAACAAATCGGTTGAATGAATGATTTAATGACTCACTCATTAAGATAATAAATAAATAATTTGTTTCTGAATGAATCAGCCATTTGAATGAATCAGTTGAATCTCAATGACTCACTCATTAACAGTGACTTGCTGCCACCTACTGGCGGTTTTCACATTTAAAGTATCTTTTCATGTTTTAAATCATTTAAAATATCAACATTCAACGTTTCATGTTTAAAACATCAAAATATTATGCATTTGTAATTGCAGGTTATTAATTTATGTCACCACTGAACTGCATTAAACAGACTGTAAATACATCTAAACGCCACTTCAGATGCAGCTTCTGTGATTCCTCTCCATTGCAAAGATGAATTATGTTGATACAGATTTAATTTGATTGGTAACAGCCCTATTGTGTCTTATTATTAGAATTTAATTTGTTGATTAAATGTAAGAATTTGACATAAAAGATGATGCATACATATAATTAGGTTAGAAAAATGGCTTTATAAAGTTATTGATAAAATCACAGAAAATATTGAGATATAATATTTTTTTGTCAATATCGCACACCCCTAAGTGCAATACTATATTATACAAAGAACAATGTACAGCCACTCTACTGAGAAAAGTTAGTAACATCACTATTCTTAGTTGCTCCCAGTACTGTGTGCAATATGCATCAGACGGTCTGTGAACAGGCCTGAAGCATGAGGCTATGCAAGAGTGATCTCAAAAGGACAGAAGGTGAAGCCCACAGGCAGTATCATTAGTACAGACATACAGCCCCAGTGAAAGTAAACCAGCTCAGTCTGGAGTCTTTCTCTAATGCTCTTTAAGTCCCTTCAGATCCTGTTCACAGTCCGTTCACATGCTCTATACATTTCTTCGGGGTGTATTGTCAGGGCGGGTGTGATGCGAGTGTGAGCTGGGGCCACAGTTACACAAAGAGCGGGGCCCCTCACCCTCAGCGGAGCAGGTGGGCCAATTAGAGTCCCCTGGGCCTCCACAGATGCTCCTAAAGACCAATATAATTGGGATCTTCACTGCTGGGCTGCAATGAATTATTAATACGCTTCATGAGGGATGTGATCGGTCGTCGCAATGATGAGACTAGCAGACATGCTCATTTAACCACAATGAACTGAGTTAAGACAAAAAACAACACAACGGGATGCTCTTCTAACAGATTTCGGCCCTTCTGGAAGGTTAAGGATTTGCCCAGCGTGGGGCGTCATTTTTTTCCACCCGATGACCAGGTGCTGGAGTGTGAATGCTGAATATCATACTGCAGCCTTAGCACAAAGACTGCGTTCATAGCTCCAAACAGAGGCCCGTCAGTCCTACATGCTTGCAAACAGTTTCAGCAGAGCTAAAATTAAATTAGTTCAAGAGGCGAAGCAAGAAGGCACTGCTGAGTTAGAGCCGACACAGCGTGACCCGCAACTCAGATCACACAGAAAGACAGAGCTGGACAATGATTACAGTCTCTCACTTGTCTGTCTATGAGCTGCGTGCCAAATGAACTTTGAAAAGAAGCCAAAGATATATGCACTCTCACACACACTCATACAAGAAAGCTGCACCAGTTGTGTGCTAGGGTTTTGCAGTTTACCAGTATCAAATAAGGTACCAAAATATAAAACAATACCAACCATAATTTTTCATATTTTAGTACTGAATGACAATGTGCTGCTGTTTAGGGGTGTAAAAAAGCATTGTCATTGATTATAGTTACTAAGATAAGTGTTACAGAAGTAGTCTTATATTTCATCTACTTTCACTTTCAGAAGATGCACACTTTACATTAAGAAGCTTAAGCTAATATGATGTGCAGATGTATTTATTCATTAGTCTTTCAGTTTGATATGCATCAAGCCATGCAATTTGTTAAAAAGTACCTCTTCATCAACATCAAACTTTGAATGTACTCCTTTTAACTCATATTATATTAAATAGCATTCAAAATTAGCATAATTTAAGTCACTTTTAAACTAAATACAAGAGTCAACCAGGTAGTGCATATATTATGCTCTGACTCTCATTTACGGAAAATTCTAAAACAGGAAGCTCTTTAGATTATTTAGCTTTCTTTCCTTAAAAGTAACTGAAAAATATAATGACATTGATGACAATAAGTCATTTTAATTTATTGACAGCCCTAATATTTCAGTCAAAATGATTGTTTCATAGGTTTCATCATTTGTTTTTCTAGCCATCGAGCCAATTCTACTAGTAAGTGCACATTATAGACACCTGAATTGAAAATACAGAAATAAATAATATAAAAAAATCTTCAAAACACTAGAGATCAGTCACGAGTGCTCTGTGAAATCAGACGTCCCCATACAACCGGTTCTGCATTCCCACGCTGCAGGAATACACCAAGTTATTCTTGGTATCAGACAAGCATTTCCATGAGATAAGACAGAGAGAGCTGCCAGGGTCAGAAGGAACTATGAATATCTGTAGAACAATGTGACTCTTTGACTGGAGATACTGTGCATTTTAAAAAGACATGCAAAATGTATTTCATGCATGGAGAAAGGCTGCACAGACCTGACTGTTAAAAACACAGTAAAGGTCACATATCCGACTCCATTTGTGGCTGATCATGCAGTCCAGAACTCTTAGATGAGCCATGTCATTAGTCCTGATACAGACGGCACCCCCACGTCCACCTGTGCCCTAAGATCTGTTATTGCTGGACTCTCCGGTTGGTCCCTTGGAGCCTGCTCCTGGCACAAAGGTGATGGGGGGTGTGAGGAAGTGAGAGCATTGCGTCTGAGCCCATCTGTGTGCCCAGCAGGCACTTTATCAGCTAAACGCATCCTTTCCTCAGCTCATTAGTGCTGGATTAATAATGTATACGAACACCAAAACACAATAAAATCCACCCAGACGTCCGCAAGTTCTACTACAATGATCCGAAGACAGGTATCCAAATTAGTGGAAGGTGATGACATCAACAAGGAGGCTTGTATCCCTCTAGTGTTCAGTATTTAAAAGTAATCAGTCTCTCCCTCTTGTTCGCTCTACGACTCAATCGCTCCATCTGTTCGTCTTCTCGCAGTGCTGAGTCAGGTAGCACTGCCGCAGCAGGCTTAACCCCTGGATGGGGGAGACAGGACTGCAAAAGACAAATCACATCCCGAGGAAGTCTAAATTCTATACTGCTTTAAAGAAATACTGCAATACTCTCACGCACTGCAGAAACAGAAGAATGAGGCTGAAGCAAAACTGAACATTAGCATGCCATACAGCGTGTCGCGAGACTGGCAAATGTGTGAGCATGCTTTCAGTACTAAGGTGGCTGAACTGGGTACAACATGCAATACTTGGGGCAATTTTATTATTGACTTGCTAATGCTTGGTAAAGCAGCAATCACTTAGGGTATCTGTTTTTATACAGACAAAAAAAAAAACTGTGAAAAAATCCCAGAGGAAATTCCCCCAATCTTGGGGGGGGGGATTGGGGGAATTGACCAGTAAACAACAACCTATCAACCACCCAAAACACCATTGAAACCACCTAGCAAATATTCTAACTGTGCACTAAGAAACTCTCAGGTGTCTAATCTTGCTCCTGGATGGCCAACGTCCATCTAGAGTTTAGCACCAAGTTACCCCAACACACTTGCCTCAAGTAAGCCTGAGGACATTGATTAGCTAGTTCAGGTGTTTAACTTTGGTTGAAGCTAAACTGCAAAACAGTGACCCTCCAGGTATAGGATTGGATCCCCCTACCCTATCACATGCACCTTAGCATTGTGGTAGTATAAATCTAGTTCCTTTATCTCTTTTGAATCTTAAGTATGTTGCTTCTTAGAAACAAATTCGCTAGGATCAATGGGAAACTACACATCTGACAGATGTGTTATGATACTGTAAACATCAGATTTGTGACATCCAAAGAAGCAAAATGGGGCCAAGGTGAATCTGGCTGGATTTTGCAGATCTTGGCTCAGAAATGCACCAACCACAAAAGGAATCCAACTGTCAGCAGATTGGTTCCACACATGCAATTTTAATAACATCCAAATGCCAACTGTCAATCAGATGGAAGGAGTTGGCAGCCAGAACCACATCAGAGTCTAAAGCAAAATGAAAGCGGGAGTGCTGAATAGAAGCTGTTTAGAAGGATGGGTTCAGTGGACATGCACTACCATGAAGAGGGTTTTCAGAGAGGCTTTGGGATACTAGGTCAAGCCTGAGCGAGTTAAACCAGAGCAATACACCAGAGACCGACAACTGTGTTAGGTTATTCTTGGCTCTGCATAACATTTATGCTGGATTGCAATAAAAGGCTGCAGCAACATGAAATTCAAAGCATAGATGGGGAAGATTACATGAAGATGTGGAGTGGATTGATGAAGCCACACATGAAGGATCTCTGGGCAGGTCGGGGCTACATACACACTCAAGTTGTGTAGGTCAGTTGGGCCAAACTCCCAATGTGCAGACTTGGAACGCCAGGTTTCATTTGTAGTGCTGTATAAACACATGCTGGAGAAACACATCGTTCTTGTACACTCAAAAAAAACTACATCCACTGGGTACAGTGTTTCCTCTGGGCACTGCGAGAACCAACACAAACAATGAAACATACCCCAAAGTGTTGCAACCTCCTTGGATATGATACAACAGGCAAAAGAACAACCACCAAGTAAAGAAACTAAACACAGATAACCCCGGCCTCATTGCATTGCAAACCGTGGTCTGATCCCTAAAAAGACAAATAGATCAACCCTCACAGTTCTGTCATCAATGAACTGTGAATCTCCCCCTTTAACAGTGAATGGATCAGTCCAGGGTTCACAACCTCATATTCTGACCCCTTTCAACCAACCCAGGGGCCAATCAGATGCAATCAATACCGGTAGTGAAGCTCTGAATGCACACATCAAAAGAACAAATCAATGATGGGCTGCCAAATCACAGGGGGAAAAAATCCAAAACATACATGACGTATCGGTACCCTATTCAGGCATTGACTGATGCGACACAAACTCAACACATGACTCTTGAGTTCAGATGGAAAATGATTCAGGCGATGGGATACAGCTATCAATTTGTCCTGAGAAGACATAAATACTAAGTGCTTACAAACACTACACTACACCATCCTACACTGGCTGAACTGGAGTCAGCTGTACCCAGCATGGACCATATTTTGTGAAATTCTGGTTATCTGCAGTACGTGATTGTGAGATGTTTCTGGATCAGCATCTTTTGTTGGTACTGGAACATCATTTCTGTCAAACAAACAGTTCTAACCTTAACCCCTAAGACTTTTGCGCAAACGTCTGGTCCACTTTGCAGACAGGAGGAGACCAGGCAAACTTCAGCAAATCCACTAATTAGTTCTTCCCCAATCACTCATGATTGGTCATGATGGTCCAGCCCAGAATCTTTTAAACACATTTTTTGTGTCTAGGTAGACTGTTGCACCTGACTCAAAGAGAATTCGCAGACACTAGACAATCAGACTGGAACTGGTGTTTGCAGCTAGCTGTTGCCTTTTTGGTGTCCTGTATGCACCAGACAGTCCATAAACAGCATGGACTATGATTACCCGCAACCCTAACCCTAAAGTGTTAGTAACCCCTAAAATCAGTTCAAGCCTGACCCCTGCCCTAATCCAAACCCTTTCTCTATAAAGTCTAATTGGTTGATCAGGATTTTGCTCCAGCAACTTGCTTGGCAAATCACAGATCAGAGTAATTTCAGCAAAATGAGATACAAAGGGTAAAGTTTTTTTTATTCCCTCAGTAGTTCATTCATTCATTATGTAGTCTTGCTATAAGTTAATACTAACAGGAAAGAGTGAAATTTCCTGCTTCGACCTGAAAGTGCCTATGCAGATGTAAATATAATCACACAAAACAGTCATTGAAATAACAAAATAATCTGGTCACGATAAAGACAACTATGTGTGAAACGCACAGGCAAACAGTTCTAATGTACGGTGACGGCTGTGGTCAGGACATGAATGCTAAAGCTATGCAGAGCATTCAGATGCTATCAAGATTAAATTCAGCTAGCCAAATCAAAACTCATGAAAATAAAAGTGAGAGAGGAATGTGGCATCCATTCGCTGACAGGAAGTTTCATTGTCACAGACAGCATTCCATAGATTTTGTGTGGAAAACAATACTGCTAACAAGAGCCTCTTCATTCATATAGAGTGTTGGTTAAGTTAACCAAGGAAGGAAGAAGAAAAAAAATTACTGCATACTTCAAACCTATTACTTGAGCTGACACGGCCCTTTCGATCTACTATGTGCCTTTTACAAATATTTACATTTAATGTACATTTATTGTAAAAAGTTACTGTATTTCTACCTGATATTACTTCAGTTGGTGTATTTTAATGTAGACATGTTTATTCAGTCATAATAACTCTTTTCCTGCCAAACACGGAATTTTCTGTTTCCGCTGTTATACAGTAGGGGGTGCTATTACACATATTCTGAAAGACTACTGAATCTTCTGATCAAAACACAAGCAAAGAAGATGCAGAAACAAGCGACCTCATATGTAATCATATGCATATGTAAAATAACGCGATCACCAACATTAAACAGCATATAAATCAAAACTGCCTAATGTTACTGAATGAAATGTCGACCCAGGACGAGCTATAGGACTGTGCGAGCAGTAGGGGTGTTGATGGACTCGATCTACTCCATCTGTGTTATGATCATCGTTCTGAATCTGATCCAGATGTAGTCTGATCCAAAAACGTGATTTTCTCAGCTTTTTGCTTAAAATGTTGTTTTTTTTATGAAACTGATGATAAAAAAGAATGCATAAAGCTAGAATAAAAGAGTTTTTTGGTTTAAAAACAGAGGGTCTGTTTTTTCTTTTGATATATTGCATGTTCAGATATTCATACAACAAAATATTCTGGGGGCCATGATTTTTTTGTGAAAATTATCAAGAACGCTGGTGGTGGCTGGCAACTTTTTAAAAAAAAAATGCTGGTGGGGAAAGAGTAAAAGGTGCACTGTGTAAATTTTAGCGGCATCTAGTGGTGAGGTTGCGCTCACCCCTCCCTTTCGAAGCACATAGAGAAGCTACGGTGGCCGACACAGGACAAAGAGCTACTGTAAAAACATGACGGCGCAAAATGGCGACTTCACTGTAAGGGGACCCGCGGTGTATGTAGATAGAAATGGCTCATTCTAGGTAATAAAAACTTAACGGTTCATTATGTAAGGTCTTTGTACACCACTGAAAACATAGTCTATATATTATATTGCACTTCTGTTAATAGAGCCTCATAAATACTACACACTGCACCTTTAAATTTGAACTTATATCTAATTTATTTCTATTTAGAACAAAAACATTTTTACAGTATACCATCATTACTACAGGTATTGTTCCTCTTGTAAAACAATAAAAAAACAAATACAGTGGTGGTCAGAATTATTGGCACCCCTGGTAAATATGATCAAATATGGCTGTAAAAAATAAATCTGCATTGTTTATCCTTTTGATCTTTTATTCAAAAAATTCACAAACATTTAAACTTTCATTGAAGTAAAAGAATTGAAAGTGGGGGGCAAATCACATTATGAAATAAATGCTTTTCTCCAAAACATGTTGGCCACAATTATTGGCACCCTTTTATAAAATACTTTTTGCAACCAAGATAACAGCTCTGAGTTTTCTCCTATAATGCCTGATGAGTTCGAGAACACCTGACAAGAGATCAGAGACCATTCCTCCATACAAAATCTCTCCAGATCCTTCAGATGATCTGGGACCATGTTGGTGCTTCTTCTCTTCAGTTCACCCCACTCATTTTCTATAGGGTTCAGGTCAGGGGACTGGGATGGTCATGGCAGAAGCTTAATTTTGTGTTGAGTGACACATTTGTGTGTTGATTTTGATGTTTGTTTTGGATCACTGTCCTGATGGAAGATCCAACCACGGCCCATTATAAGATTTCTAGCAGAGGCCGTCAGGTTTTGATTTTTTATCTGTTGGTATTTGCTAGAATCCATTATGCCATGTATCTGAACAAGATGTCCAGGACCTCCAGAAAAAAAATAGGCCCACAACATTAAAGATCCAGCGGTATTTTTAACCGTGGGCATGGGGTACTTTTTATCCCTGTTTGCACCAAACCCATCTGGTGGATTTGCTGCCAAAAAGCTCTTTTTATAGTTTCATCTGATCATAGAACCAGGTCCCTTTTGAATTTCCAGTCGTGTCTGACAACTGAATATGCTGGAGTTTGTTTCTGGTTGAGCAAGAAGGATTTTTCTTGAAACCCTCCCAAACAACATGAGGTGATGTAGGGGTTGTTTGATTTTTTTTTTTTTTAGGCTTTCTGACCCCAAGACTCAACTAATCTCTGCGATTCTCCATCTGTGATCCTTGGAGAGTCTTTGGCCACTCAAACTCTCCTCCTCGCCATGCATTAAGACAATGTAGACACACGTCCTCTTTCAGGCAGACTCGTAACATCTTTAGTTGATTGGAACTTCTTAATTATTGCCCTGATGGCGGAAATGGGAATTTTCAATGCTTTAGCTATTTTCCTACAGCCACTTTCTATTCTGTGAAGCTCAACAATCTTTTGCTGCACATCAGAACTATATTCTTTGGCTTTACTCATTGTGATGAATGATTAAGAGAATTTGGCCTTTGTGTTTCCTCATATTTATACTCCTGTGGAACAAGACATCATAGCTGGACAATTTCATGTTCCTAGTCACCCTGGTGTGCTAAAAAATGTAAATATTAATGGGAATATACTTCAGAGATATTTTACTCATAAAAAATTCTAGGGGTGCCAATAATTGTGGCCAATGTGTTTTGGAGAAAAGCATTTATTTCATAATGTGATTTACCCCCCACTTTCAATTCTTTTACTTCAATGAAAGGTTAGATTTTTGTGATTTTTTTTAATAAAAGATCAAAAGGATAAACAATGCAGATTTATTTTTTACAGCCATATTTGATCATATTTACCAAGGGTGCCAATAATTCTGACCACCACTGTAAATAAGATCTAAAAATTAAAATGAGATCCCTGTCAAACAGTATACACTAAGTAGCTTTATATTTATTTAGAGATATATTAACAATAAATATACTAAATAGTTTGGGCTGTTTAGAATATGATTACCATGCTGAGCTTGTTAAGAGAGAACAAGACATACGTTAAGAGTCACAGTGTGTGTGACATGAAAACGTGAGCAGTATCCATGTGTTTCACTGCACATCAGACCAGGTGGCGGCAACAACACAGATGTGCTCTGGGCATGTGTAATATACACTAATACTATCTCACTAAACACTATTCCCACTGAGAAACATACTCAATCTACCCATCCACCCTGTGTTAAAGGGTTAGTTCACCAAAAAATGAAAATTCTGTCATAAATTACTCACCCTCATGTCGTTCCAAACCCCTAAGACCTTCGTTCATCTTCGGAACACAAATGAAGATATTTTTGATGAAATCTGAGAGCTTTCTGACCCCACATAGACTGCAACGTAATCACTACTTTCAATGCCCAGAAAGGTAGTAAAGACATCGTTAAAATAGTTAATGTGAACCTTCATTTTATGAAGTGACAAGAATACTTTTTGTGTGCAAAAAAAACAAAAATAACTTTATTCAACAATTTCTACTCCTCCTTGTGAGTCACCAACACTGTTCACGTGAGCACCACGATGCATGCGTGTGGTGCTGACGCAGGAGCCGGCCAATACTGAGCCGGCGTTCTGACCGAGAACCAGGAAGCGCTGCACTGTGTTTACAACGTGAACAGCGTCTGAGACTGACATGGAAGAGAAGAAATTGTTGAATAAAGTCGTTATTTTTGTTTTTTTGTGCACAACATTTTTTCTCGTCACTTCATAACAAAAAGTGGTGATTACGTTGCAGTCTATGTGGGGTCAGAGAGCTCTCGGATTTCATCAAAAATATCTTAATTTGTGTCCCGAAGATGAACAAAGGTCTACGGGTTTGGGATGAGTTTGGGACGACATGAGGGTGAGTAATTAATGACAGAATTTTTGGGTGAACTAACCTTTTAATAAGAGAGAGGGGCATCCCCGACTAGAGTCATTTATACTATAGATCATTAATGCTTATACAACAAACTACCATCTGATGGCTGCTCATTATGCAGAAATACTGCATAAAAGCACAAAGCATGCCTAATGTAAATCCACTGTGAATTTAACCTACCGTGGCTGGGCATTAACAATTTTCCCTTTCCAATGATAGACAAAAGCAACTTAGCAACTACTAACTCATAAGCAGCCCAAAGGCTTGACTGAATGATGATAACTGGGAATCAAATAACTGGCTGCCATGTTTACTCGTGGGAAGCCCTTAACTAACACACTCCTGATGTTTCCCAAAGGAAGTCTAGCGCTCTGAGAGGTTTATAGACAAAAATGTCCATCTCCAGTGGATTCAGGTCGAGAACTGGAACACTGGGTTTAAGGAAATCTACTGGATTAGAGATCAAAGCTATAGAATTTTAGCATCCATAGATCATGCTGATCTTAATATTTCAGATATTAGTGTGCTTTCACTAAAGCCCTGCTGAATGAAAAAGATTAGACCAGCAAGACATTTTCAGGCTGGTCTAGGCTGAAGACGTGAAGCTAGGTGACCGATGAATTCTGGTAGAAATACCAGCATACAAACCACAATGGCAGAAAAAATAGGGACTGCCCTGTACATATTGCGCTCAGCAGTGATTTTGTGGGCGTTTACGGCATTACTTGATTTGCATAATTCCTTTGAACCAGGTGCTAAAACAATACGAAATGCAAATAAAGAACAATATCAGTGGCACGGTCTATTTTTAGTGAATCCGCCCCTTAATGTCACGCAATTTTGTGCAGAGCATCGAACAGAGCATTTCTCAAATATGTTAGAATAGAGGGCAAGTCAAAGGCAAGCACACAGAAACACATTCACATGAGAGGGAGAGACTATAGACTGAAAACAGGGGTGAATCCTCACACACACACACACGCACACAGCCAGCATTTAACATTCTCTCAGCCTCTGTTTTTCTGAACAGACAACAGAAATCAATGCATATGGAAACAGAATGTGCGGGTTGAGGGCTGAAGTGCCAACTGAAAGCTCTGATACGAGACAGAACACAGAAACATCCCCGTCAACTGGATTATGGTTTGGGCCGGTGGATTCAATGAGACAATGGTCAGATCTAAAAGATGAGTTTGTAAAGGGCGTCTCCACAACATCTACAAAAGGGCTCAATTGCTTAATGATTTGAGCAAACAATTCACAAATAATCTAGGTTTTGTTCAAGTCTATAATCTGATGTATTTCTGAATGAAACACGATATTGAGAAAGAAAATGTAGGTCGGGAATTGATTTTTTTTTCATCATGAGTGGTAAATATCAAAATCATGGTTAAGCGTATCTGTAACATCACCTAAAAAAATCATTTTAAAGGTGGTGGAAGTTATGCTGATGCAGTGGTCAATTGATGTGTATTTTTTTTATTTTTGTAATGGACAATGCTAGGTGGCTTATGACGAACACAATGGTGATACTATATACAATATACATGATATAAGCTACAATTTAATTAAGCTGATTGAGATTTATTGGTTATGTTATCGGTTGATGCAGATAATCACAATATGACCGAATAATGATCGATTTAATTGGGCTTCTCATACACAACCGCTCAAAAGTTTGGGATCAGTATGTTTTATTCAGCAAAGATGCATTAAATTGATCAAAAGTGACAGCAAAAAAAGAAAACATTTATAATGTTACAAAAGATTTCTATTTCAAATAAGCTGCTCTCTTTTTAAATGATCAAAGAGTCCTGAAAAACACTGATAATAATAAAAAAGCACCAAATCAGCCTATTAGAAGGATTTTTTTAAAGGATCATGTGACAATAAATGGAGTAATACTGAAAATTCAGCTTTGCCATCACAGGAAAAATTCTATTTTAAAATATATTAAAATAACAGTTATTTTAAATTGTAATAATATTTCACAATATTTCTGTTTTACTGATTTTTTTGATCAAATAATTGCAGCTTTGTTGAGCATTAAGGACTTCTTTCAAAATTATCTTACTGATCCCAAACTTTTACATAACTAATGTAAGTACATTTTGATTTCTTGCTGACTTCACTGTCAGATTTACTTTGTAACAAGGTTTACAAGAGACACACAGAATTGAGAACCTCCACAAGGTGACTTTATCTGGAGAACACCAGAGTATGTGTGTGTATGAGAGATAGAGTGTGGAGGTGTAAAAGCGAGGAGCAGCTGGGCTTTAATTACCCTCCATGGCACTGGCGTCCTCACAGGGGGCAGGGCGACCGAGGAGGGAGACACAAAGAGAGAGAGACAGACAGGGAGAGACGCCCTCATTAGACATGGAGAACTAGATGGGACAGAATAGCGGGCCCACCTGAGACCAAGAAACCCCAGGGGGTGGGGGGTGGCGTCTAATAGGTGTCAGGAGAGACTGGAGCAGGTACAGTCAAGCACCTGTCCATGCTCTACAAGGAAGAACTTAAGAAAACGCACTGATGCATACTATATATGTGCCCTAATCGCAGTTACTCTTTATGTGTGTCTTGGGGGTGATGTTAGAACACTGGTTTAACTCCCGTTAAACAGCAAGTTGAGGATTTCAGGGTGTTAATGAATTAAACAAGCTTCAGCACAGGCGTGAACACAACTGGACCCCACAATTAACCATGAGGGACACCAAATGTGTGGATAATAGATCACATTACCCTTCCATGCATATAAACAAAGCAATTACACACTGTAATGTTTAGTTTTGCCAGTGGCACTATATATGACTAGACAGACACAATGCCACTGCATTTAATTTTCTTTGCTCTACAAATGAAAAATATCAACAAAAACTAGTAGCCCAGCTGACAAAAATATGTTCTAGTAACGTTTCGCTAACGTTCCCATTAAGTTATAAAAGCGTTATCTGAATGTTCTGTGAATGTTCAAAACATCCAGATTTTTTAAATTCCATTTTACCATTTTGCAAACATAATGGGAGCATTACTTTTCAATGTTCTCTGAAGATTCTGAAACAATTAGTAACATTAAATTGTAAATCTTACTAAACGTTTTAGGTAAAAATGTTCCATAAACAATGTATAAATAATGTTTTTGTGCTAACTTTTTGAGAACATTATCAGATAACTTTGAACGCATGTTTCATTATGTTACTGGAAGAATGTTTGTACATAATTTGAACAAGAACCTTGCCACAGTGAGAACATTCTCTGATAGCTGTGCTGCCTACCTAAACTGAATGTTAAAGGGTTAGTACACCCAAAAATATGGTGTATATGACTTTCTTCTTTCAGCAAAACACAATCAGAGTTATATTAAAAAATATCCTGGCTCTTCCAAGCTTTATAATGGGAGTGAATGGTACCTTATGGCTCGTTTCCACAGAGCGGTACGGTTCGGTACGGTTCAGTGCAGTTCATTACGGTACACAATTTTTGCCATCTCCATTGTCAGAAGTTGTGAATGGTACCCTAATTCCGAACCGTACCGTACCACTTTTTTTGGCACCCTTCCGTTGGGGTGCCTAGCACAGTAGTCCGGTACTAAAGGGTGGAGCTAGACTCACTGCAGAACGTTGATTGGTTGACAGAGAATCGTCACTTGGGCGTGCTTTTTTCAGCTGTGTTTTTCCATGCAGCCTGCAACCTTGGCTCAAACAAAGCGTGTCTTCTTCTTGTGACAACAGCCACATGCCGAGAAGCAAGAACAAGATCTGCTGTATGTCGTCCATTGTTGTTTACTGTGTCACTTTCTTCTTCGCACAAGAATGACTTTGATCGCTACACCACGCATATCATAGGATACTGTTGGATACAAGTCGGATCAGGGTTTACGGTCCCGAATTGTACTGAACTGAACTGTACCGCACCGCACGGTCATTAGATTTTGAAGCCCAAAAAGTGCATCCATCCATCATAAAAGTAATCCATATGGCTCCAGGGGGATAATAAAGGCCTTCTGAAGCGAAGCGATGCGTTTTTGTAAGAAAAATATACATATTTATAACTTTATCAACTATATTTACGGCCGTACACGAGTTTAGTTCCGGCGGAAGAGTGAACTCTGACCCGACGCATGATGTATTGACGAACGCAGAAGCACAGAGGATAGAGCAAAACAAAACACCTGTCACGAATTAGAAGTCTTAAAACGAGAATTTTTAAAGAGAAAAGTCGGAGGAGCTTGAGTTAGTTTAAACCGTGGGCGCCGTCTACTCTCACCTAAGCTTACACTACTCCTACATCATACGTCATGCGTCGGGTCAGAGGTCACTCTTCCGCCAGAACTCGACTCGCGTACGGCCGTTACCGGAAGCCAGCGATTATAGTTTATAAAATTATGGATATTTTTCTTACAAAAACGCATTACTTCGCTTCAGAAGGCCTTTATTAACCCCCTGGAGTCGTATACGGATTACTTTTATGATGGACGCGCTTTTTTTGGGCTTCAAAATCTAAGGTACCATTCACTCCCATTATAAAGCTTGGAAGAGCCAGGATATTTTTTAATATGACTGATTGGGCTCAAAGAAGAATGTCATATACACCTAGGATGGCTTGAGGGTGAGTAAATTATGGGATAATTTTAATTTTTAGGTGAACTAAACCTTTGAAGCAGCAAAGGTATGTTGCCGACACGAAGCTGAAAAAGTATGAGACATAATTTACGTAGCCTTTTAAGGCAGTTTTTTGACAAATTCTAAGGCAGCACCGCATGGATCTTTTGCAGTAAGGCAATCCCAAAATGCACTGAAATGAGTGCAGTGAATAATTGCAAGAGTCAAGAGAAATGTTGATTATGCAAACAAAATAACTCAATCTACTTATGTCATACTCGATACTAATGTCAAACTGTAATTCTGAAGTCAGGAGTCCCATGTGATTCACAATATCTGTGTGTTAAGAGGAGTTGCTGCTATGTAGGGTGTCCAAATCAGTCACTTGTGAGTTTCCAGAATGTTTAGGATGCCGCCACAGATAGAAGGTAGCTGCATATGCAGACAGCAAGGCAGATCACTAGGTTTTGAAACAGAGCTACTGTCAGTATATCACCTAAATATAACAAATGTTATTGTATTGAAATACAAAAGTAAATCACACTGTTTAAAATGTAATCCACAACTATACTGTACTGGTGCTAGTGCAATGATGCTTACTGAAGCACAGATGCTCAAGAAGTCTGCTGGGGACATTTCACACACCTGCTGAGAATTTCAGTTACTCTTTAACTTTATAACTGGGTAGCAGTGAGGCGCACTGCACTGAGACAACCAGGTCCCAAAAACTGTGCCAAACCATTGTAATTAGTGATTCAGAGGAAAGTGCTTGTGAACACTCATGTCACATATTATGTGTTTTTTTTTTGCATTTAAATAAAAAATTTTAAAGCGCAAGGTATTAAAAAATGCAGGGTATAGAAACTACTTTTAAAAGGGTCATATGATGCTATGTTCATTATTTTGTTTATTGAGTGTAATGAATGAAGAATAGGTGAACATGCTTTAATCCTCAAAAACACATTATTCTTCACATTCTGTATATTATTGCAGTACCTCTATTCCCAGTTAATAATGTCGTTGGTATAACTATATCAGATCGAGCCAATGATCGATCGGAACCAATTTTGCAAGGACGACTTGAGCAGAACGTTTCACAGTGGTAAGTTTTTATTTTGTAACTCTCTTACTTTCAGATACGATGTTATAACGGTTTAATTTGTCTTCACCGTAACAACTTTAAGTCCTGAGGTGACAACATAAAATACAGTTTAAAAAAAATACTTAAGTGTGTATTTCTAATTTATTTAGGTGTGTATAGCCGATATTGTACTACTCTCCCAGGTTCAGGAAGCTGTCCTCCGTAAAATGTGGGCATTATGCTAATATTTCACATTGTGACGTTTGATATCTGGACTTCGATAGAGGCATTTTAGGCAAGTCTGGAGCAGTGTTCTCTGTTAGAATAAGTCACTTTGTGCGACACATTGGTTACGTTCAGACTTTCAATCCAAATCTGATTTTTATGCATATCCAATTGAAATCCGATCAGATTTACCAAGTGTGAACGGCAAAAAAAAAAAATCATATGAAATTTTTTCAAATGCGTTTCGAGCTACATTTGTATGTGGTTTGAAATCCTATTCAAATCTCATTTTTGGAAATCTGTTTCAGTCTGACTGCTCTGATCGGATTTTGTGTGGTTAATGTGACTTTCTCATGCCACATAAAACAGTTGTATCTAATACGTTATTATATAGACCTGTTAAAGGTGCAGTGTGTAGTATTTATGAGGATCTATTGACAGAAATGCAATATAATATATAAACTATGCTTTCAGTGGTGTATAAAGACCTTACTTAATGTACCGTTATGTTTTTATTACCTTAGAATGAGCCATTTCTATCTACATACACCACGGGTCCCCTTAGAGTGAAATCGCCATTTTGCGCAGTCATGTTTCTACAGTAGCCCTAAACGGACAAACTTCTCTACAGAGCGCTAGTCACTCTCTGCTCCCTCCGGCGACGACATTTGTGTCCTGTGTCAGCCCCCGTAGCTTCTCTATGTGCTCTGAAAGGGAGGGGTGAGCGGAGTTTGATTGCAATTCACAACCTCACCGCTAGATGCTGCTAAATTCACACACTGCACCTTTAAACAAAGAAAGCAAATGGTTTGCGAAAAAGTATAGCATTTGCTTTTATATTATTAGCAACAGAAAGGCAAACAATAGGCTATAATACTTTCTCATTTACCGTCAACATTCAGCTAATACATTCATCTATATCGTTAAAACTAATCTCTGAATATCCAATAAACATTTCATTTCACAATCCTTTCAGATTTAATTGAATCCAGCCGTGAGATCTTCTGAAGTGCGCATTTGTAGCCTGCATTAATGTGTTTCTGTGCGTGACGGTCGCTCCGTGCGAAGTGAATGCGGACAGGAGAGTTCAGCTTCACTGGAGACGCGACAAACTTTAAATCCTTGATTTTAAAATATGCTGCGCTATATTCAGTTGACCACTATGCCATAGTAATGTCATTTACACAGTGCTGTATGTAAAATTAGTGCTACCTTGTCTGTATTTGAAACAAATATGATTACCAGTGCGCACAAACTTACCAGATTACTAAGTGCCGTTAGCCTACAGTGTTTACTTCCTTTTTAGTCATATATTTTTAAACAATTACTTTACTTGCAGAATCAAGAAGTTGCCATCTAAAGTACAAGCATGTTTATTTTAAAGATTTCTTTTTTAATTAGTTTTCATATTTCTCATTCATTAAATATTAATTAAAATAAATATAAATTATGTATATTATATATCGGCCATCGGTCACCCTGCTCTCTAAGATATCGGCATCTGCATCGGCATCGGTCATCAAAAAAACAATATCGGCGACCACTAGAAATTAATACATTTAAAAAGCATCATATGACCCATTTAGCGCCACGTTTTTAGAATGCCCAGAAGCAAGCGCAACAGTCAAACATGTCCATCTATCGCATGTTTACATACAAAAAACAATAGAAATCCAGTGCAGTGGAATGCAAAAACGTGTTCTGTGTGAACAGCCCCTTCATGTTGTTAAGAGTTTCAGATGATATTTTTCAAACAACCCTGTGGTAAACACTTCAGTTCAGAACTTCAGACAAAATCAATGATGTTTTCATCAAACAGCTGAATGTACACAAAATATAACAAGCACTGTTATTTTAAAGTAATGCACGTTCCTTCCAAACAAGCAACATTTCTTCAAAATAATGCACTGTCACTTCAAAAAAAGAAATGCACTGATCCTTCAAAGCAATGCTCCGTTCCTTCAAAATAAATCATTTCTTTCAAGAACTGGCAGCATTTATGAAACAAACACACACAGAATGTAAATACTGAATCCCTCGACACATACTGAGTGATCTGTCGACATGTTTGAAAACTACTGTGCCCACTGACCTTCTGTACCCTCAGACCCTGAGCCTACTCTGTAAGGAGATTACACACACACACTGGTATTGCCATTACTGTTAGGTTAATCCAAGCATGCAGAGCTGTGTTATGTTCTTCTGACTTGCGGTTTTACATCATCAGCGAGAGTCTGGACACGCAAAATCCTACGTTGCTCTAGTATTCTGAAGAGTGACATTATGCATTAGCAGCAGCCTTACAACATTACTATGATTAGATAAGTAAGGGTCATGCAGCATGCTTGCCAAACAAAATAAATAGGCTACTTCATTTAATGATTGCAGTCTCAATATAAACAGTCAGCGGCTGTTTCTAGGAAGATGCTGTGTTATGAGATCACCATGTATAACATTTTTTATACAATACCGGTCAAAAGTTTTTGGATGGTAAGCTTTTTTAATGTTTTTAAAAGAAGTCTCTTCTGCTCACCAAGGCTTCATTTATTTGATCCAAAATACAACAAAAACAGTAATATTGTGATTTTTTTTTTGTTTTCTATTTGAATATATTTTAAAATGTAATTTATTTCTGTGTTAGCAAAGCTGAATTTTCAGCATCACTACTCCAGTCTTCAGTGTCACATGATCCTTCAGAAATCATTCTAATATGATGATTTGCTGCTCAAGAAACATTTATTATTATTATCAATGTTGAAAACTATTTTTTTCAGGATTATTTGATGAATAGAAAGTTCAAAAGAACAGCATTTATCTGAAATGTAAAGCTTTTGCAACATTATAAATGTATATACTGTCACTTTTGATCAATTTAATGCATCCTTGCTGAATAAATGTATTAATTTCTTCTTAAGTCCCCCCCCCCCAAAAAAAACAATTCTTACAGACCCCAAAACTTTTGAACAGTAGTACAATGTTGCAAAAGCTTTCTATTTCAGATAAACACTGTTATTTTGAACTTTCTATTCATCAAAGAATCCTAAAAAAAAATGTTTTACACAACTGCTTTCAACATTGATAATAATCATAAATGTTTCTTGAGCAGCAAATCATCATATTAGAATGATTTCTGAAGAATTATGTGACACTGAAGACTGGAGTAGTGATGCTGAAAATTCAGCTTTGCATCACAGAAATAAATTACATTTTAAAATATATTCAAATAGAAAAGAGTTATTTTACATTTTAATAATATTTCATAATATAACTCTTTTTTTTTTTGTATTTTTAATAAAATAAATGCAGCCTTGGTGAGCAGAAGAGACTTCTTTTAAAAACAATAAAAAATCTTACTGTCCAAAAACTTTTGACCGGTAGTGTATAATCCCAATATACAATGTTGTATGCAATAAAATTTGTAATAATATCAGATGTTTCTGAAAAAAAGAAAATTTTCTCACAATATAAATATAATATTTATTAATATTACTGGCCTGTAAATGGTTGCCATATTAATTTTCTTCATAAAATTTCTTTATAAATTGAACTGCATGACAAACCAAAGGTTTATTAACATGGCAAGCCAATAAAATAAACAAATTAAATATAAAAGTCCAAATCATCCAGTTCAGTTTACGGACGTCCCGCCAGAACTGCAAGTGTGTCTGACTGAAGCACTTGTCCCATCTTGAGCTGCAGAAGGTGTAGGCCTTACTGTCTTTTTATTGTGCCTTTACTTTTCCCTTAAAACTATTTAAATGGTTTACCTCACAAACTGACGACGCTGCTGGATTTTTCTTCTCATCGTGGTGTGTTGACGCAGCCCAACGTGTCGCCATTATTTCATTTCAGAGCACAAAGGCAGAGGTCCTCTGGAGCCCAACATTGAGATGAGAGAAATCAAAGTGCTATATTCCCAATGATCTAATCCACACCGTCCGATCTCTTCATGCCCGTCAAATGTGAGGTCCTGCAGCCAAAGAAAAGTTACTTGAGAGGACACATACAGTGTGATGACTAAGATGAGTGTTAAATTGTCCCATCAAATAGGTCTATCCCAGTCAGCAGCCACCAACAGGCCTCCCTAAAATGCCCATTACTATGGAACTGTACAATAGTACAAACTGTAAAGTTTAATAGTCAACATATGAATATTGTAGAGTAAACAGAGTAGCACCACTTAACCAATTATGTTTACCAATACATAAAATAGAATGAAATATATTGTAGATTATAATGTTGACTAGCATATAAAGTAGAATAGTAGAACAGAGTATGGAAACGTACAGTAGATTATAGTAAACTGTAGAGTATGGTAAAACAAAGCAGGGTAGAAAACAAAACTTCTTTGGTTAGTAAACATACGCGACGTTCTGACATTGTCCGACTATATTATTGTGATAATAAAGCAGAATTATGATTTGACCTGCTTTGAACACTACAGTTTACCAGCGAAAGCTTGTCATCTGACATACTGCCCTAACTACCATCCGAGTCCTCTGCACACTACGTGTTTCTATGGAGCGATCTGTGGTAGCTATTTGAGACTAAATGAGTAGAGTGGGCACTGGTTAGTCTCGATTTAACACCATGTGCTGTCATGAGCTGAAAAACTGCCGTTTGAATACATGCAGGGTGTTTGATAACAGGCGTGTGTACTATCATTCTGTATATGTAAACAATCATAAAGCCATCAATTCGATCTGAATGTCCTCCACTCATCTAATCATCATCTTCACTTTATTCCTTTATTTCTTACATGGCAACAGTACCCAACAATAGTAAGAGAGAGAGGGGGTCAGTAAGACACCTACCTGTTCCAGTTATTAGATGACCATGAATCATAATGCATCGTTTCTCTGCCAAACACGCGAATAATATCCAAATATCCGATGCGCTGAAAACGATTTTCAATCTATCGAAAAGATATTATTTGCACTAATCCACAGCCAAATAAGCAGCTTCATAATGAAAGAAAAACATACAGAAATCACAGAATCTAGCTGATACGGACGCGAAGAATGACTATCGTTTAAAACGCAGCGCACGTATGTATCAACGATTTGAACGCGAACAGTTTGATCTCGGTTTCTTCCAGTTGGCGGCGCGACAGTTACTATTGGTGTCCGATTCGCGAACGAGTCGTTCTTTTGAATCGGTTCTTTTTATTGATTCGTTTGAATCGATTTTAAAGCATAAAACTCTCCTGGAAGGAAGTTGAAGATAGGCGGCCCTTACAACAGTTTACCATGGTAACTATTATCCGCCACAATACTAGTTACTATAGTAGCCTACTACAACAAAACGGTAACTTAGCCACACCATCAAAAATAAACCAAAAAGAACAGAGCTGTTTTGAAAGGTTCCACTGTCATAATATATGATTCATAATATGATTTTACAGCAGTACACTAACAATTAATGTAATGTGTGATTTCCGTAGTAAATGTTTGCCAGGGGATGACATAAACAACACATCACTTGACACAACCTTTATAGCCTAATCAATATAGCAGATATATAACTTAAATATTTTTAGTTCAAAGCGAAACGTAAAATATCTCGCGGAGACCTCTTCTGTCACCACGTCTGAGTGTTGATTCAAATGATTTGGTAAATCTGTTCCTTTGAATTCCCCCATTGACACGAATCGTTCGAACCAACCGATTCGCTTAAAGACTCGGACTTCCCAAAGCCAAATACATTTGCTACATTGACTGGCGTTCAGTTACTCCGACACCCCGCCCCCTCCGACTGCCCGCCGGCCTGTTGCCCAATAGCATGCGATATTCAAATATGCTTGTCGACTTCAACCAACCGGATTTGTTCTTACATAAGAGGCACATGCGTATGTATTCTCTGCTCAATTACTTACAGTCACTATTAATGCGGTTTGTGAGTGCTTGTGTAATTCACTAGTGGCTCAGAAACCTGTTTTTAAAGCCTGATTTGCAATTTTTGTTATGTTCTACTGCCAGCAGTAAATGTTTTAGAGATATTATCAAGATCATACTGTAAACATTTTGTTCTCTTGAAAGCTCTTTTTGGAATTAATTGACATTTCCAGAAAGTCATATCTTTCTTTTTTTCTGTTGGGTTTAATTAAAATGATCAGATCCTCTTCCAAGAGACAAGTCCAAACACTAGTTCTCAGTTTTTTATGTAATCATGATTAAACAAATACAGTTCTTCAAAGCAGTATCACTGGCTAGAATGTTTTCACAAGTGAAGTACGCCTGAAAATTGACATTATAATAGTTGAATTTACCTGGGATTAAATTGTAATGCCGTTTTAGGGATATTCTAAGATCTGCATGCTGGTTAAACTTTCACTACCTTCCAAAATAAATTGTACACATTTGGGTAAAAAAAGGCAGCTTACAATACTATAACAACATTTCTAACATTCCAATAGCATCTTTCTTGGCTTAAAGAACATTTCCTTATTCAAACTCCATTATTGTGACATAGAGCATGGATGCAGCGTGGAGCTTTAGGACAAAGGCAATGCAGGGCAGTGTTTTGTTTGCTTCTTTCCACAACAATGCATCTGGAACAATAGGACAACTCTTGTGACCCATTCTGAAATAAAAGGCTGCTGAATCTCAAAGAGCAGCTTTTCTCCTATTGTTCCGGAGGCCTGCTGCACCATTGACCAAGACAATGTAAGGTTTACTAGCATTTGGTTAGATATCCTAGTTGATAAACAACATCAGCAACATCACTATTAGCTACTACTAATATTGATCGAGTGAATAATTAATAATACGTTTCTTTGACCAGCACTTGACCGGCAATAATTAGATTAGTTACATGGCTCACTAAGAACAGAAGTAACTCTTATTTTATGTTAGTTTAACATTTAAAGCCAGATGTTTCCACAGGTTTATTGAGTAAAATTGATCAAAATGATCAAGGGTACATTTACACGACAACGATGTACTAAAAACAGAAAAGTTTTCCCTTTACATTTTTGAAAAGTTTTGTGTACAGATGAGAACGTTGTTAGAACGATCCCGGTTCACACTGATCCACGAAAATGACTAAAAACTCTGTATTAGCCTATGCATGCCAGCCCATAGTTGCGTGATACGGCTGCGAAGAATGACTAGCGTTTAAATGTATGGCGCATGTATGTATCAACAATTAAATTAAATTAAAATCAACAACGATTAAATCTCTCCACTGTAGAATCTTGGAAGGAAGTTGGCCCTTACAACAGTTTACCATGGTAACCATAATATCCGCCAAAATACTAGTAGCCTACTACAACAAAACGGTAACTAGCTACGGCATCAAAAATAAATAAAAGAACAGAGACAACGATGTAGTAAAATTATGTTTTCCCTTTGAATTTTTGAAAAGTTCCGTGTACAGATGCCAACGATGTCAAAACGATCCATTCACACAGATCCACGAAAATGACTAAAAACTCTGCATTAAAAGCGGCTGTATTGTATGCTGTATTATGCATGCCAGCCCATAGGTGGCGCTGTCACTTTGTAAAGAAACACTTTGCGCCTTTAGACACAAATTCTCGTTTTTGTAGTTTATACAGCGACGTTTTCAAAAACTTGCACTTTGAAACACGTTTTCTAAAGTTTGCATTTTCAGGCCCCCAAAACGCTGTTGTCGTGTAAATGATCGGCCAAAACGCATAAAAAGTTTTCCGTTTTTAGTTGAAAAAGGGGTTGTTTAAATGCCCCCTGACACTGCATGTTCATATGCATGTTAAACACACCACAATAATTCATGATTCATGTTCAAAACTAGATCATTTTGAGTTTAACAGAAACATACATGTACCGGTACATTTAATAGTGAAAAACAATTTAAAAAAAAAAAAGGTCTTTCAAATGAGAGGATGGAGAAAGACAATCTACTCTATACATGTATTAAAATATATATATATATATATATATATATATATATATATTTTTTTTTTTTTAAATTAAATTTAATGTAAATAAAATAAATTTTTATTTTATTTTGCAAAAGCAACATACCAAGAATGATAACTATAACGATAACTATATCAGCGTCTACATCAGTGTACAATATTGTTCACGACAATGATGCACTAAAAATGGAAATGTTTTTCGCATACATACGACAACGTTGTCAAAATGATCTCCGTTCACACAGAACGCTGTATTATTCATGCCAGGCCAGTAGTTGGCGTTGTCACTTTGTAAAAAAACACTATGCACCTATAGACTGAACACATGATGCACAACGTCACTGTTTTCACAAATTCTCATTTTTGTAGTTTACATGGAGACTTAAAGGGGTCCTATAATGCCCCTTTTTACAAGATGTAAAATAAGTTTCTGATGTCCCCAGAGTGTGTATGTGAAGTTTTAGCTCAAAATACCCCACATATAATTTTTCATAGCATGTTAAAGGTGCTGTATGTAGGAATGACAGCTAGTGGTTGAAATGGGTACTGCAGTCCAAATATTGTTTGCCCCGCCCCCTCCTCCTCGACTCGATGCTTACGCGGGTTGCCAGTTTAAGGACACGCAACAGGAATGAACAAAAACAAAAACAGACATTCCGACACAGAACGCACATTTCAAAGTAGAATAACTGGCTGTAGCATTGTTTTTCAGAGAAACGAGTATGTGAACTCAGCATGTTTCCTAAATATCTGCCAACATATTATGGTATTTTTATGCTTTAGTACAGTCAAAAACTTACATACAGCACCTTTAAAATTGTCACTTTTTGAGGGTGAGCAAAAATGTTTTTGTGTGTGTCCCTTTAAATGTCCCTTTAAATGCAAATGAGCTGCTGCTACCGGCCCCCTTTCTAGAAGAGGGCGGAGCTTCAAGAGCTGGAGTTAGCAGCTCCGATTACCTCATGCAGAAAATGTCAGAAACTGTTCAGCCTTTTATGTTCAAACCGGAGCCGGACAATGATGGAGAGACTCACGAAGAAGTGACAACAGGTAGAATGCAACAGGACGTTTCTGAATAGTTAGTTGATGAATTTATGTAGCTGATGTGGAGTTAACTATCTTTAAGTCATTGATTAGCATATTCTGTCATGAGAATCTATAAATCGCTAATGTGGGAGCTGTTGTAAGATGCCTACAGAGCCAGAGCCAGAGAAAATATGCTGCATGGAGATAGAACAGGTATAGTTTAGTTTAAAGGTGCAGTGTGTAGTATTTATGAGGATCTATTGACAGAAATGCAATATAATATACATAACTATGTTTTCAGTGGTGTATAAAGACCTTACATAATGTACCATTATGTTTTTATTACCTTAGAATGAGCCATTTCTATCTACATACACCGCAGGTCCCCTTACAGTGAAATCGCCATTTTGCGCAGTCATGTTTCTACAGTAGCCCTGAACAGACAAACTTCTCTACAGAGCGCTAGTCACTCTCTGCTCTCTCCGACGACGCCATTTTTGTCCTGTGTCGGCCCCCGTAGCTTCTCTATGTGCTTCGAAAGGGAGGGGTGAGCGTTTGATGATTGCAATTCATAACCTCACCACTAGATGCCGCTAAAATTCACACACTGCACCTTTAATTACAGTTATAACTTATGTTGTCATCTTGCTTTTATGACATGCTATTGCATTTGTGTTACGTACTGTATTGCAATAAATGTGAAAAGACGGATGTGTCAGCTTGAGCAGACTCCTAAATGTGCTCTATTACAAGAACTCTTCCTTTTCTCATTATGGCCTTTGTTACGTGTTCCCGGGGGCAGGGTTTATGTAAATTTTAGGGTTAGTGATGTCACTAACTCGTGAATAAGCTCGTTGTAGTCCCTACCAGCCGTTTGTTGTAGTCCTTAAAAAGCGATTTCTGTAAAAGAAAATATCTCCCTTTGCATTGACCTTTGAGCGTCGTTGCAGATGTTGTTTATGCTCAAACAGCAACATTACACACTAACTAAAGTTGAAAAAGTGAAATCATAATCACCCACCCCTTTAAGAATGCCTTAGCAATCAAGCAACAATCAGTTTACTTAACCTATGTCTGTAAGGTGAAATGACCCCCCCTCCCCCCATTATGAAATGTATATTTAACACAAGTCATTTGTGTCAACCTCAAATCCAAGCCATTGGCACCTATTGAGAAATGAAACAGTATCCTCTGTCTCATGGCATACATGATGTGTTGGTGCAGTGTTTCATTATTATCTTCTCTTTTTTATCATGCTCCTCTGGTGATGTTGTACCTCAGAGAACCAGCATGAGAAACTCACCCATCTCTTTGTCTGTCATTCAGCAGATCTTGTTTTAGGCTGATGGGAGAGAGGCTGCCAGGTTCCCACAGAGGTGTGGAGCGTTTATCGGCTAGGTAAGTTAACCGTTCCTAAATGCTGATGTTTGATAAGAGCGAGCGAGTCACAGCCAAGCCAACAAAGAGTGACTTTGTCAATTCTGTCACATAGACCCAAAATGCCTCTTTATTCAGGGGAACAAGAGGTGGTTTTTCCTCCTCTGCAATCTGTAGCTATACATCGGATACTCTACCTGGAACTAAGAGAGCTCTGTTAGGCCTTACATGAGGGGCATTTAGCCCATAACACCTATACTGAGGTCTGTATGGTTGTATTGTATAGAACAGCAACATGATACACTGTACATTGTGTGCTTGAGATTTGACTTTGTCTGTTACCTTTTTTTTTTTGTATCTGCACTAACCTGCATGTTAAACCCTTTTTAAAAAACTGCAATCCAACCCCAGTATACGGTTTCTGTGTGTGCACTTTTTCTTTGGCCTGCGCTTCCATGTTCTCTTATTGACTTGAGCTTTCAGATGTCATCAGGAATATGTTTAATCCCACACCAAGCATGACTAAGTCTCAAAAATGTTAATTGATGCTGTTTCAGAAAAAAAGGAAAGAAGAATATAGCAGAGTCACACAGGTCGGCAAATTCACAAGGCTTGTGGCTACATAAACAAGCTATAACTTATCTAGTGATCAGACTTTTACAATTTGACAAATATCACCTGCCAGACAATAAAACAAATCTATAAAACAATAAATCTATCTATCTATCTATCTATCTATCTATCTATCTATCTATCTATCTATCTATCTATCTATCTATCTGTCTGTCCGTCCGTCCGTCCGTCCGTCCGTCCGTCCATCCCTAACTATCTGTCTGTCTGTCCGTCCGTCCATCCATCCATCCATCCATCTATCCATATCTGTCTGTCCGTCCGTCCGTCCATCCATCCATCCATCCATCCATCCATCCCTAACTATCTGTCCGTCCGTCCGTTCATCCATTATCCATCCATCCATATCTATCTGTCTGTCTCTGTCTGTCTGTCTATTTTTTTTTTTAATTTTCTATTTTTTTCCTATTTTTATTTTTCTGTATGGATAGATAGATAGATAGATAGATATTATCTATCTATATATCCATCCATCTATCCATTCATCCATCATCCCTATCTATCTGTCTGTCTCTGTCCATCCATCCATCCATCCATCCCTATCTATCTGTCTGTCTCTATCCGTCCATCCATCCATCTATCCCTAACTATCTGTCTGTCCGTCCGTCCATCCGTCCGTCCATTCATCCATCCATCCATCCATATCTGTCTGTCCGTCCATCCATCCATCCATCCATCCCTAACTATCTGTCTGTCCATCCATCCCTATCTATCTGTCTATCTATGTCTGTCCTTCCGTCCGTCTGTCCATCCATATCTATCTATCTGTCTGTCCGCCTGTCTATTTTTTTTTCTGTATGGATAGATAGATAGATACATAGATAGTATCTATCTATATATCTATCTGTCTGTCTCTGTCCGTCCATCCATCCATCCCTATCTGTCTGTCCGTCCGTCCGTCTATCCATCCATCCACCCATCCATCCATCCATCCATCCCTATCTGTCTGTCCGTCCGTCCGTCTATCCATCCACCCATCCATCCCTATCTATCTGTGTGTCTGTTTGTCTCTGTCCGTCCATCTATCCACCCACCCATCCATCCATCCATCCCTATCTATCTGTCTGTCTCTCTTTCTGTCTATCTATTGGTAGGTTGGTTCTTTGCCTTCAGCCATGACTATTGTATACTCTCTGCTTTAGGTTGCTTTTTGTTAGTCTATTGTGCAAACTACCAAATCTAGTTGTTTAGGTGTGTCCTTCATTGATGTGAACTTACCATTTGGAAATTCACAACAGAACCTTTCGTCAGACCATTTAATGGGATCTTCAATCACAAATAAGCCTCATAATCTTTTGTAAGACAAATAATAATGCACTTCATGTATTGTTATGACCCACTGACTGATTTAATGAAATAAAGTGTTTTGTGTCTCCAGTGCAGCGCTACATTCTCCAGTCATGAGGTGCAGTAACTGATGGCAGATGGCGGCTGTTGGCATTTGTACCCGGCTGGCGCCCAGACTGAGTCATGGAAAGCTTGGTGTGAGGCACAAACAGCTCTCACTCGACACTTTTAACCAACCATGTAGGACAATATCATAACCAGACTCAGAAATCACACAAAAGGTCAATTTTTGATAGTGGATAGTGCAAATAGTTTCAGATTTAGTGTAATGTGTAAGGTGAATTGTTGTAATGTTGCTTTGGATTGAATTATATAATGTCCTTGGAGGTGTTAGCAGCCTTTTTTGCTACGTATTACTTGAATTAAAGAGCCAGACTTTTCAAGCGGGTTGCCCGTAAGACAGCAGATCCAAAACAGATGAGCAGAAATGATTTTTTTCGGGATTCTCAGGGAACATCAGCTTTGAGTTCTGTATTAGCAGTAAATTTCCAGTGCATTCATTGCTTGTCTGAGATGTGAGATAACCACAGCAGGTTGTAAAGTAAATCAAACCCTCATGTCAGGTTTGTCTGGTTGTATGCTGACAAAGAGGTCAAACCCCAGGCCAGACACTGAGAACATAACTCCATCCAAAGTTTCAATAGAAATTTTTAATAAATCATCTTGATTCAGGGCTGTTCAGATGTTCTTTATTTAGGGGCCCTTTATAGTGTGCAAACACATGTTTTTTTCCCCTTCTGGAACCCAACAAAAAACTTTTTATCTATCTATCTATACATATTAGTGTAGTCTATACATAGTGTTTTGAACATAAGAAATATACACCTTTTTCATATTTTATTGTATGTCCTCTATAGAAGACATCAGGAGTCTCTTACAGAGGCAAGACAACAAGGCAAGACAATCAAGGCAATTTTTTTAAGGCAATTTATATCATCTGTAACATTTTTGCATTTTCAACAATGTGGTAAAATATGAGGGCAAAATTCTAAAACACCTTCGCTGTGTCTGAAATAGAATATTTCCCTGCTATAGGATGCAAAAAACACTACGCCAAAAGAGTGGTATGTCTGAGTACATAATACTCCGTTGAGATTCTGAAGTGTGCATTCGATGGACACTTGATTATCCCATGAGGCCATGGGAGGGGATTTATGAATAAAAAAAGTGAAGTGACGCAACTTACGCTGGTAGATCACGTGACAGTAACAACATGGCGGATGTAGTACGTCTGAATTTCATTCATACTATATAGAACATACTTTTTAAATGGTCGCAAAGTAAATTCAAATTCAAATGTACAAACCCGATTCCAAAAAAGTTGGGACACTGTACAAATTGTGAATAAAAACAGAATGCAATGATGTGGAAGTTTCAAATTTCAATATTTTATTCACAATACAACATAGATGACATACCAAATGTTTAAACTGAGAAAATGTATCATTTTAAGGGAAAAATAAGTTGATTTTAAATTTCATGGCATCAACACATCTCAAAAAAGTTGGGACAAGGCCATGTTTACCACTGTGTGGCATCCCCTCTTCTTTTTATAACAGTCTGCAAACGTCTGGGGACTGAGGAGACAAGTTGCTCAAGTTTAGGAATAGGAATGTTGTCCCATTCTTGTCTAATACAGGCTTCTAGTTGCTCAACTGTCTTAGGTCTTCTTTGTCGCATCTTCCTCTTTATGATGCGCCAAATGTTTTCTGTGGGTGAAAGATCTGGACTGCAGGCTGGCCATTTCAGTACCCGGATCCTTCTTCTACGCAGCCATGATGTTGTAATTGATGCAGTATGTGGTCTGGCATTGTCATGTTGGAAAATGCAAGGTCTTCCCTGTAAGAGATGACGTCTGGATGGGAGCATATGTTGTTCTAGAACTTGGATATATCTTTCAGCATTGATAATGCTTTTCCAGATGTGTAAGCTGCCCATGCCACACGCACTCATGCAACCCCATACCATCAGAGATGGAGGCTTCTGAACTGAGCGCTGATGACAACTTGGGTTGTCCTTGTTCTCTTTAGTCCGGATGACATGGTGTCCCAGTTTTCCAAAAAGAACTTCAAATTTTGATTCGTCTGACCACAGAACAGTTTTCCACTTTGCCACAGTCCATTTTAAATGAGCCTTGGCCCAGAGAAAACCCCTGCGCTTCTGGATCATGTTTAGATATGGCTTCTTTTTCGACCTATAGAGTTTAAGCCGGCAACGGCGAATGGCACGGTGGATTGTGTTCACCGACAATGTTTTCTGGAAGTATTCCTGAGCCCATGTTGTGATTTCCATTACAGTAGCATTCCTGTATGTGATGCAGTGCCGTCTAAGGGCCCGAAGATCGCGGGTATCCAGTATGGTTTTCCGGCTTTGACCCTTACGCACAGAGATTGTTCCAGATTCTCTGAATCTTTGGATGATATTATGCACTGTAGATGATGATAACTTCAAACTCTCTGCAATTTTTCTCTGAGAAACTCCTTTCTGATATTGCTCCACTATTTTTCACCGCAGCATTGGGGGAATTGGTGATCCTCTGCCCATCTTGACTTCTGAGAGACACTGCCACTCTGAGAGGCTCTTTTTATACCCAATCATGTTGCCAATTGACCTAATAAGTTGCAAATTGGTCCTCCAGCTGTTCCTTATATGTACATTTAACTTTTCCGGCCTCTTATTGCTACCTGTCCCAACTTTTTTGGAATGTGTAGCTCTCATGAAATCCAAAATGAGCCAATATTTGGCATGACATTTCAAAATGTCTCACTTTCAACATTTGATATGTTATCTATATTCTATTGTGAATAAAATATAAATTTATGAGATTTGTAAATTATTGCATTCCTTTTTTATTCACAATTTGTACAGTGTCCCAACTTTTTTGGAATCGGGTTTGTAGTACCTACTCAGACAGTAAGCTATTTTGGATGCAGCACATATATTTATAGTGTTTCGCACATAAGAAATATACAACTTTTTCATATTTTATTGTATGTCCTCTATAGAATACATCAGGTCTCTTCTATAGTGTCAAGGCAACAAGGCAAGAGAATCAAGGCCACTGTTTTCATTGATATCACCTGTAAAATGTTTTTTAATGCAAAAATAAAATTGTACACTTTCAGAAAAAAAGGTACAGCGCTGTTACTTTTCAAAAAGTGAAAAGGTGCATCTTTGTACCTTACCCCTAAATGGTACATATTAGTAACTTAAAGGTACATATTAGTACTTTAAAAGTACATATTAGTACCTTTTCGCTTTTGTACCTTAAGGCGATGTTGCTGTCAATGGGTAACCAGGTGAGGCACAGATACACTGATCTAAAGTATCCATAAGTATTTATTGCTAATTTGTTGCCCATTCTCATTGGGAAAGTGCCAAAAGCAACATCGCTCTGCAAAATTGCTCAAAAAGTTTAGGGTAGTGCCCCAGTGACAGCGCTGTACCTTTTTTTTCGGACAGTGTATGCTATCAATTTTATATAACTATAGATATACTGTCCAGTTTTTTATATTAACATGTTTTTAAGGCTGGGATAAGCTCCTGCATCCCTACAGCCCTACATAGGAAAAGCTCAGTGGCATGGATGGTCTCACAAACAAATGTCTTCTAAAGAGGACAAAATGAACAGCTGGTCTCTTAAACTGATACAGCATATAAAATGGAACAGAGTAAGTCTGTTTTCCACATCATATCACGTTAGTATTGCGATGTGACTTTACCCAATACATGCAAAACACATTATATAATATTTCAAACATAATTCAGCATGACAGTTACAGATATCAGATCTCTGATTTGAGAACACAGTAATTTTGTGTCAGAATGAGTTTTTCATCCGTTACGGTAATATAAATGTTCATTCCTCTTGAAAGAAGTTTTGTCACACTTTATATTTCTGTTTCCCCGTCTCACTGATGACGCAGATGTGCTGTGAAGGGGAAGACATCGCATACGTGAGTCAAGTGATAAATAAAGCACAAAATAGAGCGCAAAAGTAACAGCATAATGGTTGCTTCTGCTTTTCCGCAGTGTGACACTTAGATGTTTTCCATCACATTTACAGCTTCAGGAGGGGCGTGAACACATGTATGTGAGGCTGATTAGAGTTTTCTAGGAAAGTTGAATGCTCTGCTGCATGCCAGATTTCATTTGGATGTTCACCAAGTCCTGCTCAACACTCTGTGATGACATTCATGCAGCAGGTTCAGATGACTGTGAGAGTCATCTCTTATATAATGCTCTATGATGAGCTTTGAGGTGGGGAGGCCTTTTTTATGCAGCTTTAAACCTTTTCCAGTTGTTTATTTACTGGCTATATTTTCAGGTTATTAGTTGTACTGTAAGTATTTGCTCAGCTACTCCAAGGGGTAAAAGCTTGTCCATGTTGCTAAAGGCCATAACCACACTATCTGTAATAATACAAATTTAATTAAAAAAAAAAAGTTCTATAGCAGATGTTTTGCCATTGACAATTTTGGTAACACTTTACAATAAGGTCTCATTTGTTAACATTAGTTAATGCATTAACTAACATAAACTAACAATGAGCAATGTATTTTTACAGCATTAAATAACCTTTGGTAATGTTATTGAATAGAAAAATGTTCATGTTAGTTCTCAGTGCATTAACTAATGTGAACAGATATATCTTTTAATCTTAAAATGTATTAGTAAAGGCTGACATTAACATCAACTAAGGTTAATAAATGCTTTAGAAGTATTGTACATTTTTATTTCATGTTAACTATGTTAACAAATTAAATTTATTTGTAAAGTGTTACCATAATTTTGTCTTAAAAGTGTATTTTTTTCTTTCTGTTACTTTTGACATTACAAATCAGCATAATCATTATTGAAGGGTTTGAGATGGTGTTTGTTCTTGTTGTGCCATCAGCCAATGTGTGTACTATGTTATTCGTACTGAAACATACAATTTCTAGAAACCAAATACGAAGGTCCAACCCTAAACTTGTCAGTGGGGCGTAAGCAGATTGTACAAAAAAGTATGAATGATATTGTATAAATTCATACACTCTCAGAAAGTGTATATATTAGTACCTAAATTAGTACCTTCTGAAAGGGTACCATCCCAGTGACAGATTCTGTACCTTTTTTTCTGAGAGTGTATGAACTAACCATCAATTCGCCAACATGTAAAATTGTTACGAATTGCCATGAGATTGTGTTGCATTTTCCTGTTGCTCTAGAGATAAGTCACATGACATTTTCTCGTCCAGTGCCACGTTGTTTAAATAGCAAATGCACTCACACCTTTCTGTTTGCCCATGGGCGTGCTGGTCTGAAAACGAGGTGTGTTCAGGCGCATTGTTGGCTTGTTGCTATTTTGAGGCAACTGAAAACGACTGCGGCATTGACCAACAAAAACCTGGTCTAAAGTCAATGGCGCAGTATTTTTTGTGTTATTTAAAGTTAGTAATAGGCACGTTAGTAATATGCACCTTAGTAATATGCACGTTAGTACTATAGGTGGGTGCGCACTGCTTGTTACACACAGGGATGCGCAGCAGCACACAAACATTTTTAAATATTAAAAATAAAAGATTCCTCTCTGGAGAAGCGTTCAGTCTTTCCACTCGCAAATTCCGCCATAAATAGCGCAACTGGCTTTTAAAGGGAATGGGAGATGAGACTGATTGGTTTATTGCACGTTAGGCCTAAAACACACCCATGACTAATTTAAGAGACTAGGTACAACCCTTTTGGACCATGCGCCTGGTGTGCCGACCGTTTTTTCCGTCATTAAACTAGCAAAAGTGGATTCGGCCCTAAGTGCACCTGCGCCATGTGCTTCAGACCATGCGCTCAGATTGTTAAAATAGGGCCCAAAGTCTCTCATTGTTTAATCTCCAAAAGGTCATGGAATTTTTTTTTTTTTTAAATGGACATTATCTTACATTGAGGTCCCTGAAGTACTCATTGTAGTCCAGAGCATAACCCACCACAAAACGATTGGGAATGACAAATCCAACATCTGCAGAGAAACACAAATAATCAGACTGCACAAATCACAGCCGTGTTCACATAATCATATTGTGATTCATTATGGCCCATTTCTGCAGGGCAGAAGTATGTTTGAGCACCCTTGAGCACTCACAGTCAGGGAGCTCTGCCGCCCCGTGAGGAACCCTCTTCACCAGCAGCCTGAGTGATGAGATACAGGAACACATTAACATTGCTGACAAAACACCCTTAACCTCCATTAGATCAAAACTATGAAAATGTTGAGGTCTGCCCCTCTTAGACAGCTTGATTTTATCTCAGGCCACGCATCCTCTAACATTAGCTATGTTTCCATCCACCTATTTTTTTGTGAATTTTGGGATATCTCATAAAAAACGCTTGATGGAAGCACTAAGATGTGTATAAATTGCAATCGAAGTCTGGCAAAATTTGTAACCTGAATTTAGGCTTTTATTCACATTCAAACATTGATCAGCGAACATAAACAGAAGCTCAACTGAACCTGCTTGACGCACGAGAACAAACCTCACTGGTTCTTGTGGAAGCTCAAATTTGTTGCGTAACACACAAGAATGAACCTCATTGTTTCTTGAGGAAGCTCAAACATGCTGCGTAACACCAGAATGAACCTCATTGGTTCTTGCTGAAGCTCAAACGTGCTGCGTAACACCAGAATGAACCTCATTAGTTCTTGCTGAAGCTCAAACGTGTTGCGTAACACACCAGAATGAACCACATTGGTTCTTGCTGAAGCTCAAACGTGCTACGTAACACCAGAATGAACCTCATTGGTTCTTGCTGAAGCTCAAACGTGTTGCGTAAAACACCAGAATGAACCTCATTGGTTCTTTTGAAAGCTCAAATGTGCTGTGTAACACGAGAATGAACCTCACTGGTTCTTGTGAAAGCTCAAACATGCTGCGTAACACAAGAATGAACCTCATTGGTTTCTGAAGAAGCTTAAACATGCTGCGTAACACATGAGAATGAACCTCTGCGTAACACAAAAATGAACCTCACTGGTTCTTGTGAAAGCTCAAACGTGCTGCGTAACACACAGAATGAACCTCACTGGTTCTTGAGGATGCTCAAACATGCTGCGTAACACACAAGAATGAACCTCATTGGTTCTTTTGAAAGCTCAAACGTGCTGCGTTACACGAGAACGAACCTCATTGGTTCTTGAGGAAGCTCAGACGTGCTGCGTAACACACGAGAATGAATTTCATTGGATCTTGAGGAAGCTCAAACGTGCTGCATAACACAGGAGAATGAACCTCATTGCTTCTTACAGAAGCTCAAACGTGCTGGGAAACACACGAGAATGAACCTCTGCGTAACACAAGAATGAACCTCATTGGTTCTGGTGAAAGCTCAGACGTGCTGCGTAACACGAGAATGAACCTCATTGGTTCTTGTGGAAGCTCAAATGTGCTGCATAACACACCAGAATGAACCTCATTGGTTCTTTAGAAAGCTTAAACATGCTGTGTAACACACGAGAATGAACCTCATTGGTTCTTGTGGAAGCTCAGACGTGCTGTGTAACACATGAGAATGAACCTCATTGGTTCTTGCGGAAGCTCAAATGTGCTGCGTAACACGAGAATTAACCTCGTTGGTTCTTGAGGAAGCTCAAACATGCTGCGTAACACGAGAATGAACCTCATTGGTTCTTGAGGAAGCTCAAACATGCTGCGTAACACACAAGAATGAACCTCATTGGTTCTTTTAAAAGCTCAAACGTGCTGCGTAACACACAAGAATGAACCTCATTGGTTCTTGCGGAAGCTCAAATGTGCTGCGTAACACAAGAATGAATCTCATTGGTTCTTGAGGAAGCTCAAACGTGCTGTGTAACATATGAGAATGAACCTCATTGGTTCTTGAGGAAGCTCAAACATGCTGCGAAACACACGAGAATGAACCTCATTGGTTCTTGCGGAAGCTCAAACGTGCTGCATAACACACGAGAATGAACCTCATTGGTTCTTGCGAAAGCTCAAACGCGCTGCATAACACCAGAATGAACCTCATTGGTTCTTGTGGAAGCTCAAACGTGCTGCGTAACACGAGAATGAACCTCATTGGTTCTTGTGGAAGCTCAAACGTGCTGCGTAACACGAGAATGAATCTCATTGGTTCTTGTGAAAGCTCAAATGCATTGTGTTACACGAGAATGAACCTCATTGGTTCTTGTGGAAGCTCAAACGCGCTGCGTAACACGAGAATGAACCTCATTGGTTCTTGTGGAAGCTCAAACGTGCTGCGCAACACGAGAATGAACCTCATTGGTTCTTGTGGAAGCTCAAACGTGCTGCGCAACACGAGAATGAACCTCATTGGTTCTTGAGGAAGCTCAAACATGCTGCGTAACACAAGAATGAACCTCATTGGTTCTTGTGAAAGCTCAAACGTGCTGCTTAACACACAGAATGTTAAGCAGCACGTTTCCTTGGTTCTTGCGGAAGCTCAAACATTATGCGTAACACACGAGAATGAACCTCATTGTTTCTTGAGGAAGCTCAAACATGATGCGTAACACACGAGAATGAACCTCTGCGTAACACAAGAATGAACCTAATTGGTTCTTGTGGAAGCTTAAACATGCTGCGTAACACGAGAATGAACATCATTGGTTCTTGTGGAAGCTCAAACGTGCTGCGTAACACACAGAATGAACCTCATTGGTTCTTGAGGAAGCTCAAACGTGCTGCGTAACACACGAGAATGAACCTCATTGGTTCTTGAGGAAGCTCAAACGTGCTGTGTAACACACAGAATGAACCTCATTGGTTCTTCAGGAAGCTCAAACGTGCTGCGTAACACACGAGAATGAACCTCATTGGTTCTTGCGAAAGCTCAAACGCGCTGCGTAACAGAAGAATGAACCTCATTGGTTCTTGAGGAAGCTCAAACATGCTGCGTAACACACGAGAATGAACCTCATTGGTTCTTGAGGAAGCTCAAACGTGCTGCGTAACACACGAGAATGAACCTCATTGGTTCTTGAGGAAGCTCAAACATGCTGGGTAACACATGAGAATGAAGCTCTGCATAACACAAGAATTAACCTTACTGGTTCTTGTGGAAGCTCAAACATGCTGCGTAACACGAGAATGAACCTCATTGGTTCTTGAGGAAGCTCAAACATGCTGCGTAACACGAGAATGAACATCCTTGGTTCTTGCGGAAGCTCAAACGTGCTACGTAACACGAAAATGAACCTCATTGGTTCTTGTGGAAGCTCAAACGTGCTTCATAACACGAAAATGAACCTCATTGGTTCTTGTGGAAGCTCAAACGTGCTACGTAACACGAAAATGAACCTCATTGGTTCTTGTGGAAGCTCAAATGTGCTACGTAACACGAAAATGAACCTCATTGGTTCTTGTGGAAGCTCAAACGTGCTACGTAACACGAAAATGAACCTCATTGGTTCTTGTGGAAGCTCAAACGCGCTGCGTAACATGAGAATGAACCTCATTAGTTCTTGCGGAAGCTCAAACGTGCTGCGTAACATGAGAATGAATCTCATTAGTTCTTGCGGAAGCTCAAACATGCTGCGTAACACGAGAATGAACCTCATTGGTTCTTGAGGAAGCTCAAACATGCTGCGTAACACACAAGAATGAACCTCATTGGTTCTTGTGAAAGCTCAAACGTGCTGCTTAACACACAGAATGTTAAGCAGCACGTTTCCTTGGTTCTTGCGGAAGCTGAAACATGATGCGTAACACATGAGAATGAACCTCATTGTTTCTTGAGGAAGTTCAAACATGATGCGTAACACGAGAATGATCATCATTGGTTCTTGCGGAAGCTCAAACGTGCTGCGTAACACACAGAATGAACCTCATTGGTTCTTGTGGAAGCTCAAACGTGCTGCGTAACACGAGAATGAACCTCATTGGTTCTTGTGGAAGCTCAAGCGCGCTGCGTAACACGAGAATGAACCTCATTGGTTCTTGTGGAAGCTCAAACTTGCTGCGCAACACAAGAATGAACCTCATTGGTTCTTGTGGAAGCTCAAACGTGCTGTGCAACACGAGAATGAACCTCATTGGTTCTTGTGGAAGCTCAAACGTGATGCGTAACACACGAGAATGAACCTCTGCGTAACACAAGAATGAACCTCATTGGTTCTTGTGGAAGCTTAAACATGCTGCATAACACGAGAATGAACATCATTGGTTCTTGTGGAAGCTCAAACGTGCTGCGTAACACACAGAATGAACCTCATTGGTTCTTGAGGAAGCTCAAACGTGCTGCGTAACACACGAGAATGAACCTCATTGGTTCTTGAGGAAGCTCAAACGTGCTGCGTAACACACAGAATGAACCTCATTGGTTCTTGAGGAAGCTCAAACGTGCTGCGTAACACACGAGAATGAACCTCATTGGGTCTTGCGAAAGCTCAAACGCGCTGCGTAACAGAAGAATGAACCTCATTGGTTCTTGAGGAAGCTCAAACATGCTGCGTAACACACGAGAATGAGCCTCATTGGTTCTTGAGGAAGCTCAAACGTGCTGCGTAACACACGAGAATGAACCTCATTGGTTCTTGAGGAAGCTCAAACATGCTGGGTAACACATGAGAATGAAGCTCTGCGTAACACAAGAATGAACCTTATTGGTTCTTGTGGAAGCTCAAACATGCTGCGTAACACGAGAATGAACATCCTTGGTTCTTGTGGAAGCTCAAACGTGCTACGTAACACGAAAATTATCCTCATTGGTTCTTGTGGAAGCTCAAACGCGCTGCGTAACACGAGACTGAACCTCATTGGTTCTTGAGGAAGCTCAAACGTGCTGCGTAACACACGAGAATGAACCTTACTGGTTCTTGTGGAAGCTCAAACGTGCTACGTAACACGAGAATGAACCTCATTGGTTCTTGTGGAAGCTCAAACGTACTACGTAACACGAAAATGAACCTCACTGGTTCTTGTGGAAGCTCAAACGCGCTGTGTAACATGAGAATAAACCTCATTGGTTCTTGCGGAAGCTCAAACGTGCTGGGTAACACATGAGCATGAACCTCTGCGTAACACAAGAATGAACCTTATTGGCTCTTGTGGAAGCTCAAACATGCTGCGTAACACGAGAATGAACATCCTTGGTTCTTGCGGAAGCTCAAACGTGCTACGTAACACGAAAATGAACCTCACTGGTTCTTGTGGAAGCTCAAACGTGCTGCGTAACACGAAAATGAACCTCATTGGTTCTTGTGGAAGCTCAAACGTGCTGCGTAACACGAGAATGAACCTCACTGGTTCTTGTGGAAGCTCAAACGTGATGCGTAACACACGAGAATGAACCTCTGCGTAACACAAGAATGCACCTCATTGGTTCTTGTGGAAGCTCAAACATGCTGCATAACACGAGAATGAACATCACTGGTTCTTGTGGAAGCTCAAACGTGCTGCGTAACACACAGAATGAACCTCATTGGTTCTTGAGGAAGCTCAAACGTGCTGCGTAACACACGAGAATGAACCTCATTGGTTCTTGAGGAAGCTCAAACATGCTGCGTAACACACAGAATGAACCTCATTGGTTCTTGAGGTAGCTCAAACGTGCTGCGTAACACACGAGAATGAACCTCATTGGTTCTTGCGAAAGCTCAAACGCACTGCGTAACAGAAGAATGAACCTCATTGGTTCTTGAGGAAGCTCAAGAAGTTTGAGCTTCCACAAGAACCATTTTCGTGCTATGTAACACGAAAATGAACCTCATTGGTTCTTGTGGAAGCTCAAACGTGCTGCGTAACACGAGAATGAACCTCACTGGTTCTTGTGGAAGCTCAAACGTGCTGCGTAACACAAGAATGAACCTCATTGGTTCTTGTGGAAGCTCAAACGTGCTGCGTAACACGAGAATGAACCTCACTGGTTCTTGTGGAAGCTCAAACGTGCTGCGTAACACAAGAATGAACCTCACTGGTTCTTGTGGAAGCTCAAACGTGCTGCGTAACACGAGAATGAACCTCATTGGTTCTTGTGGAAGCTCAAGCGCGCTGCGTAACACGAGAATGAACCTCATTGGTTCTTGTGGAAGCTCAAACTTGCTGCGCAACACAAGAATGAACCTCATTGGTTCTTGTGGAAGCTCAAACGTGCTGTGCAACACGAGAATGAACCTCATTGGTTCTTGTGGAAGCTCAAACGTGATGCGTAACACACGAGAATGAACCTCTGCGTAACACAAGAATGAACCTCATTGGTTCTTGTGGAAGCTTAAACATGCTGCATAACACGAGAATGAACATCATTGGTTCTTGTGGAAGCTCAAACGTGCTGCGTAACACACAGAATGAACCTCATTGGTTCTTGAGGAAGCTCAAACGTGCTGCGTAACACACGAGAATGAACCTCATTGGTTCTTGAGGAAGCTCAAACGTGCTGCGTAACACACAGAATGAACCTCATTGGTTCTTGAGGAAGCTCAAACGTGCTGCGTAACACACGAGAATGAACCTCATTGGGTCTTGCGAAAGCTCAAACGCGCTGCGTAACAGAAGAATGAACCTCATTGGTTCTTGAGGAAGCTCAAACATGCTGCGTAACACACGAGAATGAGCCTCATTGGTTCTTGAGGAAGCTCAAACGTGCTGCGTAACACACGAGAATGAACCTCATTGGTTCTTGAGGAAGCTCAAACATGCTGGGTAACACATGAGAATGAAGCTCTGCGTAACACAAGAATGAACCTTATTGGTTCTTGTGGAAGCTCAAACATGCTGCGTAACACGAGAATGAACATCCTTGGTTCTTGTGGAAGCTCAAACGTGCTACGTAACACGAAAATTATCCTCATTGGTTCTTGTGGAAGCTCAAACGCGCTGCGTAACACGAGACTGAACCTCATTGGTTCTTGAGGAAGCTCAAACGTGCTGCGTAACACACGAGAATGAACCTTACTGGTTCTTGTGGAAGCTCAAACGTGCTACGTAACACGAGAATGAACCTCATTGGTTCTTGTGGAAGCTCAAACGTACTACGTAACACGAAAATGAACCTCACTGGTTCTTGTGGAAGCTCAAACGCGCTGTGTAACATGAGAATAAACCTCATTGGTTCTTGCGGAAGCTCAAACGTGCTGGGTAACACATGAGCATGAACCTCTGCGTAACACAAGAATGAACCTTATTGGCTCTTGTGGAAGCTCAAACATGCTGCGTAACACGAGAATGAACATCCTTGGTTCTTGCGGAAGCTCAAACGTGCTACGTAACACGAAAATGAACCTCACTGGTTCTTGTGGAAGCTCAAACGTGCTGCGTAACACGAAAATGAACCTCATTGGTTCTTGTGGAAGCTCAAACGTGCTGCGTAACACGAGAATGAACCTCACTGGTTCTTGTGGAAGCTCAAACGTGATGCGTAACACACGAGAATGAACCTCTGCGTAACACAAGAATGCACCTCATTGGTTCTTGTGGAAGCTCAAACATGCTGCATAACACGAGAATGAACATCACTGGTTCTTGTGGAAGCTCAAACGTGCTGCGTAACACACAGAATGAACCTCATTGGTTCTTGAGGAAGCTCAAACGTGCTGCGTAACACACGAGAATGAACCTCATTGGTTCTTGAGGAAGCTCAAACATGCTGCGTAACACACAGAATGAACCTCATTGGTTCTTGAGGTAGCTCAAACGTGCTGCGTAACACACGAGAATGAACCTCATTGGTTCTTGCGAAAGCTCAAACGCACTGCGTAACAGAAGAATGAACCTCATTGGTTCTTGAGGAAGCTCAAGAAGTTTGAGCTTCCACAAGAACCATTTTCGTGCTATGTAACACGAAAATGAACCTCATTGGTTCTTGTGGAAGCTCAAACGTGCTGCGTAACACGAGAATGAACCTCACTGGTTCTTGTGGAAGCTCAAACGTGCTGCGTAACACAAGAATGAACCTCATTGGTTCTTGTGGAAGCTCAAACGTGCTGCGTAACACGAGAATGAACCTCACTGGTTCTTGTGGAAGCTCAAACGTGCTGCGTAACACAAGAATGAACCTCACTGGTTCTTGTGGAAGCTCAAACGTGCTGCGTAACACGAGAATGAATCTCATTGGTTCTTGTGAAAGCTCAAATGCACTGCGTTACACGAGAATGAATGTCACTGGTTCTTGTGAAAGCTCAAACATGCTGCGTAACACACGAGAATGAACCTCATTGGTTCTTGAGGAAGCTCAAACGTGCTGCGTAACACACGAGAATGAACCTCATTGGTTCTTGAGGAAGCTCAAACATGCTGGGTAACATATGAGAATGAAGCTCTGCGTAACACAAGAATGAACCTTATTGGTTCTTGTGGAAGCTCAAACATGCTGCGTAACACGAGAATGAACATCCTTGGTTCTTGTGGAAGCTCAAACGTGCTACGTAACACGAAAATGATCCTCATTGGTTCTTGTGGAAGCTCAAACGCGCTGCGTAACACGAGACTGAACCTCATTGGTTCTTGAGGAAGCTCAAACGTGCTGCGTAACACACGAGAATGAACCTTACTGGTTCTTGTGGAAGCTCAAACGTGCTGCGTAACACGAGAATGAACCTCATTGGTTCTTGTGGAAGCTCAAACGTGCTATGTAACACGAAAATGAACCTCATTGGTTCTTGTGGAAGCTCAAACGTGCTGCGTAACACGAGAATGAACCTCATTGGTTCTTGTGGAAGCTCAAACGTGATGCGTAACACACGAGAATGAACCTCTGCGTAACACAAGAATGCACCTCATTGGTTCTTGTGGAAGCTTAAACATGCTGCATAACACGAGAATGAACATCACTGGTTCTTGTGGAAGCTCAAACGTGCTGCGTAACACACAGAATGAACCTCATTGGTTCTTGAGGAAGCTCAAACGTGCTGCGTAACACACGAGAATGAACCTCATTGGTTCTTGAGGAAGCTCAAACATGCTGCGTAACACACAGAATGAACCTCATTGGTTCTTGAGGTAGCTCAAACGTGCTGCGTAACACACGAGAATGAACCTCATTGGTTCTTGCGAAAGCTCAAATGCGCTGCGTAACAGAAGAATGAACCTCATTGGTTCTTGAGGAAGCTCAAACATGCTGCGTAACACACGAGAATGAACCTCATTGGTTCTTGAGGAAGCTCAAACGTGCTGCGTAACACACGAGAATGAACCTCATTGGTTCTTGAGGAAGCTCAAACATGCTGGGTAACACATGAGAATGAAGCTCTGCGTAACACAAGAATGAACCTTATTGGTTCTTGTGGAAGCTCAAACATGCTGCGTAACACGAGAATGAACATCCTTGGTTCTTGTGGAAGCTCAAACATGCTGCGTAACACGAGAATGAACATCCTTGGTTCTTGCGGAAGCTCAAACGTGCTACGTAACACGAAAATGAACCTCATTGGTTCTTGTGGAAGCTCAAATGTGCTGCGTAACATGAGAATGAACCTCATTGGTTCTTGTGGAAGCTCAAACGTGCTATGTAACACGAAAATGAACCTCATTGGTTCTTGTGGAAGCTCAAACGTGCTGCGTAACACAAGAATGAACCTCACTGGTTCTTGTGGAAGCTCAAACGTGCTGCGTAACACGAGAATGAATCTCATTGGTTCTTGTGAAAGCTCAAATGCACTGCGTTACACGAGAATGAATGTCACTGGTTCTTGTGAAAGCTCAAACGCACTGCGTAACACGAGAATGAACCTCATTAGTTCTTGTGGAAGCTAAAACGTGCTGCGCAACACGAGAATGAACCTCATTGGTTCTCACACGTCAAGCAAACGTGCTGATGTGTGAGTTGACGAATATGTTAAAAGCCTAAATTCAATCAAATTCATCATATAAAGTGATTGAGTCTCTTCAGAAAATTTGGATTAAACCACTCAATTCATATGGATTAGTTTTACGATCTCTTTATGAACTTTTTGAGGCGTCAAAGTGGTAGTTGCGTAGCTGTTAATGGAGAGACAAAAAGCTCTCAGATTTCATCAAAAAGATCTTCATTTGTCTTTGAGTTTGGAACGACATGAGGGTGAGTAAATAACAGAATTTAAATTTTTGGGTGAACTATCCCTTTAAGTCAAACTCACCTACTGTTTATTACATTTCGTCTGCATTTATGTCATTTATGATAAGCAAAAAAGAACCACAGTGACTTCTCTGACTGCAGCAACTTCCATTTTTACTACAGATATTTTGTGCCGATTTCCCAGCAAGCGACAATTTTGCTCTCTTGAACACAAGATGGAAACGCTGCTTTATTCGCAGATGTTTTATTAGATTTTAGATGGAAACATAGCTATTGCTTTAATATAGCTCCCCTTCTCACCCTGCAACTTTAACCATTTTGGGCTGGAAAGTCTCCACGTGCTGTAGAAGGGCTCTCATTGTCTTTCCTGTGTCCACTATTGCCTGTGAGGGAAATTAATACATATAAGATTACACTGTAATGGATATATAGTGCTACATGCCTTGCTGTCTACAGTCATTCAAATTTTGTCTTCCTGTGGAATTTTGCAGGTGCAGATTCCATGTGGATTAACTTATAAGTGTTTGATCCGAAATACTCTACATATACAGCAATTCTGTCAGGCAAAAAAACAAAACAAACAAAAAAACAATATATATATATATATTATTCTTCGTTTGAAGCACACAAGAAAATCTCACAATTGATTTCAAAAGAATTTGATTGTAGCATGTTACTAAGCTAACAATGCAATATCCAAATCATTCAAAAGTTTGGTGTTGGTGAGATGTTTTTGAAAGAAGTCTCTTATTCTCACCAAGGCTGCATTTATTGGATGAAAAATACAGTAATAACAGTAATACTGTGAAATATTAATAACTGTTTTCTATTTTAATGTATTTTTAAATGTAATTTATTCCTGTGATCAAAGCTGAATTTTCAGCATGATTACTCCAGTCTTCATTGTCACATGATCCTTCAGAAATCATTCTAATATACTGATTTGTTGTTAAGAAGCATTTCTTATTATTATCAATGATGAACAGAAAGTTCAAAAGAACAGCATTTATTTAAAATAGAAATCTTTTGTAACATAAATGTCTTTACTGTTACCTTTGTTCGATTGATTTCTTTTTTTTTTAAGTTTAACCTTTTGAATGGTAGTGTACACACACATATGATAAAAAAGAATCTATTTTAAAGTTGAACTATGTATATAATGCTTTAATTTCATTAACTGAAAAAAAAAAAATGTAAGCATTTGTCCATCTTTCACTGAGCTCATTGCAATGCATTCTGGGATTGCCTTGCACTCTGCTTTAGAATTTGACAGGAGAATTTTGCTGCTTGGATTTTGCCCTGGAGTGCGCTATGATGCCTAGAATTCTGTCTAGGTACCACAAGACTTTTAATGAGAGTTTAGTAACATAAAAAAAAAACGTACTCAAACTTATGGAAATAATGATTAACAGCACTGTTATTCAATGCAGCAGCACATGGAGGGATCTACGTGGGTGATTTCATTGGAAAATGTCTAATGTGAAATCTGATCTGAAAGGAAAATACCTTTCTACTCTATTGTTTTCCAGACAAATCCCAGACTACCCTGCACATGTGCCATGGGACTTGGTCATAACAAACTTTGTTTGCTTCTCTCTTGCATTTAATTTAAGTTAGTTTGTGTGATTTTGTTTTTCATGATTATTTTTTCTGTTCTTTTACAAAAAAAATGCAGCTCTACTGATTTGTGATAACATCAAATGAACGTGTCTGCATACTTTGCTAAACCCACTGTGAAAAACACAATCTTACCTCCACAATCAAGACATTCTGTGTGGCACGTGAGGGGGGAAAAACAGAGAATGTGTCAGAATTTAGAAACTCCAACAGATTTAAAACATCATCCAAAAACAGCAGACACAACAAGAGAGAATCTGGATGTCATCACCCTCTGTGGTTGTTTAATGATATATTTGAAGTAGATCTGATCCTATGCAAGCACAGCCACCTCGTTATAAGGCAAATACTTTCATTATGGAAGGTTTTGTGAAAGGTTGTACTCGTGTTTTCATGAGATCATAGATTAGTCCAACCATGGAATGCCACATTAACAGTTTAATTTAGTCTTGTTTTGGGTAATTTATTCCTATTCTGAGTAATCTTTTTTTAGATAAGATAATTGAGACTTTTTATCTCATAACTGTGTTTACATCTCGCAATTCTGACTTTTTTTCTAAGAATTGCGAGATATAAACTCGAAATTGTGAGTTATAAAGTCAGAATTGTGAGATATAAAGTCAGAATTCCGAGATAAAAACTTGCAATTGCGTAATATAAAGTCAGAATTGCGTGATATAAAGTCAGAATTGTGAGATATAAAGTCAGAATTGTGAGTTATAAAGTCAGAATTGTGAGATATAAAGTCAGAATTGTGAGTTATAAAGTCAGAATTGTGAGTTATAAAGTCAGAATTGTGAGATATAAAGTCAGAATTGTGAGATATAAAGTCAGAATTGCGTGATATAAAGTCAGAATTGTGAGATATAAAGTCAGAATTGTGAGTTATAAAGTCAGAATTGTGAGATATAAAGTCAGAATTGTGAGATATAAAGTCAGAATTGTGAGTTATAAAGTCAGAATTGTGAGATATAAAGTCAGAATTGCGTGATATAAAGTCAGAATTGTGAGATAAAAAGTCAGAATTGTCAGATATAAAGTCAGAATTGCGTGATATAAAGTCAGAATTGTGAGATATAAAGTCAGAATTGTGTTATAAAGTCAGAATTGTGAGATATAAAGTCAGAATTCCGAGATATAAACTTGCAATTGCGTAAAATAAAGTCAGACTTGCGTGATATAAAGTCAGAAATGCGTGATATAAAGTCAGAATTGTGAGATATAAAGTCAGAATTGTGTTATAAAGTCAGAATTGCGTGATATAAAGTCAGAATTGTGAGATATAAAGTCAGAATTGTGAGAAATAAACTCAGAATTGTGAGATATAAAGTCAGAATTGTGAGATATAAAGTCAGAATTGTGAGATATAAAATCAGAATTGCGAGATATAAAGTCAGAATTGTGAGATATAAAGTCAGAATTACGAGATATAAAGTCAGAATTGTGAGATATAAACAGAATTGCGTGATATAAAGTCAGAATTGCGTGTTATAAAGTCAGAATTGCGTGTTATAAAGTCAGAATTGTGAGATATAAAGTCAGAATTGTGAGATATAAAGTCAGAATTGTGAGTTATAAAGTCAGAATTGCGAGTTATAAAGTCAGAATTGTGAGATATAAAGTCAGAATTGTGAGTTATAAAGTCAGAATTGTGAGATATAAAGTCAGAATTGTGAGATATAAAGTCAGAATTGAGAGATATAAAGTCAGAATTGCGAGATATAAAGTCAGAATTGTGTGATATAAAGTCAGAACTGTGAGATATAAAATCAGAATTGTGTGATATAAAGTCAGAATTGTGAGTTATAAAGTCAGAATTGCGAGTTATAAAGTCAGAATTGTGTTATAAAGTCAGAATTGCGTGATATAAAGTCAGAATTGCGTGATATAAAGTCAGAATTGCGTGTTATAAAGTCAGAATTGTGAGATATAAACTTCCAATTGCGTGATATAAAGCCAGAATTGCGTGATATAAAGTCAGAATTGCGTGTTATAAAGTCAGAATTGTGTGATATAAAGTCAGAATTGTGAGATATAAAGTCAGAATTGTGAGATAAAAAGTCAGAATTGTGAGATATAAAGTCAGAATTGCGTGATATAAAGTCAGAATTGTGAGAAATAAAGTCAGAATTGTGAGATATAAAGTCAGAATTGCGTGATAAAAGTCAGAATTGTGAGAAATAAAGTCAGAATTGTGAGATATAAAGTCAGAATTCCGAGATATAAACTTGCAATTGCGTAAAATAAAGTCAGAATTGCGTGATATAAAGTCAGAAATGCGTGATATAAAGTCAGAATTGTGAGATATAAAGTCAGAATTGTGTTATAAAGTCAGAATTGCGTGATATAAAGTCAGAATTGTGAGATATAAAGTCAGAATTGTGAGAAATAAACTCAGAATTGTGAGATATAAAGTCAGAATTGTGAGATATAAAGTCAGAATTGTGAGATATAAAATCAGAATTGCGAGATATAAAGTCAGAATTGTGAGACATAAAGTCAGAATTACGAGATATAAAGTCAGAATTGTGAGATATAAACAGAATTGCGTGATATAAAGTCAGAATTGCGTGTTATAAAGTCAGAATTGTGAGATATAAAGTCAGAATTGTGAGATATAAAGTCAGAATTACGAGATATAAACTTGCAATTGCGTGATATAAAGTCAGAATTGCGTGTTATAAAGTCAGAATTGCGTGATATAAAGTCAGAATTGCGTGTTATAAAAGTCAGAATTGTGAGATATAAAGTCAGAATTGCGAGTTATAAAGTCAGAATTGTGATATAAAGTCAGAATTGTGAGATACAGTCAGAATTGCGTGTTATAAAGTCAGAATTGCGAGTTATAAAGTCAGAATTGTGATATAAAGTCAGAATTGTGAGATATAGTCAGAATTGCGTGTTATAAAGTCAGAACTGTGAGATATAAAATCAGAATTGCGTGATATAAAGTCAGAACTGTGAGATATAAAATCAGAATTGCGTGATATAAAGTCAGAATTGTGAGTTATAAAGTCAGAATTGCGAGATATAAAGTCAGAATTGTGAGATATAAAGTCAGAATTGTGAGATATAAAGTCAGAATTGCGTGATATAAAGTCAGAACTGTGAGATATAAAATCAGAATTGCGTGATATAAAGTCAGAATTGCGTGATATAAAGTCAGAATTGTGAGTTATAAAGTCAGAATTGCGAGATATAAAGTCAGAATTGTGAGTTATAAAGTCAGAATTGTGTGATATAAAGTCAGAATTGTGTGATATAAAGTTATAAGTGCGTGATATAAAGTCAGAATTGTGGGATATAAAGTCAGAATTGTGTGATATAAAGTCAGAATTGCGTGATATAAAGTCAGAATTGTGTGATATAAAGTCAGAATTGTGTGATATAAAGTCATAAGTGCGTGATATAAAGTCAGAATTGTGATATAAAGTCAGAATTGTGTGATATAAAGTCAGAATTGTGTGATATAAAGTCAGAGTTGTGTAGTCAGAATTGCGTGATATAAAGTCAGAATTGTATGATATAAAGTCAGAATTGTGATATAAAGTCAGAATTGTGAGATATAAAGTCAGAATTGTGAGATATAAAGTCAAAATTGTGAGATATAAAATCAGAATTGTGAGATATAAAGTCAGAATTGTGAGATATAGTCAGAATTGCGAGATATAAAGTCAGAATTGCGAGATATAAAGTCAGAATTGCGTGATATAAATTCGCAATTCTGAGAAAAAAATATTTTTTTTCCCTCAGAACGGGACTTTATAACTTGCAATTGCGAGTTTATATCTCAAAATTCTAAGAAAAGTTTAGAATTGCGAGTTATAAAGTTAGAATTGCGAGTTATAAAGTCAGAATTGCGTGATATAAAGTCAGAATTGTGAGTTATAAAGTCAGAATTGCGAGTTATAAAGTCAGAATTGTGTTATAAAGTCAGAATTGCGTGATATAAAGTCAGAATTGTGAGTTATAAAGTCAGAATTGTGTTATAAAGTCAGAATTGCGTGATATAAAGTCAGAATTGTGAGTTATAAAGTCAGAATTGTGTCAGAATTGTAAGTTATAAAGTCAGAATTGCGTGTTATAAAATCAGAATTGCGTGATATAAAGTCAGAATTGCGTGATATAAAGTCAGAATTGTGAGATATAAAGTCAGAATTACGATATAAAGTCAGAATTGTGAGATATAAACTCAGAATTGCGTGATATAAAGTCAGAATTGTGAGATATAAACTTCCAATTGCGTGATATAAAGTCAGAATTGCGTGTTATAAAGTCAGAATTGTGAGATATAAAGTCAGAATTGTGAGTTATAAAGTCAGAATTGCGTGATATAAAGTCAGAATTGTGTGATATAAAGTCAGAATTGTGAGTTATAAAGTCAGAATTGTGTCAGAATTGTAAGTTATAAAGTCAGAATTGCGTGTTATAAAATCAGAATTGCGTGATATAAAGTCAGAATTGCGTGATATAAAGTCAGAATTGTGAGATATAAAGTCAGAATTACGAGATATAAAGTCAGAATTGTGAGATATAAACTCAGAATTGCGTGATATAAAGTCAGAATTGTGAGATATAAACTTCCAATTGCGTGATATAAAGTCAGAATTGCGTGTTATAAAGTCAGAATTGTGAGATATAAAGTCAGAATTACGAGATATAAACTTGCAATTGCGTGATATAAAGCCAAAATTGCGTGATATAAAGTCAGAATTGTGAGATATAAAGTCAGAATTACGAGATATAAAGTCAGAATTGTGAGATATAAACTCAGAATTGCGTGATATAAAGTCAGAATTGTGAGATATAAACTTCCAATTGCGTGATATAAAGTCAGAATTGCGTGTTATAAAGTCAGAATTGTGAGATATAAAGTCAGAATTACGAGATATAAACTTGCAATTGCGTGATATAAAGCCAAAATTGCGTGATATAAAGTCAGAATTGCGTGTTATAAAGTCAGAATTGCAAGTTATAAAGTCAGAATTGTGAGTTATAAAGTCAGAATTGTGAGATATAAAGTCAGAATTGTGATATAAAGTCAGAATTGCGAGTTATTAAGTCAGAATTGCGTGATATAAACTTGCAATTGCGTGATATAATGTCAGAATTGCGTGTTATAAAGTCAGAATTGCGTGATATAAAGTCAGAATTGCGTGATATAATGTCAGAATTGCGTGTTATAAAGTCAGAATTGTGAGATATAAAGTCAGAATTGTGTGATATAAAGTCAGAATTGTGAGATATAAAGTCAGAATTGCGAGATATCAAGTCAGAATTGTGAGTTATAAAGCCAGAATTGCGTGATATAAAGTCAGAATTGTGAGTTATAAAGTCAGAATTGCGTGATATAAAGTCAGAATTGTGTGATATAAAGTCAGAATTGTGTGATATAAAGTCAGAATTGTGAGTTATAAAGTCAGAATTGCGTGATATAAAGTCAGAATTGTGTGATATAAAGTCAGAATTGTGAATTATAAAGTCAGAATTGCGTGATATAAAGTCAGAATTGTGAGATATAAAGTCAGAATTGTGAGTTATAAAGTCAGAATTGTGAGTTATAAAGTCAGAATTGCGTGATATAAAGTCAGAATTGTGAATTATAAAGTCAGAATTGTGAGATATAAAGTCAGAATTGTGAGTTATAAAGTCAGAATTGTGAGTTATAAAGTCAGAATTGTGTGATATAAAGTCAGAATTGTGTGATATAAAGTCAGAATTGCGAGATATAAAGTCAGAATTGTGAGTTATAAAGTCAGAATTGTGTGATATAAAGTCAGAATTGTGTGATATAAAGTTATAAGTGCGTGATATAAAGTCAGAATTGTGGGATATAAAGTCAGAATTGTGTGATATAAAGTCAGAATTGCGAGATATAAAGTCAGAATTGTGAGTTATAAAGTCAGAATTGTGTGATATAAAGTCAGAATTGTGTGATATAAAGTTATAAGTGCGTGATATAAAGTCAGAATTGTGGGATATAAAGTCAGAATTGTGTGATATAAAGTCAGAATTGTGTGATATAAAGTCATAAGTGCGTGATATAAAGTCAGAATTGTGATATAAAGTCAGAATTGTGTGATATAAAGTCAGAATTGTGTGATATAAAGTCAGAGTTGTGTAGTCAGAATTGCGTGATATAAAGTCAGAATTGTATGATATAAAGTCAGAATTGTGATATAAAGTCAGAATTGTGAGATATAAAGTCAGAATTGTGAGATATAGTCAGAATTGCGAGATATAAAGTCAGAATTGCGAGATATAAAGTCAGAATTGCGTGATATAAATTCGCAATTCTGAGAAAAAAATATTTTTTTACCCTCAGAACGGGACTTTATAACTTGCAATTGCGAGTTTATATCTCAAAATTCTAAGAAAAGTTTAGAATTGCGAGTTATAAAGTTAGAATTGCGTGATATAAATTCGCAATTGCTAGAAAAAAAGTCAGATTTGTGAGATAAAAAGTCGCAATTACCTTTTTTATTTTTTATTCTGTGGCGGAAACAAGCTTCCATAGTCTTCAGTGTCTCATGATCCTTCAGAAATCATTCTAATATGCTGATTTGCTGCTCAAGAAACATCTGTTATTGTCAATGTTGAAAACATTTGGAAACCATAATATTATTATTATTTTTTTTGGGGGATTATTTGATGAACAGAACCTTCAAAAGAACAGCATTCATTTGATATAGAAATCCTACTGAGCCCATACTTTTAATTGATGGTGTAAACGCAGTCTCGACAAGCTATAGAAATGACAGATGACAGATTACTGGTAATGAATATAATCAATAACAGTCATCTCCTCACTATAGAGCTGCCTGATATCTCTATATCAGACACATCTGTAATAATTAAGCAATTCTGGATGCTGTACCCTGAAGGGAGTGAACAAAAGAACTGCAAAACTAACGACTATTTTTGTGGATTTGTAATTTGCCTTTAGAACAGCTTCAGTCCTTCCTTAATTATGATTGCCACAATATACAGAGCATATATCAGACATAAAGATCCAGTCAGATTCTCATCTCTGTGCTAGATTCACTGGATAGATCCTGTCAAGTCTCATGACAAATAATTATATCTAAAAATACAATTAAAAATGTAATAATTAAAATTTGATTACAAAAGGACCCAGTCTTCAGTGTCACATGATCCTTCAGAAATCATTATAAAGTGAAAACTGCTTTTTTTTTTTTCAACAAGTCCTGGTAGTTCAGAAATTTCTCAGTCTTATAAGGTCTCAGAACTTTTGGATACAATGATGTGGTTTGTTGTTGAAAACCTCAGACATATGAACACCAGCCTTAGAAGCTGTACATTTTCATGCATTCTTATGACTAATAAAAAAAAACATGTGCGATACCTTTCCTTTTAGCATGGAGAGGTCGTCTGGTCCAATAATGTGCAGATCTTCAGTGGACTGGTCATTCTGTAAAAGACACAGAGTAGAAAGCACAGAGACAGACAATGAAAGCCCCCTACTGTGACCCTGTCAGCACATATGATCTTACAGCCTCTATAGTCATGACACAATACTGTACACCCAACAGAAGCTGCTTTTGTCTGCTGAGACAGTTGGGTTGTGTCCTCTTCTCAGGGTCAAGCTGAACCTTTGTGAAGGGGTGAAGTGGTTCTTCTGTGCTTGAGAAGAACGTTCTGGGTTGGTTGTGTTCAGACAGGAAGAGGGCCCACTGGCTGATGGACTGGAGGCTCCTTAGGGGCCCATGAGTTACAGCAAAACTCAGACTATGAAGACCCACCCAGCCATGACAGAACAACTTGACCTTTACTCTATCTTAGAGTGGATTCTTTCTGTGTATTTCAATTACGGACAAACATATTGTGATAATATACAGTGGGGAGAACAAGTATTTGATACACTGCTGATTTTGCAGGTTTGCCCACTTACAAAGCATGTAGAAGTCTGTAATTTTTATCATAGGTACTCTTCAACTGTGAGTGACGGAATCTAAAACAAAAATCCAGAAAATCACATTGTATGATTTTTAAGTAATTAATTTGCATTTTATTGCATGACATAAGTATTTGATACATCAGAAAAGCAGAACTTAATATTTGGTACAGAAACCTTTGTTTGCAATTACAGAGATAATACGTTTCCTGTAGTTCTTGACCAGGTTTGCACACACTGCAGCAGGGATTTTGGCCCACTCCTCCATACAGACCTTCTCCAGATCCTTCAGGTTTCGGGGCTGTCGCTGGGCAATACGGACTTTCAGCTCCCTCCAAAGATTTTTTATTTGGTTCAGGTCTGGAGACTGGCTAGGCCACTCCAGGACCTTGAGATGCTTCTTACGGAGCCACTCCTTAGTTGCCCTGGCTGTGTGTTTCGGGTCGTTGCCATGAAGACCCAGCCACGACCCATCTTCAATGCTCTTACTGAGGGAAGGAGGTTGTTGGCCAAGATCTCGCGATACATGGCCCCATCCATCCTCCCCTCAATACGGTGCAGTCGTCCTGTCCCCTTTGCAGAAAAGCATCCCCAAAGAATGATGTTTCCACCTCCATGCTTCACGGTTGGGATGGTGTTCTTGGGGTTGTACTCATCCTTCTTCTTCCTCCAAACACGGCGAGTGGAGTTTAGACCAAAAAGCTCTATTTTTGTCTCATCAGACCACATGACCTTCTCCCATTCCTCCTCTGGATCATCCAGATGGTCATTGGCAAACTTCAGATGGGCCTGGACATGCGCTGGCTTGAGCAGGGGGACCTTGCGTGTGCTGCAGGATTTTAATCCATGACGGCGTAGTGTGTTACTAATGGTTTTCTTTGAGACTGTGGTCCCAGCTCTCTTCAGGTCATTGACCAGGTCCTGCCGTGTAGTTCTGGGCTGATCCCTCACCTTCCTCATGATCATTGATGCCCCACGAGGTGAGATCTTGCATGGTGCCCCAGACCGAGGGAGATTGACCGTCATCTTGAACTTCTTCCATTTTCTAATAATTGCGCCAACAGTTGTTGCCTTCTCACCAAGCTGCTTGCCTATTGTCCTGTAGCCCATCCCAGCCTTGTGCAGGTCTACAATTTTATCCCTGATGTCCTTACACAGCTCTCTGGTCTTGGCCATTGTGGAGAGGTTGGAGTCTGTTTGATTGAGTGTGTGGACAGGTGTCTTTTATACAGGTAACGAGTTCAAACAGGTGCAGTTAATACAGGTAATGAGTGGAGCACAGGAGGGCTTCTTAAAGATAAACGAACAGGTCTGTGAGAGCCGGAATTCTTACTGGTTGGTAGGTGATCAAATACTTATGTCATGCAATAAAATGCAAATTAATTATTTAAAAATCATACAATGTGATTTTCTGGATTTTTGTTTTAGATTCCGTCTCTCACAGTTGAAGTGTACCTATGATAAAAATTACAGACCTCTACATGCTTTGTAAGTAGGAAAACCTGCAAAATCGGCAGTGTATCAAATATTTGTTCTCCCCACTGTATACTAAAAGACATATTTGATTACTGTAGTAGTACATTTGGATTTCTTTATCGTGGTAGAAAAATTGTCAGTCTAAACAAATAATCAGTCAAGAGGTTGACATTAAAATGTGTGATATTGTGTCTGGCATTACTTAATAATACAGATTTTTTTCCCTCACACACACACACACACACACACACACACACACACACACACACACACACACACACACACACACACACACACACACAGGTTCACTATCTTTGTGTGGACTCTCCATATAGATGTATTGGTTTTTATACTGTATAAACTGTATATTCTATCCCTCTACACTAACCCTACCCCTAAACCTGCCAATCACACAAAACTTTCTGCATTTTTACATTTTCAAAAAAACTCATTCTGTATGAATTATAAGCTTTGTTTTGTTTCCTCATGGGGACCTCAATTTAGGTCCCCACGGTGAAACGAGTCCCCATGAATCTGTGTGCATTCAGGTTGAAGTCCCCACTGGGATAGAATAATACAAACCCGATTCCAAAAAAGTTGGGACACTGTACAAATTGTGAATAAAAAAGGAATGCAATAATTTACAAATCTCATAAACTTATATTTTATTCACAATAGAATATAGATAACATATCAAATGTTGAAAGTGAGACATTTTGAAACGTCATGCCAAATATTGGCTCATTTTGGATTTCATGAGAGCTACACATTCCAAAAAAGTTGGGACAGGTAGCAATAAGAGGCCGGAAAAGTTAAATGTACATATAAGGAACAGCTGGAGGACCAATTTGCAACTTATTAGGTCAATTGGCAACATGATTGGGTATAAAAAGAGCCTCTCAGAGTGGCAGTGACTCTCAGAAGTCAAGATGGGCAGAGGATCACCAATTCCGCCAACGCTGCGGTGAAAAATAGTGAAGCAATATCAGAAAGGAGTTTCTCAGAGAAAAATTGCAAAGAGTTTGAAGTTATCATCATCTACAGTGCATAATATCATCCAAAGATTCAGAGAATCTGGAACAATCTCTGTGCGTAAGGGTCAAGGCCGGAAAACCATACTGGATGCCCGTGATCTTCGGGCCCTTAGACGGCACTGCATCACATACAGGAATGCTACTGTAATGGAAATCACAACATGGGCTCAGGAATACTTCCAGAAGACATTGTCGGTGAACACAATCCACCGTGCCATTCGCCGTTGCCGGCTAAAACTCTATAGGTCAAAAAAGAAGCCATATCTAAACATGATCCAGAAGCGCAGGCGTTTTCTCTGGGCCAAGGCTCATTTAAAATGGACTGTGGCAAAGTGGAAAACTGTTCTGTGGTCAGACAAATCAAAATTTGAAGTTCTTTTTGGAAAACTGGGACGCCATGTCATCCGGACTAAAGAGGACAAGGACAACCCAAGTTGTCATCAGCGCTCAGTTCAGAAGCCTGCATCTCTGATGGTATGGGGTTGCATGAGTGCGTGTGGCATGGGCAGCTTACACATCTGGAAAGGCACCATCAATGCTGAAAGGTATATCCAAGTTCTAGAACAACATATGCTCCCATCCAGGCGTCGTCTCTTTCAGGGAAGACCTTGCATTTTCCAACATGACAATGCCAGACCACATACTGCATCAATTACAACATCATGGCTGTGTAGAAGAAGGATCCGGGTACTGAAATGGCCAGCCTGCAGTCCAGATCTTTCACCCATAGAAAACATTTGGCGCATCATAAAGAGGAAGATGCGACAAAGAAGACCTAAGACAGTTGAGCAACTAGAAGCCTGTATTAGACAAGAATGGGACAACATTCCTATTCCTAAACTTGAGCAACTTGTCTCCTCAGTCCCCAGACGTTTGCAGACTGTTATAAAAAGAAGAGGGGATGCCACACAGTGGTAAACATGGCCTTGTCCCAACTTTTTTGAGATGTGTTGATGCCATGAAATTTAAAATCAACTTATTTTTCCCTTAAAATGATACATTTTCTCAGTTTAAACATTTGATATGTCATCTATGTTGTATTCTGAATAAAATATTGAAATTTGAAACTTCCACATCATTGCATTCTGTTTTTATTCACAATTTGTAGTGTCCCAACTTTTTTGGAATCGGGTTTGTATGTACACACACACACACACACACACACACAGTACATTGTTGTACATTATCCAGTTATTCGGGCAATTGCATTCAGCTAATGTCCATACTGTGCACAATATACATAAAGTATTGCATACAGCAGAAATAGTAGAGTAGCATGGAAATATGCTATTCTGAGCACATGCACATACCTTTCTGAACAACATGTACACAGCGTTAGAGCGCCCTCTGCTGATTACAGCTGATGACGGCCACTTTAACTGATTAACAAAGCATTTACAAAAATTATTGGCAGAGGCTATTTGCACTATATGCTATTTTGGCTACACTAATTGCAAATAGCAGTATTTTCTTTGCACTAAATGCTATTTGCAGTGTAAATAGTGTTAGGCTACTTTATACTTCATAATTTTATACTTAGCCTACTATTTGCACCTCAGTGTATTGTAGTACATTGTAAAACAGTATGCAATAACATATTCAGTTTATATGTTTATATTTATTAAAATCATAAATAAATGTTGCCTTATTAGGAACTTACCTGTCTCTGTCCCTATACCTACCCCTACCCCTAACCATATTGAACCTGCTGATCAGTAAAGGTGTGCTTGAAGGTCCAGGAAGGGACAGTTATATATGGATAATAATACTTTGAAAGGCTGTGTTCGGCTGTATGTCGCGTCCAATCAACACTAGAACACCACATTAAATTTCACTTTATTTTCACTTTTCAAATATTTTTCGAAAACATTTTTTTTTAAATAAATGCCTCTCCGAGCTGATATGTGATGGGAAAAGGGAGAAGAATGGGATAGGAAAAAGGCAGATTTGAACTCAGATCAGTCGCACTCGAACAATAGGTGGTCACTATCCTTAATCACCATGCCATGTTTTTTCGTAAAGACCCGCTGTCGTGAAAATCAAGTTTATAATGTTGTTTATACAGTGGGGAGAACAAGTATTTGATACACTGCCGATTTTGCAGGTTTGCCCACTTACAAAGCATGTAGAAGTCTGTAATTTTTATCATAGGTACTCTTCAACTGTGAGAGACGGAATCTAAAACAAAAATCCAGAAAATCACATTGTATGATTTTTAAATAATTAATTTGCATTTTATTGCATGACATAAGTATTTGATCACCTACTAACCAGTAAGAATTCCGGCTCTCACAGACCTGTTAGTTTTTCTTTAAGAAGCCCTCCTGTTCTCCACTCATTACCTGTATTAACTGCACCTGTTTGAACTCGTTACCTGTATAAAAGACACCTGTCCACACACTCAATCAAACAGACTCCAACCTCTCCACAATGGCCAAGACCAGAGAGCTGTGTAAGGACATCAGGGATAAAATTGTAGACCTGCACAAGGCTGGGATGGGCTACAGGACAATAGGCAAGCAGCTTGATGAGAAGGCAACAACTGTTGGCGAAAATTATTAGAAAATGGAAGAAGTTCAAGATGACGGTCAATCTCCCTCGGTCTGGGGCACCATGCAAGATCTCACCTCGTGGGGCATCAATGATCATGAGGAAGGTGAGGGATCAGCCCAGAACTACACGGCAGGACCTGGTCAATGACCTGAAGAGAGGTGGGACCACAGTCTCAAAGAAAACCATTAGTAACACACTACGCCGTCATGGATTAAAATCCTGCAGCGCACGCAAGTTCCCCCTGCTCAAGCCAGCGCATGTCCAGGCCCGTCTGAAGTTTGCCAATGACCATCTGGATGATCCAGAGGAGGAATGGGAGAAGGTCATGTGGTCTTATGAGACAAAAATAGAGCTTTTTGGTCTAAACTCCACTCCACGTGTTTGGAGGAAGAAGAAGGATGAGTACAACCCCAAGAACACCATCCCAACCGTGAAGCATGGAGGTGGAAACATTATTCTTTGGGGATGCTTTTCTGCAATGGGGATAGGACGACTGCACCGTATTGAGGGGAGGATGGATGGGGCCATGTATCGCTAGATCTTGGCCAACAACTTCCTTCCCTCAGTAAGAGCATTAAAGGTGGGTCGTGGCTGGGTCTTCCAGCATGACAACGACCCGAAACACACAGCCAGGGCAACTAAGGAGTGGCTCCGTAAGAAGCATCTCAAGGTCCTGGAGTGGCCTAGCCAGTCTCCAGACCTGAACCCAATAGAAAATCTTTGGAGGGAGCTGAAAGTCCGTATTGCCCAGCGACAGCCCCGAAACCTGAAGGATCTGGAGAAGGTCTGTATGGAGGAGTGGGCCAAAATCCCTGCTGCAGTGTGTGCAAACCTGGTCAAGAACTACAGGAAACGTATGATCTCTGTAATTGCAAACAAAGGTTTCTGTACCAAATATTAAGTTCTTCTTTTCTGATGTATCAAATACTTATGTCATACAATAAAATGCAAATTAATTACTTAAAAATCATACAATGTGATTTTCTGGATTTTTGTTTTAGATTCCGTCACTCACAGTTGAAGAGTACCTATGATAAAAATTACAGACTTCTACATGCTTTGTAAGTGGGCAAACCTGCAAAATCGGCAGTGTATCAAATACTTGTTCTCCCCACTGTATGTCTATGTGGTGTTTTTAATATGCTTTAAGACAAACCACGTGGAAAGTCAACACCATTACTGAGTATTTACTCCTTAAAACTACAGTGAAAAAAGACAGTCTCAAAAACGCGTTTCTGACGTCAAAAACTACCTTGTAACCAATCATGTCAATGTGCGGGCGGGTTTTAGCATATAATTAACTATGACCGTTCTGCGGGGAGTCTCAAGAGAAGCCAGGTTATCCTGGTATATGTTTCTGTTGATATGAAAAATCATGTACATTTAGCAATATAGCGGGTGAATTATGTATATAATGTATATTACTATGTTATGATAGCTATATGCCTTTCTCCACTGACATCCTGTTCAAATGTTTGTGTGTGTTCCTGAGTGTTTCTAAGGATACTGATTGTTAGAAGGCAGCTGTCTGACTCTGAGATGGCGAACGGGAACATGGTTTGTGTAACATTAGCAACACATTATTAGCGGTTTGATAACGTAGTCAAGCAAAAGGCTAATCATACTAATTAGCGTTATGTGTCCGACGTTGTAGAGTTATACATAAAACGCATTACCATTCTGATACATCGACTTGTAGAGCCTGTATGAGTGAGTGGAGGCGGGGCTCATTTGCATATTCATGGTTCCACGTATACTAAAGGTGTGTTCACGCCATGTCATAATTTCCGTAATTTCACATACTCATAGAGATCGGAATTACAACTTGTGAGCTGGGAATTTTCTGCAAGCTCCTATACCTTGTGACCGCTGTACCACCTGACCTCTGTAGATTAATTTATGCGTTGATGGTGTTGCCAGAGAAACACATAATTCCCAGTCCGAGGACGTGAACAGCTCCGAGTAGAACGGCACGTGTTGTCATCTCGAAATGATGGTAATTACGACATGGCGTGAACACAGCATAAATGAAGCAAGGGTGTAGAGTTACATTCAAGCTTCATTAAGGCATGAATACATTTGTTTACTGGAAAAAAAAAACTTTAAATGTCATTTTGGCGAAAATTTGGTTTTAGTGGTTAAATTATTGACTACAGGGGGACTTTAAGTTTGTCTGATTCAACCAGCCAGTGGTGGGCGGAGCTAGTGTAAATAGCCTTTGCCAACAAGATGGGCTATTTGCTACTTAGTGCAAATAGACACTTCGAAAATTATTTTGCAATGTATTTTTTCTTTTTCTTTTTAGTTTGGTCATTTCTGGGTGTAAAAATTAGTTGATGTGGATTTGAGGGGTGTAATAAAAAATGTAAACAGTTTTAAAGCAGGTAAGATGTGCTCACCAGTCACAAGGAGCAAGAAACATGACAGAGCACTCTGCTATCAAACAGAAATAGTTGTATCTATTATACATGATTTCTACTTCTCACCAGATAGCTCTTAAAGCGGATGAACTCTACTCTGGTGGTCAGTGTTCTGTTGGCGCTGCGACTCTGAGCTTTGATTGACTCCACCAGGTCAGAACAGAACTTGTATCCTCCCTTCAGAACACACAGAACCATCATGTCATGATGGCCGATGTCTTCAAGGATGTCTCTGGCCAGACACTCAATCCTACAAATCACATTAGATCACAATGTCAGGAACTGTGTGTGTGGAGGTCATGTGATTGCATAAATTAGATTTAAGGGTCACATGAAGTTAATGTGGAAAGTTGTAGATCGACCCAAATTTCTTTGGAATGTCATTGTGGAGCTCAGAAAGCACAAGAATGAACAATGAAACAAATGAATAGCTGAAAGCAGAAACTCTGTATATTGCATGTTTTTACATTATTCATATTCATGTACTCCAATCAAAAGGAAAAAACAGATATTTAACAGCATTTAGCAATGTTGTTTATGATTTTCCATAGAAAATACCAGATATATTTAAGTAACAAAAATAATTAGTAGTTATAAGTAGTTTTAAATCACAATGATATCTAATTAATATCCTACTTGTTTCTCATAAACATTTTGCTTAAGTTTTCTGCTCTTCAGAAAACAAATCTTAGTAATTTCAGTTTTAGAAAAGTTCTCCACAAAGTCTCAAACTGTGCTCAGATTTGCCAAGATCTGTAGTTCGCAAAGTCAGAGCTCTCAATATGAACTCAAATTTCTCATAAAATTTGACCAAATGGTCTGATCTATAGTAACATTAATGTTATAGCTCTGTTCTCTTGCTGTATGACAACTATTTGTTTCTATTTTCTTAGGAGAAACATCTGTAACATTTTACAATAAGGTTTCATTTGTCAACATAAGTTAACATGAACTAACAATGAACAATACTTCTATAGCATTTATTCATCTTAGTCAATTTATTAACAGATTTTTAAAATCCAAAGTTGTGTTTGTTAACACTTATCAATGCACTGTGAACTAACATGAAAAAATGAACAATTAGATTTGTACTAACTGACATTAACAAAGATTAATAAATGGTTTTATTATACTGTATATTGCTCATTGTTTATGTTACCAAATGAATTAACTAATGTTAACAAATATAACCTTATTTTAAAGACAAAGCTGATCCTAATGAAACAACTTTTCACATTTTCGCAAATGTTAGTGTGTTTACCTGTTCATAATGACTCCATGAGGGATGTACACACACTCCAGATCACCCTGGTAATGCTCAGGATAATTAAACAGCTCCAAACTGTAACCTGACCAGCCGTCTTTGATCTATATCAGCAATCAATGAATAGAATATAGAACGGTTCATAGTAAGGTTTACTGTAAATAGAAATGACAAAATGCAAAAAGAAGGGGAAAAAAAACCCTATATGAATGCAAAATTGACAAGTTGTCTTGTCATTTCAGTTGCAATTGTAATGAATAAAATCCAATATGCCATATTTACCACAACGCCTGGTTCTTTTCTCTGGTCAGCTGCCATGTTCGTGGTCATATGTGCGAGAGTGCATTAAACTGATGCTTCCTGAGAGAGGACGAGATGTTTGTGTGCCCACCCACTTTACATCACTAAACATCATTAAACACAGCGGGATGTGTTTTACATGTTTTCATTATCAAAATACGGCAATACTTTCCTTTTTGATAGACATGGATACAGTTTAGTTAAAAATATTTCTAAAGGCTTTTATGAATAGAGCTTTGTTCACATTAGATTTTTAACTCAAGTCATGTTGCTCGTAACTGGAGAACACATTCAGCACAACAGAATCTCATTCACAATAGACCTACTTATTTCTCCTCTGAATTTGGACACAGATAATCTTAACAAATAACTGTACTGAAAAAAATATACCATAACATTGTAACAAAACAATATTTGAAGGCAATAAAGTCAGAAAAACAGATAGATACTGTAGATCATTTAGCATGTTGTTAGCATGTTTTAATATATTGTTAGCACAAATTAGCATGTTGCTAACATGATTTACCATTATTAACATGTTGCTAGCATTATTTAGAATGTTGCTGGCATTTTTTACCATTAACATGTTGCTACCATGATTTAGCATTTTGTTAGCATGATTTAACACGTTGCTAACATGATTTAGCATGTTGATAGCATTATTTAGTATTTTGCTAGCATGTTTTAGCATTGAATTAGCATTTTTTAACATGAATTAGCATTTTGCTAATATTTTATAACATGTTGCTAACATTTTTTATCATTTTGTTAGCATGATTTAACACGTTGCTAGCATGATTTAGCATTTTGATAGCATTATTTAGTATTTTGCTAGCATGTTTTAGCAACAATTAGCATTTTTTAACATGAATGTTGCTAGCTTGATTTATCTTGAATTAGCATGTCACTAGCATTATTTAACATGTTGATAACATGTTTTAACATTTTTGCTAGCATGTTTTAGCATGTTACCATGGTGGTAACATGTTTTAACGTGTTTGCTAACGTTTTAACATGTTGCTAGCATGAATTAACATGTTGCTAATATGATTTTGCATGTTGATAGCATGTTTTAACATGTTGTTAACATTCTTTAACATGTTGATAGCATGTTTTAACATGTTAACATTATTTTAGCATGTTTAAGCATGAATTAACATTTTTTTTAACATGAACTGGCATTTTGTCAGCTTGATTTATCCTGAATTAGCATGTTGATAGCATAATTTAGCATTTTACTAGCATTATTTAGCATGTTACTAAAATGTTTTAGCATTTTTTCTAGCATGTTTAAGCATTAATTAACATTTTGCTAACATGATTTAGCATTTTTTAACATGAATTGACATGTTGATAACGTTTTAACATGTTGTTAGCATGTTTTAACATGATTTAGAATGTTTTTAACATGTTGCTAACATATTTTAGCATTAATTAGCATGATGCTAGCACAAATGAACATGTTGCTAGCATGATTTTCCATGTTGTTAGCATGATTTTGCATGTGGCTAACATGATTTCGCATTTTGCTAGCATGATTTAACATGCTAGCATTATTTTACATGTTAGCATGTTTTAGCATTAATTAACATGAATTAGCATGTTTAGCACATTGCTAGCATGAATTAACATGTTGCTAGCATTTTACCACATTGATAGCGCGTCCTAAGCTATTTGCTAGGCTTTGTTAGTGATACATAGTGGATCTAGCTTAAATACACTATTAGAGTTATTGTATGAAAGTTTTTACCCCCACAAGTCTTTTTATGATTTTTGTTTTATCTTAATTTTCTCAAGCCAACTTAATGACTAGTGATCAACACCAGTGCATATGCTTAACAACAATGTAAAATAGCGTAAACAATGTAAAATTGATGTAAAATAGCGCTGTGCAAGAAATGCCACCAAAATGAAAAAATGCCCCCTAAATTCAAGATATGAATTGCCCTTGTATGAGTTCTTGTATTTTGTGTGTATAACATAATATAGTTAAGCAGTATCACACATGCAGGAGTGATATTTTCTCAAATATCAGCATGATTGCAAAATGTGATATTCATTTTATACAACAGTTTAATAAGTTAATTATATGAATTGACAATTTTTAGACACAACGTTGTCATTTTTGACTGTTTTTGCTCTATTTTGTCAACGAAAAATAGTTCCAAAGAAGAAAAATTGCATCTCCCAGCAACACACAGTGGTGTTTCGTTCTTGAATGATTCAGTTTTTGAATGAATCAGGTGAGTCAATGATTCAATGACTCATTCATAAAGTACTTGCTTCTTTCATGAATTAATCAGCCAGTTTAAGTGAATCAGTTGAATGAATGATTCTACGATTCACTTATTCACTTACTTACGAATCACGATTCTTGCCGCCACCTACTGGCAGTTTTAGTTTCATATATAATAGTAGCCTATCATTTCATTTTTCCCCAACATTTCATATTTATATATTCAAAATGTTATATTTAGAACATTAATCTCATAACATTATTTAGGCAATTGTAGTGTAAATGGATGCAGTGTAAATGGATTTTGATAAATGGTAAGATGGATTTTGTTGATACCGATTTCATTAATTGGTATAACAGCCCTGTAGTGTATAGCGTTAAATAGTGTAATTAATCAAAAGATGATCAACAATATGTAACTTTATTTTTTATAAAATATTATAAGAGGGGTGCCTTTTTTCACTTGAGCACCTGCCCCCCAAAATGTCTACGCACGGCCCTGATGTATAATATGCTATTATTAAGAAAGTGAACAGGGATCATTTTCATTTCACGTTGACTTTAAAGGGATGAAATTGCTCAGATACCATTCAGTTCATCTAAAACGATCTTTATTACAATCAGATTGCAGTAAAGTTTTACTGAAGCCTTTCAAACTAATCTTGAAGGACCATAGAAGAGGACAAGCAAAGACACTGTGGCAGTTTTGCCTGTTTCAAATGTTGTTCTTGGATATTTGCTGAAGTAGCTAACATCACGCTCAGTTATTAGCAATGTAGATGGTTTTGTGTCGTTCAACCAGGTCAATATCTCTCTCCAGCTGCTTCATTTCCTGCTCCAGACGCTCCTTCCTGTATTTTTTGGGAGCTGTGTCTGTGACAACAGAGAGGCCCTGGTACTGATGATGAAGGTCATCCCAGTTCTTCTTCAGAGCCTGTCAAAAGTCATCAAGTCATCAGACATATCTTGTAATTTAGGTACAGCGTTTGTTACATGTAGTAACTACAGTAATTACTATAAATTGTGCTTAATTAAATGCAACTAACCTAAACCACACCCTAATCCTAACCCAATAGTAAGTACATGTAATTAGTTATTATTAGTCATAATTACACTGTAACACGGACACCTTAAAAAAAGTGGGTAACACTATTTTAGTGTCATTGTTACCTACGTTACATGTAATAACTATAGTATTAACTATAACTTATGCATAATTACATGCAACTACCCCTAAACCAAACCAAACCCTATTTTAAATACAGTGGGGAGAACAAGTATTTGATACACTGACGATTTTTCAGGTTTGCCCACTTACAAAGCATGTAGAAGTCTGTAATTTTATCATAGGTACTCTTCAACTGTGAGTGACGGAATCTAAAACAAAAATCATGCAAATTAATTATTTAAAAATCATACAATGTGATTTTCTGGATTTTTTTTTTAGATTCCGTCTCTCACAGTTGAAGAGTACCTATGATAAAAATTACAGACTTCTACATGCTTTGTAAGTGGGCAAACCTGAAAAATCGGCAGTGTATCAAATACTTGTTCTCCCCACTGTATTTAAAATAGGGTTTGGTTTGGTTTAGGGGTAGTTGCAACAATCCAGAAAATCACATTGTATGATTTTTAAGTAATTAATTTGCATTTTATTGCATGACATAAGTATTTGATACATCAGAAAAGCAGAACTTAATATTTGGTACAGAAACCTTTGTTTGCAATTACAGAGATCATACGTTTCCTGTAGTTCTTGACCAGGTTTGCACACACTGCAGCAGGGATTTTGGCCCACTCCTCCATACAGACCTTCTCCAGATCCTTCAGGTTTCGGGGCTGTCGCTGGGCAATACGGACTTTCAGCTCCCTCCAAAGATTTTCTATTGGGTTCAGGTCTGGAGACTGGCTAGGCCACTCCAGGACCTTGAGATGCTTCTTACAGAGCCACTCCTTAGTTTCCCTGGCTGTGTGTTTCGGGTCGTTGTCATGCTGGAAGACCCAGCCACGACCCATCTTCAATGCTCTTACTGAGGGAAGGAAGTTGTTGGCCAAGATCTCGCGATACATGGCCCCATCCATCCCCCCCTCAATACGGTGCAGTCGTCCTATCCCCATTGCAGAAAAGCATCCCCAAAGAATGATGTTTCCACCTCCATGCTTCCCGGTTGGGATGGTGTTCTTGGGGTTGTACTCATCCTTCTTCTTCCTCCAAACACGTGGAGTGGAGTTTAGACCAAAAAGCTCTATTTTTGTCTCATAAGACCACATGACCTTCTCCCATTCCTCCTCTGGATCATCCAGATGGTCATTGGCAAACTTCAGACGGCCTGGACATGCGCTGGCTTGAGCAGGGGGACCTTGCGTGCGCTGCAGGATTTTAATCCATGACGGCGTAGTGTGTTACTAATGGTTTTCTTTGAGACTGTGGTCCCAGCTCTCTTCAGGTCATTGACCAGGTCCTGCCGTGTAGTTCTGGGCTGATCCCTCACCTTCCTCATGATCATTGATGCCCCACGAGGTGAGATCTTGCATGGTGCCCCAGACCGAGGGAGATTGACCGTCATTTTGAACTTCTTCCATTTTCTAATAATTTTCGCCAACAGTTGTTGCCTTCTCATCAAGCTGCTTGCCTATTGTCCTGTAGCCCATCCCAGCCTTGTGCAGGTCTACAATTTTATCCCTGATGTCCTTACACAGCTCTCTGGTCTTGGCCATTGTGGAGAGGTTGGAGTCTGTTTGATTGAGTGTGTGGACAGGTGTCTTTTATACAGGTAACGAGTTCAAACAGGTGCAGTTAATACAGGTAATGAGTGGAGAACAGGAGGGCTTCTTAAAGAAAAACTAACAGGTCTGTGAGAGCCGGAATTCTTACTGGTTAGTAGGTGATCAAATACTTATGTCATGCAATAAAATGCAAATTAATTATTTAAAAATCATACAATGTGATTTTCTGGATTTTTGTTTTAGATTCCGTCTCTCACAGTTGAAGAGTACCTATGATAAAAATTACAGACTTCTACATGCTTTGTAAGTGGGCAAACCTGCAAAATCGGCAGTGTATCAAATACTTGTTCTCCCCACTGTACATGTAGTTACATAATATTACTCAGTACTTAAATATATAATTACAGTGTAACAAATAAGATGTTTTTAAGAAATGTACACTTTTATTCAGCAAGAACAGCATGTTTTCCCTTATAAAATCATTTACATTTGTGCAGTCGTGGCCTAATGGTTAGAGAGTCGGACTTGTAACCCGAAGTTTGGGGGTTTAAGTCTCAGGTCCGGCAGGAATTTTCGGTGGGGGGGAGTGACTAACCAGCGCTCTCCTCCACCCTCAATACCACGACTGAGGTGAGACCCTTGAGCAAGGGACCGAACCCCCAACTTCTCCCCGGGCTGCCCACTGCTCCGGGTGTGTGTTCACTACTGTGTGTACACACTTGGATGGGTTAAATGCAGAGCACAAATTCCAAATATGGGTCACCATACTTGGCCACATGTCACTTCACTTCACTTCACTTAAAATCTAAGGTTCTGTTTACACCTGGTATTAAAATTTGTTTTGGTGGATCGGATCACAAGTAGAAGAGGCAGACACATACCCGTTTACATTTGAATCGGTCTCTTTTGTCCATTTTCATCCACTTCTGTCCTGATTTCTTCGAGGGGAGGGTCTATGGGCGATTAAATGTATGTGTTTTTTCAGATCTTTCGATCTAATGGACAAAATAAGCTTGTGCAATTTATATGAACACGACCAGAGAGACACACAAGAGCAGAAGCTTTCGTTTCTGCTCTGACAGCCGCAAGACAACGCAGAGTGCGTGTTAGAAATCAGAAATTGTAAGAGAACATTGTGCTTGGTATGTTTTTCGTTTTTTTTTTTTTTACAGAAACAAAAGCTGTTGCTCTCCGTGTGTTTTTCCGTCGTCTCTGGTCAAGTTCATATGTAAATTGCGAGAGCTTATTTTGCCCATTAGATCGAAAGATCTGAAAAAAAAGATCTGAAATACATTTACCCACCCATAGACCCTCCCCTTGAAGAAATCAGCACAGAAGTGGTTGAAAGTGGACAAAAGAGACAGATTAAAACACCAGGTGTAAACGGGTATGTCTGCCTCATCTACTTGTAATCCGATCGACCAAAACGCCAGGTTTCTTAATACCAGGTGTAAATAGGGCCTTAATGTTTAAAAAAAGTCATGTTAATTTACATTTACTCATAAAGTAGATGCTTTTATCCAACACAACTTACAAACTGAGGAACAACTACAGTACAAACACAAGCAATTGATCATCAGGAGATTAAGGCCCCGATCAGACAGAATGCTTTTTTTTGCAGTGAGAGGTGCCTTTTTTCAATTGTTTTCTACTGGCAGTGAGCGTTTTGCACGCTGTTTAAGTGCCCTGGGGGCCTCGTGTTTTAGCCTCCTGCTGCGCCTCGTGTTTTTGTAGGAGCGCTCTGAGCGCCTGAAGTTGAAAAAAAATCTACTCTGAGCAGAAAAGCTCCCAGCGTCATTCGCGTTTTTTTCCATTGTCCAATCGAATGAATGGACGTTGACGGTTACCTTGATTACACTGACAGGACAGCTGATTCGGGGGCTGCCTAGCAACATAAAAAAACGCAAGGCACTGCTCTTTTCTAAATTAAAAAACGTCAACCAATAAAAAAGCAGTGCGGAGCGCCTCGCGTTTTAAACCTGAAAAACGTGTTCTGTCTGATCGGGACCTAATGCTGCAAGTTCAGCAGCGCAAAGCTCTCGCAGAAGATGACGTACGTGCCTTCCATCAGAACACAGGCTATAAACAATTAGAGATTGTTTCATTCAGAGTACGTTTGTATTTGTTTACCTGTAGGATACTGTGTCGTTCTTCACCTGAGAGCTGTTTCATGGCTCCCTCTCTCATACGCTCCTTGACATAGTTGTCATATTCCTCTTGTGCTTTCCTGACTTCCTCTCTGCGTTGGAGCAGGTACTCTGGAGTCTGACCATAGTCCTGAGAACATGCATACAAACAGGCTTTTCTTACTATTTTTGCAGTATGCTGTGCTGGGTAGATTACAGTACTTACATTTGTACATTTGCACTACAATTGTAGTCCGTTACTAATTCCAAATTATGATAAAAAAATGTAGTTAGTAACGTAATCCATTACATTACACATTTTAGGTAATATAATCTGACTTTTTTATTACTTTTTGACTACTTTTGAATTAACTAATTTATCACATTGAATTGAATAAGATAATCTTGTATCATATTGATATAAAAATACAACGAGAAAGAAAATATATTCCATTCTTTGTTAAGTAAATCATAATTTACTGAGTGAAAATTCAAATAATAGGAGTCAGGAGTTGATTAGATATGCAATGTTGAGAAAACACTTCTTAAAAGTGAAATGATTTCGGTAAATCCAGAGATCAAATACTTTGTGGCCTCTCAATTTTTCCATGTAATAATATCCACCTATTGGCTGGTCTGTGTGTGCAATTTCACAAAACTAGAAGACTTTCTGAATCTATATAAGCGATAAGCGTTTTTAGAAAGGAAAAAAAAACATGAAAAAGAAGAATTAAGGAACATCAATAAATTATAAATGATTTACTACCATTGTGTGAATAATATGTAATAATCATGTAATCAATAAAAAAGTGATTATGAGTATTTTAAAACGTAATATAATCAATTACACAGCACGTTTGAGCTTCCGCTAGAACCAATGAGGTTCATTCTCGCGTTACGTAGCATGTTTGAGCTTCCACAAGAACCAGTGAGGTTCATTCTCGTGTTACGCAGCACGTTTGAGCTTCCACAAGAACCACTGAGATTCATTCTCGTGTTACACAGCACGTTTGAGCTTCCGCAAGAACCAATGAGGTTCATTATCGTGTGTTACGCAGCACGTTTGAGCTTCCACAAGAACCAGTGAGGTTCATTCTGGTGTTACGCAGCACGTTTGAGCTTCCACAAGAACCAATGCGGTTCATTATCGTGTGTCACGCAGCACGTTTGAGCTCCCACAAGAACCAATGAGGTTTATTCTGGTGTTACGCAGCACGTTTGAACTTCCACAAGAATCAATGAGGTTCATTCTCGTGTTACGCAGCGCGTTTGCGCTTCCACAAGAACCAATTAGGCTCATTCTCATGTGTTACGCAGCACGTTTGAGCTTCTGCAAGAACCAATGAGGTTAATTCTCATGTCACGCAGCACGTTTGAGCTTACGCAGGAACCAGTGAGGTTCATTCTCGTGTGTTACGCAGCACGTTTGAACTTCCACAAGAATCAGTGAGGTTTATTCTCGCGTTACACAGCACGTTTGAGCTTCCACAAGAACCAATGAGGTTCATTCTCATGTTACGCAGCACATTTGAGCTTCCGCAAGAACCAGTGAGGTTCATTCTAGTGTTACGCAGCACGTTTGAGCTTCCTTTAAGAACCAATGAGGTTTATTCTCGCGTTACACAGCACGTTTTGAGCTTCTGCAAGAACCAATGAGGTTCATTCTCATGTCACGCAGCACGTTTGAACTTCCACAAGAACCAATGAAGTTCATTCTCGTGTTATGCAGCAAGTTTGAGCTTCCGCAAGAACCAATGAGGTTTGTTCTCGCGCATCAAGCATATTCGGTTGAGCTTTTGTTTATGTTCCCTGATCAATGTTTAAATGTGAATAAAAGCCTAAATTAAATCTGTTTATCATATAAAATGATCGAGTCTAAACCGCTCAATTCATATGGATTAGAGTTATGATCTCTATGAACTTTTTGAAACATCAAGTGGTAGTTGCATAGCTATCTATGTAGGGACAGAAAGCTCTTAGATTTCATCAAAAAGATCTTTATTTGTGTTCTGAAGATGAACGAAAGTCTTACGGGTTTGGAATGACATGAGGGTGAGGAATTAATGACATGTAATCAGTTACTACCCAGCACTGGCAGTATGTAGCTTATACTGTGCACAGTATGTTTTGTATGCATGAAATACAAGAGCAACTGAATCATTAAACTTAATATCACATCACTCTCCTCACCTTCTTCTTTAAAAATTTCGGGATGAGACCAGAGTTCTCCAGCGGTTGTTTGTCTCCCTTCTTGGTGTCAGCATACACTGGCTGCACTTTCTTTGGGACTGCCATGATGTTGTCAATGGCATTGGTCTTAATAAAGTTCTTGTTGGTGTGGAGACCCATGAGCGGCTTCTCTGTTCTTGCAGGGATTGGTGGTTTACCATGTAGCTCATCATCTTCATATTTAAATGGTTTCTCTGAAACAGTACAAATAAATGATCTAAGCACAGCTTTAGTGGTCTGCATATGAAATTAGCATGTCATGATTGCCAAAAAAAAAAAAAAGATATTTATCTGCCAATAATATATATTAATGCTCAAAATGTCTTAACAGCAAATGCAGGACATGTACTCTCAGGGAGTTTAGGTTCCTTGGAGTGTTTCAGTAGATAGTTTGTTGCCAACGGTACGTCCACTTTTGCTGGTCCCATAGTTTTATTAGGGGATTTGTTCACCACTTTCTCCAGCTTCACCTGCTCTCTGAACTTTGACATGTACCTGGAAATTAAGATATTAATGGATGAATCTCACAAAAATATGTCTAGGTCTTTCATCCCAAAATCAATAGGGGAAAAATCTAATTTTAAATACATATTTAAAATATATTTCACATTTTGACATCAATTTCAATTAAGTAATTTTCCCACTAATTCTTTTTCTGTATACCGACAACAGTTTTTACTTAGGTGTAAAACTGATTTTACTTCTGATTGAAGATTCATATTATATTCTCATTAAAAGAATTAAAGCTAGTAGAACAAGTACAAATACGTTACCATTTAAATATGTCAGTTTTAATATATACGTTTCACATTATGGTAATGAGATCTGGTGTTGTAACAATGAAAAATGTGTCAATACATGTTTCAAAGTGAAAAATAGTGTTACAATGTAAATAAATGAACTCATTTCTAAAATGTTAAAAGATAATTAGTAAAAAAGAGAGAACACTTCATAATATCAGCTTATTGTGGTATTAATTTGATCTTAAAGCAGTCTGAAACTCTACCTGGGCGCTTTCATGGCTTTTTCTTCCTCTCTGGGAATAAGGTTATAGATGCTCTCCGGAGGATAGACGGTGTCGCTCATGATGTCTGATGATAGAGACAAAAATTTCAGGAAACAGAAAAAATCCCGCTGCAGATTGTTTTATGAGCGTAAAATGGCCGATGAAATCGATGTTGTTTAACAAACGTCTCTATGACAACCACTGCCAAGCAACATTAAACAGTTTCCCCTTGTTTTATTTTCTCCAGCATTGTAACAAAAGATTCACAGCTTCAGTTGTTTAAATGTCTAACTTTAACAAACCTTACAAATAAAACTTTAACACACATGTTTTAAAACGATTTGTTTTTAGTAGTATCATTTGAAAGTGACAGTATGAGAGCCGTATGACGAGAGCCGTGTGGCTCAGAACGTAAACGGAAAATGTCTTTTTGCAGTTTCCGTACTTCTGACGCGGTTTGTTTACATGGCAGCTATGCGCGCACGTGAAAGTGAGATTACTATAATCTGTTAGTAAAATAAACGTTGTGCTTGAGGTAAACCTTACTTTTTATGCTCTACATATTGCCAAATATTCGTGTAAATACGTAACGTATACGTATAGTAACTTGCAAACCTAATGTTCTGCGGATGGACAGACTGTCAGATAAACCTAACTGTACAGTTTGTAGTTATTTTTCTCTGCATTTTAAGGTAAATGTTATTTTTGAAAATATATTCCATATAAGTCTCCATTAAGATCCCATAATCGCTTGAAATTGATAAAAACTAAGTGTTTTCATGTTGCACTCGTTTCATGTTCATGTCCAGCGAAATGATGTAAACAAAAACATAGGCCTTTTCTTTGATTGCTAAAATATGTAGATTTTAATAATCAAAGGAAAGGCCAATAATGTTTTTGTTTACATCATTTGGCTGTGTGAATTTATGACTAAATAGATTTAAATTGCACATCACATCAGTTCTTAAAGTTGGCAGGGAATGAATTTATCCTATCTATTTTCTAAATGCAATGCATACTGTATTTCTTATTGCGAACTCTTCATCCATGTATATATATTTTTATGACCTCGTAATCTTTAATAAAAATATAATTTGATCTTGCAGTGAAACGTCAGACTCTGATGTACTGCATGCCAGACTTCTCCAATAATTTTGTCCGATTAAACCCCACCCACCCATGCAATGCGCACATTCAAAATTCAATGAGGGGTACCAAGTCCCTGCACTACTTTTATTCCTTTTCAATAATTTGTTGCACAAGATGTACATCACAATGCGGACAAAAAGATCTGTCAATTCAGTTTCATCGCAACGTTAAAGGGATAGTTCACCCAAAAATGAAAATTCTGTCATCATTTACTCACCCTCATGTTGTTCCAAACCTGTATGAATTTCTTAGTTTCTGCTGAACACAAAAGAGGATATTTTGAAGAATATGGGTAACTAAACAGGCCCAAGGCCCCATTGACTTATTGAAAAAATATGATGGAAGTCAATGGGGTCCATCAACTGTTTGGTTATCAACATTCTTCAAAATATCTTCTTTTGTGTTCAGCAGAAACTAAGAAATTCATACAGGTTTGGAACAACATGAGGGTGAGTAAATGATGACAGAATTTTCATTTTTGGATGAACTATCCCTTTAAGGCCCTCCTAAATGGCACACTTCATGTGCATCTGCGTTGTTGCGGACTCAAAATGACATTGTCCATTAAGTCCACAAGACTGTAGGGTGTCCCATTTATCATTGTAGGTTTCAGAAGGGTGCTCACAAGCACCACGCTTGCGGCCTTTATGCACACTTCCACCCGACAGTCGAAGCCCTGTCTGTAAAACCGGCCTAAAAGTAATAGATTTATACATTTTGTATTTTAACAAATGCTCTATAATCTTACTATGATACTACCGACATTTTAATTCCGTAACATATTTCTGCTTCCTAGATTATCTGATCTTTTTTTCAAGATGATCCCTGCAAGTTTCAGCCAGGTGTTGGCTAAAGTGAGAAACCTGAGGACCCACCTGCTATTTGCTCAGTTTGATTCTTCATACTTCACTACAGCACGGCTATCAAATCAAATCTCTAAACCACATGAAAGAAACATTCTCCTGATGGGTCCTCCTGGAGCAGGGAAGACCTGCGTAGGGCGGATTGTGGGACACAGATTAGGTATGCCTGTTATTGATATAGATGACGATGTCCTCGAAAGGACTTGGGGAATGAGTGTGGCAGACAAGCTCTCTGAAATCGGTGGAGATGGTTTTATCGAAGAAGAAGGTAAAGCTGTGTGCAGATTCGCTACCACAGGAAGTGTCATCTCACTGACTGGCTCCAATCCACTGCATTCGGACGCCATGCGGCATCTGAAGCGCTCCGGACTGGTCGTGTACCTGGATGTGGACACAGAAGATATCATGCAGAGACTCTCTCGAATGAAGGTGAACAGGATTGTAGGACAGGATTCTGGTGTTTCTATGAGAGAGATATTACATTACAGGAAGCAGTTTTATGAGAAATGGCTAGATGCGAGAGTCCTTTGTGGGGCAGGAGACTCCGTGGAGGACGTGGCTGATAAAGTCCTGAGGACTCTGGTCAGATATGAGGATTCAGAATCAGAGATGTTTGTTTCAACGAGGAGCCAAATGTCAAGTGACCCCAAGTTCTTCAGTGATGTCGTCATAGAGGGTCTTGCACCAGATGGAGGACTTTACATACCAAAAAAAGGTTTCCCCAAACTGGAACCTTCTGAATGGTTGAGAATATCCAGCATGCCATATGCCACTAGAGCTGTGGCCATACTGGAAAACTGTATCCATCCGATGGACGTGTCCCCTGTAGAATTGAGCACAATGGTGTGTCGCGCTTACGGCCAGAACTTCGCCAATCAATCGGTTGTGCCTCTAAAGCACCTCACTGATCATCAGTATCTTCTAGAACTCTTTCACGGACCCACCGCCTCTTTTAAAGACCTGGCACTGCAGTTAATGCCTCAGCTGTTTGCCCACTGCCTGCCACAGATGTGCAACTACCTGATCCTAGTGGCCACATCTGGAGATACCGGAAGTGCGGTACTGAACGGCTTCAGAAATCTTAAAGACACTGACCGGGAGAGAATCGGCGTGCTTGTGTTCTTCCCAAAGAACGGAGTGAGTGAGATTCAGAAGCTACAGATGACAGGATTTCAAGAGGGCAATGCCAAGTCCATCAGCGTCCTGTCTGACTTTGACTTCTGCCAGAGGAGCATTAAACAAATGTTTGGGGACTCGAGCTTGATCGGACACTTAGCTGTGGAATATGCCACGGTTCTCAGCACCGCAAACTCGATAAACTGGGCCCGACTGCTTCCTCAGGTGGTCTATCACTGCTCGGCGTACATGGACCTGCTTAGAAGTCACACGTTGACGTTCGGAGACCCCATTGACGTGTGTATCCCTACCGGAAACTTCGGCAATGCCATGTCAGCCCTGTATGCTAAACAAATGGGAATCCCCATACGAAAGGTGATCTGTGCGTCCAATCATAACTGCATCATATCTGACTTCTTTGCTAGCGGCAAGTATGATCTCCGCAACAGGAAGCTGCTAGTTTCAAACTCTCCTGCCATTGATATTCTGAAGTCTTCCAACCTTGAGAGGTTCATCCATCACGCATCCGGTGGGGATGGAAGTCTTGTCAGAGATCTGTTTTTGAATCTAGAAAGAGACCGGGTCTTTAAAGTGTCAGAAACTTTACTGCAGAACATAAATCTGGAAGTTCAAGCTGGTTGGTGCTCAGAAGATGACTGTTTGAGGGCCATACGGGAGGTGCACGCAACAACAGGATACATAATGGACACTCACACAGCGGTTGGTAAAGTAGTCGCCGATCGTATACATGACAAAACCTGCCCGCTTGTGATATGCTCCACTGCACACCACGGGAAGTTTGCTCCGGCTGTCTTAAAAGCCCTTCAGTGTCAAAATATCCCACATGATCCTGTTGAGCAGTTGGATAAACTCTGCACCATTGGAGGGCGAGAGCAGATGCATGACGCTCTGCTGAAGTGCATGACGAACGGCGGACATCATGCACATAAAGTATGTCAGGCTGACTATAACAAGCTCACAGATGAAGTAGAATCTATGATACAAGACTCATTTCTGAGAGTCCAGTGAGACCTGCAATACCTGCAAATGTCCACTTGATGGCGATGTCTGCCAAGAAACCCCAAACATTATGGCTCATCAAATCTGAACATGGTGACATTAATGTCATGGAATAAAGCTCAAATACTTTTCATGTTACTGAAGTCCATAAACTAGCCATAATTGTACTTTCTCTCAGATGTTTGATTAGTGTTTATACAACAAAATGTTGATAACTTCATTATAAAAGCCTGTTTTATACTGAGCTGCTAAATTGACTGGCAACAGTAAACAGTCTACAGTTACATAATGAAATATTTCTAGGTGGAATAATTCTTTTTGAATATTATTAATAAACTTAATATATTTATCATTGTCAAAATCATATTTCTGTTGTTGCCATGCATAAATTATTGCTTTAAAGGGATAGTTCACCCTAAAATAAAAATTAGCTGTTAAAGGGATAGTTCACCCAAAAATGAAAATTACCCCATGATTTACTCACCCTCAAGCCATCCTAGGTGTATATGACATTCTTCTTTCAGACGAATACAATCAGAGTTATATTAAAAAATGCCCTGGCTCTTCCAAGCTTTATAATGGCAGTGAATGGTAAATGAGTTTTTGAAGGTCAAAAAAGCGCATCTATCCATTCTAAAAGTAATACACACGGCTCCGGGGGGTTAATAAAAGCCGTCTGAAGCGAATCAATGGGTTTTTGTAAGAAAAATATCCATATTTAACATGTTATGAAGTAAAATATCTAGCTTCCAGCGGACCGCCTTCCGTATTCAACTTATGAAAAAAAGTGTAAACTGGCACGACGATGACGTTGGATGTAGCGTAAGCATTTTGAACTGCGAGAGGCGTTACACTTTCTTCATAAGTTGAATACAGAAGGTGGTTTGTATTCCAAAGAAACATTAATTTTGTATATATACAGGCAAAACAAAATTATTGAGCCCTGTGCAAGAAACTGAACAGGTAATAATGCTGTAAATAATGTTCAGTTTCATGCACAGACCGATCGTTTCACTTCATAAGAATCGGCAGGAGCCACAAGAATTAATTTTGTTTTGCCTGTATATGTTTTTTTTTTTACTCTGAGAGTGACAGTAGCCATTGACCTGCATTATATCTTCATTTTTGGGTGAACTATCTCTTTAAGGGTTGAAATACAAATAAATAAACCGACAAGGCAAAAAAAAAAATAATTCCCTCTTGAAGGGATAGTTCACATCATTTACTCAACCTCATGTTGTTCCAGACCTGTATGACTTTCTTTCTTCTATCAAACACTAAAGATATTTTGAGAAATGTATTGGTGTTTTTTCCCCTCCATGCAATGCAAGTTAATGGTAACCAAAACGGTTTGCTTTACCAACATTCTTCACAATATCTTTTTTATATTCTGCAGAAGAAAGAAAGCTATACAGGTTTAGAATGATATGAAGGTATGTAAATGATGACATTATTTTTATTTTTGGAACCCTTTAACATCAGAAAAATTTAGAGATAACGGTTTTTATGTCCAACACTGAATCGAGCACAGGCAAAAATTTAGCTCTGCTGATCGGTTTTATTTAAACTGTTTATGACATTTCCCAGATAAAAAAAAAAAAAAACACCTACTATTTACATAACCTCAGTGTTCGTTGTCTTAAGGTCATGCGTGTAAATGCACTCATTCACTTAAATCACAAGAAAGCAGGACATCAACATTGAAGGCTTTCAGTTTATTTTGGTTACTTACATATTCACCCTCTTTTCTCCAAGTGAGGAAAACAAATCATAACAAAGGTGATGATAAAATAGTTTGTATTCTGAGAGATGCCACAAAATGACTGTTCTTGCTGAGTCAGTAAACAGCAATCCCATCATACTCTTGGTCCCATGTGACTTTTTTCATTGCACATTTCAGTTCATAGTAACCGTGACCTCCGCCGCTCTGCTCGACACAGGAGAACAAAATACCTTCAAATGCTATATGTACAAGAAACACTCAGATATTCAGAGACTTAAATGATATTTGAGTAACATTTATACATCAAGCAGACAAGACTGAGATCTCACTCACAAAACTACCGAAAATGAAGTTGGAACATTCAAGCCGTCAAAAATACTATGCAGATATTTGACCATTTTTAAAAAATAGCTTTTGAGTTGCAAATGGTTTTTCGACATGCACTGTGAATGCATCAAGATTAAACATGAACATTTCATCCACACAAAATAAAAGTTCATCCTCAAGAGCTTTAATAGGCAAAAGTTACAACCAATAACTGTTCATATATAGTACTGTGCAAAACAGATACCATACGTGACTTAAATAATATAAATGCCACCAATTGGAGTGAGTTAGCCGCAGCTGTAATGTGAAACATTTGCACAATACTGTATTTAATGAGCGTTAAAGGGACAGATATTCTGTTATCATTCACTCAACCCTTATTGCAAACCTGTATGAAACACTGAAGGCTTGTTTCCATTAAACTCCATGCATTGATGAACAGCATGAGCATTCTGCTTAAACATCTCTTTAAAGTCATACAGGTTTGGAACAACATGAGGGTCGAGTCAATGTCAGAATTTTCATTTTTGAGTGAACTATCCCTTTAACACAAACGTGTTTCCTACCCTACTTAATATACTTTTTATGTACAGATTGGTTTTGGCCATGAATCAACAAATTTTCTACAAAGTGTCTGTAAACCCTCAGAGGGGCTTTAGTTTAATACTGAGGTAATGTTGAAATCATACATTTTAATTTCATGCTCCATTACTCGATTCTTAAAGTGGATGGAAAACCGCTATTAGCAGGATGTGAGCGAGTTTGTTTTGTTGACGGTAAAACAACACTGGCTCACACATGCGCAAGTGAAAATAACAGTGTTATCGTAGTGCTATTACAGTCAATAATGTGTTTTTTGATGGCGACGTAATGCGAGCGTTTTAGATACAGGATTTTAGTCAATCAAACGTAAGCCTTGAATGACTGGTGATATTCACAAGGAGGTTCTTCGAACAGGATAGTTCGCCCCCGTAATAAGGCACAGTGACTAAATCAACATAGAGCGCTTTCTCCAGCACTGACAGACCATCACTTCAAGGAAACGCACGCTGAGAAGTGGGATCAACAGTCTTGGTTAACTGTCATGATCTGTGAGATAATGAGGATCGTTTTTGCTCCCCTTCTGCTTGATGAAGTTTCTGCAATGAATAAACACCATCTAAATACACACTTGAGGCTACAAGATTTCCAAGACTCAGACACGCTTGAACACTGAAAACTAGTTTTATCGATATCCAAGTGAATGTTTTTCATGTGCGACTTTACATTGCAACACCAGACATGAGCACAATTGGACATGAGAAGACCTTTTTGAACCACAAATGACACATTCTCCTGACAACAACCCCCTTTTGCCCAAAACACCAAATATCTATTTGAATCAAACACTGAATGACCCCTCAGTCTTGCTGTTTCAACTCCTGTGAGTCCCACAGCTCTCTGGGATTCGAAGGCCAATGTGCTTGGCGGTAAGTTAATATCGCAGCATCTCATCCGTCAACGTGATGGACAGACCAGAGACTCCTAACACCTTCAGAAGCTCATAATTGGCCTGCTGGGGAGAGCGAGACGATGTGGCGCCAGCCAGATGCCACGCCGCGCCGCACGGCTGCGGTCTGTCGAGGGTTGATGGATAGTGAGGAGCACCTGAAGGGGAGCGGAGGCAGGAACACGAGGCAGGGCGGTCTCAGAGTCAGCATGCTACACTGGGAGGGAACTGAAAACTGGAGGGTTCAAAACTGGGTTGCATATTATGTGGCAAAAGGAGCTGGCTTTGTGCTTGGACATCATGGAACAGGTGGACTAACCCTCCTCTTCGCTTTCCTCCTCTAGCGCCTCCTCGAACACTTGGTCGGGGAGCCGGAAACACTCCTCGAAGAAGTTGACCAGCGACTGACTGAGGTGCTGCCGTGTTCCCTCGTTGTGAATGAAGTGTCCTTCGTCTGGGTAGATCTAACAAAGGACACAACGACAAGGTTATGAGCTCAATATCACACAACTCTGAATACCGCTTTCACACTGCAACGTCAGAGTTCGGTGAAATCAATAGTATCTATGATTTGTTTTATTTACTATTTGCGAAAAGAATCTTTCTGCATTTATTTAAGGATAGTTCCAGGGATCTCAATGATCTTTCTTTTTTATACCAAGGTCTTGGTATAAAAGGTTTTTCATCCTTGCCTTTATGTTTGATTGCTGCTACTCTTTAACCCTGTAAAGCCTGATATATGACATAATAGTCAGAAAACCCTTCTTTAATGGAACAGTTTATTAAACCTTTAGACAAAATCCATTAGGCTTTTATGGCTCATATAGTATGACATAGTGAGAATATGGAGCTCATACTCAATGAGGAAAAAACACCTCAGTTTTATTCAGAGACCCAAATGAGCAAAAATATGCAATTTGGTGCAGTTGCTGATATATTCAGTATATGCTAAAAAAGTAAGTTGAAATTCTGATATCGTATAATCTAAATCAATGAGATTTATTAACAGTATAGCAGACTCGGGTTACACTTTATTTTTAAGTGTCATTGTTACAGTGTAATTATATATTTAAGTACTGAGTAATATTAATTAACTACATTAACTACTACTATAGGGTTAGGGTAGGATTAGGGTTTGGCTGAGGGTTAGCTGCATGTAATTATGCATAATTTACTGTTATTACTATGGTAAGTACATGTAACATAACAAGGACACTGTAAAATAAAGTGTTACCCAGACTACTTACATAAAATGCATATAAAATATCAGTTGTTACTTTCAGTTATCTCCCAATAACAATCTTAGATGATATTTAAATGCAAAACATATAATTCAATACAATGATGATTGAGAGATGCAGATAAACTGTGGTACAAATGCATACTGAACCATGGGTTTGAACCAAACAATCAAACCAAGGTCCAGGTTTACTAAACAGGGCAAATTATCATGAGAGGTGTGGTGGAAAAATCATAGAAGAAAATTAATTTTAATCATTATGCATGAGAATTTATTGTACACATATTTCCATATATGAAAGAATATTATGCATACAGAGAAGCATAGTGGCCCATCCATGACCCTAGGGGTCACTGTCTAAATCTGAGGGCCTAGGTGTTAAGATGGATGAAACATGAGGTTATTTGTGTATGTGCTCTAACTTTTACCATGTGTGTGGAAAACTACAGAAGAAGCTAGTGCTGACCTTGGAAGTCAGGGGAGGTATAAGAATGGAAAGGATTGTTTTGTGTGTCAGTGAACACTCTGCAGACATTGAGATGGCTGCCGACTGTTGGCTCCCTTTGCAAAGGAAATAAACGATTTATTACATTTACTAAGATCTGTCTCTTATTCAGAGTTGATCAAAAAACTGCCACAGCAGAGCGCAATTCCAAAAAAACAAATGGGAGTGGACAGTTCTACGCGTGATCTACTGACAACGCACAAATTAAAGATCACAGACGCAGCCGGATCATTTCCATAATGACCAACACAATCTACCAAGAGCAGCGCAAATTAGTGTCTGGTTAAAGACATGTTTTTTTGGGCGGTAAATAATAAACCGCAAACACCAGTAAATTGACGAGCGGAAACCTTAGTAAATCACCTTGGCATAATTCATTTAAATTCTCTTTGCGCCTGAAAGGGAAACTAGAATAGAACTAGAAACTATGGAATAAGGTCAGCCGCAAAAATAACCCTGTCCACGCCTTTTCAGCGCTAATTTTTCACTGCCTGTCTTTAGTTAATCCTGACAGTAGTTTTTTAACGCCAAAAGAGGGTTTGCGCTGGTGCAAGCTGTTAGTAAATCTGGTCCTAAGTGTGAAAACAACTGAGCAACATCCAGAAACATCTACTGCAATGATACAAACTTTATTTCGAGTGTGTGTGGTGGCCCTGACCCTACCTAATAGATCATAAATTGAGAAGAACAGCTTGACACAGTGACGATCACACACGTCCTGATGAATATCTGCCCTAATTAATTCCACAGTCATTCACCAGCCAGCAATTAATAGCAAATCTATTAGGGAGCAGAAAGCAAAGAGGAAATCTCCTAGTGTGGGAATATAATGGGATTATTCAGCATGTTAGGTCGTGGCTCATGAGAGTGGCCTGTATAATCTGTTTAAATGAGCTGCATGCATTGAGTGTGTCTAATCCCTCTGCTGGCAGCAGTGCTGGATGATCACAGGGCTCAGTATCCAGTCACCCCAGAACTCACACACCTTTGGTGAACATCACCATGGATGATGCAGGTTGTACAGTCGGCTTCCAGAAGTGAAAACCCCATTCATTTACTCCACAGAGAAATTGATTTTTAACAATAGTGTATAATTTTTTTTTATGACAGTCCTTTCATTGGCTCTGAGGATGTTATGTGATGATAGGTGTGATGATGAGTTATAAAAAAATTCACCCCCCTCACAGTTGTTATGAAGGGCAAAATTAGCTATATAGACCAAAACCACTTTTTGTACCAAGCTGTAAGCATATTTTTTTCTGCTGTAAAGTTGGCCATTTTAACATAGGGAAGATACAGATTTGACTCCCTTTTGATCAACAACTGAATTTCAACTAGTAAAAACTCTAATTCTTGATATCAGTAATTGTATTTTCACTAGTGAAATGTCACCATAGGCTGCCATTCAAATTCAATTCTTGATATCAACAATTGAATTGCTACTAGTAAAAATTTTCATTTTTGATATCAACAATTCAATTGCCACTAGTGACAATGATACAATGTTAATTTCTGATATCATGAATGTGATTGTTACTATTAAGAAAGCCATTTTAGATATCTGAAATTATATTGATAACAGGAATTGAATTCTTGATATCAACAACTGAATTTGAATGGCAGCCTATGGTGACATTTCACTAGTGAAAATATAATTACTAATATCAAGAATTAGAGTTTTTACTAGTTGAAATTCAATTGTTGATATTAAAAATTCATATCCTGTGAATGAATAAAAGTGAAAACGGCTTGCCATAGTGCTTTATCGGATGACAACTTTGTCTTTTCATATACTTTTTTCAGATTTTTCTCTCAGCTGGTTGGTTTAATTAATTTAAAATAGAACTAGAAGCATATTGGTAACTCTTTACAATAAGGTCTCATTTGTTAACACTAGTTAATGCATTAACTAATGTGAACACTGAGCAATATATTTTTAAAGAATTTATTCATTTTTGTTAACATTAGTAAAAATCTAATTGTTTATTATTATTGGTTCATTAACAAATGTTAAAAAAATATATAACTTTGGATTTTAAAAATGTTTGGTAAATGTTGAAATTACCATTGACTAAGAATAATAAATGCTTTGAAGCATAATTATCGTTTGCAAATGAAACCGATAACGCTTTATTTTACAGTGTCCTTGTTACATATGTTACATGTACTTACAATTTAACAGTAAATTATGCATAATTACATGCAACTCACCCTCAACCAAGCCCTAATCCTACCCTAACCAAGGTTCGTACAGATACTGTAAAATGAAATTCCAGGACTTTCAAGGACTTTTCAAGCACTACTTTTTTGATTTTCAAGGACTACAATCAGAGATCTCACATATCAAACAATATCTTTATTATCTTGCAAATTCTAAAAAAGGTAAATAGATAAATAAAAAATAAATTATTAAAACAAAATGGTACAAATAAAGTGCAGCACATGCAATGACTATGGTAACTTTAACCATTGAAAGGGTACTATGACAAAAATTCCTTATTCAAACTGATTTTTTCCCCCCAAGAATATATGATTGACCTGAAGAATGAAAGCTGTATCGTATACTTGGATATTTATATGAGCAATATCATGCTTACAGCCATGCGAAATGGCTCAATATCTATATCAGACGGGCTGCAGCGTTAGTTTTGCCTGAAAAGATCGATAAAATCGATAAATATGGCTGTTTTCAAGGGTTTTCCAGGACTTAAATTTCAAAAAGTCAAATTCAAGTACATCAAGCACTTTAAGTATCTTGTACGAACCCTGCCTAACCCTATAGTAAGTACATGCAGTTAATTAATATTACTCAGTACTTAAATATATAATTAAACTGTAACAATGACACCTTAAAATAAAGTATAACCATAAAACCTTTAAAGTGTTCTCAGAATATTTTGAAAACCCTGTGTTGAAAATGAATGGAAAAACATTCTAGGGCTAATCACTCTAAATAATTATAAGAAGATTATTCATTCATAACAATGCATTTCACAGAAATTGTGTTTGGAGATTAAAACATTTTATTGAAAAAATATTGGGAATTTTTCACCTAGTTGCAAAAGTTGAAATATTTCAACACACCCAAAGCTGAAATTGTATCTGAAAATTCAGTATATGCATACCTCGGTCTGTGAAAAGGTGGCTTTAGCCCCTGGTGTGAACTTTATATCCCTAAGAACATAGAAACCAAGTATGACTCTTACCTGCAGAGTGTAATTTGCTCTCTCGCTGATTAGCCTGGAGATGAATTTGGCTGTGTGTTGAAAATGAACTTTTTCTAAAAGGTAAATGAAATGCGTGTCAGTTGACAGTATTCTATCTCTTACAAAGATATTGTAAGAAGTGAAAAAAAAAGGTACCATCTGCTGTTGGATGAATGATTAAAAACTTTTTATCGACGAACTGGGATGCTCTGTATGCAAGGTTGGCCATCTGTGGAAATATTAACGAGCACACTATAAGTGTTGTCAGTAATGGTGAATACAAAATACAGATTATAATTCAAGGAAATGTACCTCGTATGCTCTCCGATCTGGCTTGGGAGGGCCCAGATATCTCTCTGAGAAAGCTGAAGCTGAAAGCAGGAAATAAGAATAGTATCAGTCAACAGTGACATTTGTCACTGGCAGAATTCATTTCCGAGCATTTTCCTTAATAAAAATCACTGCACAGCCATTTCACAATACACGCTGATGCGCCTGGTGAGTTATGAGTCGATTTCTGTGTGGTTGCCGTTGTGAGATGTGAGGTATTGTTTATGATGAACACACACATGCTCCATTTTTCATCTCTCTGTTCCTCTAGAGTTCTTGGAGTGCTTCAGTCCTCCTACAGGCCCTGCTCTCAGAATACTGATGGGCAGAGGTGGGTAGTAACGAAGTACATTTACAAACCCGATTCCAAAAAAGTTGGGACACTGTACAAATTGTGAATAAAAACAGCGCCTGCGCTTCTGGATCATGTTTAGATATGGCTTCTTTTTTGACCTATAGAGTTTTAGCCGACAACGGCGAATGGCACGGTGGATTGTGTTCACCGACAATGTTTTCTGGAAGTATTCCTGAGCCCATGTTGTGATTTCCATTACAGTAGCATTCCTGTATGTGCCGTCTAAGGGCCCGAAGATCACGGGCATCCAGTATGGTTTTCCGGCCTTGACCCTTACGCACAGAGATTGTTCCAGATTCTCTGAATCTTTGGATGATATTATGCACTGTAGATGATGATAACTTCAAACTCTGCAATTTTTCTCTGAGAAACTCCTTTCTGATATTGCTCCACTATTTTTCGCCACAGCATTGGGGGAATTGGTGATCCTCTGCCCTTCTTGACTTCTGAGAGACACTGCCACTCTGAGAGGCTCTTTTTATACCCAATCATGTTGCCAATTGACCTAATAAGTTGCAAATTGGTCCTCCAGCTGTTCCTTATATGTACATTTAACTTTTCCGGCCTCTTATTGCTACCTGTCCCAACTTTTTTGGAATGTGTAGCTCTCATGAAATCCAAAATGAGCCAATATTTGGCATGAGATTTCAAAATGTCTCACTTTCAACATTTGATATGTTATCTATATTCTATTGTGAATAAAATATAAGTTTATGAGATTTGTAAATTATTGCATTCCTTTTTTATTCACAATTTGTACAGTGTCCCAACTTTTTTGGAATCGGGTTTGTACTTCGTTACATTTACTTCAGTATCTTTTTGGAAAAATTGTACTTTTAAGAGTAGATTTAAATGTGGTTACTTTTACTTTAACTCGAGTAAATTTCTAATGAAAAAACTGTACTTTTACTTCGTTACACTGGGCAACGTTTCTCTCGTTACTTTAGTTTAATGCAATACATGTTAAGAAATACGTTATTCCAAGCGCGCGCTGTCTCTTTTTCTAGGGCATGAGCGATGCCCCATTCACAAATGAATCGGTTTGAATGATTTGTTCAGTTCCCTGCGTGCACTGAATCGTTTCTCACTTGGAGTCGTAACAGGAAATGTAAGAACATCAAGAGTGTTGGATGAAGTGGCCGTAGACCTAACGTTACAGTCAACTGAAAGCAAATCTGCAAATGTATCCTATTGTTTGCCTGAGATGAACATCTTTATTGGTTGAACATCTGATCTGTGTATGCTGTTTGTGAACGAGCTACCTTCGATTTCAATTCATTCAGGTAATACATTTTACAACCAAACATATTATTACGCCACGATACACTACTACAAAGTATGACATTACTAGTAATATTTGGATGTACCTCATTTTATACATTAGATCAATGAACACCCGTCTTCCCACGGTAATTTGTGAGTATTGCGCAGTGGCAGCAATCTGTTCGTCTTGAAACCGAATGTCTTTGCTTAGACACAGTCAAAGGTATAGTTCACCCAAAAATGAAAATTACCCCATAATTTACTCACCCTCCTAGGTGTATATGACATTCCAAGCTTTATAATGGCAGTAAATGGCAGCCCAAAATTTTAAGCCCAAAAAAGTGCATCCATCCAATATAAAAGTAATCCACACGGCTCTGGGGGGTTAATAAAGGCCTTCTGAAGCGGATCGATGGGTTTTTGTAAGAAAAATATCCATATTTAACACGCTATAAAGTAAAATATCTAGCTTCTGCCAGACTGCCTTCCGTATTCAACTTACGAAAAAAGCTTTTAATACTGTTCAAATAACACAAATAAGAGTCGGGACAACGATGTTCTTCTTTTGGTTTACTGTGCAATATGAATTACCAAACTCTATGAACACAGGTCTTTTGGACAATGAACTGGCCAACCAAAAACTAACCCAGAATTAATCTCTAGAGTGGCCAAACAGTGCTTATTCCTAAATTTACATACAACCCACAGTATACACTGTTTCACCTCAGACTCCTTACCTTTCTACATACCTGTGATCATCTCGTCTCATCTCCATCGTCACCTGCAAGGAATATCGACCTGAATCCTCACCAGCTAAGTCACCATCTACATCCAGCAAGTCACCATCCACTTCCCATTGCCTGGTTCCTGCTGTTCCCCACACTCTGCTTTAAATAAACATCCTAAACACTAACCTACCTGTCTGTTCCCTTCTGTGTTGTGACAGAAGACCAGACCTACAATGCAGAGTCCGGCTGAACTCAGCGTGGAACGTCCTCCGGATCCTATTATGGAACCCGTGCACGCAGTTTGTCACCACCTCACCACTGCACCTACCTCTTCTTCTCCACCTGCCTCTGCCTGTCCCATGGCCCGACCAGCGACATACACTGGTGAGGCGGAGGATTGAAGCGGGTTTCTGCTACAATGCTCACTCTATTTTGAGATGCAAACACAGCTTTTCTCCACCGAACAGGCGCGTGTTGCCTTCATGATTTCTCTGCTGTCAGGACGAGCTCTCCAATGGGCTCAATCCATCTGGCAAGCTGGCGGTTCGGTCACAAGCTCCTTAACCACCTTTACCAACCACTTCAAGGAAGTCTTCGGCCAAACCGCCTCAGTATTATCCGTCCATGATCAACTGTTCAACCTGCGTCAAGGTAATACATCTATCAGCACCTATTCTATACAGTTCCGTACCCTAGCGGCCTCAAGTGGCTGGAACGAGACGGCTCTACTTACCGCCTTTCGCCAAGGGTTGAACCCCGCAGTTCGACACCAGATGGTCACCTATGACGACACCATCGGTCTGAAGAGTTTCATCCAGAAAGCTGTACGCATCTCACAACGTCTATCCGCCTGTTCTCTGGATCCAACCTGGTCTCACAGAATTCCGTGAAAGGAATCGCCGAAAAGGTCCACGGAAGTGATGCCTATGTTAGTCAATGACAGTGTACAGACGCGTTGGGCATGGTTATTGTCATGATGAAACTATATATTGGACTATGATTGAAACTATTTTGCCATTATGACATGGAGTGTGATTCTCGATTTAATCAGCCAGCATAATTTTATTTACATTTATTTTCTTTTTTTATTTACGGTATTCAGACACGTTTTGAACACGTAACCCAATCCCTTCCCTAAACCTACCCATTTGTGTATTATAAAAAACAGGATATAACAGGCAGATACGACTGCAGCCACAATTTATTCAAAAAGTACAAATATTCCAAGTGTTCCGAGGCCAAACGATTGATTTGTGTGAAGAAAATCCCCAAAAGCGATCAGCAGCGTCGAGTCCATCTGCCGAAGATCATAAACACATTTCAAAAATTGCCGCCGGAAGAAACCTTACGTCAGCTTTGACAGCATTGGCTGTCGTATGTCTCATGACCAATTGCGTCATTACGTCAGCTTTGATTGTAAAATGCCATTGGCTCTCGTATGTCTCGTGACCAATCGCGTCATGCTAAAGAGTCGGGTGTATCATTTGAATAAATATGACTGAGTGGAGTGTGTGTGTTCACGGAGCGGCGGATTGGATCATCATTTCAGCGATTAAAATATTAAGTTCAACTCTGTTCTTCACATAAAGATATCGTATGACTTCAGAAGACTTGGAATGCAACATGAGTTAATACTTTATACTGTTTTTGGTCAGTTTTTGCAATAAATACCTGTGACTGTACTTTTATTTGCCTGTTACGTGTTTTATATTGTTGAGAGTGGGTAGGTTTAGGGTAGGAGTGGAGTTAGTTGCTCCAAAATATAAAAGTAGCCTATAAATATTCATAAAATCATGTCTACTTTTACAAATGCAAAGAATTAAAATGCATCTTGTTCTGACGCATTGGGCAAACAACTGAAATCAGTGGGGTACCCTGTGCGTTAAAAAGTGACGCCGAAGGGAACTGACCAAGCGTCAATATGTGATAAATAGGAGTGAGACCGTGTTGCAGGTGTTAGAACAGGGAATCCGTGCCTGTCATTGACTTACATAGGCATCACTTCCGTGGACCCATCACTGAATTTTTGGCGATTCCATGAAACTACCACAGATTTTGAATTAAGGGGCCGTGTTCATTTCACGGAATTCTGTAAGACCAGGTTGCTGGATCCGCCCGCTTCGCATCCTCCGCCTACCGATTAATCTATCTCACCAACCTCTCCAAAGACTCAATCTCCAGAGGAAACGCTGCCCACAGGAATTAGCCATCCACACCATTCTCGGCAAACCGCTGGGTCGTGGTCGTGTACATCACTTCTCCCCCACCGTCAGGCTCTGCGTCGGCTGCCTGCATGAGGAGAATATCTCATTCATGGTGCTGGAAGGTTCCACCGCTGACATCATCCTGGGACGCCCCTGGATGACTCAACACGAACTCACCATCAACTGGAACTCTGGAGAAATTCTACAATGGAGTGATTCCTGCTTCAAGGACTGTCTGTTATCTGTTACCAAACCAGCGAGGCGCAGGGACTGCCAACATCACACCATCTCTTCCTCCAGTCTCCAGTTGAACTCCACCTCCGTAGAAAGCCCCGAAACTGAGGGTAAAACTGAAATTCCTCCAGAGTACCGGGCGTTCCAGGATGTGTTTAGTAAGCGGTTGGCGACCCGTCTTCCACCTCATCGGTCATGGGACTGCACGATCGACCTGCTGCCTGGGGCCTCTCCACCTAAGGGTAAGATCTACCCCCTGTCTATCCCGGAACAGAAGGCCATGGAGGAGTACATTCAGGAGGCTCTCAACCAACGTTTTATCCGTCCATCAACCTCCCCTGCCGCATCTAGCTTCTTCGTGGCCAAAAAGGACGGAGGCTTGCGGCCGTGTATCGATTACCGAGCCCTTAATTCCCAGACAGTCAAGAACAGTTATCCTCTTCTTCTGGTCCCTGCTGTGTTGGAACAGCTCCGTGGGGCTCGCATCTTCTCCAAGCTGGACCTGCGGAGCGCTTACAACCTCATCCGGATACGCGAGGGTGACGAATGGAAGACGGCATTCATCACTCCGGCAGGCCACTACGATTACCAGGTGATGCCATATGGCCTGTCTAACTCACCCTCCGTATTCCAGGGTTACATGAATGAGGTGTTCCGGGAGTACCTCCAACGCTTCGTCATTGTCTACATCGACAATATCCTTATCTACTCCCGGAACCAGGCCGAACATCGCCAACACGTGTGGCAGATCCTCAAGAAGCTGAGAGAGCACCATCTATACCTCAAGTTGGAGAAATGCGAGTTCCACACAACATCCGTCCAGTTCCATGGGTATATCATCGACCACTGAGGTATCCAAATGGACCAGAGGAACGTGGACACCATCCACTACTGGCCCCAACCTGTCACCGTCAAGGAACTCCAACGTTTCCTGGGATTCGCCAACTTTTACCACAGGTTTATCCATAATTAAAGTCTCCTCAGCTCACCTCTCACCTCACTCCTCAGGAACCGGCCCAAGTCTCTGTCCTGGAACCCTTTGGCCACAGAAGCCTTCCAACACCTCAAGGATGCCTTCACGACCGCTCCAATCCTGGTCCATCCTAATCCGGAACTCCCATTCGTGGTCAAAGTTGATGCCTCTACTACCGGGGTTGGAGCGGTGCTATCCCAGCGGCAGGGTGAGCCTCCTCGACTCCATCCATGTGCCTTCTACTCCAAGAAGCTGTCCCCGGCGGAGCAGAACTACGACATCGGAAATCGTGAGTTGCTCGCAATCAAGCTTGCCTTGGAGGAGTGGAGACATTGGCTGGAGGGAGCTCAACATCATTTTGAGGTTATCACTGATCACCGGAACCTAGAGTATCTCCGAGAAGGCAAGCGGCTCAATCCTCGACTAGCCCGTTGGGCACTCTTCTTCACCCGGTTTGATTTCACTGTTACCTACTGACCTGGTACCAAGAACTGCAAAGCAGATGCCCTATCCCATCTATACCATCCTGAATCTGACTCCAGTCCTCCTGAACCTGTTCTCCCTCCAGCCATGGTGGTTAGCCCAATTCAATGGTCCCTCGATGATCAAATCCTCCAGGCAACCCTCACCGAACCTGCTCCGCCGGGAGGTCCTGAGGGACGGTTATAGGTACCATCTGCCTGCTGTCTTTCACTCATGGACTCAGCACATACCTCTCTGGGCTCTGGACACCCAGGCAGCCAGCGAACCCTCTCGCTCCTACAAGATCGCTACTGGTGGCCCAACATGACCCAGGATATCTCCCGATTCGTCAAGGGGTGCTCAGTCTGTGCTATCGCCAACACTCCACGGAAGCTGCCGGAAGGTAAGCTGGTACCCCTGCCGATACCCCAACGACCCTGGTCCCATCTGGGAGTGGATTTCATGACTGACCTTCCTCCATCTAACCATCATACCTGCATCTTTGTAATCGTAGACCGGTTCTCAAAAGCCTGTAAATTAATCCCTATCAAGGGCCTGCCTACCGCATTCAAAGCTGCAGAACTTTTATTCCACCAGGTATTCCATCATTATGGCTTGCCAGAAGACATCGTCCCCAATTAATCTCCCGAGTATGGAGGGCTTTCTTCCAACTCCTGGGTGTCTCAGTGAGTTTATCGTCCGGGTACCATCCCCAAACCAACGGCCAGACTGAGCACAAGATCCAGGAGATCGGGAGATACCTACGTCATACTGCCACCAGCACCAGGACGGCTGGAGCCGTTACCTCCCCTGGGCGGAGTATGCCCAGAACTCCCTACGGCAGACCACCACTGGGCTTACTCCGTTCCAATGCATCCTCGGCTACCAACCTCCTCTTTTCCCCTGGTCCGGAGAACCGTCAGAGGTTCCAGCTGTCAATCACTGGTTCAAGGAGAGTGAGAGGGTATGGGACTCAGCACATGTGCATCTTCAGCGGGCAGTGCGAAGACACCAACGCCAGGCTGATGTCCGAAGAGCTGAAGCCACATAATACCAGCCAGGACAAAAGGTGTGGCTCTCCACCCACGACATCCGTCTTCGCCTGCCCTGCCGTAAGCTGAGTCCCTGCTACATAGGTCCCTTCACTGTGCAGAGGCAGGTCAACGAAGTCACCTACCGACTCAACCTTCCAGCGCACTATTGGATCTCACCTTCATATCATGTCTCACTCTTGAAACCCTTCACTGAACCTCTGTCTCCTTCTCCCACAGAATCCTCCACGGACAAAGTACCTCCTCCTCCAGACATCGCTGATGAGGACCTAGTGTACCAAGTCCACGCCATCCTGGACTCAACCTTGAGTATTTAATTGACTGGGAGGGGTATGGTCCTGAAGAACGCTCGTGGGTCTCCCGAGATGACGTCCTGGATCCGTTATTACTCACCCAGTTCCGAAGAGCACCCTGACCGTCTAGCCCCCAGAGGTCGTGGCCGGCCCCGTCGCCGGGTCCGTCAGCCGTCAAGAGCCAGCCGTGGAGGAGGGGGTACTGTCACAGAGCCAACCACACCGTCACAGCCCCAATCATCATCGAATCACCAGGACCCACCCACTCGCTGCACCTGCACCTCATCAGAGACTCACCCTTTATATTCACCGTGCACCATTCACTCCTTGTCTGGTCTCGTCACAGTATACACTGTTTCACCTCAGACTCCTTACCTTTCTACATACCTGTGATCATCTCGTCTCGTCTCCTGTCTTCAGTCTGTCTGCCTGGTTCCTGATCTCCCTTCTTCGTCTCCATCGTCACCTGCAAGGAATATCAACCTGAATCCTCACCAGCTAAGTCACCATCTACATCCAGCAAGTCACCATCCACTTCCCATCTCCTGGTTCCCGCTGTTCCCCACACTCTGCTTTAAATAAACATCCTAAACACTAACCTGCCTGTCTGTTCCCTTCTGTGTTTTGACAATAACTAGCTACTTGAGTAGTTTTTTTATTGGACACTTTTTTACTCTTACTCAAGTAACTATTCAGATTAGTACTTTTACTTTTACTTTGAGTAAATATTTCTATAAGTACTTGTACTTTTACTTGAGTACAGTTTTTGGATACTCTAACCACCTCTGCTGATGGGATCCACTGACACACACAGGCAGGAAGCTGCAGGAATGGATGATGATTTGGACACGAAGAGTGTGCAATTTTGAGCCTGCACTTTTTTAAATTGTTAGTCCAGTCATCTTATATCACATCTCAATGTTTTTTCAGCATCTTGGACATATTTCAAGATATTGCATCAAGTTAAAAATAGTGCATCTGTTACCACAGTGCTTCAATGCCAGTTTTACAACAACAGACCAATCAGAAGAAGCTATGGGTGGGACAAGCATTTTAATGATATTTCCCATTCCTGATATCACACATATTTTGGAAGGCTACATTTTTTAGGGTATTTTATCATCTGAGATACATTTGTAAAATGCTCCCTGCTGGACATTAAAAAGACATTCAGCAGATGTTTTGATTTAGAATGCATGTGAATCTGTTTAAGACATTCGCACACAATAAGATCAAATTCTTTCAATAGATGTCTTCAGAACGTGTATGTGCTTAATGAAATATTCATATCTACATTTGAGGATCGGATTGACCCAAGCAGATCCCTGCTGTCGGTAACACTTTAGAATACTGTTCCGTCATTAATGAATAACTACACAGGAACAAATGAGTAATGCATTATTAACACTCTAGTAACTACTATTAACTAACAAGAAACTCTAATTAGCGAATTACTAAGTAATAGTGCTTAGTTGAATGTGGTAGTTCACTATTAGTTAATCAATAACTACTATTTTTTTCTACTAAAAACTACTATATACAGATTCATAATTAACATGAATAATGCATAATATATAATTAATTCTAAAGTGAAGGTCATAGTAATCCACTATTAATGACTCAAGTTACCAAATCCTTCAGAAGGAATTACTTATTATTTGAATCAGTGCTCTAAAGTGAAAAACATGATAACTCTCTAGTAATGGCTGAAATCATTGTAAGCTTTTGAGGTTTTTGGAAGTTTTTGGATAGTTATGGCTTCAGACGGATTTGGTAACACTTTGGTAATTACTAGTGGATTACCATGATCTTCACTTTAGAATACTGATCCAAATAATTAGTAATTACTTTAGAAGGATGTAGTAACACTTCAGTCACTAATATCCAAAACTTTACAAAAATCTCAAAAGTTTACAATGATTTCAGTCATTACTTGCGAGTTATAATGTTTTTCACTTTAGAATACTGATCCAAATAATTAGTAGTTCCTTCTGAAGGATTTGGTAATACTTGAGTCATTAATAGTGGATTATCTTAACTTTAGAATTAATTATACATTATGCATTATTTACATTTATTATGAATCTGTATATAGTAGTTTTTAGTAGTCCTCTGGGAGATGTGAAAAAAATTGTAGTAATTGATTAACTAATAGTGAACTACCACATTCAACTAAGCACTATTACTTACCAATTAGTTAATCAGAGTTTCTTGTTAGGTAATAGTAGTTACTATAATGTTAACTGTGCAGTACTCATTTGTTCCTGTGTAGTTATTCATTAATGACAGAACAGTATTCTAAAGTGTTACCCTGCTGTCTTCTCTGCAGAACTGTAGTACTATTATCAAATGATGATAAAAAGTTTTAAAAGTTACCAGATTTTAGGCTGGTCCGCCTCAGTGCACTAACAGCACTCATCAATGTCAAAATTATTGAGATGGCCAATCAAATGAAAGAAAGCGGGCTTTGCTGTTCACACATGATTTCCAGCATGACACTTCAGTTTTTAATGGTGAAAGAGTGCGAGGCAAGATGTAAGTAGCTGCATATTCAATATTTGAGAACTGTTTTATAATAGGAATGTTAACACAAGACACCCTAGGTGAATAGGGTGAAATAAAATAACTAATAGATATCACCATACTTGCAGTCGATTGATTAGGAATTGCAAACATTTTTGGTATTACAAGTTTTCTGAAATGTTGTTTAAATATGGAAATGAGGCGTAATTCAATATGCACTAATTTGCATACATTTCTAGAACAAAAATCTGAACATTGGTCAGGTTCAAAATTCTTGTTTCATATTTTTTGACATATTATAGGTTTTATCTGGGAGTTTAGATTTGATCAATTAAGTCTGAATGCTAAATGCTGTCAACAGCCAGAAAAAAAATATATATATTTTCACAATTTTATTTAGGAATAAAATGTTGTATAAAATCAGGCAAATTGTATATGAACAAACCCCACAGTAAAAACCTTCAGAATATAGATATGAATAAAACTGTAAAGTTTGGTGTATGTAAGTGCTGCTGAAGTGGAGATTTCTGACTCAGAGCAGGAGATAAAACAAATTTTGAGAAAACAGCCTTTAAAGAAATGTACTGCAATTGAAATCTACAGACGCAAATAGATAAAGTGCTATAAAAGATACACTTAACAGTGTATTTTGGATGTTTTCTTTCCATTAGTCTGGAAAAAAAACAAAAAACACTATATTTAAAAACCAGAAAGCCCAAAATCTCAAAATTGACAGATGCATGAAAAAAAGTGTTTTTGCCTGTAGTGTCTCGCCTTAACCAACAGTAATATTTTGTTATGCAAAATACTAACATTTTTGTCATATTTCACTGTTTTGAATTGTTTCTTGTCTCGTCACATTCTGTTCAGAATTACATAAATCATGCAATTCTTATCTGAATGTGACAAGACAAAAAAACATTTTGCCATTTTGTGTTTTCAACATACTGTATTATGCACACATTCCCTCTAATTCATATACCTATTTTAAAATAAAAATATTATTTACAAATAGTTAAAATTCATTTAAATACGAAAAAAATGTAACTGACGCGATGTATGACGTCGGACATAGCGTAAGTGTTTTGAACTGGTGGAAGCTAGATATTTTACTTTATAAAGTTTTAAATATGGATATTTTTCTTACACAAATGCATTGCTTCGCTTCAGAAGGACTTTATTAACCCCCCGGAGCCGTGTGTATTACTTTTATAATGGATGATGCACTTTTTTGAGCTTCAAATTTTAGGCTCCCATTCACTGCCATTATAAACTCATATGGAAAAGTTTTGCTAAAAACATCTGTGATTCTTATATGTTCCAACAGAATATTGTAAGGGACATATATGCTGCAAAAACCACATATACAAATTGCACAATATTAATGTATTTTCAATCCCTTAAAAAATATGCTGGAGGGTGTTAAATACAACCCCGCAAATCAATTAGATTTTACTTTAGTATATTAGTTAGCAAGTAAAATATATAAAAATGGGTACACCCTTACACAAAGAAAATATATGTCCTTATATATATGAATGATCAATATATTAAATTATTTAACAGTATATTGAAAATATACAGAATAAACATATTACAATATATTTAATTAATAATACATGAAGAATTGCCGCTTTTCATATATTGATAAATATGTGACAATATATTAACTGATATATCATAATGTATGTAATTTTATATTCAGTAATACACTTCATAACATATAGATGTGCATGTGATAAGATATGGTACTGCAAAATATATTGAACATATATTTACTCATGCAGTATATACACATACATATATACAAACCTGATTCCAAAAAAGTTGGGACACTGTACAAATTGTGAATAAAAAAGGAATGCAATAATTTACAAATCTCATAAACTTATATTTGATTCACAATAGAATATAGATAACATATCAAATGTTGAAAGTGAGACATTTTGAAATGTCATGCCAAATACTGGCTCATTTTGGATTTCATGAGAGCTACACATTCCAAAAAAGTTGGGACAGGTAGCAATAAGAGGCCGGAAAAGTTAAATGTACAGAAAAGGAACAGCTGGAGGACCAATTTGCAACTTATTAGGTCAATTGGCAACATGATTGGATATAAAAAGAGCCTCTCAGAGTGGCAGTGTCTCTCAGAAGTCAAGATGGGCAGAGGATCACCAATTCCACCAATGCTGCGGCGAAAAATAGTGGAGCAATATCAGAAAGGAGTTTCTCAGAGAAAAATTGCAAAGACTTTGAAGTTATCATCATCTACAGTGCGTAATATCATCCAAAGATTCAGAGGATCTGGAACAATCTCTGTGCGTAAGGGTCAAGGCCGGAAAACCATACTGGATACCCGTGATCTTCGGGCCCTTAGACGGCACTGCATCACATACAGGAATGCTACTGTAATGGAAATCACAACATGGGCTCAGGAATACTTCCAGAAAACATTGTCGGTGAACACAATCCACCGTGCCATTCGCCGTTGCCGGCTAAAACTCTATAGGTCAAAAAAGAAGCCATATCTAAACATGATCCAGAAGCGCAGGCGTTTTCTCTGGGCCAAGGCTCATTTAAAATGGACTGTGGCAAAGTGGAAAACTGTTCTGTGGTCAGATGAATCAAAATTTGAAGTTCTTTTTGGAAAACTGGGACACCATGTCATCCGGACTAAAGAGGACAAGGACAACCCAAGTTGTCATCAGCGCTCAGTTCAGAAGCCTGCATCTCTGATGGTATAGGGTTGCATGAGTGTGTGTGGCGTGGGCAGCTTACACATCTGGAAAGGCACCATCAATGCTGAAAGGTATATCCAAGTTCTAGAACAACATATGCTCCCATCCAGACGTCGTCTCTTTCAGGGAAGACCTTGCATTTTCCAACATGACAATGCCAGACCACATACTGCATCAATTACAACATCATGGCTGCGTAGAAGAAGGATCCGGGTACTGAAATGGCCAGCCTGCAGTCCAGATCTTTCACCCATAGAAAACATTTGGCGCATCATAAAGAGGAAGATGCGACAAAGAAGACCTAAGACAGTTGAGCAACTAGAAGCCTGTATTAGACAAGAATGGGACAACATTCCTATTCCTAAACTTGAGCAACTTGTCTCCTCAGTCCCCAGACGTTTGCAGACTGTTATAAAAAGAAGAGGGGATGCCACACAGTGGTAAACATGGCCTTGTCCCAACTTTTTTGAGATGTGTTGATGCCATGAAATTTAAAATCAACTTATTTTTCCCTTAAAATGATACATTTTCTCAGTTTAAACATTTGATATGTCATCTATGTTGTATTCTGAATAAAATATTGAAATTTGAAACTTCCACATCATTGCATTCTGTTTTTATTCACAATTTGTACAGTGTCCCAACTTTTTTGGAATCGGGTTTGTAGAAATAAATAATATAACATCTTATATTTTGTAATTATTTACATAAATATATATAATTATATATTATTCAGATGTAACACCCTTTGTAATCATTACCATTTTCATAAGTAACTGTAATTTAATTACACATTTTTTCTCAGTAACTGTAATGGATTACAGTTACGTTTATTTTGTAATTAAATTACGTAACGTTGTTACATTTAACTAGTTACTTCCCAACACTGTATATATATATACAGTGGGGAGAACAAGTATTTGATACACTGCCGATTTTGCAGGTTTTCCTACTTACAAAGCATGTAGAGGTCTGTAATTTTTATCATAGGTACTCTTCAACTGTGAGAGATGGAATCTAAAACAAAAATCCAGAAAATCACATTGTATGATTTTTAAATAATTAATTTGCATTTTATTGCATGACATAAGTATTTGATCACCTACCAACCAGTAAGAATTCCGGCACTCACAGACCTGTTAGTTTTTCTTTAAGAAGCCCTCCTGTTCTCCACTCATTACCTGTATGAACTGCACCTGTTTGAACTCGTTACCTGTATAAAAGACACCTGTCCTTGTAGACCTGCACAAGGCTGGGATGGGCTACAGGACAATAGGCAAGCAGTTTGGTGAGAAGGCCACAACTGTTGGCGTAATTATTAGAAAATGGAAGAAGTTCAAGATGACGGTCAGTCTCCCTCGGTCTGGGGCACCATGCAAGATCTCACCTCGTGGGGCATCAATGATCATGAGGAAGGTGAGGGATCAGCCCAGAACTACACGGCAGGACCTGGTCAATGACCTGAAGAGAGCTGGGACCACAGTCTCAAAGAAAACCATTAGTAACACACTACGCCGTCATGGATTAAAATCCTGCAGCGCACGCAAGGTCCCCCTGCTCAAGCCAGCGCATGCCCAGGCCCGTCTGAAGTTTGCCAGTGACCATCTGGATGATCCAGAGGAGGAATGGGAGAAGGTCATGTGGTCTGATGAGACAAAAATAGAGCTTTTTGGTCTAAACTCCACTCGCCGTGTTTGGAGGAAGAAGAAGGATGAGTACAACCCCAAGAACACCATCCCAACCGTGAAGCATGGAGGTGGAAACATCATTCTTTGGGGATGCTTTTCTGCAAAGGGGACAGGACGACTGCACCGTATTGAGGGGAGGATGGATGGGGCCATGTATCGCGAGATCTTGGTAAGAGCATTGAAGATGGGTTGTGGCTGGGTCTTCCAGCATGACAACGACCCGAAACACACAGCCAGGGCAACTAAGGAGTGGCTCCGTAAGAAGCATCTCAAGGTCCTGGAGTGGCCTAGCCAGTCTCCAGACCTGAACCCAATAGAAAATCTTTGGAGGGAGCTGAAAGTCTGTATTGCCCAGCGACAGCCCCGAAACCTGAAGGATCTGGAGAAGGTCTGTATGGAGGAGTGGGCCAAAATCCCTGCTGCAGTGTGTGCAAACCTGGTCAAGAACTACAGGAAACGTATGATCTGTGTAATTGCAAACAAAGGCTTCTGTACCAAATATTAAGTTCTGCTTTTCTGATGTATCAAATACTTATGTCATGCAATAAAATGCAAATTAATTACTTAAAAATCACACAATGTGATTTTCTGGATTTTTGTTTTAGATTCTGTCTCTCACAGTTGAAGAGTACCTATGATAAAAATTACAGACTTCTACATGCTTTGTAAGTGGGCAAACCTGAAAAATCGGCAGTGTATCAAATACTTGTTCTCCCCACTGTATGGTTGCTGTATATGAACCATACAGGTTTTTTTCATATGGGAAGCTTGGATTAACCAGGACATTTTTTAATATAACTCCGATTGTATTCGTCTGAAAGAAGAATGTCATATACACCTAGGATGGCTTGAGGGTGAGTAAATCATGGAGTAATTTTCATTTTTGGAACTATCCCTTTAATGCAGGAGTGTCCAATCCTGTTCCTGCGAGGGCCACTTTCCAGCAGAGTTTTGGTGCGTTCACACCATGTTGTAATTCACGTAATTAAAAGATTTCAACTTGTAAAAAGCGTTCATGTCCTCGTAGATCTTGTAATGACAACTTGTAAGCTGGGAATTTTCTGAGCACTCCTATTTGTACCACCTGACCGCTGCAGGTTCATTTAGGTGTTGATAGTGTTGCCATAGAAATGCATATTTCCCATAAGAAATCAGCTCCGAATAGAACATCACGTGTTGTCATCTGGAAATTATGGTAATTAAGACATGGTGTGAATGCAGCATTTAGCTCTAGCCTTAATTAAACACACCTGAACCAGCTAATCGAGGTCTTCAAGATCACTCGAAACTTCTAGGCAGGTGCGTGGAAGCTAAACTCTGCAAGAAAGTGGTCTTCCAGGAGCAAGATTGGACACTTAAGATACACACACACACACACACACACACACACACACACACACACACAAACCCTACCATATAGCGCAAAGTCTGTGATGGGTGAGAGCACTGCAGCACACTTGAGCATGGAGTCCTCAGAGCTGAGCAGAAGGCTGGTGACGTAACCTCCATACACCTGAAATACAAAACACTCAACTCAAGACCTCAGAGATAGCACTCTCATTACTAGTTACAGAAGTTTCTGATGCTGTCTGTGCTCATTAAAGTGCAACATGCATGAATTAATCCTGTGAAAAACGACAATCTTTTGAGGACAGAAATAGGCATGGGCAAAAAGAAATGTAGATGGTCTCAATTAAGTTCTTCTCACTGCATGAAACCAATTTGTTCTGCTCTTCTTCAGGACTGAAGTTAGTGAGAGAGGAAGAGTTTATGCGACACGCTGAAAGTCAGGCAGGCTCTGTAGACTCTCGTCAGCACAACTTCTGTTGGATGAGTCACACTTTTAAGTGAACCCTCAATGGTCACAGACAGTGTAGCTCTGTTCCAAAACCTAGTGAGCTGCCTACGTAGATGTCATTCTTGATGTGACGGCTGTTCCAAACCAGGGCAGCAAAATGCTATGCGATCGTGAAAAGACCAAGTGTTAATGCCCTCCGAAACGCTTTCAAAGACGGATTTAAATACAATCACTTATACTATGGGACTGTTGAATGCTTGGATCTGATTGGTTGGTGAACGTTCTAAGGTGTGCAATTATTTTCATGGAAACGCACGGCTAAAGTAGTTCCAGGCAGGTCTGGACCGCATTGCATGTCCATATTACTTCACCAAATGATATTTCAAAAGTCCTTACAGCCGACAACAGCAAAAGAACCAAAACCCACAACGACACTCACCAAGCAAATAAATGTAGTAAACAATAGGATAAAAACGACAAATTATTTCCATGTTTTTTGCCACAAAATTACGTTTTATTATGTACGGAAAGCACATACTCTTTTTCTCCGGCTCTTACTGCTCTCCCACTCAAACACACACATGCAGTGCGGACACACATGCACAGAAACGTGTTGTCAGCGCTGCTCTGACGATTTTATCAGTAAAATAGCAACTTAAAAGCTATGACATTTCTCACTAGCAAGGTAATAAAGGCGCTGTTCTTACAGTTCTGTATTAGTAAACGCTGCTGCCAAACACTGTTCAAAGAGATGCACAGACTGAAGTAATTCACATATGTTCTCTCGCTCTCTCTCTCTCGCTCTAATAACTCACTGCATTAATAACTGCATTATTCTGCTATCAATGGCTCAAGCCTCCATTACTGGCTCTAAAATGACGTTTTGGAATTAGCAACGGAGGCTTGGGTTTAGATGCGTAAGAAATTAGTCCTGCACACAAGAGCGTTTTAAGAACAAAACCTGACAAATGTCTTGAAATAAATCATCTGAACAAATGTTTTGAGGTGTGGTAACCGTAGTATAAGCGCAATAATTGACTCCGGGCCGTTGAATTATTAGGGAAAAAAATGCACACCACTTCGCATCGTGACCGCATTACCACCTCGGGTGTGCATTATTTTTCTAATAATTCAACGGCCCGTCGTCAATTATTCCTTACTTAAACCACTTTAGGAGGTGGTTCGAATCGAGACGCATTCCAAATGAAAGTGTACAAGTATAAATGTATCTGGTTGTTGAAGCCACATATGTAAATTTTTTCTCCTCCCAAAATGATAAAAAATAAACGTGTGAGAGCATGTTATACTGGCTCCCAGTAGTCAGATATGACAGCGCTACTGCAACATGCATCGCCACATGGCCCACCAGAGATGTCGCATTTATGTGGCCAAGTGTAAATGAATCAGCTATCTGATCAGTAAATGTGCATTAAGTAACAAGTGTAAATAGGCCCATTCAATTTCCTTTCAGTTAGGAGATAGCGAAGCAGTTTACTAGGATTTGGAACAGATAATGTACTTTCTGTATGCATGTGCATATGAAAGAGGCAAAGAAATGTCTGTGTAATATGTGTGACAGGGTTTCCTGTCTGGACAGATAAAAACAGTAAAATGCAGTATGTATTTACCTGCCCAAAAGCTCCAATTCTAGTCTTGTCAATGTACGGCTCCTGCATCATAGCACTGCCAGACACAAAGACAAAATGTTAAACGGTCTGCCACTTGTTGGACCTTCTCAAATACTGAATAGTCAGTGTCAATCATATCATTGAGTTTTTAAATCAGGCCATGGTGTACATCTGTAGATCTGCTGTGCGGTTAAGGAGATGCAGCACGTTTGTGCAGCTGTGTGTTGGCACTGATGGATGTTCACTGTGTATTGGGAGCAGATGGCTGCTCAACTACCTGAGGACATCCAGCTGGTCTTTCTCCTCGAACATTCCCAGCCTGCGCTGCACCTTATGGAGTAAGTTAGTCCCCTGGAAGCCACTTCCACGACCGTCAAAGCGCACTGCAACCACCCCAAAACTGCTGACCAGCACTGACGCCCAGTCAATGTGGAACTGCTCTGAGACCGACTGACTGCCTGGAGTCCCATCTCTGAGAGAGACAGAAAAAAAAAGGAACGATTTTCTTAAGAAAAGAAGCATTTAATTTGTGCTTGGGCAGAGTTGAATATGGGTAAGTTTCATAAAAAAAAGCAACATTTTGAACAAAAAGCTGGGAAAATCACGTTTATGTCAAAGACTACATCCAGATGAGATTCAGAACGATGATCAAACACAGATGGAGTAGATCGAGTCCATCAACACCCCCAAAGCTTCACAGTCCTATAGCTCGTCCTGGGTCGACATTTCATTCAGTAACATTAGGCAGTTTTGATATGATGTTTAATGTTGATGATCACGTTATTTTACATATGCATCTGCTTACATACTATCGCTTGTTATTTTTGTGTCTTCTTCGCCTGTGTTTTGATCATGAGATTCTGTACTCATTCAGAAGATGCGTAATAGTGCCCTCTAGCGTATAACAGTGAAAACACGGAAACCCGGAAAATTCCGTGTTTGGCGGGGAAGCGTTTTCTCACAAATAACGGAAAATTCCGTGTTTGGCGGGGAAAGAGTTAATCAATTTTCAATGACAATAGAAGTAATTATGAAATTACATGCAAATATGTACTTAAACCCTACTTAAGTGTGTTAAAAAAACACTCTAAAGTTCAGCTAATTGCATTTAATATATATTTAAACTATAACACATTTTCATTAAATTGCATTTGATATGCAATTAAGGCCCGGTTTCACAGACAGGGCTTAGATTAAGCCAGGATTAGGCCTTAGTTCATTTAGGACATTTAAGAAGCTTTTATACACGTGCCTTAGAAAAAACATTACTGGTGTGCATCTTGAGACAAAACAATGGCAGTGACATATTTTAAGATATGCTAGTGCAAGTTACTTTCTATTAAAACCGCTCAAACATGCATTTTAGTCTGGGACTAGGCTTAAGCCTTGTCTGTGAAACCGGGGGTAAATGTCAGAAAGCATTAAATTTACTTGGCACTTAATTATTTCTTTTAAAGTATAATAATTCTGTAATAAATACTCTTTTTAAAAGTATACCAAAGTGTACTTTTTTACAAAGATAGGTAGGCAGCTCACTGGGTTTTGAGACACAGTCACTAAATTCACTATAGTCCTAATGCAATATTCAGTCACTGTACTGGTGGTTCTGTAGAGAGCACAGGTGATTGTCTGCTGCGGTATGTATGATGTGTGCAGCGGGGTGGGTTAATTGAAGGCGGGCTGCAGGTGAACTCATTTGTGGTGTAATTACAGTGGCTGAAAGTGTACGGCTGAAAAGACAAGATTAATAGCACCGACTCTAGTCCATTTCAGAGTTATACTCTTACTCTTGATGAGACCTGAAGAGCAGTGCAGGAACACAGAACAGGAGAGGAACTGCTGTTTGTGTGTTAATAGAATGACCTGCAGCACACGCTTTTTCATATCATGGAAAACAGGATTTGCTCTTTGATATAATAGAGCTCATTGTACTAGAGGCAAACTCTAAAGTTCAGGATTTAAAGCTTCCTACCCGAACCATTTATTTAAACTTAATTGCAAAAAAATGACTGTTATTAATATTTGAATGCCCCTATTTATATATTAATGACACATATTTGGTATTCAGCACCTTGGCATGACGTTGTTATTCATTTCATGCAAGTGGTTGACCATTGTTGATTTTATTGGCCTATTCAGATGTAGATAAATATAATTTGATAAAATATATGAATAAAATAAATAAAAAACATAACATAACTGTTACTTTCTAGTTCTGTTTTGGTTTTGTTTTCATTCTTTTCCCCGTTCTGATTTGCCTGAGTTCTGTTTCTTAGTTAGTTTCCATGGTTATTCATAAGTAGGTTTGGGAATCGAAAATAAATTCCAATTCTGGAATCGGATACTTAAAGGGATAGTTCACCCAAAAATGAAAATTATCCCATGATTTACTCACCCTCAAGCCATCCTAGGTGTATATGACTTTCTTTTTTCAGACGAATGCAATCGGAGTTATATTAAAAAATGTCCTGGCTCTTCCAAGCTTTATAATGGCAGTGAATGGTAAATGAGTTTTTGAAGGTCAAAAAAGCGCATCTATATATTCTAAAAGTAATCCACACAGCTCCGGGGGGTTAATAAAGGCCTTCTAAAGTGAAGCGATGCGTTTTTGTAAGGGAAAATATCCATATTTAAATCTTTATAGCATAAAATATCTAGCTTCCGGCAGACGACCGTATGCAAGTCAACTTGCGCCAAAAGAGTAACTCATGACGCGATGATAGGAGGTAGGAGTAGCATAAGCTTTGACGCCTCTCGCAGTTCAAACAAATAGGGCTGGACAACAAACTCAAGCTCCTCTTCTCTTATATCGAAATCCTCCAACATTTCTCTTTAAAAATTCTCGTTTTAGACTTCTAATTCGTGACCGGTGTTTTGTTTTGCTCTATCTGCTGCGCTTCCACGTTCATCAATGCGTCGGGTCACAGGTTACTCAGGTTAGCGCAAGTCGACTTGCGTACGGTCGTCTGTCGGAAGCTAGTTATTTTAGGCTATAAAGATTTTCTTACAAAAGCGCATCGCTTCGCTTCAGACGGCCTTTATTAACCCCCCGGAGCCATGTGGAGTACTTTTAGAATGGATGAATATGCTTTTTTGACCTTCAAAATCTCATTTACCATTCACTGCCATTATAAAGCTTGGAAGAGCCATTTTATTATAACTGCAATTGTGTTCGTCTGAAAGAAGAAAATCATATACACCTAGGATGGCTTGAGGGTGAGTAAATCATGGGATAAATTTAATTTTTGGGTGAACTATCCCTTTAAGGTCAGGAATCAGATACTTAATTAAAATTTCGATTCCTTCTGTCGATTCCTTTGTGTGCATTTTAATATGACTTTAAACCATTGAAGCACAAGAAGACCTGCACGCTGTTTTCTTTGCTGCGCACACATCCAAAATGTGCGCACAGAAAGCTGCCTCTCATACTGAGTCCTCTTCCATGTATTTTTGCACTTGAACGGACAAATACACCCAAAAATATGTCAAAACATCCTTGTAAACACAGTCGGTTATGTCTTAAGTGAATGTAAAAGTACATTTTTATTTATTGATTTAGGGGAGACCGGGGATGGTTGTAACACAGGTTAATTGTAACACTTCGATTTCTCCAATCAGGAACAAGTTACAAATCACCTGATTCACTTCACACATGCTCTGTTAAGTCCTTATTCCACATGTGAGAAACGTTGAGCCCTGTGGCAGACAGATCAAATTTTAGACTAGAAAAACAAATTTTGATGTAAGAAAGTAACTTTTTTTACTTCCTTTATTTTTGTTATGGCAATTCCTGCTTTGTAGTTAAACTCATCAAAGTTAAATTATGTTTATTGTGTGTCTGTGTAGATATTTTTCATGCAAGTTGTTAGTGCTAATGTTTTTGTTGTTAGCTGTAAGGTGAGCTAGTTCATGGCTACAAGACTCTGGGTTAGTTGTAACAGCTTCTGGGTTAGTTGTAACATAAATGAAGCATGTTACAGCGTACCCCAAGTACATTTTTAGTTGTATTTATACCTTTTTTTTATGCCTAGGTCAGGGGTGTCTAAACTCGGTCCTGGAGGAGGGTCACTGTCCTGCAGAGTTTAGCTCCAATTTGCCTCAACACACCTGCCTGGAAGTCTCTAGTATGCCTAGTAGACCTTGATTAGCTGGTTCAGGTGTGTAGTTGGGGTTGTAGCTGAACTCTGCAGGATGGTGGCCCTCCAGGAGCAGGACTGGACACCCCTGGCCTAGGTCTTGGAAGAGAAAGACAAATTGAGGGACGTAAAATGAGCTTTTGCTCATTTTATTCATTTTTGTTACACACATGCACACACATCAATTATGTTAAAAAGCCTGTGTTGAATAAAAAACTGTCAAAACTTTTTTTTTGTCATAATCCTTATTTCATAATGTTACATATCACCCCGGTGGATATAATAATGCAAGAGTAATAACTTGCAAGAGAAGTGTAGATTATGACTTTTTTTAATGAGGGATTCGACCCAGATGAAAGAGAAACTGTTGGGACACTGACACACGTTTTACATATAACATCAAGTTTGTTTGTTGTTGTGTGTGTTGTTGTGTAGAAAGGCATAGGGCCTGTAAAGAAATTAAGAAAATGTTGCAAGAAATTGCCATTTACTCACATGAGGAGCAGAAGTGGGTAGTGTGAGGTTTCTATGAAGCCTGCAGGTTTCAGGATCTGCATGCTGAGTTCTGTGTATGACAATCAGAGACATCCATCTGCATCTGTATTATATTAATATCCCTCTTAAATCCTTCTGGAGCAGTTAAACACCAGCATTTTAACATGTTTTGGTTAACATACTGTAATCCTCTATGTTTATCTCCCTGTATTCCACTCTCGGCATCTGCAGCGAGTTCACCGTTCTATTCAAGTTCAGGTTCAACTCGATGTCACGCACCTCTGCAGGAAGAAAGAAAGAAACCAATCATTTCATGATTAAAAAAATTTAACCCCACCCCCCCCCCCCCCCCAACCCCAAAAGGAAAAAGTTCTAAACCTGCATGATGATGATGATGATTTATCAAACCCAAAGTGCTTCACAGAGAATAAAGCAGACAAAATACAATAAAAACAAGAATTACAAAAAATAAAAACAATAACAATAGCAATAACAATAGTACAATAGTAGAATAGTACACTCAACAGTCTTTAAAGACTTCTTAAAACAGTCCAGTGTTGGGGAATTTCTAATAGCCAAGGGAAGTTTATTCCACAGACGTGAAGCTGAAACAGAAAAAGCCATTCACCCATAGACTTCAATTTGAAAGTGTGCTGCTGAAGAGTAAAGCAGTCAGAAGAGCGGAGAGAGCGAGTTGGTATGTAAGGAGCAACTAAATTACAAAGGTTTGTCAGAGCTGTCCCATGAAGAGCCTTATATGTTAAAATCAAGATTTTGATTTTATTTGATAGTTATGTGCCTGTACTGGAAGCCAATGCAGTTAATAAAGAAATGGGGAAATATGCTGGCGAGCAGTTGTGTAGGTCAGTACATGTGCTGCAGAGTTTTGAATATACTGCAATTTCTTGATATACTTCTCAGGGAGACCAGAATAAAGTGCATTACAATAATCTAGCCTCGATGTAATAAAGGCATGGATAAGCCTTTCTGCATCAGGCAGAGATAGAGAAGGACATAGTCTGGCAATATTTCTAAGATGGAAAAAGCAGATTTTGAGACCATTTTAATATGAGCATTGAATGACAATTGCGAATCAAAAATAACAATAAGGTTGCGCACTTGTGATGATGGAGACACACGGTCAGAATCAGTAAACAAATTGAGATTATTGCATTTATGCATTTATGTCAGCATCCCAACAAGTAGAAGTTCGGTTTTAGATTCGTTAAGTTTAAAGGGATAGTTCACCCAAAAATATTACCCCATAATTTACTCACCCTCAAGCCATCCTAGGTGTATATGACATTCTTCTTTCAGACGAATACAATCAGAGTTATATTAAAAAATGTCCTGACTCTTCCAAGCATTATAAATGGCAGTGAATGGCAGCTCAAAAATTGAAGCTCAAAAAAGTGCATCCATCCATTATAAAAGTAATCCACACGGCTCTGAGGGCTTAATAAAGGCCTTCTAAAGCAAATCGATGGGTTTTTGTAAGAAAAATATCCATATTTAACACGTTATAAAGTAAAATATCCAGCTTCTGGTGGACCGCCTTCCATATTCAACTTACGAAAAAAGCATAACTGGCGTGACAATGATGTCGGACGTAGCGCAAGCATTTTGGACTGCGAGAGGTGTTACACTTTCTGCGTAAGTTGAATACGGAAGGCGGTCCACCGGGAAACTAGATATTTTACTTTATAATGTGTTAAATATGGATATTTTTCTTACAAAAACCCATCGATTCGCTTAGGATCAGGGTATGTGCTGACATAGATCCGCAATTCTGATTTTATAACACGCAATTGCGACATTATACCATGCAATTCTGACTTTATATCTCACAATTCTGACTTTATAACACGCAAGTGCGACTTTATAACACGCAATTGCGAGTTTATATCACGCAATTCTGAGATAAAAAGTCAGAATTGTGAGATATAAAGTCAGAATTGCGTGGTATAATGTCGCAATTGCGTGTTATAAAGTCGGAATTGTGAGATATAAAGTCAGAATTGCGTGGTATAATGTCGCAATTGCGTGTTATAAAATCAGAATTGCGGATCTATGTCATCTATGTAAGATGTAAACTCGCAATTGAAAGAAAATATTCTGAATTGTGAGATCGCAATTACCTTTTTTATTTTTTATTCTGTGGCGGAAACAAGCTTCCATATATACCTAACTGAAGTCGTATGGACCACTTTTATGGTGGTTTATTTTTTTATCTTTTTTTGGGATATCTCAGGTCAATGTCTTAATAAGAAAGAGCAGCATGAACATTCTGCTAAGCATCTCCATACAGAAACTTATACTTGTGTTGAATGCATTATATAATTATTACATTATTGACTGATGTAATTGTAATTTTAGGGAGAATTATTAAGGCAAAATTAATTGTTTATCTCAAACTAAGTATATGCAAGCATAACACCTCCTCAAACATACAGAAACGAGCAGCTAATTGCTCTGGGACATAAATGAGAAACAGTTGTAGATGTTCAGAGGTTGTGAGAGGCAGTGAGCAGCTGGCATTTCTGATAGAGAGGGACTAAATTGAGCAGATATCATGTGTGCTGCTGTAAACACAGAGACCTTTCATTCTGAGCAGCAGCGATAGAGTCTTGGAAGTGCACGTAACAAGAGCGTTTGAGGGTTTCATTTTAAGACAGGCTTATCAGCGCCTGCTCAGACTCAAGCCCAACAAAGCACACTTGCTCCCATTGCACCAATGCTATTGACATAGCTACACATTTGAAAAACAGCAATGATTTGTATGTCAACATGGAGAAGGATCCGTATGAGTTCTGTGTAAGTCGTCTGACTTTGACCTTGGTGTCACATTTAGCATTTACTGAAAAAACCCAGCAGAGAAGGGGATGGATGGGAAAAATTCAAAATGACAAGGCACAACCTTTAGATTTACTTGCAAACAAATAGCGTTCATAAACATTCCACACACAGAGACACAGATGTGAGCTCTGTGAAATGACTTCTGTGATGGACCGTCACACTGAATTACGTGTTTGTTGTGATATCTGTGGGCTTACAGGACATTATATAACACAATTACCAGCCTCTTACACAGAGCGGTCACAGTTTATGGAAGGCATGGCGTGTCTGGCAATAATCCAATCATCTGTGAGTGCTCTCAGTGTGCCAGCTCAGGCGTGTGTAGGGCAACTCAGTCACATTGTGGCCTATGGTAAGCCTGGGAGGAGCTCTGCTCGTCAAATGACATGCTATGGGTATATAATGCAATGAGTTGAGTGTGTGTGTGCGAGTCTGGCTGTGCAGAGGTTGGTAATGAGAGCGTCTTCCTGAACTTCTCACTCTTCTTTTGAGTGCTTAAAGACCCCCTGTAGTGAAAATCAAGTTTTTAATGTTGTTTATATGCCTATGTGGTGTTTTTAATATGCTTTCAGACAAACCATGTGCAAAGTCATAAGTCAACACCATTGCAGAGTATTTCTGAGTCTCAAAAACGCGGTTTGAAATCACCAGTGTTCCTGACGTCAGAAACTACCTTGTATCCGGGCTTTAGCATATCATCATTACTAACTACTGTTGATATGGAAAATCATGTACATTTAGCAATATAGCGGGTGAATTATATATATTACGATGTTATGACGAACTACAGTATATGTCTTTCTCCACTGACGTTCTAAGTTGTTCAAAGCATTTCTAAGGATACTGATTTTTAGAAGACTGAGATGGCGAATGAGAACATGGTTTGTGTAACATTAGCAACACATTATTAGCTGTTTGATAACATAGTCAAGCAAAAGGCTAATCATATTAATTACCATTATGTGTCCGACGTTGTAAAGAGGGAAACCTTTGTGCAGTGTTTACTACAGTAACTTGAGTAAAAGTTGACCGAGTGGGTCTCTGAGCTGGTGTGAGTGAGTGGAGGCGGGGCTCATTTACATATTCATGGATAAACGTATACTAAATAAAGCAAGGGTGTAGTTACATTCAAGCTATTTTAAGGCATGAAAAAAAAAAATCACAGGAAAAAACATTTAAATATGTAATTTTGGTGATTAAAGATGAGTTTTAAGGGATAAAATTATTGACTACAGGGGGACTTTAAAGGTGAAATATGCAAGATATTTTATGTTGATCTAATTAGTTACATGATGCATCAATAATTAATCTAATTAATCACAAACAAATTGAAGAAAATACTCCCAAAAGATCATTTAAAGTCGTTATTGTGTTAAATGAGAAAAGCATCAAATAGACGTTACAAAAAGTAGCTTTAGAATTGTTTTATTTTTTTATTTGATTTAACATTGAATTACTTACACAAACTTTTAGGCTTTAACGGCCATGAGGGTGAGTAAATGATGACAGAAGTTTAATTTTTGAGCAAACTATGCCTCTCTTTATGAATGGGCCATTGAATCATTGGTTCACCGGATAGATTCATTAAAAATGCGGGTTCATTCAAAAATTAAACACCGCTGTGTTTTGCTCTGAGATGCACAACAGTTCTGCTCTGGCTTCATAGGTAATATTTTCATTGGCAAAATTAAGCAAAAGCAGACAATATTGTGTCTAAAATATAGCACAATATTAATTTCTTATTTATTGAACTGTTGTATAAAATCAATATCACATTTGCACTCATGCTATTCGGGACAAAAACAGGGTAACAAAACAGGTTTTGAGGTGACGTAGTTACACGTTACTACATGTAATAACAGTAAACTATGCATAATTACAAGTAACTAACCCTAAACCAAACCCTAACTCTAACCATAACTCTATATTAAGTACATGTAGTTAATTATTATCACTCAGTACTTATTTGAGTAATTACAATGTAACTACATCACCTTAAAATAAAGTGTAACCAAAAACAGCACTCATGTGATATTGCGCTTGTTACTCGTGTGATATTGCTTAACTATATCAAGATATAAATATGGGACAAAAACTCATACGGGCCTGATATCTTGAATTTTAGGGCCATTATAACTGCATTCTATGGGCTACATCAGGTAGTCAGTTGTTGCTGTGCTTCATGTTCATCACCAAACAACTGTATGAAATTTAAGATGAACTACGTAGGTCTTAAATGTGTTAATAATTTTAAAACATTATTTTCCCCATAACTAAACTTTCCTGTAGGAAGCCCTAGTTAAAGTACATTCTCTTAACCCAGTTTATTGTTCATTGAGTACTATTAGGATGACATTCATGGATTTATCTTCCCCAAAAGTGTAGGCACTATTAAAACATTGAGAGATCTGCTCAGATCCGTCAACAGTCTCCTAATAAGGGATTTATTCTATCTAACAGAGACCACTGCTCCACTGCCTAAAATACCTCGATCGAAGGTAAAAAATACCTTCCGAATCCAATTGATCTGCTTGATCATCCGCATTTTCAGAATCTGATTCAAGCTTGAACTGATACTGTAAAACTAACTGTTTTCTCTGTTTAACAGCAATGAAATATGACTCCATTACTGTATAAAATGGACAGTGGTGGACTGTAACAAGGTATTTTTACTTCGTTACTGTACCTAAGTACATTTTTCAAGTATATGTTCTTTATCTGAGTATTTTTATTTTGGGAAACTTCTACTTTTTACTTCACTACATTTCATAAAAACATGTCGTTCCTCGTTATTTTGAAATGAAGAAAACGGCACCCGCGTTTATAGCGCTAGTATGTCTGCATAGCGTTCTTCTTAAAATATAAAACATTTTCCCTATGTGATGTCTGTTTTTATATTTGTCAACACATTTACAAACATTTTGCTCTTCCTCATTTCCTACAGGTGCACGTCATATTCTGGCAGTTTTTCGTTCTGTTTGATCTTCTCACCGAAAATGAATAGTGGAAAACTTTTTCTGAGCAGTTCCCTATGATTTGCCGCCCTTTCTCATTTTCGGCTGCTATCTGTCTGCACCACATAAATGGGACAAATGGTCCACTCATAAAATGAGTTTCTTTACCTGCTAGAAGCAGGGGAGGGATGATAATGGCACAGATGAGAGCCACACAATAAAATGTCTGCATGTATTATACAGCCACTGAAATACAGTGCTATTGCACTTTCTATTGACAGCCTAATAAATTATAGTATAGATTCATACAGCTTATATATCTATAGCATATATAAAGCATATAAAAAGCTTTAATTTATTTATTTATCTATTTTTTATTGCAATTTATTCTTGTGGTAGCAAAGCTGACTTTTTAGCATCATTACTCCAGTCTTCAGTGTCACATGATCCTTCAGAAATCCTTCTGATATGCTGATTTGATGCTTAGGAAACATTTATTATGATAATCAATGTTGAAAACAGTTGTGCTGTTTTAATATTTTTGTGGAAATATTGTGTTTTTTTTAAATTAACAAATGAATGCTTACTTGCTGAATAAAAGTATTAACTACTTTTGAACGATAGTCTGTGTCTATAATGCCTCTTAATACCAATTCATCCAGACACTGACACCTGTAGAAAGGAATTCATCTCAATAGCACTTGCTCAGCTGGCTCATGACCCCCAGAAGAATGCAATGAAATCTACCATCTTTGCTTATGTATGTTCAGCTTTCAACTTCTCTCCCACCATAGTTGCTCTCACCAGCCCGGTGGTCTTAGGCTAACCCATACATTGCGGTACAGAGTATGCAGTTTAAAAGCAGAAGCTTAAAATTTAAACTTTCTTTAGTGTATAATGTTGCTGTTTGAGCATGAAAAAGGTCTGCAAAGTTACAAACTCCACTCTAATGGTGTGTGCACACCAAACGCGAATTTAATTATTTGCTTGAGTAGATTGCATACAAAGTCAATGCAAAGACGCAAATAGACGCAAATTCACCCCGGGTGGCGCGAATGGCGCAAAGTGGGCTAAGCGTTTGCCGCAAACGCGTGATATTCGCCTCAAACACGTCTTCACCGCAAGTTGAAAAATTTCAACTTGCGATTAATGTTTCAACTTGCGAATTTCAACTTGCGAATTTCATATGGGAAGTGTCTTTAGCACGACCAGCTGTGAATAGTGTGTATAACACGTCAATGAAATTGACCCGGAGGTATTATAGCCTCGGTTGGTGACATCACCCGCACACCTGCTACACGAGGCTATAAATAGATGAGCCCCAGCTGCATCGCTTCAGGTCTTTTTTGCTTGAAGAGCAGTCCTGGGACATCATCAGCACCGCAATGCAGTGCAGCATCTCGTTACGCTTTATCAGGGAACAGGGTTACAGTTAAGTAACCCGAACCGTTCACTTTCGAAACCTACACTCAATGCTGCACTGTTAGCGCATATGGGAACGAGAATACCCACGCCGCCGTGCTTGATGGTGTCTGGACCCCTTCCGGTTGTGTAGGTGTGCACAAGAACGCAAGAGGCCTCAGACATTAGCTTGTGATGTCGACTCAAGGAGGTGAGAGCCCGGAGTGGCAAGAGCATCCAAGCTATAAAATCTTATGAATGTGTGCGGAGAGGACCAACCTGCCGCATCACAAACACTTTGTAAGGGGGCACCCCTTGCTAACACAGTAGAGGAGGCGACCCCCCTGGTGGAGTGAGCCCTTAAGCCTGTTGGCGAAGCTTGACAGCGTGCCTCTCTCAGTAGACAACTCTCTCTCCAGTAGTGGAACATGTTCTATGGCTTCTTTTTTGAGTATAGCTTGTAGCTCTTGTAACAGTACGTGTGCCAGCTCCGGCTTCACGGAAGTGGAGACCACGCCGTTAAAACACGGAGGACGACAAATAAATTCCTAATTTCCTAATTTTACTGTGCTTAACACCCATGCAGAAACGCCTGGCAGAAGTTTCCACGCTGCCAGACTCTCTGAAAGTGATAACACTTTTGACACTTCCTGTTGAGGGGATGTTAGATGTTCTATGTCCCAGACTCTCTGAAAGTGATAACACTTTTGACACTTCCTGTTGAGGGGATGTTAGATGTTCTATGTCCTGGATGATAGCAGGATTTAAACACAGAACATCCTTAGGCAGGTAATCAGGATGAGAATGCAAAATCACTTTCACCAGTCCTGGGGCAAAGTCTAAGCAGGATGCCGATATCGACAGAGCCTGGATGTCCCCAATTCTTTTTAAGGAAGTTATGGCCATGAGAAAAAACATTTTTAGGGTCAGAAGTTTGTCAGACGCTGACTCTAGAGGTTCAAAGGGGGTCTCAACCAGACCCTCGAGGACTATAGCTAAGTCCCATGAAGGGATCTTGGTTCTTACAGGAGGCCTCAACCGTCTGGCCCCACGAATGAAGCGAGCAAGCAGAGGATGCCTCCTGAGCGCCACCCCGTCCACCAAGGCGTGGCAAGCCGAAAGTGTGGCCACATAAACCCTGAGAGTGGCGGGGCATGTGCCTGTTGACAACTTTTCCCGCAGAAAATACAGAATTGAAGCAATCTGGCAATTAACTGGATCTGCATTGTGTGTCGTATACCACCTTCGAAGACACCCCATTTATTGGCCTAACTTTTTCCAGTGGAGGAAGCTCTAGCACTTAGCCTGGTCTCAATAACAGCAGGTAAAAGCCCAATGTCCCTCAGTTGGTACCCATCAGGGGCCAAACATGAAGGTTCCACAGGTCGGGCCTGGGATGGCCCCGTTTGAGAAGGTCCCTCCTCTCCAGAATCGGCCACAGCGAGCCGTTGAGGAGAGATATTATCTCCGAGAACCACACTCTATTCGGCCAACGCGGCGCTATCAGTAAGATGCAAGACCCTTGCTGGCGAACTCTGGCTAGAACTCTCGGGAGCAGAGAGACTGAAGGACCGCACACAGGCACTTTTTGGGCCATGTGTGTGCCATCCCGTCCAGCCCCAGGAGGGCTGGGTGACTCAGAAAGTAGTAGAGGAGACATTGTGCTGTCTAATAAGAGGCGAAGAGGTCCATTTCTACTTCATAGATGTTCTATGTCCTGGATGATAGCAGGATTTAAACACAGTCTCAGAGGCGGCGGGGATGGAGTGGTTTTGTGAGGGTAATGGGACGGGGCGAGCAAATGTTTGACGCGCCCCGTCCCACGAGGGCACCAGACTGGGTGCCAGACTATCACTTCTTTTTATTGATGATAGTCCTGAGGTCAGCCCTGGGAGGTTGCTGAGGGCAACGAGCCGGCCCCCAGTCTTCACGAGGGGGAGTGCGACTTGCCACACTCTGCTTTTTCACCTCCCTAACTCTTGAAGGACCGGGGAGAGGTTGGGTGGCCGATGGCCCCTCCCCTTGAGTGCGGCGATGAAGAAACTGAACAAACGCTTCCTCATGTTTTTTAACTTCTCTAAATCTGGCAACCACAGAGTTAACTGAATCACCAAACAGACCAGAGGGGGAGATCGGAGCATCAAGAAGAAAAACTCTATCTTTGATCGTCCCCCCGCACTCAAATCCTTCAGGAGGTCAGCCTGGTATGCCTGTAACACAACCATAGTGTGCAGCGCAGCACCAGCCTGACCTTTTTTTTTTTTTTTATTAAAAATAATATATATATATATATATATATATGTGAAATAATATATAATTTATATATATAAGCTTTACCCACGAGAGCCGAAGTTGTTCCACACGGCTTCGTGGGGAGGTAGGTCTCTAATGAATATGCAGACCCAGGAGAGAGATAGCTCGCGAGCGTCTCTTCCACCTGGGGAATCTCCGCATACCCATGTGATTTCGCACCCACGATAGTCGAAAATATCGACGTCGAGAGAACAAAAACATGTGAAGTATATGTATATCGTGTGTATCCAGTTCTGGCATTGGAAGAGAACATGGAGGGACACAGCGTTTACTCTGCTGACTCATTTTCAACTGATTAGATTTCTTTCAACTTGGACACTTTTCACTGATGTTTGTAACAGAGATGAGAAAGAGAGAAATCTGCATACTGCCAGTTGGAAACTAACTCCTAACAAAGAAGTAGAAGTAGAGTTTTGAAAGGTAGAGAGAGTTTTTGACGCACACCAACACAGAGTGGTCTGAAAACAAAAAGACCTGAAGCAATGCAGCTGGGGCTCACCTATTTATAGCCTCGTGTAGCAGGTGCGCGGGTGACATCACCATATCGCATGAGAGCCCAATACGTCGGTGACGTTTCGACGTGACGTCTCTTTTCTCTTTAGTGTAAAATATGTGAACAGTTTTTTGAATATTCAAGCATGAAAACTTATTCTAGTAGACCCCAAAAACAAAATCAAGACTTTGAAAAAGGGTATAATAGGTCCCATTTTTTAAAAAAAATGTGTCGACGACACTCACAAACAATCTGCAGTGTGCATTTGACCTGTGTTTGAGTGTGTGTGTGCACGCTGCTCAGTGATAAGCAGTCAAATGACAGGAGCATGACCCTGCAGATCATCCAGAACTCAAACACACACACAATTGACGTCTTGTTCACTATCTTTGTGGGGACTCTCCATAGATGTAATGGTTTTTATACTGTACAAACTGTATATCCTATCCCCTTACACTAACCCTACCCCTAAACCTACCCATCACAGACAACTTTTTTTCTTTTTTTTTTTCTGCATTTTTACATTTTCAAAAAAACTCATTCTGTATGATTTATAAGCTTGAGTCCTCATGAGTCTGTGTGCATTCAGGTTGAAGTCCCCACCGGGATAGAAAAACATGAACACACACACACACACACACACAGGAGGAAGGCTGGATACTCACTCTGTCTGTCGTGGGTGCTGTAAACCGCCACATATGGAACTTCAGGACCTGACAACACACAAACACAATCAATAAATAATTATACAAGTAATTCTCCAACAGGGTGCTGTAGCTATTGTGTTGTGTCTAGTGTTATTTATTTTGATATATTTTTTGTTGTAATTTTAATGTTAAATTTTTAGTAATTTAGTTTTGTGTTTTTGACAATTTATTTGGTCTTTTTTAAAATATGTCTATATTGTTTTTATTAAGTTTTATTTTTTGCTTTTTTAGTTATTTTAGTATTTTAACTTAAACTAAACGGATATGAGAAATGCTGCCTTGGCAAGCATTAGAAGAGGACATGTGTCTATATTGTCTTAATGCATGGTTAGGAGGAGAGTTTGAGTGGCCAAAGACTCTCCAAGGATCACAGATGGAGAATTGCAGAGATAAGTTGTGTTTTGGGGTCAGAAAGACTAAAAAAAAAAATTATCAAACAACCCCTAAATCACCTCATGTTGTTTGGGAGGGTTTCAAGAAAAATCCTCCTCGCTCATCCAAAAACAAACTCAAGCATATTCAGTTGTCAGACCCGACTGGAACTTCAAAAGGGACCAGCTTCTATGGTCAGATGAAAAAAAAAAAAAACACCAGATGGGTTTGGTGCTAACAGGGATAAAAAGTACCCCATGCCTGCGGTTAAATATACTGCTGGATCTGTTAAATTTCTGGCCTATTGTTTTGCTGGAGGTCCTGGGCATCTTGTTCAGATACATGGCATCATGGATTCTAGTAAATACCAGCAGATAAAAAATCAAAACCTGACGGCCTCTGCTAGAAATCTTATAATGGGCTGTGGTTGGATATTCCATCAGGACAATAATCCAAAACAAACATCAAAATCAACACAAAAATGTGTCACTGAGCACAAAATGAAGCTTCCTCCATGGCCCTTCCAGTTCCCTGACCTGAACCCTATAGAAAATGAGTGGGGTGAACTGAAGAGAAGAAGCACCAACATGGATCTGGGAATCTGAAGGATCTGGAGAGATTCTGTATGGAGGAATGAACTCTGATCTCTTGTCAGGTGTTCTCCAAACTCATCAGGTGTTATAGAAGAAGACTCAGAGCTGTTATCTTGGGAAAATGAGGTTGAAAAAGTATTGAATAAAAGGGTGCTAATAATTATGCCCAATGTGTTTTGGAGAAAAACATTTATTTAATAATGTGATTTCCCCCCACTTTGAATTCTTTGGTTAGATTTTTGTGATTTTTTTAAATGAAAGATCAAAAAGATAAACAATGCAGATTTATTTTTACAGCCATCTTTGATCATATTTACCAAGGGGGCTAATAATTCTGACCTCAACTGTAGTTGCAAAGTTACTTATAGTTAGCAGAGTGTCTAAAGTGGACCATTGAAATAAAGTGTAACCAAACACCAAAACACAAAAGGGAATAAAAACTTTTTTTAAAAAACTGATAACCATATTCAAAGGTGCATGATTGTTATGTATTAAGTCAGAGCTTATGTTTCGGCTGTACATGTTAGCAAGCTCTCAACAGCAGTTTATCCATTCGTTTTACAAGTGCTCTAAAGTTTATTTGAAAGACTGCTCTGTCACTAGAAAAATGGTAAATAAAAGCTTTTGTTGATGAGCATCTGCAATGAAGCTTTTACGAGTGCCACAACAGCATTCATCGTAAACATGTCATTCTTCAAGGAGTTCTATCATGGCAGTTCACTGAATATGACCACGGCAGCATTCACGGCTGCCTTCAGTACAAATCAGCTGCTGTAGAAACCTTCCAAATAATCGATGCACTTTGTTAGCATGGAAACTTCACAGTTGAACAATAACACAGTGCTCTCTGACAAAAGGTCCACTCTCACTGTTCATCCCTTTTTTTATTTCCACTTCTGTAACACTGAACTCATCACAGACGCATAAAGCTTGTCAGAAGATGATATAACAGTAAAGATTCATCAAGGTAAATCGACATTCACCACAGTGTCAACTCCCAAGTGTTTACTGGAAATGTGTCTGGGTTATGGTGAGGTCAGAGACTCAGTTCAGTGCTTTTCATCTTAACCAATCTTTCAACATTTTTAATAAAAAAACTTAAATCCTATTATTTACAATACCAATTACTACTCTACATGGCATATACACCGATCAGGCATAACATTATGACCACCTTCCTAATATTGTGTTGGTCCCCCTTTTGCTGCCCCGTCGAGGCATGGACTCCACTAGACCCATGAAGGTGTGCTGTGGTATCTGGCACCAAGATGTTAGCAGCAGATCCTTTAAGTTCTGTAAGTTGTGAGGTGGGGCCTCCATGGATTGGACTTGTTTGTTCAGCACATCCCACAGATGCTTGATTGGATTGAGATCTGTCAACAAGTCAACACCTTAAACTCGTTGTTGTGCTCCTCAAACCATTCCTGAACCATTTTTGCTTTGTGGCAGGGTGCATTATCCTGCTGAAAGAGGCCACAGCCACCAGGGAATACTGTTTCCATGAAAGGGTGTACATGGTCTGCAGCGATGCTTAGGTAGGTGGTACGTGTCAAAGTAATGGGCACCCTGACTGGTCTGCGGCTATGCAGCCCCATACACAATAAACTGTGATGCATTGTGTATTCTGACACCTTTCTATCAGAACCAGCATTAACTTCTTGAGCAATTTGAGCTACAGTAGCTTGTCTGTTTGATCAGACCACACGGGCCAGCCTTCGCTCCCCACGTGCATCAATGAGCCTTGGCCGCCCATGACCCTGTCGCCGGTTCACCACTGTTCCTTCCTTGGACCACTTTTGATAGATACTGACCACTGCAGACCGGGAACACCCCACAAGAGCTATAGTGTTGGAGATACTCTGACCCAGCCATCACAATTTGGCCCTTGTCAAATTAGCTCAAATCCTTCTGCTTGCCCATTTTTCCTGCTTCTAACACATCAACTTTGAGGATAAAATGTTCACTTGCTGCCTAATATATCCCACCCACTAACAGATGCCGTGATGAAGAGATAATCAGTGTTATTCACTTCACCTGTCATAATGTTATGCCTGATCGGTATATGTTCATATATGATATCTTAGTTGCACTTATACTTCAAAATTTCAAAAAATGGCATGGAAAAAAAGCTGTAACATACTCTTGTATTAAAGTGAGAGAAAGAGAGATCAAAAGAGAAATTAAGAGATGTCTACCTTTACAGTTGAGCAGGAAGTAGTCCATGCTGGGACTGAAGGAGCCACTGACATACCCGCAGCTGTCAGTAAAATCACAGGACAGACAGCGGCGGTTGAAGGTGCCCACTGTGTCTGCGCTGGAACAACCACAGACACATTAACACTGTCAGCGAGACTGTGACAGCATAAACAAAACTTCATACAGCACAAGACTTGAATATATATGTGCCATATGTACCTGTAGAGATGTCTTCTTTTAGGGTCATCCTCAGTACTGAGGAAATATCTGTTCAAACATAAAATACAATATCAAAGAATAGTCCATATAACACGTTGTATAATCTATATAAAGAAGCAATATGCTTGTGAAAAAGTAATACACTTTATTGCAAAATGAATGTAATGTTTTAAGACACTTATTTGCGTGTTAATTGCAATTAAATAAAATGTATATTAAATGCAATTAGCTGAACTTTATAGTGCTTTTTGACCCACTTAAAACCCATTTAAGTACATCTTTATATGTAATTTCATAATTACTTCTATTGTCTTTGAAATATGGTTAGAGTGTACTGCCAAATGTACTGACAAGCATTTATTGTAAACTAAAATATACTTTAATGTAATTTCTATTTAAACTTCTTTGCGAGCAAGCTTGTACTATTCTAAACGATGTCTGAATCTTTGTATAAGCTGCACTTCTCATGTTTATTGCCCCTTTATTGCCTCACTTTGTATAAAAGCGTCTGCTAAATGGATAAATGTAAATGTAAACATTAACGTTAAAGTTAAACATTAAAGTTAAAGATTTTTAAAACATAATGATTTAAAATGTATTTTAAATTAAATGTGAAATTAATACAAAATGCACTTTTTTAAAAGCGAACTAACGTGTTTAAGAAACAGTCATGAAAGTGTACTCTCTTTAAGTAGGACTGCGCACGACTTTCCAGTTCGCGCTGGATTTCGTCCTCCGCATATAAGCTTAATAAAGCCTGAACCTCGTCGTCGTTCCATCGGTCGTATTTTTTAAACTCCATTGTTGATTTGAATAGCAAACAACTCTTACTGCACGCACCGCAACAGAATTTTAAAAATGGTGGTTGAAATAAAATGCTGCGTGGAGTCAACCAATCAAAATGCTGCATGAACTCAACCAATCAGCATGTTCAGCACCCAAGTCCCACCCCCGAAAGTTCCTGAACTTTGAAAAAGCACTACCTCGCAAGCAGGGACTTTCTGAGGGGGACATTTTTACTCTGAACTTCATTTAGACCCTGGTCCCTGCGGTCAAAACACACCAAGTACCACCCCAAAGTCCCTAGCTCCTGGGGAAAGTTCCTGCGGCTTTCTATACCATGGTACTGAACGATTACCATACATCCCATAATACAAACCCGATTCCAAAAAAGTTGGGACACTGTACAAATTGTGAATAAAAAAGGAATGCAATAATTTACAAATCTCATAAACTTATATTTTATTCACAATAGAATATAGATAACATATCAAATGTTGAAAGTGAGACATTTTGAAATGTCATGCCAAATATTGGCTCATTTTGGATTTCATGAGAGCTACACATTCCAAAAAAGTTGGGACAGGTAGCAATAAGAGGCCGGAAAAGTTAAATGTACATATAAGGAACAGCTGGAGGACCAATTTGCAACTTATTAGGTCAATTGGCAACATGATTGGGTATAAAAAGAGCCTCTCAGAGTGGCAGTGACTCTCAGAAGTCAAGATGGGCAGAGGATCACCAATTCCCCCAATGCTGCGTCGAAAAATAGTGGAGCAATATCAGAAAGGAGTTTCTCAGAGAAAAATTGCAAAGAGTTACAGTGCATAATATCATCCAAAGATTCAGAGAATCTGGAACAATCTCTGTGCGTAAGGGTCAAGGCCGGAAAACCATACTGGATGCCCGTGATCTTCGGGCCCTTAGACGGCACTGCATCACTTACAGGAATGCTACTGTAATGGAAATCACAACATGGGCTCAGGAATACTTCCAGAAAACATTGTCGGTGAACACAATCCACCGTGCCATTCGCCGTTGCCGGCTAAAACTCTATAGGTCAAAAAAGAAGCCATATCTAAACATGATCCAGAAGCGCAGGTGTTTTCTCTGGGCCAAGGCTCATTTAAAATGGACTGTGGCAAAGTGGAAAACTGTTCTGTGGTCAGACGGATCAAAATTTGAAGTTCTTTTTGGAAAACTGGGACGCCATGTCATCCGGACTAAAGAGGACAAGGACAACCCAAGTTGTCATCAGCGCTCAGTTCAGAAGCCTGCATCTCTGATGGTATGGGGTTGCATGAGTGCGTGTGGCATGGGCAGCTTACAAATCTGGAAAGGCACCATCAATGCTGAAAGGTATATCCAAGTTCTAGAACAACATATGCTCCCATCCAGACGTCGTCTCTTTCAGGGAAGACCTTGCATTTTCCAACATGACAATGCCAGACCACATACTGCATCAATTACAACATCATGGCTGCGTAGAAGAAGGATCCGGGTACTGAAATGGCCAGCCTGCAGTCCAGATCTTTCACCCATAGAAAACATTTGGCGCATCATAAAGAGGAAGATGCGACAAAGAAGACCTAAGACAGTTGAGCAACTAGAAGCCTGTATTAAACAAGAATGGGACAACATTTCTATTCCTAAACTTGAGCAACTTGTCTCCTCAGTCCCCAGACGTTTGCAGACTGTTATAAAAAGAAGAGGGGATGCCACACAGTGGTAAACATGGCCTTGTCCCAACTTTTTTGAGATGTGTTGATGCCATGAAATTTAAAATCAATTTATTTTTCCCTTAAAATGATACATTTTCTCAGTTTAAACATTTGATATGTCATCTATGTTGTATTCTGAATTAAATATTGAAATTTGAAACTTCCACATCATTGCATTCTGTTTTTATTCACAATTTGTACAGTGTCCAAACTTTTTTGGAATCGGGTTTGTAATTACTACATAAATAAAAGTTCATTCTTAATGACTAATGAATCATTGATGTTCATTTTGTGGTGTTGGTGGATTCGCTCACATTAACTGGCTGTCCTCATCATATGCCAGAACCTGCGTGACGTCCCAGTCTCCTGATGTTATGGACTGCAGAGAATCTGTGCTGCTGTTGGGCTTCATGAAGAAAACAAATTAAACAGACATCAGTCATACTGAATGGAACTCAGGATTGTGAATAATCGAATATTATTAATGTGTTGTCATTAAAAATAGAGACAGAACATGTATGAAGAAATTAAGTAATTAATCATTTAAATGATGTTGACCGTAAAAACGTGATTAGTTGGCTCAAAAATATCACGAAACCAAACGCCTTGGGAAAATGAAGAAACTTGTTTGTATTAAATTTGCATTGATCTTTTGACATATAAGAAGTCGTTGTACCATTACAGTTTTTCACAATTGCTAAGACACATTTCTTGAAGCCTTCACCCATTTTCTCACAACATTCACAAAACCCCTGACTCTTCTGGCAAAATCAAACAATCGGCTCAAAACCATTTCACCTGTACTCAAAATCAAATAATGCTTTCAGATCATCCACACAGCCAGTAAATTTATAAACACTACAGATCATTCATTAGACACTACATAAAAAAAATGCATCCAGAACATCAAGTAACAGAAAAAATTTACATTATATACAGTAAACGGAACTTGCAATTACGTAAACAGCATAGTATTGTATTGAATATTGTATAGTAATGTCTATATATACAGCACTTGTATACTGTAAACATACAGTAATGCAAAAGCCCAAAAGGTAAAAGAAAACTCTAAATGAAAAGCATGTTTCTATACACTTAAAGAAGTTGTGCAACTGCAAAATCAAGGTCAAGTAGAGATTCATTCTGCCTCAGTATCACGTCTTCGTGTTGGGTCCACATCACAAGCAATGTTGTTTCTTGCCAGGCAAAGAAAAAAAACCCTCTGGTGTGCTAGATCCAGCCTTGACAACACTCGACACCTTGCTCTTCCTCGTCCTTATCCTCTTCCTCCTCCTCCACCACCACCTCTTACACATACACATACTCTTCCTCTTCTCCTTCTCAGTTTCCATCCATTGTTGCTATCAACATTATATTTTGTACAGTTGGTTTGATCACATCATTAGAAACAAGTGTGAACAATTTTGAGCCGTTGTGTGTAAACGATGACAACTGTGTTGTAGTTGTGTGTAACTTTTGCCACTTGTGTTTACCATTTTGCAACACAAGTGCATCACAGTTGCAAAATGTGTTTCAGTGAGTGAGAATGTGTTAAGGTTTTGCAGACAGAGTGATTTATTCAACAAATGGGTTTAGGCTGCAAGTTTCAGAGCTTAAAACGTCCTCCTTATTATAAACAAAGCATTTATTTAATCAAGCTCCAAAAACAGCTTGTTTGGATATTGAGGGATCTGTGATATCACACAAGCAAATACATTTGCATATTCCTGCCTCGAGAGCAAGTCATTGACAAATAGTATTACATCATCGCACCATAGGCCTTGCCCACTGGCGTTCAGTCGATTAACAGCTGACACTTTCCTAGACCGGATGCGAGCGCCGTTTTGCATCAAAAGCAAATTGAACCCATTATAATCACTGAAGCTGTCTACGCTGGATACAGTATACAGATCAAAAAGTTTAAAAGCATTGCTTTAAAGTTGCCATGAAATCAAAATTTATTTTTTGGGCTTTTAGTATGAATATGTTAGTCTTACTGTTATCTATAAGCTAGTGTACTCCAAAACAATGACAAAATTTGCATTTAAGCATTCAAAACAGTCTCTCACTTCCACCAATATGGATTTTGATGACATCACTCTGCAGCTTCTCATCATATTTTCTGTCCAATCAAATGCTCCCTAGAATCTGAAGCGTCCCACCCCCTACTTTATTAATAGGCGCTGAAGCTGCGACTAAAATCGTTTACTTGTTCACACATTTACTATTTTCTACATAGTGAATGGCACATAGGGGATAGGGAACAATTCAAAACCAAAGAAATTCAAAGACCAAAAAACGCATTGGACACATTAGAATTCTGCACAGAATACTGTATTTCAAAGCGATATGGAGGAGATTAGGAGGATAAACGGTTAGAGATTAGGAGGAAACTGCGGCTTTACCGAGCTCACTGGCTCTGGCCGAGTTGTGATATAAACAACGCTATTGGCTATTTTTAAAAAACGGGGAGGGGCTGATCGATAAGTCCCGCCCTGTCTTCCTGTTTCAGTGGAAATTACGTCAACAAATTGAATAATGTTAATGAATAGTGTTTAAAGGCCTTTAACACATGTTAGTGAAGTTTGTACCTGTGAGATGGACATGGAGATGTGGAAGAACTTCCCTCGTCCTCCCTGTGGAATTGCTCTGGTGAAGAACAGCCTCAGACCTTCTTTAGAGAACAGCGGCTCTTCATTCTGTTTGAGAAATGTAAATCTAAATGATCATTACTGTCACACCAGCACTATTATTACTGTCATCATGGTGATGTCCTCCCATGGCAGTGTTTCGTCATTTGGTTTGCTCTGCGGAGTTTCATAATTACTGAATTATAAGACCTGCAGGAGCACTAGAGAATGCGTCCGCAGCACAGAGCGGTTGTATATCTCCAAGCAACACCAAAAATGTTAAAACCATAACAACATATATTAGAATGTGAATTATTATGATGATGCAGTGCATATGTAATAGTGCGTCTGAGCCCTCAGGCCTATTTCTGCAGGAGCCACACAATCCTTTATTTATGTTATTGCAAAACATTTTATGTGGCCACTTCCTCCCTCGGGTGAAAAACAGACATGAAAAACTAATCAAGAAAAACAATATCAGCTCAAGCATGGTACTGTGGGGAATATGATAAGACAAACAACATCAAACGTTCCTGACTATTCAAAGCTGTTATCGTTGACAAACACTGACATGGCACATCCCATAATTTTTTCCCCTTGTCTAGGCGGAGGAAGTTATTGCTCACCTGTCTGTGCAACCACCCCTCACTTTCATCCTCATGTTTCTGGGGGAAAAAACAAACAAGATTGGCAAGATTGCAGTGAAATATTACAAAAGTCCAGAATCTAGTTTCTGGCTCATTAAGTCCAATTCAATGAAAACTGTAATAATTTTTTTCTTAATGAAACAAAATAATACCGCAGTTGAGTAAGAATTCTTACTAGCAAGCAACAATACAGTGACCTGGTGACCTCCTGCGATTAAAGCGCTGTTTATGTGAATGTATGTCATTGGTTTAAAAAAAAAAAAAAAAGATCAACCTACACTGTGAAATGGTCGCTTCATTGTACAAGCAACAATACAGTGACCTGTTGACCTCCTGATATTAAAGCGCTGTTTATGTGAATGTATGTCATTGGTTTAAAAAAAAAAAAAAGATCAACCTACACTGTGAAATGGTCGCTTCATTGTACAAGCAACAATACAGTGACCTGTTGACCTCCTGATATTAAAGCGCTGTTTATGTCAATGTACGTCATTGGTTTAAAAAAAAAAAAAATCAACCTACGCTGTGAAACGGTCACTTCATTGTACTGCAAATTTTCACATTCCTTGTAATGTGTGAATTGGCACATCCTGATTTTGCCGAGTTAGACGCGCTCCTGGGTCAACATATTGGAACAACGTTCCTAAACGAAAATTTAGTCCTAACCACATCTCTACCCCTAAACCTAATCCTACCCATAAGTTATCCCTAAAATCAGAGAGAAATGATAGATAAATAACACTGATGTACAAGCACCAAACCCTGTTTTTAAGCCTAAATTTGACATAAACTGTAAACTTGTCCCTCAAATCTGATTGGTTGATTTGAATGTTGTTCCAGGATCAACAAAGATGTTGATCCAGGAACATGTTGAACTCTGCAAAATCAGGTTCTGCTGTAAATTGGCCTTTACAGTGGCCTTTGGAAAACACTTCAAAAACCCAGGCATACCTTGGTGCAGACACCCGTTGTGGCCACACAGAGGGTCAGGATGGAGATATTCTGGGCTCGGTTCAGCCAGTTTACAGCCAGTTTCGTACTTGTGGCCCACTTCACCATAGTCACATAGTATTCGCTGTAATATACACAAGAAATAAGCATGTCTTCTGGCAGAAAGACTATATCCAATCACTAGACCTGGACCGAATCTTTCAATGGTTTTTGCAGAATTCAAATGCCCATCGTTCACAGCTATACAAACTTCTCACTCCTTGGGTGTACATTTATTGAATATTTTGGCTAATTTGATGATACTTTCAGCTAGGGATGCATTGGTTACAGGCTGATATATATTTTTTAGTGCTGTCAATCGATTAAAAAAAAACAACTAATTAATCACATTTTTTCTGTAATGAATCGCGATTAATCATGATTAAAAACATTCTAGTTTTTAGTATTTTTATACTGTAATAATTTCACAGTTACTCTCCAAATTAATGTAGAAACAACTTAAAGATAGTATAATTTAAATATTTGTTGTAATGGCATCTTTTTATGAATGAAGGCCAGTATCACTGATACTAATACTAGTACTGATGTCTATATGAAATTGTTTTTTAAACATTAAAAATTACATTGCAGTTATAACATTACAGTATAATTGGAAGCTATATCAATTTCAACATTTATTAGGCTTTTAAAAAATAACTTTTAATTTAAGTGAACTTAAAACAATCTCCACATAAACCCATTATAATAAATGTCATATTTACCTGTGGCCTCCTTTCTAACAGGTAGGAAATATACAGAAATTGAATAACGTTATCAAACAGTCTGCACTGCATAAATAATAAATTAAATATAGATTAATCCTTAATAAATATATAATAATGTTACTTTAAGATCTGCCGCTGCGAATATGACGCGGATCTGACGCGGTCACGCGCATCTCATTTTCTCACAACTCTTTAAGTTCATTTAAGACGTTATTTAACTCATTTAAGACTGCTCTCATGAGAATACTCGACAAAACGGGCATTTTGGCATAATTCTATGTGTTATTGTTAGTTCAAGCACGGAAGAGAACTCAATTCTGGTGCGCTGTCTGTACACGCGATACCGGCGCATGTCTTTCTGAGCGCTGTGTGTGTCAGGACATCCACAGACTCTTTTGTCTTGTCGCACTTTAATGATTTAAAAGCATTTGCATTAATAATAGCGTGATCATATAATGTAACGCTAGCCAAAGGATGACAGAAAAAATGAATCACATGCGTTAACACGCTAATTTTGGCAGCACTAATTTGTTTTGCTCATTTCCTCTATTTCTAAATTTATATTACTTTTGCCATCATCTAATGATTACTTGAAATATTATTTAGTAATAATAGTAATAATAATAATAATAATAATAATAATAACTATTAATATTTATATTATAAATATATTATTAATAAAATATATTCATACTTCATTCACTTAAAATGAATATCAATTTTTAATACTGTTCATTAAAATGGTAATGAATGTTGTATAAATTCACTTGTAGCAGAATTTTAATGTCATCCATTTATCAGTTCTTGGCCATAACAAAGAAATGGTAACACTTTAGTTTAGGGTCCAATTCTCTATTAACTAGATGCTTATTAGTATGCATATTACTAGGATATTGGCTGTTTATTAGTACTTAAAAAACACATATTAATGCCTTATTCTGTATGACCATATTATACATCCCTTAATCCGACCCAGTTCCTAAACTTAACAACTACCTTACTAACTATTAATAAGCAGAGTTTACTGATGCAAAAGTCGTAGTTAATAGTTAGTTAATAGTGAGAATTGTACCCTAAAGTCTGACCCCAAAAATATCACCCTAAGGGCACATTATGATGAAAAAATAAGAGGAACAATTTTATTTTAATGCTTTTGCATTCGCTTGCAAAACTTTTGAGCTCTCTCACAAAAGTGTTGTGTTCCCCGAGAAAATGTTGTGCAACGTTTTCCCAGGGAACGGCAAAGTTTCGAGAGAATGCAAGCATTTTGTAAGAGAGCGCAAAGATTCTCAGGCGAATACAAGCGTTTTGTGACAGAATCTCAATTTCAATTCAATGTCCCTCTAGGTGCTGTGTATTTAACACATTCTATTGTAAATTTCCCCATAATGAACATTTGGAACGTAATGAGTGCACAAGCAGTCAGCCCACCCTATTCTTTGGTCCTCTGGTCTTCTCATCTCAATAGTGTGCAGTGGGCCATTGAGATTCACCACGTACAGAGAAATGACGGGGTTTTCCTCCCCTGCCTAGAAGAAAAATATTCAAGCATGACACATTATCATCTTCACCACTGTCCTTATGTTTACGGTCATGCACAGTCTTTACCTTGGGGTAATGGTATTGTCTCGCCGTAGGGTAGACAGAGCCGGTGAACATGGGGATCTCCATTTTGGGCACCAGCGTGTCGTTGATGGTCGCGTACGCGAGCCTGGCCCCATCCGGAGACCACCAGTGTGCGATGTGAGACTTAAAGATCTCCGCTGCACAAGAAAGATTTAAGAGGTTTCTCTCAGTCATATTTCACTGTGGTTCAATCACTCGAATAATTGCAGGAATAGTAAAGAGTAATCATCCATGACACAGCTTCTCTCAGGTTTCATTCCAGCTACGTCTACACACACACACACACACACACACACACACACTCAGATTTCCCATCTTCATTCGGATACAGTCAATGCACCTGACGCGGTTAAGAGCATTTCTCTGTAACCACCTGTTTCTATATGAATCTGTGCTTCCCTCACACAGAGGCAGTGAGGAAGGTTCTGGCCCATAAATCACGGGGCGGACTGTAATCTCAGCGGGGCCGGCAAGAGAGAGAGTGTCGGCCCTCTCCATCAAGTGACCCTTCTCTTCTACAATCTCAGGGAAAAAAGCAATTTCTGGACTCCACCAAAGGCTGCGGAAATAGGGTCTGACCCCTCTTCCTGTGCTCGAATGAGCAGGAAGCTGCATGTTCAGCACAGTTGTGCTCACTTCATCACCTACAGAGAAACTGAGTGAACTAATCTGTTCAGAAAGCTTATGTTGGCATCTGAGGATTTTGACAGTTATCTAGTAGTTAGCGTATGTTTTTTATATTTCCATTTTGGTTTAACAATTTTATTTTGAATTAATTAGTACATTAATGTAATGTAAAAAGATTGTGGTTAGTTTTTTTGTTTTTGTTTTAAATGTATACTTTTATTCAGCAAGGATGCATTAAATTCATTAAAGGTGACAGTGAAATTTTACACTGTTTCAAAAAAATGCTGTTCGTTTGAACTTTCTATTCATCAAAGACTATATAATAGTTTCCACAAAAATATTAAGCGCAACTGTTTTCAATATTGATAATACGAAATGATTCTTATCAGCATATTAGAATGATTTCTGAAGGATCATGTGACACTGAAGACTGGAGTAATGATGCTGGAAATTCTGCTTTGCATCACATGAATAAATTACATTTTAAATGTTATATATATATATATTTACATTTATATACATTTATATATATATATATATATATATATATATGTTTCACAATATTGCTGTTTTTACTGCATTTTTGAACAAATAAACGCAGCCTCAGTGAGCATAAGAGACTTCTTTCAAAAATATTAATATAAAACAATGTGAAATAATATTTATTAATGATACAATAATATTGATAATTTAGAATTTGTGGTTTGAACAACATTGTTTTCTATATGTTTACCAATTTGAATTAAAATGTCTCAAATTAAATTAATTTTTGGGTTTTGATATAAATCTGGTTTTGAATCTGAAGTAAATATGATTTTCAAAATAAATTTGTGTACAATTATAAAGTGTACAAATTTAAAAGGCTTACATTTTAAGTTGTTAGTGTAACAGAACTCTTTTTACTTGACATTTTATATAAGTTGTGGATTTCCAAACTACTTTCATTTGTATCAGACATTTAGGATATATTACATATGTTTTAATATAAAAAAATGATTGTGATTTTAACAGTAAAAGACTGTAATAATGCTACAGTAAAAACCTGTTAATGGGTACGTTTCCTCACTATAATACGGTAAATAACTGTAATAGATCTAACCTTACATTTAATGTAAAATTTTGGAACTGAAAAAGAATGTCATTGTATAATTTACAGTGAAAAACTGTAAATTGACATTCTCAGAATTCCCTGCGTGACACTTCACATTTGATGTATTTTCGTTGAAATAGCTTTTTTCTTCTAGTAGGCTATATAAACTTTAATATAGGCCTATCCTGTTATTGAAACTGGTGCTTTGCTGTGCAAAGAGACATTTCGAAACATTTCACGTGCTGGTACTTTTGCTTTTGCCGCAGAGACCCTTGTGATAAATAAATGTGTCGTATTTATGATAATCCACGCATATTTCAGTTAATAAAAGCGCGATAAGTCGCGAAAAACAACTGAATTACTGACAGGATGCTGTGCGTGCGCTCGGAGCGCAACATGGACAAGCATCGGTTGCGCGCCTAAACGGCCAAATAAACACAGAAATATATCAAAATGCCAAGTCGAGTATTCACATAAACACAGTAGATGTAAGCACTGTGTGCGTTCACACACGAAGAGGATTTATAACTCAACCTCACAGTGAAAGTCCTGCACAATTAATTCCATATTGCAACTTATTTATTGTTTGCTGCATATTTGTTTGTTTTTAGTTATGGACCTAATAATTGCTACTGTTGAAATTTCATTGAAAAAAAGCATGTTTTTTAATAATAATGTTATATTATTTTTTACTGTGGCTCTTTTGGAAAAATGCATTAACCAAAAATGAAAAAATGTCTCTTTGGTCAAAAAAGGTTCCAGACCCCTGGTATAGTGAATCGAAAGTTATCCAGGGATAACTCTAATGACTCTTTAGCTCCGCCCACTGCACGCCTCCACGAGCTCGGCTGTTTTCGGAAAGAATCGGTACAGCGTATCTGTCTTTTATAAATATGATAAAACTAAAGACTCTTCGGAGATATGAATGATGCAATACTACTCTATAAATACTCAAGATTAACATGAGATTACCAGAAACTGTGTGTGTTATGTATTTTAAAAAAATGTTAAGAATCATCCTCACAGCACATCCGAATCCATGTTTGCTTAACATCCTTTCTAATGAGATGCCTCCATTTGGTTGGCCTTTGAACGCAGTATAGATGTATCCTTCACTTCCAATGATGTCCCATAATCCTGTGCATTTCAAGTCTTCTGGGCCCGTATACAATAGCTTTGAAAATTGAAGCTTGAACATTTTGATTCACATTTTCGGGTGAACTAGCCCTTTAATGCCACTGTGGACAATAACTGCATCAGTTTAGAGTTTCAATAACATATTTTGAAGCCTAGAGAGCATGATGCGGATGTTTCTGGAGGAAGTGCTTTTGAGTATCATGGGAACTTTACGATGAATCTGATCATTAAAGAGATGCTGACCCATGGATGAACCAAAGCAAGCCTGCCACAGACATCTCTGTACAAAACAGCAAAAACGGCTCTCATTAGACATAAGATGTCAGAAACCCTGCAAACACATCTCTCTCTCATTCCTGTTTTCTGCGTGTATCTCTGTGCCCTTTACTCTGACAAACACACACTCACACTCTCAGTAGTGAGCCAGGAAGCTTGTTGGGCTGTTGATTGCTCACACAGGGAGGTTTAATGGCAGAGCTGAATGACAGATGAAACAGGAGTGTGTGTTTTGAGAGCTGGAGGACAGTAAAGTCGCGTCTAGCACACACATAGTCCTCATACACTTGTTCTTCTTTAATCAGAAGACAGCTGTAGCTGAATGAGCTGAGACTTTACTGTTCAGACTGAGCATTTCCATCATCTTTTCTTTATTCTAAAAACCAACAAAACATTTAATGTGCCCTTGTGTACAGGCTTTTCCAAATAGGGCCAAAAGCTAAGCATTATTACACATATAATTCATGGATAAGGCAATCCCACAATGCATTGTGAAACATTTTCGGCACAATTTTTACTTTCTTTCTCGCAATTCTTTCTTGAAAGGTGCCCATAAATAAAATTATTGATTGATTGATTGATTACATTTGCAAGTTTATTTCTTGCAATTTTGAGTTAACATCTCGCAATTCTTTTTCTGAAAAATTGCTATTTTTATCTTCCAATTCGTACCTTAAATAAAGTCACACAGATGTGACTTTATTTTTTGGAAATTACGATTTTATATCTTGAGATTTTTTTTCTTGAAATTTTAATATATTGAGCTTATAACTTGCAACTTTTAAGTAAACATCTAACAATTTTCACTAATTTTCTCAAAATTGCATAATTCTCAATTCAAACTTTCTCAGAATTGCAAGTTTCTTACACACAGTTCTGAATTTATTTCAAGTTCATTTTCAAACTTATATCTCAAAATATCTCTTGAAAAAATTAAGAGACCACTTAACATTGATTTCTCAATGTTAAGTGGTCTCTTATTTTTTTCCAGAGCTGTATATATATATATATATATACAGTGGTGGTCAGAATTATTGGCACCCCTGGTAAATATGATCAAATATGGCTGTAAAAAATAAATCTGCATTGTTTATCCTTTTGATCTTTTATTCAAAAAATTCACAAAAATCTAAACTTTCATTGAAGTAAAAGAATTGAAAGTGGGGGGTAAATCACATTATGAAATAAATGCTTTTCTCCAAAACACGTTGGCCACAATTATTGGCACCCTTTTATTAAATACTTTTTGCAACCTCCTTTTGCCAAGATAACAGCTCTGAGTTTTCTCCTATAATGCCTGATGAGTTTGGAGAACACCTGACAAGAGATCAGAGACCATTCCTCTATACAGAATCTCTCCAGATCCTTCAGACTCCCAGATCCATGTTGGTGCTTCTTCTCTTCAGTTCACCCCACTCATTTTCTATAGGGTTCAGGTCAGGGAACTGGGATGGTCATGGCAGAAGCTTTATTTTGTGTTGAGTGACACATTTGTCACTCAACTGATTTCTAGCAGAGGCCGTCAGGTTTTGATTTTTTATCTGTTGGTATTTGCTAGAATCCATTATACCATGTATCTGAACAAGATGTCCAGGACCTCCAGCAAAAAAATAGGCCCACAACATTAAAGATCCAGCTGTATTTTTAACCGTGGGCATGGGGTACTTTTTATCCCTGTTTGCACCAAACCCATCTGGTGGATTTGCTGCCAAAAAGCTCTTTTTATAGTTTCATCTGATCATAGAACCAGGTCCCTTTTGAATTTCCAGTCGTGTCTGACAACTGAATATGCTGGAGTTTGTTTCTGGATGAGCAAGAAGGATTTTTCTTGAATCCCTCCCAAACAACATGAGGTGATGTAGGGGTTGTTTGAATTTTTTTTTTTAGGCTTTCTGACCCCAAGACTCAACTAATCTCTGCAATTCTCCATCTGTGATCCTTGGAGAGTCTTTGGCCACTCAAACTCTCCTCCTCGCCGTGCATTAAGACAATATAGACACACGTCCTCTTTCAGGCAGACTCGTAACATCTTTAGTTGATTGGAACTTCTTAATTATTGCCCTGATGGCAGAAATGGGAATTTTCAATGCTTTAGCTATTTTCCTACAGCCACTTTCTACAGCTCAACAATCTTTTGCTGCACATCAGAGCTATATTCTTTTTACTCATTGTGATGAATGATTAAGGGAATTTGGCCTTTGTGTTTCCTCATATTTATACTCCTGTGGAACAAGACATCATAGCTGGACAATTTCATGTTCCTAGTCACCCTGGTGTGCTAAAAAATGAAAATATTAATGGGAATATACTTCAGAGATATTTTACTCATAAAAAAATCTAGGGGTGCCAATAATTGTGGCCAACGTGTTTTGGAGACAAACATTTATTTCATAATGTGATTTACCCCCCACTTTCAATTCTTTTACTTCAATGAAAGGTTAGATTTTTGTGAATTTTTTAAATAAAAGATCAAAAGGATAAACAATGCAGATTTATTTTTTACAGCCATATTTGATCATATTTACCAAGGGTGCCAATAATTCTGACCACCACTGTATACACTGATCAGGCATAACATTATGACATTATGACAGTGAAGTGAATAACACTGATTATCTCTTCATCACGGCACCTGTTAGTGGGTGGGATATATTAGGCAGCAAGTGAACATTTTGTCCTCAAAGTTGATGTGTTAGATGCAGAAAAAATGGGCAAGTGTAAGGATTTGAGCGAGTTTGACAAGGGTCAAATTGTGATGGCTAGACGACTTGGTCAGAGCATCTACAAAACTGTAGCTCTTGTGGGGTGTTCCCGGTCTGCAGTGGTCAGTATCTATCAAAAGTGCTCCAAGGAAGGAACAGTGGTGAACCGGCGACAGGGTCATGGCTCATTGATGCACGTGGGGAGGGAAGGCTGGCCAATGTGGTCCGATCAAACATCAAACAGACGAGCTACTGTAGCTCAAATTGCTCAAGAAGTTAATGCTGGTTCTGAAAGAAAGGTGTCAGAATACACAGTGCATCGCAGTTTGTTGTGTATGGGGCTGCATAGCCGCAGACCAGTCAGAGTGCCCATGCTGACCCCTGTCCACCTCCGAAAGCGCCAACAGTGGGCACGTGAGCATCAGAACTGGACCATGGAGCAATGGAAGAAGGAGGCCTGGTCTGATGAATCACGTTTTCTTTTATATCACGTAGATGGCTGGGTGCGTGTGCATTGCTTACCTGGAGAACACATGGCACCAGGATGCACTATGGGAAGAAGGCAAGCCGGCAGAGGCAGTGTGATGGTTTGGCCTATGTTCTGCTGGGAAACCTTGGGTCCTGCCATCCATGTGGATGTTACTTTGACACGTACCACCTACCTAAGCATTGTTGCAGACCATGTACAACCTTTCATGGAAACGGTATTCCCTGGTGGCTGTGGCCTCTTTCAGCAGGATAATGCGCCCTGCCACAAAGCAAAAATGGTTCAGGAATGGTTTGAGGAGCACAGCAACGATTTTGAGGTGTTGACTTGGCCTCCAAATTCCCCAGATCTCAATCCAATCGAGCATCTGTGGGATGTGCTGAACAAACAAGTACGATCCATGGAGGCCCCACCTCGCAACTTACAGGACTTAAAGGATCTGCTGCTAACATCTTAGTCCCAGATACCACAGCACACCTTCAGGGGTCTAGTGGAGTCCATGCCAACACAATATTAGAGGGACCAACAAAATTAAGAAAGATCGGTATATATATATATATATATGTATATAACATTGCTTTATGTATATCACATAAGTCTTGCCACAAATTTCACAACAAAAAAAATATCAGTGCATTCAATGCATCCTTTGTTCTTCTGAAAAAATTCACAACCACATGGTGTAATTTGTTCAAAGAGAAAACTGTTGAATGATTTTTTCATCAATCACTATGCTTTTTCTCTGTGGGTGTGAATATTCCTCTGGAAGACGTGTGTGTAGACAATAAACAGGGAAGCAGTTGACTAGGTTTTAAAGCTGCTACCTGTTTACCATGGACACACACTTTAGTTGTGTGTAAGTTCTCACATTTTCTAGTCTAAATATACTCAGGCAATGTACAAATAGAGAACATGTGTTAGAACATGTCTCCTTTAGAGTCCTCTTCTGACATTTCTGCTCCTCATTGATCATACTGCACCAATGAGAGATCAATCGATCAAGTCCACTGTTCACGTTCCACGCATCAGCACACATCTTTCTATGTCTGCAAGCAGCACATTTCTAAGATTCTCATTTAAATTCAAATAAGCCCTAACAAACATGACTTTAGTGTTGTTCATCACCTTCACTGGATTCATCAGGGTAATAACAGGCTTCTAACAAACCATTAGCAACTTAATTAGCTGGAGTTCATTGAGAAGATAATTCAATGAGGGTGAAGGTCTGTAGAGGTCTGCTCAGCTCCGCTAGCACATGCTAACACAATCACTCAGCTAAAGCCATTTGTCATTACGAACACTACTTTGTGTTATTGCAGCAGTTTTAGTTTTTCATTTAAAAAAGAAAGAAGAAAAAAGCTACTTGTTATGTAGTTCTTCCACTACATAGCTTGCATCTTGCCAAACATGGATGCATAATCGAGACTAGTAGGTTGGTTTGTCTTACAATTAATTTACCAGTCACTGTAAAGGAAGCATTTTATTGTATATATACCCTTGCAAAACAAAACAATACAAAATGGCCATACCTGTACATCAAACCAGTAGTATTTTAGTATTATTTATATGGCAGCGGCTATTTGCACTAAGTGACAATAGCAGCATTTTCTTAGCGATGCTATTTACACTAAGTGAAAATAGTGATATATTCTATTTACACCATGTAAAAGTAGCAGTTATTTGCAATATGTGTAAATAGTAATTAGATGCTATTTATACTTTATTTTGGCAGATATATATTTGCACCTCAGTGTTGTTGTACATTAACAGGATGCAATAATAACATAGTGTAAATATTATATTTATTAAAATTATTAAATGGATGCTGCCTTAAAGGGATAGTTCACCCAAAAATGAAAATTACCCTATGATTTACTCACCCTCAAGCCATCCTGGGTGTATATGATATTCTTCTTTCAGACAAATACAATCTGAGTTATATTAAAAAATGTCCTGGCTCTTCTGTTTTGAAGTCCATAAAAGTGCATGTATCCATTATAAAAGTGCTCCACACGGCTCCACTACGTCATACGCTGGAACGTCAGTCTCTCGTGAACGCGCGTACGTCAGTTAGCGGAAGTTAGAGATTACAGTTTGTAAAGTTTTAAATATGGATATTTTTCTTACACAAATGCATCGCTTCGCTTCAGACGGCCTTTATTAACCCCCTGGAGCCGTGTGAAGCACTTTTATAATGGATGGATGCACTTTTTTGACCTCTCAAAATCTCATTTACCATTCACAGTCATTATAAAGCTTGGAAGAGCCAGGGCATTTTTTATTATAACTCAGATTGTATTCGTCTGAAAAAAGAAAGTCATATACACCTAGGATGACTTGAGGGTGAGTAAATCATGGACTAATTTTCATTTTTGGGTGAATTATCCCTTTAATTGAACAATAAAAGCCCTCCCTACACCTACACCTACCCCTAACCCTACCCAATAAATACTTTTATTATTATTAAACATTTCGTTAGGCACTTTATTTCCACGTTTAGAACATGTTCTTAATTTTTATTCATTATTTATTTTAAAGTAAATGCCTTTCTGATGTGATATGTGATGGGAAAAGGGAGAAGAGCGGATTTGAACCCGGGTTGATCGTGTCAAAACCTAATTCCATGAGTCTTATGCTCTACTGACTACACCACTGAAGACATTTAAACATGCATGCCTTTTTTAATCTTGTGTGGCCCAACAAGGCATTGTTGGGCAGAGCTAGTGTAAATAGCACTTGCCAACAAGACGCGCTATTTGCACTTGGTATTACACTCCGTATTTATATACTATTATATTAATATAGTAATATTAATTCAAACATATTTTATTTCAGTTAGTTGCCAAGGAAACTTTTTTTTCTTTTTATTTTATTTCAGCTTTTTTCAATTTTTGTTAATATAGTTTTAGTTTTATTTAACATTAAAAACACTACCTCAAATTGTAGAGAATCGTATTAAAGTCAACATGAAACGGAAGTTGCCATAGTTTCCCCCCCACCTATTATGACATACATCCAACTGAAATAGCCTCTCAAACAATAAAAAACGTAGGGCGGTGCTTTATTTTGTCCATCGGGAATTGATTGGACGGTTTGCTGTTGGTGGATCTCATGTGAGTGGCAGGATGTCCCGCCCTCATGCCAGTAAACACATCATCAGAGAAGAGATGATGCTGCAAGAGGGAGGGGGAAGTTATTTTGACTAAAGATTATGAGGGCACATGAATCTAAAAAAATACATAATGATGTGCACGAATAAATCATTTAAATACTGTAATATTCCATTAACAAAAAGAATAAAATGTCAATTTTAATTTCATGGTGACTAAAAATGCCAAAGTCACGGGTTTGATTCTCATTATGGACTGAATCACCCACTGTTTGAAAAAAGATGTCTTTCAACAAAACACTTTCTATTCAGTAAATCGGACTGGATTTAGACACTTCATATGTGCTGTGAGGTTTAGCTTCTGTTTTGCGTACTAATAAATTACCATTTCACTGTAAATCCTCCTCATGAATATTAAATAAAGACCATTTAATAATTTATAGTAGTTATCAAAGGAAATAAACTGTTTCACGTTATTATTTTTTGTAGAGCTCCAGCTGTCACTTGTCAGAAACACAAAGCACTCCTGCTGTTGCAGTCGAACAGGAGCACTTACGCCGTCAGTGTGAACCAGGAGACTAGTCGACCATCCTGACCCATCCCTAGAGCCAAACTCATGCTCAGTTTTATCTCAAGAACAGCATCATTAACTCTTTTGAACAGAATACTGATAGAGCATCAGAGTAGTGTTATGTCTCCGAGTAGCAAATTGAGCGGTGTTGTCAGAGCGCAGGGCATTTTGTGTGATTATGCTTTCTTGTGATATAGTGGTGTGTGTAAAACACATCAGCCTCATTATCAGCTAATCTAAAGGACTTTTACACTTTTAGACAGTGCGGTCTGTTTTCAGCGGTGATTAAACTGAAATTGTAACACTTCTACCTTGACTAGATTTTTCAGTAGCATGTTTTAAAATTAGTGCACATTTCCCAGTAACAAGCTACTTTTTATTAATAGCGTATATAGTGACAAATGCTACTTCACAGGTTTTAAAAATCTAAGCGGATGCCCTATCTTTTTTCATGTAGTGTTGGGACATTCATTTTATGTGATTTTTTTTTTTTGTGTGTCCCTGCATGACATTGTATCTTTTTTTTTGTATCATATTATGCATATTACATAATATATTACATAATGAAAGTGGCTGTTTATCTTATCAAATCACTATAAATTAGGGTGTTTTATAGTCTTATTAGTGGTAGTATACAGTGGTATATTTATATACTAATGTCCAAATTTAAAGGCTTAGTTCACCCAAAAATGAAAATTCTGTCATTAATTACCTGTCATTAAGACCTTCGTTCATCTTCGGAACACAAATTAAGATATTTTTGATGAAATCCGAGATCTCTCGGACCCCTCCATAGACCACAATTTAATTACCACGGTTTGGAACGACATGAGGGTGAGTAATTAATGACAGAATTTTCATTTTTGGGTGAACTAACCCTTTAATGTCGGTATGATTTTTTAAATGTTTTTGAAAAAAGTATCTTATGTTCACCCAAGCATTTACAAAAAAATATAATAAAAACAGTAGCATTGTGGAATATTATTAAAATTCAAATAATAAAAAAGTTTTGATTTGAATATATTTTAAAATGTAATTATTCCTGTGTTGGCAAAGCTGAATTTTCAGCATTTTTACTCCAGTCTTCAGTGTCACATGATCCTTCAGAAACCATTCTAATATGCTGATTTGCTGCTCAAGAAACATTTCTTATTATTATTAATTTTGAAAACAGTTTTGTGCTGCTCAATATTGGAAACCGTGATACATTTTTTTCAGGACTTTTTAATGAGCAGAAGTTCAAAATAACTGTTTATTTGAAAATTCAGTTGTAACATTATAGATGTCTTTACTGTCTCTTTTGGACACTTTAATGTGTCATTGCTAAATACAAGTATTAATTTCCTTAAAAAAGAGATGATAATATATAATCCTCCTTAAATAAATTGAATTGAATGTAATTAGTTAATTCTTGAACTACTTTTTGTAAACTGTAGGTTAAGGACTTTTCTGGTGCAAGCAAATAAATGCATTGCATATGAGGAGCATGAATATGCAGGACAGGAAAATGTTATTAAGAAAAGGGGTGTATATGAAACACTGAAACTCATGGAAACAGAAATGACAGTTTCCTTTCTCTTTGCAAAAAATACAAGTCAGTTCAGCAGCTCACTTCAGCAGGGGGCAGTAGAGAGCCTTAGTAAGAGATTGCAGTCTAAAACGCTGTAATGACACTTTATCATATGACTGCACACAAAACGCACACATGTTTTAATCAGATTAATGATCTGGGGAAGGCGGGGTACATGGGTAACTGATGAAACTAGTTATCAGAAAAGCAAGAAGCTGCATATCATAATGTGTCCTCAAAACAAGCCCCTAAGATTACTGAATAATGGGATGCAAGTGAGATGACAAAAGAGAGATGATCTTAAAGTACATTAATCTTAAATAAAAATCACTTTATTAAAGCTATAAGCATCGCAGACTGTTCCAGCCAAACCACATGATCATATGAGGACAGCCAAATGGAACACTGTGAGCGGCTAAAAGCGAAACCATTGAGAAAGTTTGGCTTTCTTAACCCTAGAATACATGAACCAAAAAACCTTCACAAATGCATAAAGGGGATCAAAATGACCCGTATTGTTCAAACTGTTAAACTTGTGAATCATGGCAGGAGTAGTAGGTTTTCCCGGTGCTTTTTTGCCAGCTGTTTTACGAATACTCTGAATTCAGACTACTCATTTCACATACTGCTTTTCACCTATTGCATAGTAGAGAGATATGCATATTCAGACACAGGGTTGGTATATGAGGCAAATTCTTGGCTCAGAGCAAAAAAGTCACAACAGATTTTTAAGCAATCCATAATTTTTTAAAAATGTATTCAAAATTCCATAGGAAAAGAATACAAATCATTTTGACCCCCTTTATGCATTCAAGGGTTAACATATATGTCCACTGACTGAGAGCGAAAAGCATTTTCAATGAATTCTCTATGGGAGCTGAATGGCAGGCTTGTATGAGGGATTGTGGGATTGACAGTAGTGCAGAGCAAGTGGTGAGAGCGTCAAAATGTCAGAAACTGCTGAACTTCATGCAAAAGAAAGGCAAAAAGTGCTGGGCGGGCAGCATATCGCTGTGAGTTGTAGAGAGGTCTGTCATAACTGCTTCAAAATCTGTCAGCACTCTGCAGTTCTGCCAGATTTAGTGCTTAAAAATCACATCATTAGGGAAAGTGACCCTATTAAGCCCACCTAAATCCTAAATTTTACATGTTTCTGACAGATATCTGAAAACTTCTTCAATAAGGTATATATTAAATGGAGGTTAAATCATCTAAACACTCACACTTGTCATAAACTGACAAAGTTATCTTTATGGAAAGGTTCATTGTGTTCTTAGCTTAGTGGGCTTATAGGGACAACATTGTTGTCATTGTTCCTTCAAAACCCACTTGAGAAAAAAATATAAATACTGGATTATAAATACAAACAGAAGATTAAATCATTTGTTTTCATTTTATGTGGTTGGCAACAGTTTTTATAAATGTTCAATGTCGTGCACTAGCTGCAGATGCATCCTTTGCAAATGCATCCTTTCAAAAACAGAACATTACTTTAAAATACCAAGAAAAACATAATGTTGTCATGATTCACCTGTGTCCATGTTTCAAGACTTTTATGTTGATATTCTTTTGTCTTTCTGTTCTGTTCCTGTGGTTTGTTCAGAGACGGCCTTATTATTCAAGTTCAAGGTCATTTTATTTATAAAGCACATTTAAAAAACAGCCAAAAGACCATCCAAAGTGCTGTACAAAAAAAAAAACACAAAAAAAACAAAAACAAAACACATTAACAATCCAAATATAAACACTTAAAAGTACTGACAGAAGTCCACAATAAAAATCCAACTATAATATACACCAATCAGGCATAACACTATGACTACCTTCCTAATATTGTATTGGTCCCCCTTTTGCTGCCAAACAGCCCTGACCCGTCGAGGCATGGACTCCACTAGACCCCTGAAGGTGTTCTGTGGTATCTGGCACTAAGATGTTAGCAGCAGATCCTTTAAGTCCTTTAAGTTGCGAGGTGGGGCCTCCATGGATCGGACTTGTTTGTTCAGCACATCCGACAGATGCTCGATTGGATTGAGATCTGGGGAATTTGGAGGCCAAGTCAACACCTCAAACTCGTTGTTGTGCTCCTCAAACCATTCCTGAACCATTTTTGCTTTGTGGCAGGGTGCATTATCCTGCTGAAAGAGGCCACAGCCACCAGGGAATACCGTTTCCATGAAAGGGTGTACATGGTCTGCAACAATGCTTAGGTAGGTGGTACGTGTCAAAGTAACATCCACATGGAGGCAGGACCCAAGGTTTCCCAGCAGAACATTGCCCAAAGCATCACACTGCCTCCGCCGGCTTGCCTTCTTCCCATAGTGCATCCTGGTGCCATGTGTTCTCCAGGTAAGCGATGAACACGCACTCGGCCATTCATGTGACGTGAAAGAAAATGTGATTCATCAGACCAGGCCACCTTCTTCCATTGCTCCGTGGTCCAGTTCTGACGCTCACGTGCCCACTGTTGCCGCTTTCGGTGGTGGATAGGGGTCAGCATGGGCACCCTGACTGGTCTGCGGCTATGCAGCCCCATACGCAACAAACTGCGATGCACTGTGTATTCTGACACCTTTCTATCAGAACCAGCATTAACTTTTTGTAGCTCGTCTGTTTGATCGGACCACACGGGCCAGCCTTCGCTCTCCACATGCATCAATTGGCAATGACCCTGTCGCCGGTTCATCACTGTTTCTTCCTTGGACCACTTTTGATAGATACTGACCACTGCAGACCGGTAACCGGTTTTGGAGATGCTCTGACCCAGTCGTCTAGCCATTACAATTTGGCCCTTGTCAAACTCGCTCAAATTCTTACGCTTGCCCATTTTTTCTGCATCTAACACATCAACTTTGAGGACAAAATGTTCACTTGCTGCCTAATATATCCCACCCACTAACAGGTGCTGTGATGAAGAGATAATCAGTGTTATTCACTTCACCTGTCAGTCGTAATGTTATGCCTGATCGGTGTATATATATATATATATATATAAAGAAAAGTTCAGTTTTTAATAAAAACGATCACGTGTGCCTTGATAAACAATCACATTACAGCCTTGATGTCACTGAATTTCGCTCTGAGTTGTATGACAGTCAATCACTGTTTGCGGATACCATAAAAATGAATGAGAAGTGCCATAAACTGAATCATACATGTCACGCAATTGTCCGTGACTTCTCTTATCGAAAACGAATGTTTAAGAGCAAACATGTTGAAGATTAGCTGATGGGCTGTCGATTCATTAAATGATAAGCCATTTTCCCACAAAAGCAGGTTATTCCGCATAGTCAAGCCTCTCCTCCATTGACATCTATTAAAAAACCGGCCTCTGGTCTCCTTCCTTGCGTACCACAGTGTTAGCTGGCATTACATTTTTATTTTTTTGCTAACCTTGCAGGCTTGCCTTCAAGTGGCTTTGGTTTGCTCCTGTTTGCCTTTAGGCTCGTTTGAGATGAGCTAAATCTGCGCAGAACCGATCACCGGTGATCACCGCAAGATGCATGCCGGTTAGAAATGTGTCCGAGTGTGGTCCAACATATTCCCAAACTCTCTGACAGTGCGATCTCTCTCTGTGATTGTTGTCATATTTATAAAAAATATATATACTTAAAAAACAGTAACGTTTTTGGGTCACACTTTATATTAGGTATGAAAAAAATTGTTAGGTACAATGTACTTAAACATGTAGAAAAAAATTTTGTAAACATGTATGTACACAATAAGGGCGTTGTACCAAATTATTCCTTTAAATGTTAGTACATAGCAGTGTTTCCCATTCATTAACTAGACTGTGGCGGCCTGCCATAGTCTAATCTGTCCCGCCTCAGTTTCATAATGAACCGAAAATATATTTAAACTTCTCACATAAAACGTCTTTAACATCGCAATATGGCTTTATCCTATTGTCAAATAGCAAAAGGCTGTGAATAAATAAGTCTGTTCACGCTGCACATTTCAAAGCGGAGTGTGCACTCTGCTCACACGATCAACTCGTGATCCGGTGTTTTCTGCCAAAAAAAAAGCTCAACTGCAATTTGAGCTCAAGGGTTTTTCTCTTGCAAGTGTAGAAATTAGAACAAAAGTATTATAATTCCCATACTGTAGCGTAAAGTAAAAAAATATACTTATGACATATTCATTTTTATTTATTTGACAGTGCATTTGTTTTACAATATATGGCTATTACTGTCATAGGGATAATAATAATAATAATAATAATATAAAATTATTATTATTATTATATTCTAATTGTTTGGCTTCCTAATACATTAGTGTGAATGTAATATAGACTGATACACTATATCACAGCTAAAAAAGGAGTCCCCTTTAAAATTCAGGTACAAGTCAATTCAACAACTTCTTTCTTTGTTAAATTTGCACACTGAACATGGGTCGGAGCTCTTAATTTTGAACTTTCAAAGTGCACCAGATTGATGAATTTAACTTTAAAATTGACAAAATTTTCTTGCGGAGAGATTAAGGTCCACCCACCACAGACTCACAAAATCCTGCGGGAAACACTGCACAGTACTTAAAGACATAATAAAGTGAGACCAGGGGCGGATTAACACATAGGCTAACCTAGGCTGCAGCCTAGGGGCCTACGTTACCAGGGGGGCTCTGTTCAGCGTTTTTTTACAAATATTTTCTTATTAATCTATTTCTACAGTACTAGTGTTACTGGGCGGAGGTTTTCAAATAACAGGCAATTGACGAGCGCAGTCAGCGCATGATGGATTTTAGGGGCAGTTCTCAGTTCTCATATTGGTGAATTGACTTGAACCTGGAAAATGCCGGCCGCCCCGCTTTCTTCTTCTTTTTAAAGCTTGCACTCCCGTGCTCTCCATGACGGCGGATGATGACAAGGAAGTTTTAGCAAAGGATAAATGGATTTACAGCACTGAAAAGCGGAACGCTCGTTTTCTAAACTGCCGCTTGTCAAGAACAGGTAGGCTACTGTTAATCTGACTATGCCCAATGTCACTGGATCAGAGCGCTCTCAATCACTGCCTTATTCGATGCCCATTGTTGCCTGTAAATTTGATTGACAATGCTCAACACAATTGGCTCAGAGCCCTGTCAAGACTTTGGCAAGGTAAAGACTTCTTACCATTCCAATAAAGCTACTTGAATCTGAATTTGCTGAGGAGGAGAGACCACAGACCAGATCTCACACTGTGTCAATATTCTGATTACTTTTATGTGACTGATCAAGCTATTATATGTAGTTAGTATGAGTAACAAAATGCTTTCTCTGTGTCCAGATTTGACTGTAATAATAATGCTAAAACTGACACTTCAAATTAACTTAAATGAAGAAAAAACTGAATTTCATGTTTGACAAAAAGTAGTCTCTAATAATGTCTAAATATAGGCTATATCCAAATGCAAAACCTAATACATTTAAAATATTGGCAACGGCTATTTACAATATGTTTAACATTCTATTTACACTAAGTGAAAATTAGCATTTCTTAACGATCTGCTATTTACACTAGTTAGATGATATTTATACTTCTAAATAGTGGCAGATACTATTTGTGTTACTGAATGTATACTCGGAACACAAAGAGGAATGGTTAACAGAGTTTATTCGAGACAGCAACAGGCAATGTAAACAAGTGAGTAGACACACAGTAGAGACTTGACGTTCTTTGGATGTGAGAATGATGGAATGTCTTTTCCTTACAGGTGCATGACAGATGAACATGGAGAGTGCAGGTAATGCTTGGAGGTAATCGCTGGAGGACAGGTAGATAGTCCATGTTGCATAAACAAGACCAGACCAAGAACTGAGGTGATGTGTGTGCTTAAATAGGAGTGCTGATGAAGGTGCAGACAAGGTGCAGGTGTGTGTGATAATGAAGTGCATGCAGGTGAGAGTCAAGGAGAATGCTGGGAAGTGAAGTGCAGAAGTGACAGGTGACCATGTGACTGTAACAGTTTGCACCTCAGTGTTGTTGTACATTAAACAGGATGCAATAATAACAGAGTGTAAATGATTATATTTGTTAAAATTATTAAATGAATGCTGCCTTATTGGGACAATAAAGCCCTTCCTAAACCTACCCCTAATCGATAAACACGATAAACACACATTAGACACTTTTTTCCACTTTTCGAATATTTTCTTAATTTTTACTTAAAAAAAAATGCCTTTCCGATCTGATATGTGATGGGAAAAGAGATTAGAGCGAGTTCAGCAAAAGGCGGATTCGAAACCTCGTCAAAACTTCCTGCCGCGCGCTTCACCCCTACACTACTGCTGCTGTACACAATCTACTGTCTTCCATTCTTTAGTCTGGCCCAACCAGACGTCAGTGGGCGGAGTTAGTGCAATTGCCAACCAGGCGGGCTATTTGCACTTAGTGTAAATAGACATGAATCGTAAATTTTTATGTCTGAAAGCAATGTACACAGCGATGTTTATAGATTTATATAGGGCTATACAGCTATCTATTCATTTGTGTAAAGCTGCAACGGGTTCGTTCATTCAATAGCTTTCGTGCACCAAAAGTGATATAGGTGAGTGCAACAAGAAAAGAGCAGAGTGTCTCCACAAAATCTGAACGCAAGTGATCACAGAAGACACATTTTAAACGCGTGATAATACCATGTGTAACGGTAACACGTCTTGGCTGACCACTTATGATCAGATCACCGAAAACGCATCTTAATACCAGATGGAAACAGGCTTTCTCTCGCTCGCTCGATTTTCGGGGTATTGTATATGTTTTGTGGGGTGGGGGGCCTCTGGAAATCCCTGAGCCTAGGGATCTGTGTAGACCTTAATCCGCCCCTGTGTGGGAACACCAATTTTTGATCCCAAATAAGTCAAGAACTAAACATTTGAATAGGCTCCCCTTCAAAAAAAGCAGCAACAATGTGCATTTACCACTTTCATTGTTGTTATGAAGTCTGCACTACTGCAGGTTAGGCAAAAAGGATAGCAGTTACAAAGAGGACCCTGAATCATTCTGGGCACCCTTCTGAATCATGAAATGGCAAACGGGATGTCCTATGATCTTGCGAACATGCAGAAGCAAATGCCACAAGACTGCATGAAGTGCGCCTTACTGTGAGTTTCTTGCAGGGTTCATTTCATGATCTTCATTAGAGCAGACGTGGTCTGCCACAGCAAGAACGACATGCGGTTCACTGATTATCCAGGGGTAATTAAAACTCAGCATTGATTATGCAGACTGATTGAGGTAATTAATATCCTCTCGGCAAAGTGATGAACTACTCTAAGAAAGCATACTTGCTCACAACAATGCAACAATCTACATTCTTGATCTCCAAATTACAGAGAGGAGATTGTGTAGGGGTGAGGTTGATTAGAACACTTTCCTCATAACAACTTTCAGCCACTTTCAAATCACATTAAGTAAATGAACACCATGGATTGTTCAGCTTTAATGCAACTCCATACAGCTGGAGGAATTAAACTGCTCTTGTAATGATGGATATTGGTTGTTTTAGCATTTTTGGGTTGGCATGGGTAATCTGAATTAACATACATTAACCTTTCCCTAAGCACATCAGGGAACTCCATATCCAGAAGGGTCCAGCAGGCATAAACTCCATCGCCAATGAATGCACATCAGCCACCTGTTCTCCTCAACATGCAGAACAGACTCTGAATTTGTATTCAACAGCCTCAGACTGCACCAAAGCTTGAAGATTAATTTATCATTCAGAGGATCTCCGGATGAATTCGACGGCTGTAAGCCGTTCAGATGAACAGTGACTGACCATAAACCCACGGACAGGAAGTCAAGGACAGTTCAGAGAGGCGTCCACGGGGCACATGTAAACTCTTTAACACTAATCCACTGTATTTATGTATATAGTTTTGTACTGTAGTATGCAATGCATTGTCGGCTAGTGCATTTGAAGCAATAGCACAACTGCGCTGAACGGGTGTTTCACAGAGTTTGAGTACGAGTAAGTCTTCACTATCCATGTTTTTTCTTACTTGCATACAAATGTTCACATTGCTTTTACTCTTGCCTATATCCATTTTTGGTGTTTTTGCTTATAAATAAATGTTCACCGTTGCCTATTACTGTTGCCTGTGTTTTTACTGTAGTAATTTCCTGTGTGATTTTAATTTCCCACCTATTTTGGGGTTCCTTTTTGACCCAGGGTTGTTTTTAACCCATCATTTTGTAGAGAGTATTGTAAATTGAAATAATCACAGAAATGTACTGTATGTATTTCTTTTACAGTAAATGGCTGCAAAGAAATGTTACAGCATTAATAGCAGGCATCAGTATATTGCAGGCGTCTCTGCTGCCAGTATTTTACAGTAAAAATATACTGCAAAATACTGTTATTCAATTTTTACAGTAATAGGCTGTAAAGCAATTTCACAGAATTCATACCATAGAATTAAAGTAGATTGCTGGCGTCTCTGCTGCCAGCTACTTTACTGTTATTTTACTTTTTTTTTTTTTTTACAGTGTTTGTGTATTGTGTAATATAGCTGTTTGTGAATTTAAAAGGTCTGCAAAGTTTCAAAGATCTAACTGAACTGCCTGAAATGAGTTGTCTGTAATTACAATCTTACTTTCTCCATGAACCTACTTGTAACAAATTTGCATAATGACCACCAATTGTATGGTCTTCACTGGCTGCCCGTGAACAATGTCTAATTTTACCTGCCCTTAAACACTGTAGTTGTTGCTGAGGCCTAGAAGAATTTGTGTTGTCAGCATGTCGAGAAGATGCTGTTTTCTGCAATGCAAAAGGAAATCCACTTTACATTTACTTCTTAAGGATGAGGGCTCGAATTGGTACGGTAAAACTGATGGTACCGTTACTGTTCATGTCACGGTGTATTGAAGTGTTTAGGAAGCTTCCGGAGCTGAAATTCAGCTATGGTAATGGGTGCTTCGTTTCCATCAAGTGCTGTAAGCGGTAGATCAATCACAACAGACTGGGCCATCTGACCAATCAGAGCAGAGTAGGATCACTGAAAGGAGGGGTTTATAGAGAATGAATCCTTTATCGAACCGTTTCAGACAATGTGAGAAAAGCGGTGATGCTGCAATGTATATTATGAGAAAATTAAAGTGTTTTTTTTTTTTTTTTTTTATACCTTGGATGCATGTAAATCTGTTGTAGGATACCTCCAAAACGAAATAATGGGCATTTTAAGATTTGGAGAAAAAAAAAAAAAAATCTATTTCGTAAATGAAATTACCATGGTTACCAAACAGACAGGATAGGATTCAGTGCTTCGCTTTATTTGGTGGGACGGTGTTCTGTCTCACTCTATGATTCCTGCGATACCGCTCCATCACAAGCATTAAACACTTGTTCATGGCCAAAAATGCAATAGCATGTCAGCAAGAACTCACTATTAGGAAGTGTTAATAGACTATTAGCAGTCAAAATTAAGAGAGGGGGAATTTCAAAATATTAGCAGAAATAAATAATGTGGATAATGTGAATGCTAATCCCTAGTGCAAAAGATTCTTAATTGTAGTGAATGGGCACTTGTAGTGTACTTCAAATCTTAAAAGTATATAAAAACTGTACTTGTACTGAAGTACATTTTAAAAAATGCACTTTGTAATAATGTCAAATTTAACTTTAAAGTACTTTTTATATCATGTTTTAATAATCTTTTTTATAAGTACAGTTATTTTGATGTGTTGACTGACATATAAAAGCACATGTAAAATATTTATTATCATTTTAACTGCAGTGTTTTATTTGATTTTTTGAAGTTAAGTTAATACATTAAATTCGCACTTCATCATTACAAATGTTTAAAGTTTCAACAGAAATTCAATTATATTTTAGTTTACCATAAATGCTTGTCAGTATATTAGGCAGTACCCTTTAACCATATTTCAAAAACAGTACAAGTAATTATGAATTACATATAAAGATACATACAAAGAGTCCTAAGAGTATTTATAAGGATCTATTGACAGAAATGCAATATAATACACATAACTATGTTTTCAGTGGTGTATAAAGACCTTACATAATGTACCGTTATGTTTTTATTATCTTAGAATGAGCCATTTCTATCTACATACACCGCAGGTCCCCTTACAGTGAAGTCGCCATTTTGCGCCGCCATGTTTCTATAGTAGCCCTAAACGGACAAACTTCTCTACAAAGCGCTAGTCACTCTCTGCTCTCTCAGACGACAACATTTTTGTCCTGTGTCGGCCACCGTAGCTTCTCTATGTGCTTCGAAAGAGAGGGGCGAGCAGTGGACGGTTGCAATTCACAACCTCAACGCTAGATGCCGCTAAAATTTACACAGTGCACCTTTAAGGGGATAGTTCACCCAAAAATGAAAATTCTGTCATCACTCACCCTCATGTCATTCGAAACCCGTAAGACTTTGGAGATATTTTAATGAAACCTGATGTGAGTGAGTAAAAGATGTTTTTATTTTAACTATCACTTTAAGTGTTAAAAAAGAAGAAAAATATTAAAGTGTACTTCTTTTTCACAAGGGATGTGGGTATAATCAAATATTTGTTGTGGATTTTAAAAAGACGTGTTAAGGAGATCACGTGACACTGACAGGAATGGCCGCTTGAGTCTTGAGCTCCGCTACTCGGCGTCGAGTAATCATCCGTTTTCGGCACTATCACAAAATATTTGCTTCCAGGGTTCGTTTACTAGTGGGTGATGGCTAAACGTCAGCTTTTACCAGCTTCCCCGGAGAAGAAACGGCTGAAAGATCCTGATAACGAAGCACTGCACGTCATGATGGCCGACGAGCTAAAACTACAGCTTGGCGTCGTCCGAGAAATTTTTAAGGAGGAATTTCAACCGATCACAGAAAGAATTGGCTCCCTGGAGAAAGAGATAAGAGTGATCAGCAACAACTTAATAATATTAGGCATGATAATATTCAGGCGGCAGTTCGGAAAGTTAAGCAAGATTCGGCGGAAGTTAAGCTGGCCGTAGACGCACTTCAAGACAAGATGGCGAGACTGGAAGACAAGAGCCATCAATGCAACATACGTCTCGTTGGTCTTAAAGAAGGGGAAGAGGGCAGTGACCCCGTGGGTTTCATGCAAACTCAACTACCCCTGTGGATCCCTTCCCTTAAAAATGGACCGATAGAGATAGAAAGGGCACATCGCATCTATGCCGGTGACAGCAACAGAAAGGGTCCGCGAACATTGATCTTCAAACTGCTACGTTTTCAAGACAGAAACGCGATCCTAAAAGGAGCCCGCGCCGCGGGTTAGATACTCCATAAAACCAGCTCGCTTCTCTTCTTCCCCGATTACAGTAATCAAACCGCCATGAAAAGACGTGCGATGAACCAGTCGAGGAAAAAACTCACGCAGCTTGGGATACCTTCCTTCTTGATTTATCCCGCTACGATCAAGGTGACGCATCGCGGATCAACCTCTCTTCTCGAAACGTTAGCTGAAGTGGATTCTTATGCGGACCAGCAACAGGCATTCGCTACACCTCTGCCCACAGGTGATGACACGCCAGTGAGAATGTTAATGGACGCCAGCAGCCCATAACCTCTAGGAATGGATTTAGAGACTTGTCTAACGCCGCGACAATGCCGAGCACTACTTTGGAAAACTGTGATGCCGAGTCGGAGTTTGGACTCGAGTGATCGACTGTTATGATGGCCACGTATCCAGATGAGGTTGTTGTGCTGGCAGGCAGGAGAGTTCATTCTAACTCTCTGCTTTCTGCCTTCTCATTCATTTCTTGTTATTGTTTATTTAAAGTTCCAGATGCCATGAATTATCCATATGAGTCCACATATTTTGGTTTTATATTCAGTATGCATGTTATGACTGATTTATGGCTCTTAATATAGTATCTTGGAATGTCAATGGTTTAAATGGCGCCGTTAAGAGGACTAAATGTTTGGATTATTTAAGATCTAAACGTGCATCTGTTGTATTAATACAGGAATCTCATTTAAAAGCCTGTGATGTACATCGTTTTCAGAATAGGTACTATAAATTAGTTTATTTTTCTTCATCTGCTAAGAAAACTAAAGGTGTCCTGATTTTGATAGCGTGGCGCCTTCCCTTTTCCATACATTGTTCTAAGAGTGATGCAGATGGGCGCATTACTTGTGTATTCGGCACATGGTCCAATATTAAATGCGCATTTATCTCAGTATATGCCCTCAACGAATAAGATAGCGAGTTCTATCAACAGCTTGTCCGTATGATTATAAGTTTTAATGACTACCATCTAGTGATAGGCGGTGACTTCAATACTGTGCATAATCCCCTACTTAATAGGTCTCAAATATCTCACTCTGATTTTGCCTCTTCGAAGTTATTTAATGATTTTATAAAACAGGCCAACGTGTGTGACATTTGGCGACTGAGGAATGATAATGTCGAGGATTATACATTCTTTTCAGCCCGCCACAAATCCTATTCACGCATTGATTATCTGCTTATATCATCTGCTAATATCCCATTTATTGATAATGCTGATATATTACCTCTTCTTCTTTCAGAAATAGTATTCAGCACCCCTTCTGGGAGGTCCCACAAGTCGGGACGGGGATGCCAGATCGTCCCCTTTGCCTGCGTGAGGAGGTCTCTCCTCAGCGATATCGGCCATGGGGCTGTTTCTAGCAGCTGAGTCAACTCTGAGAACCATAGTTGGTTCCTCCAGAGAGGGGCTATTAAAAGCACTGCACACTTGCTCTACCTGATCCGTTTGATGACCTGAGGTAACATCGCGACCGGAGGGAATGCATACAGTGGGCCAGCGCATCCCTGCTCTTGGAGAAAAATGTTGGGCAATGAGCATTGTCTTCTGAGGCGAAGAGATCGACCTCTGCCTTGCCGAAGGCGCTCCAAATTAACTGAACCGTTTGTGGGTAAAGAGACCAGTCCCCTGGGGGAATTTTGTCTCTGGATAGCATATCCGGGCCCTGGTTCAGAACGCCTGGCACATGCGCTGCCCTTAGCGAGCGCAGGTTGTGCTGAGCCCATAAAAGGAGGCGTTTGGCCATGGTGTGCAGGTTGCTTGACCTGAGTCCACCCTGGCAATTTATATAGGATATCACTGACATGTTGTCTGTTCGGACCAGGACGTGGTGATCCTTTTGTATGGGAGGAAAGCTCTTAGCAACAGATCGACCGCTCTCATCTCTAGACAGTTTATGTGCAGCCGCCACTCCGAGCTTGACCAAAGGCTGGAGATGGGCCTGCCCTCGTGCAGGGCACCCCAACCTAGGTTGGATGCATCTGTCGAGATGACTTTCCATTTCGAGACCGTGCCCATACTCACGCCAGACTGGTACAAGCCGGCTGCTTTCCAAGGAGCCAGGGCTTTGATACAGCCGTGGTTCACTTTGATGCATAAGTGGCCTGACCGGGGCGCGGAATTTTAACCAGCGCTGGAGGGGATGCATATACAGTAGGCCCAGTTTGAGTACTGCTGATGCTGAGGCTATGAGGCCTAACATCCTCTGAAAATGTTTGAGAGGAGTGTAAGTGCCAGCTTTGAAAGACGCCGCTAGGCGCTGGAAGGCGAGCGCACGCTGTGACGTAAGCCGCGCTCTCATCCGTATCGAGTCCACGACTGTTCCCAGAAAAGAAATATTCTGACTGGGAGACAGCGCTCTTGGCAGTGTTGACCCTGAGACCCAGACATTCTAGATGGCTGAGGAGCCAGGACCTGTGAGTTATTAACTACGCCTCTGATTAGGCTATAACCATCCAATCATCGAGGTAGTTCAGTACTCGCACTCCCCGTAGTCTCAGGGGGGCGAGGGCCGCATCCATGCACTTCATAAATGTATGGGGTGCTAGGGATACACCGAACGGTAGGACTGTGTATTGATAAGCCTGCCCCTCGAAGGCGAATCTCAAGAATGGCCTGTGGCGGGGTGCTATCTGAATGTAAAAAAGTAAGCATCTTTCAGATCCACTGAGAAAAACCAATCCCCTGGGCGAATTTGTGCGAGGATTTGTTTCGTTGTCAGCATTCTGAACAAGCGCGTCATAAACGATTTGTTCAGATGTCTGAGATCTAGGATGGGTCTGAGACCGCCATCCTTCTTTGGAACGAGGAAGTAGCGACTGTAAAAGCCTGACTCGCTTATTGCTAAGGGGACAGTTTCTACAACCCCTTTTGCTAACAGTTTCAACACTTTGGTATGAAGCACATGACTCACGTCGCTTCTCACCGATGTCTCGACCACGGCGCGAAAGCACGGGGGTCTGCGAACAAAACTGTAGCGAGTAACCTCGTTTTATTATGTTCAACACCCACTCTGATATACCGGGGATGGCCTCCCAGGCCTCGGCCCGCATAGCAAGGGATTGAATTAAGTCTGGGGACTGGTCGCTTTGTAATAGGGACCCGGTCACCTGGCTGTTTTGTGCTTGTGACACTGTAGGGACAGCGCTTATGTGTAGTGGGCGCGCGCTCTACATTTAGAACAATGGAGCGAGCCAACGGGATAATCTGTGTGATTTTGTGGCACTGTGTGAACAGTCCTTATGTGCAGGGGTGCATACTGTATAGTGGGCACACTGCCTACAGTCAGAACAGAGGAGAAACTCTTTTTGTGTTTTATTAGGGTCGCCATTAAAACTGTGTTTGTGTGCAGGCGTGCGTGTTTTATAACAGGCTCGTTGACTGCAATATTGACATCTCCAGCCGCCTGAATAGAGGGGACTGGGAGAAGTGTAAAGGAAGTCTGTGGTGGTAATCTGGCGGCGGCGGGACTCAACCACTGTCTCTTTCTTCCTGTGGTCAGGAAGGCTTTGGAGGCTCGGGGTTCGACACAATCTTTGAATGCCACTTCCTCAAGAGGGGGAAGACTCTCATAACCTTTTTCCTTCGCACAGTCGAGTGTCGAGAGCGCTGAAGAAGCAGAGGTTTTGAGACGAGCTGAAAATGGCGCCTTCCATGATTTCGCCAGCTCATCGTGAACTTCAGGGAAGAAGGGGCGGGCCTCTGCAGAAACCACTTGTCCAGCCTGCTTCGCGTGGGCTCCTCGCAATGAGACCAATCGAGCCCGAGGTCTCCGATGGCCCTGGTCAGCAAGCGAATGAGCTCAGCATCGAGGCTGGCTCTGACACCACTGGTGCTGGCTTGAGTTGAAGGTGCAGGGTCAGCGATGGAGCCCGACCATTCCTCACTTCCGGAAGCAGCGAGCGAAAGGCTGTCATCCTCATCTTCCCTCGCTTCTGGTCCGCCAAAGGAAATAGGACCGACCACTAACTGAGAGGGGCGCTGGTCATCCTGGATGAACAAGAACGGCGAAGGGGATTCTGAGAGCGAGACACGCGGGGAGTGCTCCAGCGTGGACTCGCTCTTCCGCTCTGGCATTCTCTGTCCGCGGCACTTCTTTCTGCACGGCCCGAACGAGAGAAGAGGGAGAGCGGAGGGGACGGGGTCCTCATTTAAGCTGGCGAGTCGAGCCCGCAGGGTTGACAGCGCCATTTCATCGCACATCCGGGCAGCCGCCCTTAGAGAGTGCAGCTTCAGCGTGGTCACGGCCTAAACACGCGGTGCAAAGGATGTGATGATCCCCGCCGAAGAGAGGGCCTCTGCACTAGGCACAGGATACACGAGGCATTTGAAACAAGAAGGCCTTTTCGACTGCGTTGACTTCTCAATCCGAAGGTCAGCGAAGGTAACTAAGATGAAGGAGATTAAATCTGAATCCTTTGGTGTAAGAGGGGCTTTTACAGCCGTAGGCCACGCCCATTCTGGCGGGCGCTGACGCGATAGGACCGACCACTAACTGAGAGGGGCGCTGGTCATCCTGGATGAACAAGACCGGCGAAGGGGATTCTGAGAGCGAGACACGCGGGGAGTGCTCCGGCGTGGGCTCGCTTGTCCGCTCTGGCATTCTCTGTCCGCGGCGCAATCTTTCTGCACGGCCCGAGATTCTGATTGGTTCGTGCGTCTCAGCCGCCTCGCCATAGGTTCCTGCAGTTGCCGCAGCACAGCCAATCAGCGCGCTAGTATGCTCTGCTTGGGTCTGCTGTGCAGCTGCACTGCGTTTTACATATATAAAATTATAAGGATCATTTTTGGCTTCAATACTCTCGAGAAAAGGAGTTTTCCCATAGCGTAAGCTAATTAACGCAATACAAGATTACTCTCGAAAGGGAACATAATGGAGTCTTCTTCTGTAATAATCTTTGTATGTAATAAATGAGTTATATGAAACATTATGTAATGATAATACATCACTGTGTCCTCTTCCAGATGTATAGTATACCCTAAATCTCAAAGAATGACATTATCTTGCCTATGGGGTTCACCCTTACCCCTTTTCCACCAGAATGGTCAGATTCTGGAGCCAGAGCCTGTTCTCGGCCAGGCAAACTGGAGCCCGTTGCTAACCAGCCGCGTGTTTCTACAGACTTGAGGGATGAGCTGTGATATAACGCTTTTAAATATTGTTTATCTGACTATAGCCAGTCTAAAATCAAACAGTGTGCGTCCTGGTGTTTGTGCAGTTCTGTTTTCACAGCTTGCATAAACTCCTGGTACTCTCATCTGTCCTTTTTGGAGATATATTGAAAATGAAACCGTTAATTCATTCGCTCTCTCGCACGCTGAGTCTCTCTCATGGACAGAGTTTTATATATTTAGATCTAAAGAGCAATGTAGTGCAACATTATTACATTGCTCAACGAGACTGCCATAGACAGCAACAGCTTTTCTCCACCCCCGCTCCCCGGCTCCATTCGAGACCACACTCAAAAAAAATAGCTTGTTGGTCTAACTTAATAAAATTATGACACCTATTTCCACACAGTTGAACTGATTTATTTGAACTTAAACTAGGTTAATTGCACTGATTAGCAAAAATCATGCTAAGTGAATGAGATCACACCAATTTCATTTGACATATTCTGTGATTGTTTCCTGAACATAATTCACTCTTGTTGAGCCAACTATTGCTGTTGCTGTTCAGACTGTTGCCCTTGTGTAGAGTTCCGTGAGCTTTCTGTGTTTTTAAGAAAATGAAAAGACCTGTTAGAGTTTAAGTGTTTAATGTTTAGTTATATTGAACACTTCAAAGAATTTTAAATGTTTTTTTTTTGGTTACCATTGTGGTGAAGAGGTAAGCTTGTGCTTAGGTTGTGAGTAGCTGTTGTACACACACATACAACCCATGATCGTTTGATTGAGAGGGGTAGAACTGATGACCATATGTAGAATATTTAAATGATGTGCTGACCCTCAAACTAAATTTTTTTTTATTTTTATTTCTACTATCAAAACTAATAGCCAACAAAACACTTGTTCACATGATAAGTGTAACATTTGTAGTATGCAAGTAATGATCAAGTAAAACATTTCTCATCACTGGCATTAGAACAATTGCAACTCATTGAGAACAGCATAGATTTATTTCACATAGCCACCCACAGCCTAACCACAAGGTCTAAACTTCACTATAATGGTAACATCAAAAATTGACAAAACATAAACTCTTTTAAATGTCATATAACTGAACATCAAACAACTTTCCCTTTACTAAAAAACACATTAAACAGCACTTCATTTCCACACTTACTCTCCTGATCTATCCCTATGCAAAGCATGCTGGGAACTAGAAATCCATTGCCCAGTTTCAGTCAATGCAACAGAAATGATTCATGTAGTCCCAACACAAATTGTTTATGTTAACTTAACATTTTACAAATTTAATTTAACGTAATACAATTGAGTGCAAATGACAATTAAGTAAAAAACTAAAGATTTGTGTTGTTTCAGCTTATTTTAATTAAATAAACTGAACAAACAGTTTCATTTTGCAAAATTATTTTTTTGAGTGCAGCAAGTTTTTAGGGCCGGAGTTGAACAGGTCTTTCCGGCCTGAAATCCCCTTTTTCTGCAGTTGTAATGCGCGGAACAGTTTGAGAACAAACACATACAGTGGGGAGAACAAGTATTTGATACTTGAAGTCTGTAATTTTTATCATAGGTACTCTTCAACTGTGAGTGACGGAATCTAAAACAAAAATCCAGAAAATCACATTGTAAGATTTTTAAGTAATTAATTTGCATTTTATTGCATGACATAAGTATTTGATACATCAGAAAAGCAGAACTTAATATTTGGTACAGAAACCTTTGTTTGCAATTACAGAGATCATACGTTTTCTTGTAGTTCTTGACCAGGTTTGCACACACTGCAGCAGGGATTTTGGCCCACTCCTCCATACAGACCTTCTCCAGATTCTTCAGGTTTCAGGGGTGTCGCTGGGCAATACGGACTTTCAGCTCCCTCCAAAGATTTTCTATTGGGTTCAGGTCTGGAGACTGGCTAGGCCACTCCAGGACCTTGAGATGCTTCTTACGGAGCCACTCCTTAGTTGCCCTGGCTGTGTGTTTCGGGTCGTTGTCATGCTGGAAGACCCAGCCACAACCCATCTTCAATGCTCTTACTGAGGGAAGGAGGTTGTTGGCCAAGATCTCACGATACATGGCCCCATCCATCCTCCCCTCAATACGGTGCAGTTGTCCTGTCCCATTTGCAGAAAAGCATCCCCAAAGAATGATGTTTCCACCTCCATGCTTCACGGCTGGGATGGTGTTCTTGGGGTTGTACTCATCCTTCTTCTTCCTCCAAACACGGCGAGTGGAGTTTAGACCAAAAAGCTCTATTTTTGTCTCATCAGACCACATGACCTTCTCCCATTCCTCCTCTGGATCATCCAGATGGTCATTGGCAAACTTCAGACGGGCCTGGACATGCGCTGGCTTGAGCAGGGGGACCTTGCGTGCGCTGCAGGATTTTAATCCATGACGGCATAGTGTGTTACTAATGGTTTTCTTTGAGACTGTGGTCCCAGCTCTCTTCAGGTCATTGACCAGGTCCTGCCGTGTAGTTCTGGGCTGATCCCTCACCTTCCTCATGATCATTGATGCCCCACGAGGTGAGATCTTGCATGGTGCCCCAGACCAAGGGAGATTGACCGTCATCTTGAACTTCTTCCATTTTCTAATAATTGCGCCAACAGTTGTTGCCTTCTCACCAAGCTGCTTGCCTATTGTCCTGTAGCCCATCCCAGCCTTGTGCAGGTCTACAATTTTATCCCTGATGTCCTTATACAGCTCTCTGGTCTTGGCCATTGTGGAGAGGTTGGAGTCTGTTTGATTGAGTGTGTGGACAGGTGTCTTTTATACAGGTAACGAGTTCAAACAGGTGCAGTTAATACAGGTAATGAGTGCAGAACAGGAGGGCTTCTTAAAGAAAAACGAACAGGTCTGTGAGAGCCGGAATTCTTACTGGTTGGTAGGTGATCAAATACTTATGTCATGCAATAAAATGCAAATTAATTATTTAAAAAATCATACAATGTGATTTTCTGGATTTTTGTTTTAGATTCCGTCTCTCACAGTTGAAGAGTACCTATGATAAAAATTACAGACTTCTACATGCTTTGTAAGTGGGCAAACCTGCAAAATCGGCAGTGTATCAAATACTTGTTCTCCCCACTGTACCAGGAACCTTCCCCGGAACAGTGTCGGTGGAAAAGGGGTACCTATAGGCTGTTTAGGGTAACCAAGCAACTTGGCACATTAATGTAGAATTCAAATAACGTCAGCGGTGTGTGATTATTGGGTGTTTTACAACGGCTTTAAATATGGATCATCCAATCAGAATAAGTTAAAACTATATGTTTTAATGATTGCATGTCCTGCAAAATCAATATGTAAAAACTAAAGAATGCAAATATAGTAGATGAATAACAGAGGGATAAATCATACACTGTAAACCGGCAGAGAGATTGAGATCAGGAGCAACAGAAATAGGCCAGGACGAGTCTCTGCTCTCTTTAATACATTCAACCCTTTCAATAAATAATAAGTGTCAATTTCGAGACTTTCAGCACCTCATAAACTCATGGCAAGGGTCAGTCGCTGCAATATGAGCTCAGATTAAAGTTTAAACGGGAGACTCACATCACACATCACACCTGTCAAAAGGTAGTGGTGCATTTTGGGAGATTCTAGGCTATTGATTGTTCTTTCTTTGATTCTTTGACAATGCACAGAAAACTATCTATCACCGTTGAAGGGCAAGAGAGGACCAGGCCTGCGACATTTTAAGTTGTTGTTTTATTATGTTTTAGACAGCAGTCGGCAGAAAAGCCACTGCTGCTCGTTTCTTTTTGTTTCTGTTTATTTTGTGAACTTGAACCCTGAAACTGAACTTTGCTACATTGGTGCTGAAACCTGGGAGGAACACACTGTCAAGAGCCCTCGCTGCTGAAGGGAATCGCAGTGACGCAGAGGGGATAGAGTATTCGCCGCTGTTCACCAGAGGCCAGGGCCTGCTGCCATCCTCCATGATGGAGAGGAGCAGGCAGAGTGAGGGAACGGGGCTCGCTGCCGGGCGCCCAAAGCCATAGGAGTTGTTGTCGACCACCAGGGGACGGAGGAGTCAGAGGCCGTCCACCGAGGGGCGTCCAGTAACATTGCATGGAACCGCAAATGAGGGCCTCTCAGCTAGTTGAGGACCAAGTGGCAATGTGTTTGGGAAACCAGGCCAGGAATTTATTTTCCTTTTCCTCTCTCACCCCGCCCCCCCTCAAGGGTGGCCAGCAACCTGCGTTGGGCTGTGTGAAGCAGGGTGGGGACAACAGCCGTGGGAGCGGAGCGAGTCCTAATGAGAGACACCTGTGCGACCTATACACACTGGTCTCGAGTCCCACGGAGGAGTTCCGGAAGGATATAAGGTGGAGCGACAACAGTGAAGGGCAAGAGAGGACCAGGCCTGGGACATTTTAAGTTGTTGTTTTATTACGTTATAGACGGCAGTCGGCAGAAAAGGCCACTGCCACTCTTTTCGACTTGTTGTTTCTGTTTATTTTGTGATTACACTTTACTTTAACCATTTGCTGGTTCCGCCTCTTTCTTCCCTTTAAAGATGCAAAGAGGCTAAGTTCACATTAGTTGGCAATGCTTAATAATAAGGGTTTTTCTGCTGGTTTGGTCAGCCCAGTTCTTGTCCTGACAAAGCCTCATCAAAAAAATTTTTTTAGTTTTGCAAGGCATAAAAACAAATCTTTCATACCTTCATAGAGCCAGTCGCTTAGGCCGTTGAAAATCACACCCTCTTTCCCAGTAGAAACAAGACGGATGGATCTGTTCTCCACAGTGGCCCGGTAGTAGATGTTATTCTCAAATATAAAAATCTAGAGAAATGGACAGAAACACAAACACATTGCAATCAAAATGTGATGGATAGGCCAGGAGGGCTTTACTGGTTATGACATTTACAGTGTGCATTGAGAACTTCAAAGGGGTTACAGTTTTTATTATTACATTTTTTCCCCTGAGGTCCATTTATAATGTTGACCCTTAGTCCCTTACTCACACACAGGCTGCAGGTTTGCTGTTGTGTCAAATATAGTTCATAAATAAATAAATATATTATTTAATAAAGACACTGAATTTATATTATATATATTATACAGGGCAACAGTTTTGGTGAACCTTTGCACATTTAAAGGGGGGGTCTAATGCTATTTCATGCATTCTGACTTATTTACACTGTTAAAGAGTTGGATTCTCACGCTAAACATGGCCAGTGTTTCAAAAAAACGAGTTGGACGTATGACAGAGTATTTCTGTTCCAAATACACTCCTTCACGATTTGTATAAGTTTCGGAAAGTTTTTTTCGAGTGTGGCCCTCTTTAACATCATAAAGGGCGGAATTCCTTGTATGGGCACTTCTCCCGGATGAGCGAGTGCGCACACACATCAACCAGAGCAAGAGCACACCTATCAATGAGCTTCGTTCGGGTTACAGAAGCCGTCGGCAGCGCTCTCATTTTGTTTTTAGACCACGAAATCAAACACAATGTCACTAAAGAAGTGTGTTTTTGGTTGTGAGGGAAAGATAACCTTGTTCAGCTTCCCAAAGAATCCAGTGTTAAGGGTACAGTACGCAGTTTGTTTTTCCGGAGCAGCAACGTAGTTGTGCAAGTGTGTTTGTTTGTTCCCGGCATTTCGGTGACGAATGTTTTATAAACAAGGCCCAGTTCGACGCTGGATTTGCAAATCGTTTGAAACTGAAAGATGGAGTGGTCCCAGAAATAAAAGATCCCGGTCATGGGTCGAAACCGCAGGCGGTGAGTAAAACTGCATCAAATGTCTGTGTTTTGTTGGCAATCGGCGCGTAAGTTCATTATATTGTAAACAACACGAACGTATAGTGAATCAAAAGTTATCCAGGGATAATGCAATGATGTATTGTGTGTGTGTGTGTGTGTGTGTGTGTGTGTGTGTGTGTGTGTGTGTGCGCTCGTGACTCTTTAGCTCTGCCCACTGCACGCCTCCACGAGCTCGGCTGTTTTCGGAAAGAATCGGTACAGCTTATCTATCTTTTATAAATATGATAAAACCCAGTAGGCATTTTTATGTACGTCACAAAGTTTTTGAATCATTTTTGCATTTTAATCTCAATAAATGGTAATTAGACAGGGGAAGTTTTCAGTTCTGAAAGTTATTGTATGCGTTCATAGTTCAGTTTGACTGAGAGAGCTCATGCAGATTCAAAGGTCTTTTCATGTAACTCGCAGGGCTTTACACGTCTTTTTTTTGGATTGAGTGTCAGTATCCAAGCTAAGATCATCCCTTGAGCATTCAGAAGAGTCAGCTGATGGCTTCATTTATGAAACGACCTCCACAGCACCATCTTTAAAATAACCTCTGCACTCAGAAATGAAAAGAAACACATTCCATGCTTAAGATCACAGTAAAAAAGGTCCTGAGAGAAGATGACAGGACATTTTGACCTTTAAAAGGAAAACCTTCCAGAAGACAACCGTCCTTGAGCAGACCAAAACCAAGAGCCTTCAAACACGTTTAAAATTTTGAACCAGCAGCTAGAATGATTATAATGATTGTAGGGTTTCAAATGTTGACAACATTTGAAAATGATTCAGTGTATTTTAACCAAATTAAAATTGATGAAAAATCTGAATAAATTAATAATGATCTGAATGAAAGCTCATTTTAATTGGACTTATAATTTCATTTATTTACTATATATATATATTTTTTTTTGACAGCAGCTTTTTGTTCTATATATCTTCACACTGAACTATTCAAACATGAATAGTTTCCCCTGAAAAGGTCAGGTAAATTTGTGTTTCAGACATTTTGCCTGAATTCAATCTTGTCTGAATCGAACATGTCAGTGTTTAGCTTGCACAACCTCTGTTAAAATTAAAGAGCAAATTGCCCAATGTTTTTTCAGCTAACCCGACAGTCCTCTGAGAAATCTATATGCCCAGATAGGAATGTCTATGACTGCAGTATTGTATTTTTTTCCCAGCGCTTCTCATTTACTTTGACCTTCATCGAATACTGTAATTAAAGCTAATTTTCTTGTTGTGCTTCCAGGTGCAACTTCATTACAGATTTAGATCTTTTCGCTGATGTTATGGCTAAAATTTCAGTTAGCAGTTCCAGTACTGCAGTCAATTAATTTATTCCCTTAATGATACAAATATCATCATCAAAAGTCAAAAGTTTTGGGACGCCTGCCTTTACATGCACATGAACTTTAATGACATCCCATTCTTAATCCTTATGGTTTAATATGGAGTTGGCCCACCCTTTGCAGCTATAACAGCTTCAGCTCTTCTGGGAAGGCTTTCCACAAGGTTTAGGAGTGTGTTTATGGGAATTTTTGACCATTCTTATAGAAGTGCACTTATGAGGTCAGGCACTGATGTTGGACGAGAAGGCCTGGCTCGCAGTCTCCGCTCTAATTCATCCCATAGGTGTTCTATCGGGTTGAAGTCAGGACTCTGTGCAGGCCAGTCAAGTTTCTCCACACCAAACTCGCTCATCCATGTCTTTATGGACCTTGCTTTGTGCACTGGTGCACAGTCATGTTGGAACAGGAAGGGGCCATCCCCAAACTGTTCCCACAAAGTTGGGAGCATGAAATTTTCCAAAATGTCTTGGTATGCTGAGGCACTAACAGTTCCTTTCACTGGAACTAAGGGGCCAAGCCCAACCCCTGAAAAACAACCCCACACCATAATCCCCCCTCCACAAGACTTTACACTTGGCACAATGCAGTCAGGCAAGTACCGTTCTCCTGGCAACCGCCAAACCCAGACTCGTCCATCGGATTGCCAGACAGAGAAGCGTGATTCGTCACTCCAGAGAACACATCTCCACTGCTCTAGAGTCCAGTGGCGGCGTGCTTTACACCACTACATCCGACGCTTTGCATTGCACTTGGTGATGTAAGGCTTGGATGCAGCTGCTCGGCCATGGAAACCCATTACATGAAGCTTTCTACGCACTGTTCTTGAGCTAATCTGAAGGCCACACCAAGTTTGGAGGTCTGTAGCTATTGACTCTGCAGAAAGTTGGCGACGTATGCGCACTGTGCGCCTCAGCATGCGCTGACCCCGTTCTGTGATTTTACGTAGCCTACCACTTCGTGGCTGAGTTGCTGTTCCCAATTGCTTCCACTTTGTTATAATACCACTAAAAGTTGACCGTAGAATATTTAGTAGTGAGGAAATTTCACAAATGGACTTATTGCACAGGTGGCAACCTATCACAGTACCTATCACTTGAATTCACTAAGCTCCTGAGAGCGACCCATTCTTTCACAAATGTTTGTAGAAGCAGTCTGCATGCCTAGGTGCTTGATTTTATACACCTTTGGCCATGGAAGTGATTGGAACATCTGAATTCAATGATTTGGAGGGGTGTCCCAATACTTTTGGCAATATATCTAGCAGCCATATCACCCTGTAGCCCAAGACTGGTTTCCCACTGAAGCTAAGCAGGGTTGAGCCTGGGAAAACCAGGTTGCTGCTGGAAGAGGTGTTAGTGAGGCCAGCAGGGGCTGCTCACCCTCAGTCTGTGTGGGTAACGCCCCAGTATAGTGATGGGGACACTATACTGTCAAAAAGCACCGTCCTTCAGATGAGATGTTAAACCGAGGTCCTGACTCTCTGTGGTCATTAAAAATCCCAGGATGTCCTTCGGAAAAAGAGTAGGGGTGTAACCCCGGCATACTGGACAAATTTGCCCATTGGCCTCTGTCAATCATGGCCTCCTAATCATCCCCATATACTGATTGGCTTTATCACTGTCTCCTCTCTACCAATAAGCTGGTGTGTGGTGGGCGTTCTGCCGCAATATGGCTGCCGTCGCATCATCCAGGTGGATGCTGCACATTAGTGGTGGTTGAGGAGATTCATTAACCACCACATATATAACACCTGTATATATGTTCAGTTCAGTTTCAGTTCAGTGTCCGGTATTGTCTATGTTAAGTGTGTTGTGCTGATGCCCATCTACCTGTCTTGCCTTTCTATGAGATTAAATCATGTTTGGAATTGTATCTGCCTGTCTTCGTCTTCCTGCCTGCACACACCCGTGACAGAATACCGGACCTAACAAGTGAATGCGTTTGTACGTTATTTTCTTTTCCAGTTTTCATGTTCAGTGTTTTTGTTCCATTTTCACCCATGCTTGCACCATGGACTTTCCGGCAGTTCAACTCATGTGCCTTGAGCAGGGAGAAGGCTCTCTCGAGGAACATTTCGAAAAATTTCTGGATCTTGCCCATCAGACCACCTTCCCAGATTACTGCCTGTGCACATTCCTGGATGTCGGACTCCACACGTGCACAGTTATCCGGGGAGGTTCCTCGAGGGAGCTTTGCGTCATATGTGGAGTGGGTGCTGGCATCCTGCGGATCTGCGTTCACCGTTGAGGATGCCGCCAGCCCTACTCCCCATCCAGTGCCCAGCCAGAACCACCAGGGGCAAGGATCGACGACCTGAGCCCACCACAGGTAGCGCGACGGAGAGTGCCGCGATATGTGAGCCCGCGGCCACAAGAGCGACCAAGGACCACATCGCCACAGAGCCCAAGCAGCGCGCGCCTGACCAGGTGTGTGAGCCGGCCGAGCCATCAATCGCCGAGGGAGTGCTGGTGGACATCGGGGGTTCGGAAGAGAGCCCTGCCCATCCCCCCTCGCTACTGAGAGTGCGTTTCTGGCAAGAACACTTTTTGTTTTTGAGTTAGGAGAGGAGATTTGTCTAGCCCCTGTTTTGTTGCCCGAACCTGTCAGTCTTCTACCTGTCTCGCTAGCCCCACCCAGCCTCCCTCTCCCACCACCTCTCCAAACTATCTCTAACACATTATTTCTTTTTGGTTTCTGCATTGGACTTCAGTCTCTCCCCCAGTCTCCAGCCATCTGTGCCACCCAGTCATCTCTGTCACCCTTCAGTCCCTCGGCACCACCTCTGCCTCTCAGTAGCGTGGTACCACGCCATCATCTCCTGGGCATGAGGAGCCCGAGGCTCTGCCTGCAGCCTCAGTGCGCTACGCTCTGCCTCAACCTGTCACCCTGGCTCCCGCACCTGCGCTCCTTCCACCCTCGACCTCGGCGTGGACCATCGGCCATTCGGTCTCGCCGGGCTCCCTCGGCACGTCGGCTCCACCGAGGTCAGACATCGCTTCATCTCCGCTGCGGACTTGCGGACCGTCCGCTGCTCTCTGGTCCTCCACCCCTTCTGCTACGGCTTACTCCTCCCTACCGCAGGCTCCACCTCCGCCCTCGGTCGCTTCAACTCGCCCTCAGACCTCCGGATCCCTACCTCGCTCTCGGGAGGTTGTCGCTGCGGCTCCGTCGTGGCCTCCAAGATCTTCACCATCTCTCCACCACCTCGGCTCATCGGCTGCGTGATGGGCTCCATCCTCGCCGTCGTCGTCCCCGGGCAGCCCAATGGCGGCCCTCATCAGTATTCCTCCATGGTTCCTACCTCCGTCTACGCCGCCGTGGGGCACCATTCTGGCTGTAGCCTGGATGAACAGCCATCATCCCCTGCTCAAGGTCATCCCTTGGCTCACTCCACCATCATCTCCACCCTGGACTCTGTTGTTCGTGAGATTAAATTATGTTTGGAATTGTATCTGCCTGTCTTCGTCTTCCTGCCTTCACACACCCGTGACATTGAGAGGTTGTTCCACAACACTCAAAACCCTAATAAAAGGCATTTATTTGGGGCTAATGTAGTAATCTGACCTCTAATGTCACTTAACAATAACCATGGACATGCAGACTTTAAATGCCTTCTAGAAATGACTTACACCTCATTAAATTTATTTAAAAAAGAGAAAATGGCTAGAGTGGCTGAGAAAATCTGGCACCCAGACCAAGTCAATACTCCTGAATATATTCCACTGTCATCAGTATGTGTGGGTGCTTGTAAACCGTTGGCTGTAGAAAGGGGTCCAGGTCCTATAAAATTTTTACGTGTTATGAATCCATTTTTTTCTATTATGTTTGCAAAAATATATACTGTTGCAAGCTGACCCAACTCAAATCAATGAAAACACAGAGTCCTTGTGGTCCAATTTCATCATGAACATCTTGGTGCTGTTTTTATGTGATGTTTTACTGGGAGTTCATGTACTGCACGGAGTGTGAGGGGTGTTGATAACATATCAGAAAGACTATTGACAGTGGACTAGCTCAGAAGCATTGATTTGTAATCTCTCTTAAACACACCACAGCCACTTCAGACCGCACTGACACATGCTGATTTATTCAGGCTTGTTTGAGGAATGGTAAACAAAGCAAACTCAGAGTATCTGCATAAAGGGAATGAAATTTAAGACTTTTCAATGCAAATGTAAACAATTTTACTCACTTTCATGCATGCTTAGTTGTATTGAATGTGCGCTTGTAGTGTATTTCAAATCTTAAGTATATATGCTTGTCAATACATTCGGAAGTTCACTTAAACCATTTTTCAAAGACAATATAAGTAATTATAAAAAATACATATAAAGGTGTACTTAAGCCCTACTTGGATCAAAAAGCACTGTGTGGGTCAAAAGCACTCTAAAGATCAGCTAATTGCATGGAAAACAGGATCTATCCATTAGCATTTCCAATTATCCCAATGGCAGTTCCTCAGATGGCATAGGATCAGTATACATAGCTAATTGAGATGAACAAATGATAAAGCTTGGGTTGCTGAATATTCGATCCCTTCCCTCAAAAGCGCTTATTGTTAATGATATGATTACAGATCATAAACTAGATGTGCTGTGTTTGACAGAAACCTGGTTAAAACCTGACGATTACATTACTTTAAATGAGTCCACCCCTCAAGATTATTGTTATAAACACGAGCCGCGTCTGAAAGGCAAAGGGGGAGGTGTTGCTATAATTTATAGTAATATCTTCAGTATTACTCAGAAGTCTAGTTTCAAATATAATTCTTTTGAAGTTTTGGTGCTTTACGTAACGTTATGTAGTGTAAATGATAAATCCTGTTTGACATTTGTGCTGGCTACTGTATACAGGCCACCAGGGCACCATACAGACTTTATCAAAGAATTTGGTGATTTTCTATCAGAGTTAGTACTGGCTGCAGATAAAGTCCTAATTGTTGGTGATTTTAATATCCATGTAGATAATGAAAAAGACGCATTGGGATTGGCATTTAGAGACAATCTAAACTCTATTGGAGTTAGGCAACACGTGTCAGGACCCACTCATTGTCGTAATCATACTTTAGATCTAATATTGTCACATGGAATAAATGTTGATGCCGTTGAAATTCTGCAGCAGAGCGATGACATCTCAGATCATTATCTAGTATTGTGTATACTTAATTTAGCCAAGGCTGCAAAGCCGTCCCCTTGTTACAAATATGGTAGGACTATCACCACTACCACTAAAGATTGCTTTATAAATAATCTTCTCATCAGTTCCATCTCCTCAGCATCCCAGATAGCCTAGAGGAACTCGATGTTGCAACAGAAACTATTGACTCTCTCTTTTCCAGCACTTTAGACACAGTTGCTCCTCTGCGCTTAAAGAAGATTAAAGAAAATAGTCCAACACCGTGGTACAATGAGCACACTCGGGCCCTTAAAACAGCAGCCAGAAAAATGGAGCGCAGCTGGAAGAAAACAAAACTGGAGATTTTTCGCATTTCGTGGAAAGAGAGCATGATTGCGTACAGAAAGGCCGTAAAAACTGCTAGATCTGCTTATTTCTCGACTCTCTTAGAAGAAAACAAACACAACCCTAGGTATTTATTTGATACAGTGGCTAAATTAACAAGAAATAAAGCTTCAACTTCTGATGTTTGCAAACAGCACAGCAGTAATGACTTTATGAACTTCTTTACGTGCAAGATTGATAATATTAGGATTTTTTTTTTTAAAACTATGCAACCATGTACTACAGTATCACATCAGACAGTGCACTGTAGTGTCACTGAGAAAAAAATCCACTCATTCACTGCTATAGGAGAGGAAGAATTGGCTAAACTCGTTAAATCATCTAAATCAACAACATGTATGCTCGACCCTATACCGACTAAGCTAATGAAAGAGATTCTTCCAGAGGTCACAGATCCTCTTAATATCATTAATTCATCTTTGTCATTAGGATATGACACCCTTTTTTACACACACACTGACACGCATTCAGTGATGTGATGTGATGTTTGCTGCATGTGAGATGACGTGAGAGGAGAAGCATCTGAGCAGTGAAGAAGCGTGAGCCAAAAGTGTTTTTGTGAAATACTCAGTTCTGTTGCGTTGCTTGGTGTATTACTTGTTAGTAGTAGGACTTTAGGACTTTTAGGATTTTCTATTTATTTATAATTTATACCATCACAGTAAATTGTATTTGAATTATAACCGTGTCTATTTTAAAGAACAGCCGCGTTGTGCTGCATTCATGATAATACAATTGTAATTGGTGACTTTTTGCACTTAAGCCGTCCTATTCAAGCATAGTTTCAGTTTGATTGAGCCATTTGCGGGCTTTTGGCTTTTTTGTGCTAATTATAAGAGTGTGTACAGATCCCAGCTGTTTTCACTCAAGTAGTGAAAGGCATTTATTTATTAAGCGTGTTTGTGCTGGTGCGGAAGCGTCAGCGTAAGCGTTCAGCCCTTGTGCCCTCGTGTTCAGCCTCCTCGTGTGAAGACCGACTCGGGTAAAGACCTGCGACTCTACCTGCGCGACTCCACCGATCAAGGACACCGGTAAGGCACTAAATATCTTCTTTTTCCTTTCCTCCTCCACCTTCCTCTCCCACTTCCTTTCCTCTCAATTATCATGTGCTTTCAGTACATTCCCGTTATCTCTCAACCACGCTCCACTATTACACGCAGAAGGCAGCGCAACACTGCTAATCTGCGTCCTATTCCCTCCTCCGCTAATACTCCTCCCTCTTTTTCTGTGGGTCTATGGAATTGTCAGTCAGCTGTCAACAAAGCTGACTTCATTTCGGCCTTGGCCACTCAATCCACTCTCAATATCTTGGCCTTGACTGAGACCTGGATTCGTCCAGAAGACTCAGCAACCCCTGCTGCTCTCTCTAACAACTTCTCTTTTTCTCACACCCCTCGCCAGACTGGAAGGGGTGGAGGCACTGGTCTTCTCGACCCCTCTGACCTGAGTAAGTACAACAACAAGTATTTCCACAACAAAATCAACAGCACTTCAAACACACGCACGCTTTTCAGAGCATTCAACTCTCTCCTCTGTCCCCCTCCACCACCTCCCACCACCTCTTTATCTGCAAACGATTTTGCTCATTTCTTCACTGATAAAACAACAACCATCAGCAGTCAGTTCTCACCTCCACACACACAGCATTCTAGATCAGCCACATCCACAGCCGGAAATCTTCTCTCCTCCTTCTCTACACTCACTGAGGCAGAAGTATCTGAACTTCTCCTCTCCAGCCATCCTACCACCTGTCCTCTAGATCCCATCCCCTCACACCTTCTACAAGCCATCTCTCCTACCAGCACTCACACACATCATCAACACATCTCTCTGCACTGGCATTTTCCCTACCACATTCAAGCAGGCTCGGGTAACCCCACTGCTTAAAAAACCCACATTAAACACATCACTGGTAGATAACTACAGACCTGTTTCTCTCCTACCATTCATAACGAAAACACTTGAATGAGTTGTTTTCAACCAGGTTTCATCTTTCCTCTCACAGTATAATCAGCTGGACGTCAACCAATCAGGTTTCAAAAGGGGCCACTCAACAGAGACTGCATTACTGTCGGTCACTTAAGCCCTGCGGATTGCGAAAGCTGATTCCAAATCATCAGTCCTCATCCTCCTCGATCTATCTGCTGCCTTTGACACTGTGAATCATTAGATTCTTTTTTCCACCCTCTCATCACTGGGCACCACAGGGATTCCACTCCACTGGTTTAAGGTTCCCTGGAGAGGGGAGGTATCCAAAGCACATCAACTGACCACTGGGGTTCCTCAGGGCTCAGTGTTGGGACCTCTCCTCTTCTCCATTTACGCTACATCACTGGGACCCATCATACAGGCACATGGCTTCTCATACCATTGCTATGCTGATGACACACAACCTTTCATTTCAACCAGATGATCCCACAGTAGCTGCACGAATCTCAAGCTGTCTGGCGGACATCTCGGCATGGATGAAAGAACATCACCTGCAGCTCAACCTGACAAAAAAAGACTGAGCTTCTCGTCTTCCCTGCCAATCCGACTCTACAACACGACTTCACCATCCAGCTAGGTTCATCCTTGATTACCCCTTCAAGGTCGGTCAGAAATCTTGGAGTGTCCTTTGATGACCAGCTGTCCTTCAAAGGCCACATTTCAAAGACAGCTCGGTCATCCAGGTTTGCGCTGCACAACATCAGGAAGATCAGACCGTTCCTAACAGAGCATGCAACACAGCTTCTCGTTCAGGCCCTGGTCATTTCTACCATCACAGAGAGGCATGAAATCCCTTTCCAGAACATTTTCGTTCACTGTTCCTTGCTGGTGGAACGATCTCCCCACCTGCATCCAGTATGCAGAATCGCTGACAACATTCAAAAGACAGCTGAAAACTCATCTCTTCCATGAGAACTTAACCTCATCTTAAAAAAAAAAAAAAAAACCCTAAATTTTCCTCTATCCCCTCCCTATTCTACCTTATGCCACTCTAAGCAATGTCCAAAGCTTAGTATTTCAAGCACTTTTTGTGATTTTTCGCCTCTCCATGACAGATCGCTTCCTGTATTCCTCAGTTGTAAGTCGCTTTGGATAAAAGCGTCTGCTAAATGAATAAATGTAAATGTAGGATGCTGGCGCATTGTGGCTCCCGCTTCTCCATCAGCGCGTCAAATTGTTTGTTTGTTCTAATATGTTGTTGTATCGGCTGATGTTGCTTGTGTGGTGACTCTGCTGCCTCTTATCACATGGACTTTTATCTATCTGTCTTCTGGAATATACCTGCTGCTAATATGAGGCCTTTCTGGATTCTACTTGCTTTTAAACTGGTACTATTTGGAGTTTACGGCAAGATTCATTTTGATTACCCGGTCTTCATCATGTTAAAATACTCTGCCATGGAACTTTTACAGCTTGGTCATTCAGAGCCTCCTGCTATCAGTGTTTTGGAAACACTGCGATCACAACATCTTCTCCGCCGGCCAAAATACGTTCATTGAGGCTCCCGCCGGAATCTGCATGCAAGCGGTACCGGTATAAACTCAGTTTGGTTTCAAAGGCGTTTGAACCGCAGTCATTTATCTCCGTGTTGTGTCTGTCCTGCTAATTTCTCCTACCTCCAGAAGTCTACTGCATCCAGTGGAGGTGTCCGCCTTGACACAGTCATGTAGCGAGTTAGCTCAAAGGGGAAATATTAATAATTATTCATAACTCATTATGATTATTCATTATGATTAATTATGAATATTTGAATCAGTTAATGAGATTAACTTGATGTAGCTACATTAACATTACAATCAATCCATCAGTTCATCCTGTGAACACTCAGTATTGATTATTAATTAATTCTAAGAGAAGGGTATTTTTCATGGCCACAGAAAAATAATTCTTCCTTAGCATTTAAAGCGCTTAGAGCATGTAACAAAATCGATCATTTAAGTGAGAATTTGTTTGCAGGCAGGGAGTCAGAACCAAACATGTATTGTGCACAAGTTTTATTAACTAAATCACGAACACAACTAAACTAACATAAACACACACACACAAAATCACACAAACATGGGGTAGAATGGAAAGTGGAAGTGGTTGAAGAACCGGATCAGAACAGAGGAATGAAGCTATGGAGAACACCTGGGAGAACCATCAGTGACTACAAGCTCCTTTGTCTGAACAAAGGGGTTTACAGCTTTAACTAACTACACAGCGATTTTGTATATCGTGCGTTACTGGCATTGGTCTGAGCGGTTGAAGAGCGTCCGATGTACAGTCACAGGAGAAAGTCTTGATAGTTCGGTCCGATGGTGTATAAGTTGCAATCGATTTCTTCTGCGTTGACTGAAGAAGATATGATGAACTTCGCGGTTATTTCGACTCCGTCGTGGTCGAGGAAGTTGCACATGGCTTGAGGTGTTGGGCCTGCCGGCCTGCGACCGTGTGATTGGATCAGGTTTCCGGTCCCACACGCGCACATAGCTTGATGTGTGTGTAGGCCTGCCAGCCTGGCTGGCTTGGCCAGCAGATGTGTGTTGGTCGTCAGTCGAGAGAGAGAGAGAGAGAGAGAGAGAGGGAGAGAGAAAGAGAAAGAGAAAGAGAAAGAGAGAGAGAGAAAGAGAAAGAGAAAGAGAAAGAGAAAGAGAGAAAGAGAAAGAGAGAGAGAGAGAGAGAGAGAGAGAGAGAGAAAGAGAAAGAGAGAGAGAAAGAGAGAAAGAGAGAGAGAAGAGAGAGAGAGAGAGAGAGAGAGAGAGAGAGAGAGAGAGAGAGAGAGAGGATCTGTGCGTCTCTCTTTAAGGTTTTGGAAGAAGTCCCACCTCTTAGGGTCGACCTGACCAATGGGATAGTTATGGGGGAGTTTATGGCTCTTGTCTCTGACATGATTAAACTGGGTTTGTGCCCATTTATACTCCAATTAATACAACAAACACACACTGCATCCTATGAGGAAGTGACATACACAAAAGTGTAAGTCGTGAAACGAGCATTAATTTGATAGGAGACACGTCATATATGAGGTTACATGAACTAGTAGTTTGCTCATAAGATATGTATAAAACAAAAATACCATACCGAAAACACTGCATAAGACAGTATTAATCATACACACAATGTCCTGGGGTGCATGTTCATTTATAGATCAATTTGTCTATAAATTAATGCAGGAAAGTATGAACTCTAAGGGGCCATGGAGCTTTCCTATGGCGCTGCTCACATTCTTTTAAGCAATAAACTGTCTTATCAGTTGGTATCCATGGTAACTGAGGCCCTTCTTAGTGGTATGTTGGGGGGATGGTTCCAAAGACCCCAGAGCGAGTTTTAAAGATTATTTGTTAAATATAACAAATAATTGTGTCTGATTTGTCTCAGTCGTTACAGTCAGGTTTGCGCATCTGAACACTCGCTCTAAAAACAATAAAGCGGCTTCAATATGTGACATAGTTGTGGACGAACTGGACTTTCTCTGTCTTTGTGAAACGTGGCATCAGACAAATGACTATTTCAATCTAAATATGTGTGCTCTACCTGGCTACACTTATATTGACTGGCTACAACTTATATTGACTTATATTGAAAAAACATGTTGTTTCTTTTAAGAGATCATCTCCTTGGTAAACATCTGAGTTACGTCAAATGAAGGCTTTAGGCAGGCAGTTAGCAATCCGGCCTAACAGTTCAGAGATCTATGTTTGATCAGCATCAATTTGAGTATCACAGTGCTCTCAAGGCTGCAAAAGTGGCATATTATTCTGCTATTATTAGTAGTGACCTCTCTAATCCCAGAATTCTGTTTAGAACAATCAATGCTCTTATTAAACCTTCTAGTAATATCAATTGTTCCACCACTGAGCAGTGTAACGAGTTTCTCAATTATTTTTCATCCAAAATAGAGAATATTTACAGCGCTATTACCTGTGATGATGCTTCTGAACTTGTTGAGTTGCATCCTCCTAATCTCTCTGATCTTGTTTTTTCAAGTTTCAATGTTGTTGATTTTGATTTTATTTCCAAACTTGTTTTGTCAATGAATTCAACTACTTGCATACTTGATTTTATTTCCCCTCCCTACTACTGTTTTGAAAAACGGTCTGCCAGTTATTGTACCCCACATCACTGCTATTGTCAATGCTTCACTCAATGCAGTGATTGTCTCTCCTGCTCAAAAAATGGCAGCGGTTACGCCAGTTCTTAAAAAGCCTGGGAGTGATACTGCTGATATGTCCAATTATAGACCAATTTCAAACATACCATTCCTGGCAAAAGTCCTTGAGTGTGTGGTTGTTGGCCAACTCCAAACCCATCTTTATATGAACAGCCTACTAGAAACCTTTCAATCTGGGTTTAGGTCTGGACACAGTACGGAGACTGCTCTAGTCAGGGTCTTGAATGACCTCCTCGTTATAGCTGATTCTGGGGCTTATGGCATTTTGGTTTTGTTAGATCTTAGTGCTGCATTCGACACTATATGTCACAGCATTTTATTGGACAGATTACGTAGGTGGATTGGTCTGTCGGGAATTGTGTTGAACTGGTTTGAATCTTACCTCTCAGATCGTGCCCAATTTGTTTATATGGGTACTAACAGATCACAGACTGTGCCTCTTTGCCAGGGCGTCCCTCAGGGGTCAGTTTTGGGGCCTGTTTTATTTAGTATCTATATGCTGCCTCTTGGACAGATTATTCAGAAGTATGGCTTAAGCTATCACTGTTATGCAGATGACACCCAGATTTATATTAGCACTCAGCCTGATCTCCCTTCTTCCTCTTCGACTCTCTCAACTTCCTCTTGTTTGTTGGAAATCAAGGCATGGATGAAACACAATTATCTTAAGCTAAATTGTTCCAAAACTGAGGTTTTATTAATTGCCACTCCTTCTAATGTCAAAAATTGCAATGATTTTAAACTTTCGGTTGACAATACCCACATGTCCCCTTCTGTCCAGGTGCATAATTTGGGCGTGATTTTTGATGCTCAACTGACTTTTAATTCTCATTTTAAAAATATAACAAAGGTTTCTTTTTTCCATCTTCGAAACATTGCTCGCATTAGACCATTTCTCTCTAGGCCTGATGCTGAGAGGCTTATCCATGCCTTTATCACATCGAGGCTTGATTATTGTAATTCTCTCTTTGCGGGTTTACCTGCAAGTTCTATTAAGAGGTTGCAGTATATACAAAACTCAGCAGCGCGTGTTTTGACGTACACATCTCCATGCCATCACATTACCCTCGTGCTCCAGCAACTGCATTGGCTTCCAGTTCACGTATTGATTTTAAGGTTCTGATTTCAACATATAAAGCAGTACATGGATTGGCTCCAGTTTACATATGTGATTTGGTTACTCCATCCAAAATCAGCCACGTTGTCAATTAAAAACCATGGGGGGGAGGGCCTTTTCCTACAATGCCCCTAAGTTATGGAACTCACTACCTGCATCTATTTATGAATGCTACATCTCTGGATTGTTTTAAGAAACTTCTTAAGACACATCTTTTTAGTCAGGGGCCCTGTGTCAACAAGCTTGGCCCCCTCTCTGGCCCCCCTAAATTTGGAACCGTATCGCACCAAACAATTTTCTGAAACTGGTTGCAATGTGCAGTTTTGGCTGTGGTGGTATGTGATGAAAAGAGTAATTTATTGTGTCATAACCAGTAACCAATGCAGAGAAGCAAAACCGCACGAGGAGGCTGCACGCTGTGGCACGCAAGTAGTGATGTCTGTTTATGAATGATTCGTCTCTCTGTCTGTGTTCGCTCAAACAGTTCTAAAACGCGGGCTATAATGGTTGCTATGCACTTGATTATAGATAAAATAAGCTATCTTTATACACGTTTGTGTTGTGTGTAACTTCACCCATACGCAGCAGTGATACTGTAGATTAATTTTACTGACTTGACGACTTTGAATTCCGTTCAGGCATTTCGTTTATTTAAACATACTGATAGTTAAAATAAAATTTTTCAATGGCTAATTTCTCCGAACACGTCCACATATGCAATCTTTGATCATATTCCGAATTAGGAAGTCATTATAATGCAGCCAAAGATAAATTATGACCAACGCAATGAAAGAACCGTTCTTGAGCGACTATCACAGAGACGGTGTTTCACCACAGAGATACCCGAGAAAAGATACAGGTAATAGAAAATATTTAATTTCAGTCTTGTTCACGTATAGCGAGAAATAATATTATTCTATCCAGTTGTGTAGTGTTGCTTATACAGTATTAGATGTTTGTTTTTAAACCATATATAAAACAATCATGACTATATAGCCTTTGCAAACTTTGCAAAGAGTCCGCTAACAGAGAACAGATGTAGGCTACAAAATAACATGTAAAATAAATTGTTTAGTTTTGCTTTTATAAATTGAGCATGCATGATCATATTACATTAATTTTCCTAAGTTGATTTGTGTTAGGCCCATTTGTAAGATTGTAAGGTCATCACTGCTCATTATCACAATACAATACAAGATTACTTGTCAAATAAATAAATGAACTTGAAATTATTTTACTTCACGTGTAGAGACTGCAGAGTGATACAGTACATGGCCAAATAAAAATGACTTTCAATAACCCGGGAAATAGGTTAAAGGGTTAGTTCACCCAAAAAGAAAATAAAAACACCTAAGAATGTAACTCACCGTCATGTTGTTCCAAAAACCTGTATTAGTTAGAATGTCGGTAACCAAACCATTTCAGTGCTTCTTCTATGTTCAACATAAGAAAGTCATATTTGGAACGACATGGGGGTGAGTAAATGGTGATAGAATTTTCATTTTTAGGTGAACTACCTATTTAACTACTGGTTAAGATAAATGTTAACGTGTGCCCCCTAAAAGCACAAGTGGCTCCTGCCCGGCCCCCCCACTTACCGTGGTCTAGAACCACCACTGGATTTGCTCTTATCATCCGATCGTGGTTGTATCCATTAGTGTTACTCGATCTTAGCGCTGCATTTGATACTATCGACCACAACATTCTTTTGAATAGACTCTCAAATTATGATGGCATTAGTGGAATTGCATTGGCATGGTTTAAATCATACTTATCTGACCGCTATCAGTTTGTAGCAGTAAATGAAGAGATGTCATATCGATCACAAGTTCAGTATGGAGTACCTCAAGGCTCAGTGCTAGGACCGAAGCTTTTCACCCTGTACATGCTACCACTGGGAGATATCATTATTAAGCATGGCGTTAGTTTTCATTGTTATGCTGACGATACTCAGCTCTATATTTCTTCACGCCCTGATGAAACTTACCAATTCACAAGATTAACCGAATGCATAGCTGATATAAAAAATTGGATAACTAGTAATCTCCTACAACTTAATTCTGAAAAAACAGAATATTTAATTATTGGACCAAAAACCTCTGCACGTAGTAACCTAGAATACTGTCTAACACTCGAGGACCAAGTCCTCGTGGTCAGTTAGGAACCTGGGTGTGCTCTTTGATACCAATCTTTTGAAAGCCATGTTTCTAGCATCTGTAAAACTGCATTCTTCCATCTTAAAAATATATCTAAATTATGACACACACTTTCAATGCAAAATGCTGAACAGTTAGTTCACGCGTTCATGACCTCAAGGCTAGATTATTGTAATGCTCTACTGGGTACTTTTCCTATTTAGCATCTAAACTTTGGAACAGTCTTCCTAGCACTGTTCAGGAAGCAGACAAGCTCTGTCAGTTTAAATCTAGACTAAAAACACATTTCTTTACTATGGCATACACATAGAATATTATCAATTTCTATTATTCAAATCAGTTAAATGATTGTTTTAGGCTGCATTAACTAGGTCAGCCGGAACCGGGAACACTTCCCATAACACCTGATGTACTCGTTACATCATAAGAAGAATGGCATCTACGCTAATGTTAGTCTCTCTGTTTATCCCGAGGTTTACTGTTGTCAGCCGGATCCGGGCCGTATCCAGATCAGATGGTGGACCTGCGCCTAGACACGACCAACGCATCCCTGAAGTGTCTGCAGAGACCGTGTCAACTAGACTCTCCCCTTTGAAGGCCTCATCGCCACGACATCCAGTGGCACTGATCCTCAACAAACCCGTCTCCTGTGTGATTCCTCAGTTGTAAGTCGTTTTGGATAAAAGCGTCTGCTAAATGAATAAATGTAAATGTAAATGTGATGACTCCGATTTTCAACCAGATTGAACTGGCCAACTATTCTGAATGTTCTGAGATAATCTGACTTCTGACCTGTAATGTTTGCCTGAATCATAATCATACACTGTTTGTTCGTTGGCCAGAGAACTGGCACCCCGCTGAGCCTGGTTTCTCCCAAGTTTTTTTTCTCCATTCTGTCACCTGATGGAATTTTGGTTCCTTGCCACCATCGCCTCTTTTGCCTTTGGCTTGCTTAGTTGGGGACACTGAATATTGAACTACAGTTGCAAGAAAAACTATGTGAACCGCTTGCAGAATCTGTGAAAATGTGAATAATTTTAACTAAATAAGAGAGATCATACAAAATACATGTTATTTTTTATTTAGTACTGTCCTGAATAAGATATTTTACATAAAAGATGTTTACATATAGTCCACAAGACAAAAAATTAGCTGAATTTACTAAAATGACCCGTTCAAAAGTTTATGAACCATTGATTCTCAATACTGTGTGTTGTTACCTGGATGATCCACGGCTGTTTTTTTGTTTTGTGATGGTTGTTCTTGAGTCCACTGTTTGTCCTGAGCAGTTAAACTGTCCAATGTTCATCAGAAAAATCCTCCAGGTCCTGCACATTCTTCAGTTTTCCAGCATTTTTTGCATATTTGAACCCTTTCCAGCAATGACTGTATGATTTTGAGATCCGTCTTTTCACACTGAGGATGATTGAGGGACTCAAACACAACTATTAAAAAAGGTTCAAACATTCACTGATGCTCCAGAAGGAAACACGACGCATTAAGAGCCGGGTTCATAAACTTTTGAACGGGTCATTTTAAAAAAATTCAGCTATTTTTTTGTCTTGTGGACTACATGTAAAAAATTTTTAATGTAAAATATCTTATTCAGGACAGTACTAAATAAAAAATAATGCATTTTGTATGATCTCTTTTATTTTGTTAAAATTATTCACATTTTCACAGATTCTGCAAGCGGTTCACATACTTTTTCTTACAACTGTATATTACTGATCTGCCCGCATTTACACTATATGAGAACTGAGCTGGACGATGACATTACTGTTTTCACCAGAGCGGCTGTACAGCCGAATCAAATTCTGTTGCATTATTTTCCTGTTACCACTGTGAAGCTGCTTTGAAACAATATGCATTGTAAAAAGCGCTATATAAATAAAGGTGACTTGACTAATTTTTAATGTCTGTCAATAGAAAACATGTTTTTTTTTTTTTATAACAAGATGGTTTAGTTACCACCCGATCTCACAGGAAAATGTAACTATCAATTTTGTATGAATGCATACATTTTGAATCGTATGAAAAGGTCCACTGCTAACCCCACCCCTAAACAATATCCGTCACTGGGGCGTAAGCAGATCATATGAAAACATACTGTACAAATAAGATCAAATTCATACAAATTGGCCACCAATTCGCCAAAACGTAAATTAGTTATGAAATGACATAAATTTGTATTGGTAGTTATGCCATCTACCAACAGGACTATGTGATCCCTTAGCAGCTCTAGAGTAAATAGTCGTTTTGTATACATCAGTTTTCCTTTAAATACAGTTGATCATAAAATCATGGTTGTATGCAAAATTTAAATACCATACTTAAAGTGCACCTATGCTACAGTCTCAGAAAAAAGCTACAAAAGCTGGGGTGGTACACTTTTAGATACACCTTTGTACCTAAAGAGTCCATATTAGTAACTCAAAGATATTATAATTGTACCTAAAATGTGCATATCAGTACCTAAATGGTACATGTTAGAACCTTTTTAAAGGGTACTGCCCCAGTGACAGCTTTTTATTCTGAGAGTTCCTAATTTTACCTACAAAAGGTTTTCATACTTTTTTTTTTCTTCATGTGAAAAGGTCAAACTACACAACCAAACGAAATATATAGACGGCTTGAAATACGATGAGTTTTAATGTTGGTTCCAAAACTGTATGAAAGCGTGAAATTCTCATGGTAACTTTAAAAATAATAACAGGGATGCAGAGTGAATATTATAAAAGCACGCAATCTCCATAAACACATTTTAAACACATTTCCATTTCCTCCATGAAATGTTTCTCCATCAAATTGAAAGAAATGGCTTTCAGATATTGACAATAAAGCCAGAGCAAACACAACTGAAGAAATCCTGAAATATTCTTCTGCCAGGCCAATGAAAATGTGCAGCCCATGAATATATAATGAGCTGACTTAATTTCCGTTCTGTGTTCTGAACTGACAGCTCATCTGCACTAAAAAAAAAAAAGAGTTGAGATTCTCAAAACATCTTCACATACAGAATACGGTTTGTGTTTGAGGTGAGAGTTTTATGCTCCATATGTTTAAATATGCATGTTGAGACGTGTAATGCCATGTTTGGCATGCACACATCTAGGACACAGCACTGAATGACAGGATGTCCTAATTATTTAGTATCACACACACTCATAGTCTCTGAGATGAGTCGAGCCGGTGAGCTCTCCTACATGTGGAATCATAAATTCAGTCAGGGTCTTTTGTGTGTCTGTGTGTGCCATAAACCACCAAGATTATTTCCTTGAACAGAGGGAGAGAGGAGGCGGTAGAGTCTTGTGATTCACTTCTGCTGTTGGATTTTGCTTCTTTTCAGGGATCTAATGTTATAGAAGTGACTGCAGATTAGGGTTGTCACCAGGGGCGGTTCTAGGATTTCATCCTCAGGGGGGCTTAGCCCTCAGTACATATATACTATGTATATTTACATAAATATTTTTTTAATAAATTAATACTTTTATTCCGCAAGGATGCATTAAATTGATCAAAAGTAACAGTAAAGACATTCCTTATGTTACAAAAGATTTCTATTTCAAATAAATGCTTTTTTTTTTTTTTTTTGTATCTTGGTTTCCATAAAAATATTAAGCAACACAACTGTTTTCAACATTGATAATACTATGAAATTCAATTAAATTTTACTTTTATTGTTGGAATTTCTGGAATGTTTCTTGAGCACCATTTCAGTATATTAGAATGATTTCTGAAGGATCATGTGACACTGAAGACTGGAGTGAAATTCAGCTTTGCCACCAGGAATAAATTACATTCAAATAGAAAACAGTTATTTTAAGTTGTAACATAAAAAAAAAAAAACCAACTAACTTGACCACAAACTTTTGAACAATAGTGTATATGTTGGTAAATATTACTGTGTATTGTTATTTATTGTTCTAGTGGTGTGTTGTCAGGGTTCTGTTATGTTATATCTGTGTTTGAGTTTTACTTTGAGTTGGTTTTTGCACTGTTTTCTGTTTCCTTTGTTTCCGCTTCTAGTTAGTCTCTTAGTTTACTCATTGTTTCATTAGTCATGTCAGCTGTGTCTTGTTTCTTTGATTAGTTCACTCTGCCATTTAAGCCCTGTTTTGTTCAGTTCTTTGTCCCTTCTCATCCTAGCAAGTTCGGTTGTTCTGTTTGCGGTTTTCTGATCCTGCACTTATATTTCATCCTGCTTCAATCAAACCGTGACAGAAGAACGGACCTAAAACAATGAATTTAGCAGCAGTCCAGATCCTGCTCTCGCAGTGGAAACAATTCTTAGAGGCACACACGCGGGCCTTCCTGGACCTACAACATCTAGTCCACTATAACGACACCAGCCTGCGTGTGTTTTCCGGGCAGGCTTGAACGAAAGGACCATGGCGCGCCTGCTCAGAGACAAGCTTCTGAGGAGCTTTAAGGAGTATGTGCAGTGGGTACTCCTCCACAACCATTCCCATTAGCTGCGAGAGCAGGGAGGAGATCAGCATGCCAGCCACTGACACCAGCTCAGTGACAGCAAAACCTTGAGCCCCCGCGGACAATGTTCCCTGCACCGAGCCTGCCCCTACACATAACACTGAGTTGTTCAAATCTGTGTTCCCGCCCTTCCTCCCACTCCCACCTCCTCTACCTGCTTCGATTCAGCCAAGAGAAATATATCTGTATGTTCCGAGTCTGCCGAGAGAGCAGTTACTGAGATTAATGTCTGTCCTTTATTGGCCAAGAGAACTGTCTGTGAATTCTTTGCCTGTACTGCCTAGTCCTTCAGCACTGCCTGCACTGCCTCTCATCAGCCCTTCATCTCCTCCCAACTTACCTGCTCAGAACCTTGTGAATTCACCTCGGGCTGAGTGCTCGCCAGTTCAGCCCTGGGCAGTCGACCCATTAGCTCCACCTAGGACCCCTGTGCCCGTCACTCCTCCTAGGCCTGTCGAACAGTCGGCTCCACCGTGGCTCCTCGCTCCATCGGCTTCACCTGGTACCGCTGCCCCTTCGGCTCCACGGGGCTTCCTCGTCCCTCTGGCTACGCCTTGGTCAGTTGTCACTATGTCTGCGCCACAGATATCCAAACCATCAGCTGTGCTTTATCCCTCCACCCCTTCGTCTCCGTTGGGCTCTGCCTTCCCTCCAGCTCTGCCTTGGTCCTCGATCGCTCCGCCTTCACCTCAGTCCTCCGGTACCCTGGCTCCACCTCAGATGCTCTGCCCTGCCCTCCAAGACTTTTGTCTCCACTCCAGCCAGCTTCATCTCGTCCTGGCGTCCCCTTGCTCCCCTGCTAAAGCTCGACCATGGCTCCTCCCTCCCTCGACTCCACCGTGGACCTGCATCCTTGCCCTCCTGCTGGGGGTTCCTACCTGGCTGCTTCTGCCGCCTTTTCTGCTCTGGGCCTGCCTGTCCTGGTTACCTACCCTTTGCCCACCTCCAGAGCCCCATCCCTCCCTCCACTGTTGGACTGTTTGTTTTAAGGTGCGTAGACATGTCTTTTTGGGGGCAGGGTTCTGTTATGTTAAATCTGTGTTTGAGTTTTATTGTGGAAATTTGTGGAAAACATTTACTGTGGAAAACATTTATTGATTATTTTTAACTAGATTTTTTTTTACAGTACTTTAGATCTTTAAACATTTAAGATTTTGAATACATTTGGCTACAACTGTTTGGTTAAAAAAGAGGGTTTCACTAATATCAAGATAATATTTTTTAGTAGCACTTAGCTCTAAAAATCAACTATAAAACACATACTATTAAACATATTTAAACTATTTTTAGTAATACAATTAAAACAATGGCTTGAAGCCTTCAAGTATTTCTCAATGAAATAGTTTGTTCTTCAAAGTAATTATTTAAATAGACAGTCAGTAAGAAATACACTTAGAGCAGTGAATGATTTTCTCTTTTTGGTCAATATTGTTGTTTGATTAATATTCTCACCATAATAGACAGCAGCAGGTCTATCATGCTGCATTTACACAGTGCACAGATCTGATATTTTGACATAAATCTGATTTGTTTTCATACCGCATGTTTACACTCACTGAAGACAAACCAACTGTGTTTACACCAATACCTCGCCAAGACGAGAAATTACCTAAGTACATCTGAATGTGTACAAGTGCAGGTGCATTACCGTGAGGCATAGCCATTCTTCTTAGAGCACACATGCAAATTTGCATGTGAGCACTCGACTGCAGCTGCCTGTCAGTCGCGTTTCAAATTGAGTTGGCACTTGTACTACTGATACCGAAGACTTTATATATACAAAGACGGTATTACTATTAATGGGATAAAGTGCAATAAGCCTTCTAAATAAAAGAGCCAATCGCTAATTGGTCATCTGTCATTGCATCACTGCAGTTGCCTTTGGAAGCTTCGGTTGCTATAAAAATAGTCAATGTTCTGAGACACATGGTTAGAACTGCACATGAGCATTGGCTGGTCCAGCCTGAAAACGTCTCGGTTACGTATGTAACCCTCATTCCCTGAAGGAGGGAACGGAGACGTACGTCGAACGTGGCTGACTGAAAGGGAAATGCAGTTTTTTTTTTTTTGTCATGATTTGTAGATTTTGAAACAAAATGTATGAGACAGTTGTTGTCAGATTTCATTGGTGATTTCAAATACGAAATTTAATTGTAAGCTTGGTGAACAGCTTTGGAGAATTATGTTTTCCCATTTAAAGAGATGGGAGCTGTACTTGCATGACTGAAATTGCTGCCCGAGAGGCATTTCAAAGACGGCTGCTGAGTAAAATTACTTGCCTTAAAGGAACTTTGCTTAATTGGTTAATGGCAAGTTCCTTTTCTATATACTGTGAAAATTTTTAATAAATCTAATGGGACATTTCATGTAATTTTACAGTAAAATACACTTTTTGGAAGTGAAAAAGAACAAGTCAACTTATAATTTACAATGAAAAACTGTAAATTGACATTCCAATAATTCTCTGTGACAGCTCACATTTGATGTTTTTTAAATTAAATAACTGTTTCTTCTTAGTTTTTTTTTAAAATCAGTTATGTACATTAGGGTTTTATGTTAATTTTATGTTAAGATGTTATTTACCTAGTATCTAGTATTCACCTCACCTTATTTAGGTTTAATATATTTGATTTAATATTATTATTATTAATATTTTTCATAAAATTGAATATTTTTTCATTTTATTTATTTCCAGTTAGTAATTTTAGTGCTTCAACTTTATTAACACTAATTAACACTTTAGTTAGTTGCGAAGGCAACATTTCTCATTTTTGTTTTCGTCATATGTATATTTCATTTTATTTCAGCATTATTTCAATTAACAAAAAATGCTTTTAATGGTTTTAGGTTTAGTTAAGGATAATAACCCTGCTTTTAATCTGTAAAATCTAAAAAGTTGCTACTATATATTTTTTTTTTACGGTAAAGTTCTGGCAACCAGCTGCCGTTTTTTACTGTAAATTTGTTTTTACAGTGTGGGAAATATCATCTTTACCAGCTGCTGGCCTCGCGGTCCCCATCCTGCATACTGCAGGTGAGCGTTTCGCACTTCTGGAGGGTTCAGGATCCACGTTTCCCTGTGAAAGAGAAGCAAAGGCATTACTAATTGACTAGTTGGTTGTGGGATGACAACTGGACTAGTTGACCATCCTGACCCAGACAAACTGACAGGCAATCAGTTAAACATTCATGTCTTCAGAGGGCTAACAGAGCACACTTCCTCTATGTGGTGCAGTGGAGCGTGTGCCAACAGATATTGATTTCATCACAGTGTACTACACAGCCCAACACAACAGCACGGCGAATAAAGCACCATGAGGGAATTCCTGCGGCAGGAAATCTAACAGTGATAGTATATCCCTGTGCGCTGTTAAATCCAGCCGGAGCAGCAGCCCAGCGCTGTGTCAGCATCTGTTCCATCTGACAGAACTCATAAATATAGATGCTTTATTCTGCTGCCGGTTATAAAGGAGCTGTGCACTGCAGGCCCAAAAATTACAGGTGACACGAGCTGTATGTCTCTGTGCTTATCACAGGACAGATGTGTTGGTATGACCACATGGTAGCAGTATGGAAAGATTCAGTCCTCTGAATGGCTTCGACACGTGACGTGAGCAGCAAAATGCTGCATCGATGTTTTCCTCAGTTGTATAATGACAAATGGACTCTGTAAACTAATGTGACTGTTATATGAGCTCAGCAACTTACGGAGTTTCCAGGCTGCAAATGATGTAGTCCGCAGTGAAGGAGTGCTCGTAAACCTTAGAGTTTGAACAACACAAAGACAAACAGAGAGAAATTCAGTTGTTGGAGAACAGCAGTTACTTGCACTAAAAGCGCCAACAAAGCTCTAGTAGCAATAACGTTTGAGAGGCTATGCATTACAGTGATTTTACCACAGTTAAAGGGTGATTTTAGCCAAAATGTAAAGAGGACAGATTTTGCCATAATTGATTATTGGTTTACTATTGTTGTGTGTTCCTTAATTTTGGTAGTTTTATTTATATATATATAATATATATATATATTTTTTTTTTTTTAGTTTGATTCTTTTCTGTACAGCACTTTGGTCAGCCTTGGTTGTTTTTAAATGTGCTTTATAAATAAATATTTTATTGTATTATATAGTAAAATTACAGTAACACAACCCCTCGAATGCTTTTTTGCATTTTTAAAAAAGAAGCAACAGCTATGGTAAATGTAAATGACACCAATGTTTGATAAATAATACAATTAGTGGAATTACAGTACAAAAGTAAAACAGTGAAGAAGAAAAAACAGTGGACAATATGAATATTGTTCTCCTGTGCAAAACTAACTGGCACAAATCACTGGATCTATCAATTAATTAAAAAATACTGCAAAATACAATACAGTACATCTGTCCTGATATATACGTAATAATGAAGAAAAAAGCTCATTTAAAATAATGAAATTCTTGAAAATAAAACCATAATAAAAGTGCTTTATTATTATTTCTTAATATTAAATATACAAAATATTTCAACAAAACTACTATTTTATTTATATATATATATATATTATTATTTTTTATTTTTTATTTTTTATTTTTTTTTTTTTTACCTTGAAAAAGATATTTAAAAACGTTTTTCTTAAATATGATTATTACTTTTTACATTATACTATAACATAAAAATAATTACATTAAGCATACTTTAATTTAAACGCTTGTTGAAAGTCATATAAATATTTTTCAAAACCATATAAAACCAACAAATGCAAAGGCTAGATGTTTAAATTATTTTTTAAGCTTTAAAACCAAAAAAAACCAAAAAAACAAAACAAAAAAAAAGTAAACTCTTCCACAAAATGTTTAAGATGTTCCCTGAACTTAAAGGTGAAGTGTGTAGTATTTATGAGGATCTATTGATAGAAATGCAATATAATATACATAACTATGTTTTCAGTGGTGTATAAAGACCTTACATAATGTACCATTATGTTTTTATTACCTTAGAATGAGCCATTTGTATCTACATACACCGCGGGTCCCCTTACAGTGAAGTCGCCATTTTGCGCCGTCATGTTTCTACAGTAGCCCTAAACGGACAAACTGCTCTACAGAGCGCTAGCTACTCCCTGCTGTCTCAGACGATGACATTTTTGTCCTGTGTCGGCCACCGTAGCTTCTCTACGTGCTTCGAAAGGGAGGGGTGAGCGGTAGACGGTTACAATTTACAACCTCGCCGCTAAAATTTACATAGTGCACCTTTAAAGGGTTAGTTTACCCCAAAATTAAAATTAGCCCATGATTTACTCACCCTCAAGTCATCCTAGGTGTATATGACATTCTTCTTTCAGACGAATACAATCGGAGTTATATAAAAAAATGTCCTGTCTCTTCCAAGCTTTATAATGGGAGTGAATGGCTGTTTCTGTTTTGAAGTCCATAAAAGTGCATCTATCCATTATAAAAGTAATCCATGTGGCTCCGGGGGGTTAATAAAGGCCTTCTGAAGCAAAGCTATGCGTTTGTGTGAGAAAAATATCCATATTTAAAACTTTATAAACTAAAGTAACTAGCTTTCGACAGACGGCTGTACGCATCTATTTACGATGAAAGAGTAACCCCTGACCTGACGCATGCATATTGACGAACATGGAAGCGCAGAGTATAGACCAAAACAAAACACAGTCATGAATTAGAAGTCTAAAATGAGAATTTTTAAAGAGAAATGCTGGAAGATTTCAATATAAGAGAAGAGGGGCTTGAGTTTGTTGCCCAGCCCTATCCGCGAGAGGCGTCAAAGCTTGCGATACTCCTACATCCTGCGTCATACATCACATCAGGGGTTATTCTTTTGCCTTAAGTTTTAAATATGGATATTTTTCTTACACAAATCCATCGCTTTGCTTCAGAAGGCCTTTATTAACCCCCTGGAGCCACATGAATTACTTTTATGATGAATTGATGCACTTTTATTTACTTCAAAACAAATCAGCCATTCACTGCCATTATAAAGCTTTGAAGAGCCAGGACATTTTTTAATATAACTCCAATTGTATTCGTCTGAAAGAAGAATGTCATATACACCTAGGATGGCTTGAGGGGGAGTAAATCATGGGCTAATTTTAATTTTGGGGTGAACTATCATTTAAGTGTGCAAAAAGGAATCCTCTCTGTTTTAACTTGAGTCTTGTAGTTTGGAGGACGGTTATGGAGAAATGGTTACTTTGACATTTGATAACATCTCATGACATTCTTGTCCACTAAACAATACATTATCCCCTCTGTAGACTGCATCTTGGTGCATTATTATAGAATTCAACTAATGTGTGGTCACGTGTTCATCCAATCCGATTTCTGAGGCAGAACTATCTAATTTAATAAAATGCTAATCCATCGTTGTTAAAGAATGCAGGAGCGCTGTTGTTTCACTCCGAGGACAGTGTCAACAGCTGTCTGTGAGCCAGAGGGCTGACCGAAGCATATGCTCACAGCTGACATGAGCTTGACACGTGTGCTGTAGCAGGGCTGGTAATACTGTCAAAGATTAACATTCAACACCTGTACTCAACACCACCCTCTGTCTTACAGATGCTGAGAGATGGAGAGCTGCTTTGTGAAGGGCAAGCAGCACCATGACAGAGTCTGAGAATAAGGGGCGTTATGAATGTGTGTGCGTGTGTGTGTGTGTGTGTGTGTGTGTGTAGGCAATGACAGCTGGGGGACGAGGTTGTCATCCATCAAGGTGACGTTGAGACGGGCACTGAATAACAAACTAGAAGCAGTGCTCGCACTCTTTCCTTTGGCTCACTCTTTCTTGTCATGTGTGTGTGTGTGAAGTGCTCTGGTGTCACTGTCACAGAGCTGATGACACCTTCTCCTCCGTCTCTTCAGCTCTGTAATGACAGCTGCCCTGATCAAACTAACTCGTCGCCTGCTGCTCAGACCTTCAGTGTATGTACTTTCAACATTTGTTTTCACACTAAAGCTTTAGGTGCAGAACCAAGTCTGCATAAAAGCAGTCTGGTTTGTTGTGTAGCAGCAAGGAATGTGTTAAGGCCCGATATACTTCAAGCGAAATTGTGATGTCATTTTGAACAAAATCGGGCCGAAACAAAGTTTATTTAGTTTTCGTTTTGGGAGTTTGAAACAGCTTTCCAAAACAAACTTCCCGGAAAAGTTTGCTCTGGCTGAAAAACACCTTCAAACTACCATTGGTCCTTGGTGATGACGTAATGGGTGAGTGTGGCTCTGAGACTCCACCTTCTTCAGTCCTTCAAGGTCAGACAAGTAAAAACACACTGGAGAGACGCTTTATAGTAGAAATTTACACAGTTTTTTCATGTTTAATACTGTTAAGCTGCTTGCTTTTAAACAATCTATTGTACAATGTCCTATATAAATAAACATGACATGACTTAACTCTTTCCCCGCTAAACACGGAATTTTCCGTTATTTGTGAGAAAACACTTAACTGGAGTACTGAATTGCAGAGCTTGTGCAAACATAACCACATCGCTACGATCAGATGCTTTCTTAACTGCTGTTTTCTCACCGTTGTCATTTTGTTATTGAAAGGAAAGCACGCAGAACATATTTACATATTCATCTAAAAGCCGCTCTCAGCAGTGTGGGCAACATTGGATGTTCGTTAACAGTATATCGCTGGTCATGTTATGTATTTTGAACTTTACCCCTAAGGGGAGAATGAAAAAGAACTTCGCCGTGAGTGTATCGGGGCCTTTAGCTTGAATATTGTGGTTTGGGGCAGGGTTACTCTTCAACACTGAAACTAAAATATAAACTATTAATTTAAAATATTTTAAATGAAACTGAAAAATAACAGACAAAATAAATGGCAGGATTGATCCGAAATGAAAAGACTTTCAGTAACATCTTTGACATGGATAATGTACAGTATGTGTGTGGAAAATGTATGTGGTGAGACTCTTGTGGAGAAATCCAGAAAACAATTTTAAAGGAAAGTGCATTTAGTTATAATGAAAAGTAAAATAATGAAGACTGAAACTAAAATATTTAATATAATTTTTTTTTTTTTTTTTTTAAATTGTAACAATTAAAAATTGGATTAAAATAAGAAAAATATTTTACTGGAAAATAGTAAAATAGTAAGAAAATACATTATTATTAATAATAATAATAATAATAATAATTAAATTAATATTAATACTATTAACAAAATGTAATAGTGAAATAATTAAAAACAATATTTTATTTTATTTTTAAAATATTAAAATACAATGTACAGTTTTAAAGATGCAAAACTATAAAAGGTAGTGTTGATAACACTGCATTTAGTAAAAAAATAGTAAATAAAATATCTAATAAATAAAAAAAGTGTAATAAAATTCATATGAATAAAAATGAAGTAATGTTACAATTTAATATGAAATTAATTTTAAAAAATAAATTTATTTTATTTTATTTTAAAATATTAAAATTAGATGTACAGTTTTAAAGGAAATTTGACAATTTATGAAAGTGAACTGCTATAAAATGTTTTAACTTTTTATTCATTTCTAGGTCTGGAAATGACTCTAAAGTTCACTAAAATTTCCTGTTATTTTCAGGATTTCTATTACTTTGCGAACGTTTTGGTGCGTCTTCTATTGAATTGTTACCTAACTAGCAACATCTGCGGCTAATTCCCACAATCACCCTGTGGTTTAGAGACACACTGTATAATACAATATGAAAAGAGAGAGGGGGATGATGGTGGAATAGAGGTTGAGTTCAGACCAACCAATCAAACCAAGTGTGAAAACAGACTCTCTCTCAGCTGGCAGTAGGGGTGTGTGTGTGTGTGTGTGTGTGCTCGTTTTCTATCACTCCAGCAGGGTGTATTTGGTTCTGGTAAGGTGGTGGAGTGTGGTGGCCCTTTCACATCGTGCCATGATTACTTTCATCTCAACAGACACATACAACACCCAAATAAACACAGGCCTCACCGGCTGCACGTTGTAGGCCAGCAGAACGAGTTTCATATCTGGGGAAACCTCATATTTGCTGGCTTTGTACATTTCCTGGAAAGTAAACAGAGAAAAGGTACATGAGACTTTTAGCAAGCATAGTTTCATTACCATATTCCTTAAATGACTGTGATAGATTGCATTGCGCAGACACAGGGAGAGCGTGGCATTAATCAGAGCTGCAACTCTTTGATTCTGAACAAACATCATGTTCTTTGTCCTTGCCTCCAATGTTTTGCATCCTGCCAGCCCCACTTTAACGATCTGAGTCTGTTAACGAGCTACACAGAACATTGCTCTAATGATGGATGCTTTCAGCTCTATTAAAAACAACAAAAGTGTCAGCACAATGATCTGTTGTGTGACACGGTGGAGTAATTTATACTGCAGAGTAGGGTTGTAATGGTATTAGATTTTCACGGTATGATAACGTCTCCGAAAATATCATGGTTTCACGCTATGTGGTATTAAACAATCAATCATCAGTTAAAATGACAGTTAAATGAATGAAGCACTTGTTTCGGTTGAAAAAATGCTTTATTATAACAAATTTGAAACCATTTGTTTGAATGGTTAACCAAATTTCAATAATCAAAAACTTGTCTAATCAATTAAATTTAATAATTGATTATGGATTAGATGAACAACTTATTTTTATCAATAATAATTTATTATATGTATTTTATTCAGATTTTTTTTTTCTTTTTATGATTTAATACAAATATATTATCAAAAATGGTGGTAATCAAATAATGCATGTTTTGAAATGTAATCAAATTAAAATTTAACAACTTTTATCCTTTTATTTTTTGGCAAAGTGCTGCACAACAGAGATTTACTAAATTAAAACATATAAAACGTACTTTAAACTTGAGTAAAACATGTAAAAATGTATTTGACAATGTTTTTTCTCAAATAAAACGATGAAATTAAGCATTCTCTCAGAGCAGCTCTGCACTGCAAAAAAATATTTTCAAGATTTGTTATCAACTTTTTTTCTTTTGTCAAATTAACTTAGATGATTGATGTGGTTCAGATAACATAATGTTTTGAGTTTCTGTTGATTAAACCAATCTTCTTCATTGTATTAACTCAAATTTTTAATTTCAATGAACTCAAAATTAAGGCAACCAGGTAACTTACTTTTTAAGTTAAATCAACAATATTTTTTTACAGTGATATGTTCATGTGTTCACGTTCATGTCAGACGCTGAAAACACCATGAGCGCCAAAATTTAAAGCAGTTTATTTCATTTGCATCTTTCTTTTATTGTATTTGTCCTATTGTTTTTCTTTCTATGCTTCTGCAATAAAAACATGATTCAAGGGAAACAATTCAAAATAAATGTTATTTACAAATGTATGTGTGATATAGTGCAAGAATATGAATGTAGTATTGCAACAAAATTTATATTTTTGTGTAAAAGATAAACAACTTAGAGTTAAGCTCATTCAACATCATTTGTAGCAATGTCGTTTTACAAAATAATAATAATAATAATAATAATAATAATAATCTCTACAAACAAATATATTGGTTATATTACGTTATAACATTTATATTATGAAAATGTAAGTGAATGGGATTAAATGTTGAAGGCCATAGGGTCAGCAATCAAACAGTGAACTGGACTAGATCCAAAAAGCAACAGTATGACTACAAAGGGGTCTGAGACCACAAAAAAGGACCTGAGTCCTCTTTCAGGGACAGGGACAGTGTGAACGTGAAGAGAACTGGGTCGTTTTTCATTTGGTTTACCTTTTGGTCCACTTAAAGGAGTCTGAGTTCGGTTCTTTTAAAGAGGACTCAAGTGTGAAAACACCCTAAGCAGTCAAGTGGTAAAAAGTTGCGTATATGCAGGTAAGATTCTGCATATCCCCCCCCCCCACAATACTGTAGATAAGCAAATGCTTAATACTATCAGCACAATACTATAATCGTACGTTACCGTGTAAATCGTCATACCCGTATATCGTTACAACCCTACTACAGAGCATTTAACGTGCTGATGCATGACTCTGCATGCATTTGCTGAAGACACAATGAGGCGTTCACAACGCGTTTATCTTTCACAATGAGACATTCATGAGGAAATAATATAGGTGGGAGTTAATTGTATCTGTAGCATTTGATTGGAAAATATTTTTATATTTATTTGTTTTTTGATGCACTTTCTGATCATGAAAAAGAAAATTGTCAGTTACTGAAACCTTTTTTAATCATAATTTAATCATAAAATGACTATTGTTTTGCATTATTAAGTGCAGTAACTAATAATATTACATGTTTATTTATTGGAAATGCACATTTGACAGTAAAGAACTGAGCTTGAGTTAAGTTAATAAAATGAACTTTTATTAACAACACTAACATGTAAAAACCTAAGTGTCATTTTTTTCACATTACTCATCACATTAAAAATATAATTTAAATTGTATACTATTTAGAGCTTTGAAGTGCTGGAAAAAGTATGAAGCACTTGAAAGTCCTTGAAAAGTGCTTGAATTTCACTCTCAAAAGGTTGTACGAACCCTGAAATGAATCATGTAAAAATATCCGACTATTTCTGCCACAATACCATGGTTACAGTTAGAGTTACTACATTAAATCCATGGTGAATGTTGGTGATTTGTGGACTGAAAAGCCTTCTATAACTTGTCCGTTCATGGCACAATGTTTCTCCTGGTTTCCACGTCAGCGTTGTTTGATCTGATATGGTATATGGTATATCTCACAGCGAAGTTATTAATATTGTGGCGAATTCAAACCACATTTCTCACTGGATCTGAGAAAGTAAGCCTGTTTTGTGCTGCGCTGCCTAATATTTGTTAGAGCTGATCAACTGTCCACGGTTTCGTTCCAGTTGTGTTTTGTTTGCCATTTGATATTTTTCATATGCAACAGAAAAGGCAGCTCTTATCATTTGGGCAATGTGGTGGTGGCACTCTAACAAAATTTACTCACGCCGGCAAGAAAAAAGGTCACCAAATGTGACCATTTGGTTGCAGTCTGGAGCCCTGAAGTAAACTAATAAATATGTAATTACACATTTGTTTTTGATGTTTTTTATGTAATGCAATCACATTCTGACATTATTAAGTGTGACAATACTTTTTGGAGTGAATCATGCACAATAAGAGCAGTAACATTTATTAAGCACTTAAACACAGCTTTGATTTTAATGTCTTTAAAGGGTTTCACAATTTTAGGTTGAAGAAAGAGGTGGAGAATAAGGAGGATAGACACTTACAAACTTCCTGTTTGTCACCAGGATTGTGCTTTCGTTGGTCTCCATGTTAAAGCGGACCACATCACCTTCACGGGTACGATACAGAAGCTCATTACCTAAAGGGAGAGGATAAGAGGATGAGAGTTAGTGAGATAGAAAGTCATGGAGAAATTAGTTAATCGTGAAACTCTGTGAGCCCTGACAGTTATAATCAGGTTGCTTTAGACTCTTCACTTGGTCTCTTCACTTGGTCTGTCAATAATCTAGTCATGAATGTGCCCTCAACACTCTCTGGCTGTACCAGGGGGGCTGATAGTTGAAAAGGAATGATAAAACTTTTCATTTTTGGTTTTCCACATGTGATGATGACTTTGGCAAGGACATCAACAAAAAGCTCTTTGAGAGGTCTGGAATGTATCACACAGCCCTCAGTGAGAAGAACGCAAAGTGAGCAAACAGCCCACAGTTTTAATTGCGGATTAGAGGAATGGTACGCAAAGGCTTTTTTTTTATCTTGCTTGCATAACTAATCGGTGATAAGAGGTGACACAATTACCATCACAATCACATTATAGCTAAAGTGGAAGGCACTGAAAGCATAGCAGTTCTAATGGGTCAGATTGCTGCGGAACGCAATTAATATTTTTCATTTTTTTTCTGTAGATACTTTCAAAATGGAATGAATATGAAGTAAATAATCTGGTATGGACATAAAACATGAGTTGTTTAATGCGCTGCATGATGAATGATAATGGCGTAAAGAGTGTTTCTTTGCTTTAATGGTTGTTGTAATCCTCTGAATGTTAAATTTGCTCATTTTATGGTAATTGTTGGGAGAAAGGTGCCCTTCGCTCTGGTATTTCCATGCCTGAAATTGACTGGCGAGCTGATAAGATTCCAGAACAATAATTTGTCTGCTTGACAAATTCCATCCTTTCTCACTTTTCCTCTGACCTGATGTCGGGCCGTGCGTTTCAGATCAGAACCTCATCAAGCGTGCTCTTCCCCTCTGCTCTCATTCATCTCTCACACTCTATCCATCACACATTCAGACAGGTGTGCTCTAAACACACTTCTCCACACATCACTCATTCTCCAGAACTCCTCTAAGCTCATCCCAGACATTTAACTCTCAGTCCCTGTCACTAACACAGGTCACTCCTGTTATGACAATGCTTCTTATATAATATATTTAATATTTATATAATATTATATACTTCTAAAATGTATACAGGGCATGGGTTGTAATAAAACAAAATAAGATTTCCTCATTTTTTTCAAATAGATTATTTATTAATAGTTTCCTCAGTTCATTGTTCGGTGTTGTTTATATTTAGGTTGATGTGGTTTATGCATTGCTCTGTTTGTATCTCTAGCGATCTAAAGACTTCCTCAAGTATTTTTCTGTTCATGTGTGTTTTTTACCACACCAGTTGTAACAATAATACACTACACCAGGCGCATAGTTGCGGGGAGGATGAACCAAAACAAACAAGTACAATCCCCCCACCCCCCCCAATTTTTTTATTTCATATGATTAAAAGATAAATGAAATTCATGTTTCATGTCTTCATTTGATTACAAGATACACAACACAGAATTTGTGGGGAAATATTTCATAGAATTTTTTTTTTTTTTAATTAATAAAATGGTTGTTTTTATGAATTCAATTAAATAGACATGCTTTTTGATTATTAAAATTTAATTAAACCATTAAAATGGAATCCGGAAAACAGAAAACAGAGAATTTGGTAAAAAATAAAACTATTTCATAGGGGCCTAAATATGTAATTTTTTTTTAACTTTTAATAAATTGTTGTTAAATTGTATAAGTTTCATGATTTCAATTAATTAGACATGCTTTTTGATTACTAACCTAAACTAAGGTAAACATGCCTAAAGTACCGAAAAAAGGTACGGTTGGGTACCGGCACCGAATTTCAGGTACCAGTTAAAATATAAACGGTACCCAACTCTACCGCTGATGATAAAATATGCAACTCATTTGAATTGTATTGATAATTTACCACTTTAAAACGCTATGGAGAAAGTAAAAAAATTATCTAAAATAGCCACATAAACTATCACAGCATACATATATAAGCTCCTTCATTATTATTAGCAGCTATTGCACTTCTCCGGAGCTAATTACCTTCCTCCATCCCCAACTCCTCTCGTCCAGTCAGGATTTGGCATTCTGATTCTCCTTGAATCAGACTAAATTCCCGAATTATGTTGTACATTATATATTGACATTAATGATATCTGCAATACATTATGTTGGTTCTGTTCTGTTTACCCTAAGGCACTGATCAGACAGAACGTGTTTTTTGCAGTGAGAGGCGCCTTTTTAAAATTGTTTTCTACTGGCAGTAAGCGTTTTGCAGGCTGTTTATGTTTTAGCCGCCTGCTGCGCCTAGCGTTTTGTAGGAGCACTCTGAGCGCCTGAAGTTGAAAAAAATCAACTCTGAGCAGAAAAGCCTCCAACGCCATTCACGTTTTTTCCATTGTCCAATCGAATGAATGAAGAGATGGGCCTTCCGTTGTGGTGACGGTTACCTTGATTAGACTGACAGGACAGCTGATTTGGGGGTTGCCTAGCAACATAAAAAACCCGCAGCGCACTGCTCTTTTCTAAATTTAAAAAACGCCAACCAAAAAAAGTCAGTGCAGTGCGCCTCGGGTTTTCAAACCCGAAAAGCGTGTTCTGTCTGATCGGGGCCTAAGGGGGGTTATCACTGCTCTCCCTGCTCTTATCCATGCTACGCTGCATGGATGCGCAGGGAGTTCTTGCCCAGAACAGAACCATACCACCAATCCAAATATGCTAATTGTCCTGACAGAATTACAACTGTGGCATGTTGTAGCTATAATTTCTAAATGTATGTTGCTATTTTTCATAACAAATGCTATAGATAGAAAAAAGAAAGAAAAAGATAACATTGACCTAAGCATGGTAATGAGGAGCCATTAATGGTCTTAATCACATCCTTATTGTAACAGATGCTATAGTTAAACAATTACAAGAACTATAAGTACAAGTTAGAATCAAGAGCTTTAAAGTCTAGACCTTCTTGAATTATTGACTAAACTATTGGTTTTCCCCATGTGTAAAATGTATTCTTCTAATAATGCCAGATATTAGAAAAAACCTGCTTTAAACTGGGTTTACCACATCCCCATACTCCCGGAAACTACACCCTTGAAAATATTATTTTGCTGCCTTGAAAACACTTGTATTTCCTTTGGGAAATGCAAATCTAGTTCAAATTGATATTTCTCTTGACTCCGTCTGTCATCTTGTACGAAACGTTTCATGGATCTTTTTCTGATTTTGCCTTATACATAAAAGGATACAAGCAACCCTGCCCTAATTTTTAGAGAAAAAAGTAATAAGGTTTCATTATTTTGGTGCCTGTGGTTTGGAACAGCCTTCACATAAACTTGTTGCCTAGGTGGGCGGTTTAGTATTTCATATGTCATTTCATATGCTCTCTGTCTCCTCAGGTCTGTTTTTGCTACGAGGAACTTTCTCTTCACCTCTTTCCTGTCAGTAAAAAAAATTGTGATCTCTGAATCTCCTGGCCTCTGCAAACCCAGCGTCTCTCCTGCACTCTCTGGTTTTAATGGAGGCGAGCAGTAGGAACTGGCACAAAGCACTTCCTTCGGTGGAGCCCGGGGTCACTCACTCAAACACAGCACTCACCTTCACTCTGCTGCTTTGTTCTTCAGGGCATAATTCACTAACTCACTCACCTTGACTCTCTTGTCTTCTCTTACACACCCCTAAGCATGATTCCTTTCATCCCTCTTTACCCTGCTATTTCTTCATCAGTCTTTTTTGTCTCAATTTGTTCCAGGACAAGGTTTTGCCTCTGATTTGACTCTTCCTGCATATCTCCACCTGACAGCAGGACTTTATTTCTGTCTGTCTGCCTGACACATGTTGGCTATGTACAATGCTCTAAAGTTTCAGGAGAGACAACTGCATTTATTTGTGGATGTGAATCCCCTAAGTTATCATTCTGTGACTACAAAATAAGGAAGTCAGTCCTATGGCTCCAAACTAGTGATGGTTGAGATAATGATAACCAGTGCTTTGAAATCTCACAGCTGTAAACAAGAAACATAGATGCCAACAGTTACATCTGTAAGGACACATACATTTTAAATAAACACATTAATGTTAATTAAAGCCTAAGTAATTAACACACTACTACAAACTGGATACACTTGTAAAGAAGAAGTGCACTTAAATGTATTGATTGTGCACTTGTAGTGACCTTCAAATATATTTTAAAAACTGTATTTGCAGATAATATAATATTAATGAAAAAAGGCTACTTAAGTGTACTTAAAGAGAGTACACTTTCAGTGTCTTAACACACTGAAGTACACTTTTAAAAAGTGCAAATCATAATCAAATAATCATAATAATTTAATCATGTCAAATTACCTGTTTTACTTTAATTTTCAAATTAACATTTTATATCATTGTTTTAATAATCCTTTAAAGAAGTACACTTATTCGGATGTGTGATTATAATTTTTTATTTAATCAAATTTTTTATTGTTATTTTCTAGAGATGCACCAATACTAAATTTCTCAGCCGATGCCGATACCGATAGTTTGATTTTTCATATGGAAAAGAAACCTCTCCCAAATAATGCTGCAAACTATACAGGGATATAGTGCATATATATCTATATCTCATTTGGTACACAATAATATTGGTTAAAATTAACAACAAAGGTATTATATTAAACTGCTACTTATTTTCAGATATAATAGGCTAATTACACCCAAATAAAATTCATAGGATCAAATAGAGCCTGCTTTTATGTAGCTATTTTTTAACTGCTAATGTGCTATTGTCATGTTAACTTGCCCTAAATTCAACATGAGACACATCACAGCATTTCTTCACACACACACACAGTATGAGTTGCAGTCAGAAACGTTTTTCCGCACCCTTTTGATTGACAGGATACCATCGGCCCTGATCATCGGCTGTTGGCCGATAGTGAAAATAATAGCTTTTATCGGCAGATACCGATTATTGGCTGATACATGGGTGCATCTCTATTATTTTCCCATCTTTTTAATAGGGCTGGGTAAAAAATATAGATTTCTAGATTTTAATCGATTCTCATTTTTACAAACCGATATCGATTCTTAAATCCCAAGAATCAATTAGTCATCCTGTTTTCAGTTCATGAATGAATGAAACATTGTAGCGCGCCTTCCATCCAATAAATCGCAATAATCTTTTTGCTTTGTTACTATTCATATGAAACAAAGTCTCAGATTTCAAATTATGTCCATTTTATTATGAAATTCAAAAACATAAATACCGTTTTTCCAAGCTTGCGAATCGAAATCGAATCGAATTGTGAAATTTGTGTCAATACCCAGTCCTAACCTTTTTAACATACAAAATGACGTAGACAAACAATCAGCCATGCAACAGTAAGTGGACATCACTTGATTAAAATTTGTAACTGTAATGTGTTATTTGATATTACATTTACATTTTTTATATATTTGAAATGTACTAAATTGCAACTTCATAATAACAAATGTGTAATTACAAATATATTAAAATTTGGGCTTTCAAAATTAACGTGTTAATTTTGTGATTTTTTAAAAAAAAAAAATTTTAACACATAAAAAAAATATTTAACCCAATTAACACAGCATCCGTTTTTTTCCTGGCATGCTATCATTCATTCAAGTGCTTTTAAACCATTCAAGTGCAATAAGACGCAAAAGAGAACTCAAAGATATACTGGCACGATGTCTGTGAAGCAGTTCTCTGTGTTCAGTCACCCGAAATACACACACAGAAAGCCACTCTAGACAGCGCGCCAGTACCACATTAAGTTCTCTTTCAGGCTTGAACGGCAGAAACACACAAAACTGTGTCGAAATGCCCGTTATTGGCGAGTATACTTGTAAGCACAGTCTTAAATGAGTTAAAAAGTCTTAAATGACCATAGTGGGGGGGGCCATAGAGTTGAAAACATCGGATGTGTGTCAGAACCGCGTCATATGCATCAGGTCTTAAAGTGACAGCAGCCTAATATACCTGCTGCTGTCTGTCATTAATGTTAATCAAACAACAAAAACAAAGATAAAATAACTCACAGCTTCTGACTGAATAACTTTTGTAGCTTTAATAAGGATTAATCTATATTTTGGCAGAGCAGGTAAAAATCAGAACCAGCCCAACTGGGCCAGTAGGAAAAATTCTTAGCCCTGCTATATTGAAGGCACAGCTAAATATGACATTTATTAGGGGGATGGTGAAGTTCACTTAAATTAAATTAAATGGCATCAAATGGTTAAACGGCTATAATTATTCATTTCATCCCCAGAAAATGAGAAAAAATCCATATACGTACATCAGTAGCAGGATTGGTTTCGGTGACACTGGCCTTCATGCATAGTACTTAATAAAGAGATGCAAATATTTAAAAAACATTTATGTTGTATTTTATGTTATTTCCACATTTCAATGTGAAATTATAAGGTATAGAAATATAATTATAATTAACATTTTAATGTTAGGTGCGATTAATCGCGATTAATTACAGAAAATGTGTGATTAATTCATATTTTTTTAATTGATTGACAGCACTAATTAAAATACATGGGATACAAGTTTCAATAGAAATGACATTAAATAATATTTCAGATTACCATAAATGCTTCTCAGCACATTCAGCAACACTTTAACCCTATTTCAAAGACAATATGAAATTACATTGCAATTAACATGCAACTAAGTGTCTGAAAACATTACATTCAGTTTGCACTTAAGTATATTCTTTTAAGAAGTATGCTACAGTCAATAATAACCAAACATAACTGGTCAGAGTAACTAACAGACTAAGACCTACCACACAATAATTTGGCTGACAACAAATGTGCATTTGCTGTCAAATCATTTCTCTCACATTTTCTGTCTTTATTAGGATTCAAATGAAGAACTGACCACTTGATTTAGTTTTTGTAGTTTCTGGATTTCGTGAAAATGTGTACGTCACTATCTGATTTATTCTGAAGTAAATTTGATTGTAGAAAGCATCTGTCACTGCTGAGAGATAACTGGAAGTGTGTACAAAACTTACTGAACTGTATTTAGCTGCAGTGTGGAAGGTCTTTCAGCATCCATGCTCTGAGACGTCACTGTACAGAGACACTATAGTGTGAGATTCTACAGAGATGGTGAAGCATGTTCACCTTTCAGCTTGACTGTTGATTTCCTCCTCTGCCTCTATACATGCTCATCACAACACACTAACTCCTCTGAATCACAGTTAATTATTTTCTTTTCCTCGCTCACTCTTTCTCAGTAACTTTAGCTGAGCATGTTTCATTCTCAGAGAGCAGCAGTGCTATTGAAGGCTGCTGATTCTACAAACCCGATTCCAAAAAAGTTGGGACACTGTACAAATTGTGAATAAAAAAGGAATGCAATTTACAAATCTCATAAACTTATATTTTATTCACAATAGAATATAGATAACATATCAAATGTTGAAAGTGAGACATTTTGAAATGTCATGCCAAATATTGGCTCATTTTGGATTTCATGAGAGCTACACATTCCAAAAAAGTTGGGACAGGTAGCAATAAGAGGCCGGAAAAGTTAAATGTACATATAAGGAACAGTTGGAGGACCAATTTGCAACTTATTAGGTCAATTGGCAACATGATTGGGTATAAAAAGAGCCTCTCAGAGTGGCAGTGTCTCTCAGAAGTCAAGATGGGCAGAGGATCACCAATTTCCCCAATGCTGCGGCGAAAAATAGTGGAGCAATATCAGAAAGGAGTTTCTCAGAGAAAAATTGCAAAGAGTTTGAAGTTATCATCATCTACAGTGCATAATATCATCCAAAGATTCAGAGAATCTGGAACAATCTCTGTGTGTAAGGGTCAAGGCCGGAAAACCATACTGGATGCCCGTGATCTTCGGGCCCTTAGACGGCACTGCATCACATACAGGAATGCTACTGTAATGGAAATCACAACATGGGCTCAGGAATACTTCCAGAAAACATTGTCGGTGAACACAATCCACCGTGCCATTCGCCGTTGCCGGCTAAAACTCTATAGGTCAAAAAAGAAGCCATATCTAAACATGATCCAGAAGCGCAGGTGTTTTCTCTGGGCCAAGGCTCATTTAAAATGGACTGTGGCAAAGTGGAAAACTGTTCTGTGGTCAGACAAATCAAAATTTGAAGTTCTTTTTGGAAAACTGGGACGCCATGTCATCCGGACTAAAGAGGACAAGGACAACCCAAGTTGTCATCAGCGCTCAGTTCAGAAGCCTGCATCTCTGATGGTATGGGGTTGCATGAGTGCGTGTGGCATGGGCAGCTTACACATCTGGAAAGGCACCATCAATGCTGAAAGGTATATCCAAGTTCTAGAACAACATATGCTCCCATCCAGACATCGTCTCTTTCAGGGAAGACCTTGCATTTTCCAACATGACAATGCCAGACCACATACTGCATCAATTACAACATCATGGCTGCGTAGATGAAGGATCCGGGGACTGAAATGGCCAGCCTGCAGTCCAGATCTTTCACCCATAGAAAACATTTGGCGCATCATAAAGAGGAAGATGCGACAAAGAAGACCTAAGACAGTTGAGCAACTAGAAGCCTGTATTAGACAAGAATGGGACAACATTCCTATTCCTAAACTTGAGCAACTTGTCTCCTCAGTCCCCAGACGTTTGCAGACTGTTATAAAAAGAAGAGGGGATGCCACACAGTGGTAAACATGGCCTTGTCCCAACTTTTTTGAGATGTGTTGATGCCATGAAATTTAAAATCAACTTATTTTTCCCTTAAAATTATATATTTTCTCAGTTTAAACATTTGATATGTCATCTATGTTGTATTCTGAATAAAATATTGAAATTTGAAACTTCCACATCATTGCATTCTGTTTTTATTCACAATTTGTACAGTGTCCCAACTTTTTTGGAATCGGGTTTGTACACACACACACAAACATACATAAATATTTGGAATTACGTAAACTTGAAAGAGTAAAAAGTTTATGTTTTGCAGTTTGGTTTACTGGTTTAGCAGTCCACATTTTGACCATTCACGTGAGTAATCAACACAGGCTCACTGGAAAAACGTACCTGTGGCAACATTTCTGCAGAACGCAAAATACGTACCAATACATACATATCACTGCAGTTACCAACAGAAATGAACACTAGAGGCAATAAAACAGCAAGCAATTTTAATAATTTCCATACTAAATTATGATTACAGGGGCAGATTATGGATTAATAAAAATTTAATAAGGATTAATTTTCACGCGGCTCCAAGCAAAATATTATATTATGACCTCAAAACACTTTTTACCATAGTGCATGATTTGTCAGCGAATACATTTTGGAGTTTGCATCACATAACCAGTTCCATATTTTTGGCTTTTCTGACATACTAAGCTTGCTCGGTGGCTCAGCTGGTACAGAACTGTACTTGCGATGCGGAACGCTCGGATATGAGTCCCGCGAAACACGAGTCACAACAAAAAAGCTCAAAGACTTGTAGAAACAAGCTAAAATGGCACGGTTGCTTCAGCAATTTTGTTTTTATGTCACATTTGCTTTTGTTAACACCATTTGGTAGGTTTAGGGTTTAGTGTAAGTGTATGTTGTTTTAAAACGTGATAGAGCATTAACATTTTAGCTCCACTAACCGGACATTTCAATTCAGAACTGCGGTGATACGTACAAAACCAACGTAATAAAACATTGCCAGATTCACGTTCATCTGTTTTGGATAAAACTGAACACGCTTTTAACACCAGTCACTGGTCGCAAAACGTACACAACGCAACGTAATAATCTAATATTTAATTTAATAATAATAATAATTTGTTACATTTATATAGCGCTTTTCTCTGCACTCAAAGCGCTTTACATGGAAGGGGGGAATCTCCTCAACCACAACCAATGTGCAGCATCCACCTGGATGATATGACAGCAGCCATAGTGCACCACAACTATATGGAGATATACACTATATTGCCAAAAGTTTTGGGATGCCTGCCTTTACATGCACATGAACTTTAATGACATCCCATTCTTAATCCGTAGGGTTTAATATGGAGTTGGCCCACCTTTTGCAGCTCTGGGAAGGCTTTCCACAAGGTTTAGGAGTGTGCTTATGGGAAATTTTTGACCATTAATTTTTGACCAAGTGCATTTGTGAGGTCAGTCACTGATGTTGGATGAGAAGGCCTGGCTCGCAGGTCTTCGCTCTAATTCATCCCAAAGGTGTTCTATCAGGTTAAGGTCAGGACTCAAGTTCCTCCACACCAAACTCGCTCATCCATGTCTTTATGGACCTTGCTTTGTGCACTGGTGCGCACTCATGTTGGAACAGAAAGGGGCCATCCCCAAACTGTTCCCACAAAGTTGGGAGCATGACATTTTCTGAAATGTCTTGGTATGCTGAGGCATTAACAGTTCATTTCACTGGAACTAAGGGGCCAAGCCCAACCCCTGAAAAACAACCCCACACCATAATCCCCCCCTCCACAAAACTTTACACTTGGCACAATGCAGTCAGGCAAGTACCGTTCTCCTGGCAACCGCCAAACCCAGATTCATCCATCGGATTGCCAGACAGAGAAGCGTGATTGGTCACTCCAGAGAACACCTCTCCACTGCTCTCGAGTCCAGTGGCGGCATGCTTTACACCACTGCATCCGACACTTTGCATTGCACTTGGTGATGTAAGGCTTGGATGCAGCTGCTCGGCCATGGAAACCCATTACATGAAGCTCTCTACGCACTGTTCTTGAGCTAATCTGAAGGCCACACGTAGTTTGGAGGTCTGTAGCTATTGACTCTGCAGAAAGTTGGCGACTTCTGCGCACTATGCGCCTCAGCATGCGCTGACTCCGCTCTGTGATTATACGTGGCCTACCACTTCGTGGCTGAGTTGCTGTTGTTCCCAATTGCTTCCACTTTTGTTATAATACCACTAACAGTTGACCATAGAATATTTAGCAGTGAGGAAATTTCACAAATGGACTTATTGCACAGGTGGCAACCTATCACGTTATGTTAGGGTTAAGTTGTGTTGTTTTGGGTGTTTTGGTTTTTCCTTTTGTTGCAGATCTTGTGATTGGTGTGGGAATTGAGTGCACCTGTTGCTCGTCACGGATCTGATTTAAACACGGAGCAAGAGGTTGTCGGGGCGGCTGCTCAGCGCTTGTTTGGGAGCAGTTTGCCACTACCGCGCTCTAATGTTGTGTTATGTTATGTTGTGTTGTGTTTTGTTTTACATCCATTCATTGGCACTGTCAATACTTCATTTGTTGCATCCACTCACTCGCAATTCATACTGATTGACTCTACTGATATTGACTTTTTGATTATGTTATTTTGGTTAATAAATATTATGTTTGGATTTATTCCACCGTGTTGTCTCCCTTAATGTTGCACCGTTGAGCCGGGTGTAACACGGTACCATGCTTCAAATCACTGAGCTCCTGAGAGCGACCCATTCTTTCACAAATGTTTGTAGAAGCAGTTTGCATACCTAGGTGCTTGATTTTATACACCTGTGGCCATGGAAGTGATTGGAACACCTGAATTTAATGATTTGGAGGGGTGTCTCAATACTTTTGGCAATATAGTGTATATGGCAGGGGTGGGCAATTCCAGTCCTGGAGGGCCACTGTCCTGCAGAGTTTAGCTCCAACCCTAATCAAACACACCTGAACCAGCTAATTAATGTCTTCAGGATTACTAGAAGGCTACAGGCAGGTGAGTTTGATCAGGGTTGGAGCTAAACTCTGCAGGACAGTGGCCCTCCAGAACTGGAATTGCCCACCCCTGGTATATGGGGATGATTAGGAGGCCATGATAATGGACAGAGGCCAATGGACAAATTTGGCCAGGATGCCGGGGTTACACAGCGACCACAGAAAGTCAGGACCTTGGTTTAAAATCTCATCCGAAGGTGCTTTTTGACAGTATAGTGTCCCCATCACTATACTGTGGCGTTAGGACCCACACAGACTACAGGGTGAGCACCCCTTGCTGGCCTCACTAACACCTGTTCCAGCAGCAACCTAGTTTTCCCAGGAGGTCTCCCTTCCAAATACTGACCAGGCTCAACCCTGTTTAGCTTCAGTGGACAACCAGTCTTGGGCTACAGGGTGATATGTCTGCGGCAGTCACAGTAGAAATGTTGTGAGTGAAATGCAGAAATGTTGCCACGGGTATGTTTTTCCAATGAGCCTGGGCTGTGAGTAATGCACCAAAATATCTGCAAACCACTCTCAGACCCCTGAAATGAATCAAGCTGGACCCATGTTCTACATTCTACTGACAGCGCTTTTGTAGAAAAATGACAGCCTGCCAAAGGTGGTGCTGACTTTGCAGACCCCAGCATTTTTCCTAAGCAAATACCGAACACATCGAAGTAGGATGTTTTCTAGCACAAATAAAGGCTGGCATATAGAATGCATCTCAGAAGTACTATTACAGACTGCGCTATGCTGGTGATTATGTAACAAGTGCAACTTTTTCTTTCGACTCCAGCTCCTGCTTAATCGCTCTTGATTAAATTGATTTCTTTTTCTTGTACAGGTAATTTGTGGCAAGCAGGGGCAGAGGTTTCTCTATATGGCTGGAAAAACAGTGCGCGCCGCAGAAGAAAGGACATTTACTGTGCTGTAAATCCACCTTAAACCTCAGCTGCCCTCTAACTCTGGACAGCTATAAAAAGAAATGCAATTGTAAATTATTCAAAACGCTTTCAATTTAAAGGTGATCCACTGATCCTTGTGTCACATCATACAGAACTGGGATTAATGCCATTCAATTTACTGAACCTGAAAGTAATCCATTTTCATGGCTTTTTGGACATATCCCATGGTAAAACTATTAAACAATGTAAATACCATGTGCTATTTGCTCTCTCGCTCTCTGTTTATTAATAATAACAATTACAATAACAATAAAAAATATATAAGTGTCAATTTTAATTTCATGTTGACCGTATGCCAACATTCAGCATTATTTATTACATGTTCAAGTGAAATAGCCACTGATGATTTGACTGAAATGAACCAATACTGACTACAACATCTGACCTCACTAAGGCATTACCACATGCATAACTGAATCAGTGTAAATCACATCTTGAGCCTCTTGAATTGCACTAATGCCACTTCACATATCCTGATCTGAGCCGCGTATCCTTAGGGAAGGCCTGCCACATTCCTCTTCCTTCTCCAAAGCAGACAGGCTGTAATATAACAGAGCCACCAATGCCTCCTGCCTGCCTTGAATGGCTGTTTTCTCTGTGATTTATAGTTATCAGCAATGCTGATCAAGGTCGCCCGTGCGGCTCATTTTTCACTACCTGCTGTCGGAGCCCAGAGAGCGAGCCGCCTAACCACAGGAAAGTGTGCCCCGAGCAGCCACATTAAAGAACATGATGCTTTATTATACAGCCATGGCTGTCCATCATAAAGCTGAAAACACAAAAACTGTACACACACTGGTCAGATATACAAGATCATCCACACAGACACTACAGGAAGATCAGTGTCAAACTAGAAAAGTTTGTTAAAAATTAATTATTGCCAGTACATACCTTCAAAATTGAAAATGTAAGTGTTAACATATACTGTTAGGGTCCAACTAGGTTAATTGTGTAAAGTTACCAGTCATACATTTTTCAATGAAACTGCATTTTGCATTGAATGTATTTATTTATGTCTAGTTCAATCATGAAACTCTAGATGGTGCAAGCTGATTGGTCCTTTACATGCAATCTGCTAGAAATCACATCACTTACTACATGGCACAAGCTGATTGGCTTCTGCTGAATCTGCAGCGAATGAGATTGCTTGCTCAACATTTAAATAGTCTGGTTCACTGTTCACTGTAATCTGGTACTGCAGAATCAGGAGCGAGGCCAGAAATGTTCAAGTGGGTGGGCCTTTATAAAACAGTGTGGGCAAAGCATAGAGTATGAAAACTGCACGCCAAATTGACAAGAAATAAATATAATTAACCGGGTTAAGATAACATTGTGGATGGGACTAACAGAAACTGGTGAATCATATTTAACGTTTCATTTTGACAAGCCTAGGAAACCAAGGAAATCCCCTGCAATTGACCATGGAAACTAAATAAATAAAGCTACAGTATAGTGTGATAGGACGTTTATTATTATTGCTTATTAAATTATTTCATACATTTATTTTTTGATTGGTAGCTTCACCACTGATCAGAATTCCTCTGAAACCCTCCACCTCCCCCAGCTCCACCTGCCTAGATCTGCCTATTTATACAGCAACAGCATGTCTTACATGCTCTGTGTATCTATTAGTCCATTCTTGCTCTGCAGTAAAAGCGTGCATTACAAATCTAGTCTGCCATGACCAAATACATTAACATATCCATAAACATGCTAAATCTATTCTGAGATTTATGATTGAAATGTATGTACTTCTGTCAGGACCACTATCGTCAAAGATGATTGACAATTGCATTCAGTTTGGATTGGCGGTATGGTTCTGTTCTGGGCAAGAACTCCCTATGCAGCCTACCATGGAAAGCAGCGATAACCCCCCTTAGGGTAACCAACATAATGTATTGCGGATATCATTAATGTCAATATTTAATGTACAACATAATTCGGGAATTTAGTCTGATTCAAGGGGAATCAGAATGCCAAATCCTGACTGGACGAAAGGAGGAGCTGAGGATGGAGGAGGGTAATTAGCTCTGGAGAAATGCAATAGCTGCTGATAATACTGAGCTTATATATGTATGCTGTGATAGACATCGTATTCCTATAGGTACACGTAGATCAGCTGACAGTCAGCTGATGCGAGCTTGACGAACGTGACCTGCCAGAACTAACGCTACGCTTGATTATACACATATTCTGTCCCTATGTCAATTATGCGCATCCTATTTATAACACAAAACTGTACCTGTTACAAAAACACAAAAGGCAAGTCATGATTTTGTGACTTGTAATGTAAGGAATATTCCATACACTGCCTTTCAAAAATTTGGGGTCAGTAAGACTTTAATGTTTTTGAAATGTCACATAGGCTCACCAAATCTGCATTTAATTGTTTTAACATGCAGTAAAACAGTAATATTGTTAAATATTGTTACAACTATAATATTATAATATTACAATTTAAAATAACTGTTTTCTATTTTAATATATTTTAAAATGTATTGAATTTTCAACAGTCATTCAACACTTCAGTCTTCAATGTCTCATTCTAATATGCTGTTTTGGTGCTGTTTTTTTCTTATTATTATCAATGTTGAACAGTCACTTAATATTTATGCTGCTTAGTATTATTGAGGAAACTGAGAAACATTTTTTCAGTATTCTTTTATGAATAGACTGTTCAAAAGAACAGCATTTAATTAAAAATGAAAATAATTTTTTGACATTATAAATGTCTTTAATGTCACTTCTGAGCAATTTAATGTGTCTTTGATGAATAAAAGTATCATTAAAAAAGATACTTGGGGCCTTTTTTTATTTGAAATAACATACACAAGAAAGGGTCAGATCATGATTAAATTACAATAAAAGTACATATGTTGCAGTTTTGGTCAACTGGCAAGTATGGTACAAAAGGTGAAAGTGAAAGTGACATGTGAAGGCCAAGTATGGTAACCCATATTGGCAATTTGTCCTCTGCATTTAACCCATCCAAGATAGTGCACACACATTAGGAGTAGTGAGTAGTGAACACACACACACACACTCGCACACACACAGTAATGTTCAGATTATCTTGTTGAGAGCATATGAATATGATTATAATTCTCTAATGATCAGCGTCAAGTCTCTTTCTCTTTCTCTTTCTCTCTCTCTCTCTCTCTCACACACACACACACGTTTTTTTATTTTATTTTTTTTGTATGTTTTATGGAGACATTCCATAGGCGTAATGGTTTTTATATTGTACAAACTGTATATTCTATCCCCTTACACTAACCCTACCCTTAAACCTACCCATCACAGAAAACATTCTGCATTTTTTAAATTAAAAACAAAACAAAACACACACACACAATTTTTTAAGCCATTTGGTTTAGGAGGACACAGGAAGTGTCCTCATAAACCATGTTTACATTGTAATATTCATGTCATAATACACATTTGTGTCTTCACACACACACACACACACACACACACACACACACACACACACACACACACACACAGTATGTCTTTTAGTCACACACACAGTGTGTCCTTTTAGTCTTTAAGTTACTCAGCCGTGATTCACAGGATACATAAACCTCATGGATATTTGAACAGGGCTTCTTTCTCAACCTTTGTGGACCGATACAATTAACAGCCCCCATAATTCTCATGCAGCCAATACCATGTGAAACTCCATGTTATACAAGTCAATCACTCTTCTGTACAAATATTAGGCAGGTGCCTGCTGAATTGATCTTTTATAGCAGTCTAACTTGTCTTTTGAAACAGGGTAATTGTTGCATGGAAGCATAACAAAAAAAGACACGTTTATTGATGTAAGCATCAACTGCATGGCTGAAACAGAAGGTGTGAGGGCTAATCTAATTAAGAGCTAATTAAGAGCAGAGGTCACCTCCCACATACACAGTACAAAGAGAAAGAGATTTATATTTTGAAAAATACATGCTGACAGTTGCATTACACACTTCAGATGAATGTTACCTTACATCTATCACAACATCATCTCTTGTTTTATCTGCTTTGTCTGTCTTTCTGTTTCTCTTATACCGTGTCTATAAGGGGGCATTATTTTACATATGTACAGATGTAAATTATATAATGTATAGCATTATTTTACATCTGTATAAGGTAAAATAACAATGTATAGCGCTTCATTTGGGACACAACTTTAGTTCATTTTTTTGCAGATGTAGATTGTAATATTAAGTTTAGTTGTGTATACTGTATGTCTGATTAATTTCATATGTGTATATGATACGTTTGGATGAGGAAATAAACCCACAAAGGCTCTTGTGTTTACAGGTGTTCACACAGCTCACACAGCTGAAACAGGACAATCCTCAACATTATTGACTAAGATTGGACGAAACAATTATATTCTTTCACACAAATAGCATTTCGACTTAATTCCAATTGAGATTACAGTTTTTCTCAGTCGCTTTGGTACATTTCTTGAAAGATCCTTAAAATTTGCAAACCAGAAAGTGCATTTCTCAAAATAATTTGTACAAACAGCACCACACAATGGATTACCTGCAAAAGCCTGTAACTTGCTCAAAATCTGTAGTTCTCTCAAAAGTATTTATGTAAATGAACATATCAGTGCCATCAGAATGACAAGTCCTTGTGTCATTGTTCACAAACAAGATAGTCAAAATGCTTAGTCATGTTGTCAATATAAGTGTACTTTGTCAGTATTTTCAGACGTAAACTATGGCTACGATTTTGATGACAATTCACAAGACTGCACTTTATCTGTATTGCACATATATATATATATATATATATATTAAAATTTCAACAGTACAAATTTACTCATTAGGCTACTACGTGGGATACTGATTGAAAGAGAGGATTCACAGTTACACTTTTACTGTTGGTCTGTCAAAAAATTACAGTACAATATCATTGCGATATAAAGAAAAATACAAGACTCTCTCTTCTCTCTCTCTCTCTCTCTCTCTCTCTCTCTCGCTCTCTCTCTCTCTCTCTCTCTCTCTATATATATATATATATATACACACACACACACACATAGGCCTACTGTGTGTACAAACTCGATTCCCAAAAAGTTGGGACACTGTACAAATTGTGAATAAAAAAGGAATGCAATAATTTACAAATCTCATAAACTTATATTTTATTCACAATAGAATATAGATAACATATCAAATGTTGAAAGTGAGACATTTTGAAATGTCATGCCAAATATTGGCTCATTTTGGATTTCATGAGAGCTACACATTCCAAAAAAGTTGGGACAGGTAGCAATAAGATGCCGGAAAAGTTAAATGTACATATAAGGAACAGCTGGAGGACCAATTTGCAACTTATTAGGTCAATTGGCAACATGATTGGGTATAAAAAGAGCCTCTCAGAGTGGCAGTGTCTCTCAGAAGTCAAGATGGGCAGAGGATCACCAATTCCCCCAATGCTGCGGTGAAAAATAGTGGAGCAATATCAGAAAGGAGTTTCTCAGAGAAAAATTGCAAAGAGTTTGAAGTTATCATCATCTACAGTGCATAATATCATCCAAAGATTCAGAGAATCTGGAACAATCTCTGTGCGTAAGGGTCAAGGCCGGAAAACCATACTGGATGCCCGTGATCTTCGGGCCCTTAGACGGCACTGCATCACATACAGGAATGCTACTGTAATGGAAATCACAACATGGGCTCAGGAATACTTCCAGAAAACATTGTCGGTGAACACAATCCACCGTGCCATTTGCCGTTGCCGGCTAAAACTCTAAAACTCAGAGGCGTTTTCTCTGGGCCAAGGCTCATTTAAAATGGACTGTGGCAAAGTGGAAAACTGTTCTGTGGTCAGACGAATCAAAATTTGAAGTTCTTTTTGGAAAACTGGGACGCCATGTCATCCGGACTAAAGAGGACAAGGACAACCCAGGTTGTTATCAGCGCTCAGTTCAGAAGCCTGCATCTCTGATGGTATGGGGTTGCATGAGTGCGTGTGGCATGGGCAGCTTACACATCTGGAAAGGCACCATCAATGCTGAAAGGCATATCCAAGTTCTGGAACAACATATGCTCCCATCCAGGCGTCGTCTCTTTCAGGGAAGACCTTGCATTTTCCAACATGACAATGCCAGACCACATACTGCATCAATTACAACATCATGGCTGCGTAGAAGAAGGATCCGGGTACTGAAATGGCCAGCCTGCAGTCCAGATCTTTCACCCATAGAAAACATTTGGCGCATCATAAAGAGGAAGATGCGACAAAAAAGACCTAAGACAGTTGAGCAACTAGAAGCCTGTATTAGACAAGAATGGGACAACATTCCTATTCCTAAACTTGAGCAACTTGTCTCCTCAGTCCCCAGACGTTTGCAGACTGTTATAAAAAGAAGAGGGGATGCCACACAGTGGTAAACATGGCCTTGTCCCAACTTTTTTGAGATGTGTTGATGCCATGAAATTTAAAATCAACTTATTTTTCTCTTAAAATGATACATTTTCTCAGTTTAAACATTTGATATGTCATCTATGTTGTATTCTGAATAAAATATTGAAATTTGAAACTTCCACATCATTGCATTCTGTTTTTATTCACAATTTTTACAGTGTCCCAACTTTTTTGGAATCGGGTTTGTACATGAGTGTGTGTGTGTGTTACATTATGTCTCTATAAAGTATATTTACTGTATAATGTAAAATGCAAGTGGTCTACTGTAATATAGCATTACAGTAAGTGTACAGTATTACAGTATAGTGAGCATTGTCTGATTACATGCCTCTTCTGCTCTACAAATGTTTGAATGATTGAGGACACGGTTGTTCTCCCAACATTCTGCTTTACCTTTTGACCTGCCTCGGCATAAGGTCATGATTGAGAACATGGTCCACAATAGTGGCCCTTACTTAATCAGAAATATGTCTACAATCTTGGCCTCTTCTACCTCTTCCACTGTTTTGCCTCTGTATCCTTCCACCACACATTCTTACTCCTCTTCTTCTTCCCGGCTGTTGACCCTGTTTGTTTCCTTGTTGTTTTTCCATTATAAGAAATTGTAACACTGTGTTGTCGTCTATATTAGGGCTGAACGATTAATTGCATTTGCGATAATATCGCGATATGATAAAACACGATTTTTTAACCGCAAAGGCTGCGATTACAGTCTGGTCACGTGACACGCGAGAGTAAAGCAGTCTGCAGAAGAAGCATCAACTTGGCACGTTACGCCTACAGGAAAGAACAGTTTGTGTTTAATCGATCTAATATCGTGTTGGTCATACTATACAATAGAGGTGGGAGAAAAGATTGTCTCTCCAATGATTCTGGATCGATTCTGAGCTTAGATTTTAACTGCAGGTGCGCAATGGCGCTGCGTGTTTTAGAAACACCTGTATTCTGCTTGCTTTCATTTCCTCTCTCACACACACACACACACACACACACACACACACACACACACACACACACACGCACAAACAAACAAACAAACAAACAACACCACACCACTCGAACCATAAAATAATATTTCATAAAGTTCGGAAAGGTTGAAACGAATTACAATGACATTTGCGGGCTTCATTGCACAGGATATATGCACTGTGAGAAACGTGCGCTTTGCTTGACGTTACGTTTACACTGTGTGTTCTCGCCCGCCGGTATTTTCCTTACAAATGCTCTATGAAGGCTTCATTTATGTTGTTTGGAATGCAGTGGGCTTATATATTAAAAATAGGAAACTCATTGACAGAAGGCTTTCAGTCTCAAATGCTCACGCCGCGCTTTGTGAAGAGTGCTCGCGCATGTGGCTGTGCGCATCTCAAAATGCTTTTATGACACAAAATTAATGTAAACACAGTCAGTAATGTCTTAATGAATTAAACAGACAGGACAAACCACATCTTATAATTCAAAAGAGATCTGTGCATTAGTGTGAGTGCAAATCTCCCGCTGTCTATGATGTTATCATTAATAATCAAGCAACAGTAAAGCTGAGAAAGAGAAAATCACTCACAGTTCAGATACTCTTAAATACTGAAAGCACTCTTTGTTCATTGCTTGTAATATGTTTTTTTTTCCTCTTTTTTATTTTCTAGCTTTTTTGTTTTGCAGCTATATTAGTTTATATATTTAAAATTATTAACATGCAATTGTTTTAATTAAATTTTTTAATGTGTAATTATTTTAAAAAGTACTTATAATTACATATATAATTACAAAATTAAAATTTTTAAGTTTTATTAATAAGATTAATTTATAAGAAAAAAGTTCAAGAATTGTTTTGGAATCGGATCGTGACTCCCAGAATCAGAATTGGATCGTGAGGTGCCTAAAGATTCCCACCATTACTATACAATGATTTATTGTTAAATAATACAGAGGATAAAGAGCTTAAAAAATAATTGCATATTAAATCGCAATCGCAATATTGGTAAAAAAAAATCGCAATTAGATTATTTTCCAAAATCGTTCAGCCCTAGTCTATATATGCTTGCCAAATGAAGGTTAATGAGATGCATCTCTGAGAGCTATTTTAGAGAACTGGTTGATCATTGGTTGATCTAGCCCTTTACATTTCTCTTCATTACTGAAATTCAAAATTCTCCTTCGCAATTCATCAGTTTAGGACACATTTACACACACACAAATTAACCTTTTTTTGTGTGTGTGTAAATGTGTCCTAAATTGATGAATTGCGGAGGAGAATTTTAATATAATATAGAAATATAGAAAATAATTTCTATAATATAGAAAATACACGATGCATTATGACGACTAGTTTAACCATTTTAATAACAAGGAACTAACTATATGTTTTGAGGGGTAAGACTACTCAATAGAGAATCATAAGCAATTGATAATGTAGGAAACAGCAGACAGTTGCACAATCAATTGCATGACTGTACCAAAGCATTTGCAATTTGTTCAAAACAATGAGAAATTACTTTTAGGATAGTGACGTGTGGTGACGTGTGGAGGTTGAACAAGTAGTTTTGATCATTTCAGTTGTGATCTGAGAAATGTACCAAAGCGACTGTAATACTAGCATGTTGCTAAGCTAACAATGTGACTCTCATAAGCATAAAAGTCCACAGCACACACAAATATTAGGTAAATTGGTCCGTTTTTAATTGTATATTGAATTAAACTTATTTATAATCAACATTTCTCAGAAATTTGGGAATTATTTTCAACGAGCCTATTGCATTGGATTCTGGGATAGCATTCTACATGACAAATATGTACGATCCCACCTTTTCTTCACACCAGTAATGTGCCCATGCTGCATTAAAATACTGTCAAGGCAGATAGCTCACTAGATTTTGAAACAGCTTATATATATATATATATATATATATATGCTTCCTCTTATCTCCAGATAAAAGAAATCTTTACTCTCCGTGATCAGGCTTTTGGTGAGTTTAGTTGATAAATACATTGGGAGTTGAGGATTTAAAGAACTCTAATGCAAATTGTTTAACCTACACCATCATTTGAATTCTGTACATATCTCACAACACGGTGCAGTTGCATTTGATCAATGACCTCTGATGGTAGTGAGAGTTTTTCCACTGGGGGGAGCCGGACTGCTTGAGCTTGCTGCTAACTTCAAATTATCATACAGGGCAATTACTCCCATCAAGGTTAAAAGATATTTACTCCACAAATCATACTCTTGTTTGCTCAACAGCATTCAGCGAATCTCTGTGTGTACACGCTCGGCATACGCCATGCTCCGCGCGGCTGCTTAGACTAAGGACACAGGGGTGGGCCATTAAAATGGAACCAGATGGTTTAGGCCACAGCAGGCATTAGCTCAGTTTAATTTCTCGTTGCGAGTGTTGAGTAACGTCGATTATGTATCTGTTTGATTTAGACTCCTAGCTAGAGAGGCAGATCAATGGGCTCCACTAATTATGCAATTATATAGCTGCTTTAGTACAATCATAATGGGGGCAGGCAGACAGAATCAAAATGATAGAGTCTATTACAGCCAAAGCGAGACAGAGGACAAAACAGAGAGATGAGAAACGCTGAACGACAGTCGCTTACTGTAAGATGATTCATGACAGCAAAGATGATTCGAGACAGATCTTAAAGTGTTAGATTAACCAAAAATTAAAATTTGTCATCATTTACTCACCCTTGTGTCATTCCAAACCCATAAGACTTTTGTTCATCTTTGGAACAGAAATGAAGATACTTTTATTATTTTATTATTGACAATATTAAAAATATATAGATAATTTTCATGCTTCGAAAAGTTCATAAAGACATTGCAAAAGAAATCAATTTGAATTGGGCACTCTTTCATAAGAGAAACGATCACTTTATATGATGAACAGATTTTTTTTAGGCTTGTATTAACATTTATACTACGGGACTGTTGAATGCTTGAATCTGATTGGTTGACGAACGTTCTAAAGTGTGCAATTATTTTCAGGGAAATGCACGGCTAAAGTCGTTTTAGGCAGTTCTTGACCGCATTACAGTTCCATATCACTTCGCCAAATGTTTTCAGTTATTTCAAAGGTCCTTACAGCTTACAAAAGCAAAAGAACCAAAACCCACAACGACACTGAACAAGCAAATAAATATAGTAAACAATAGGATAAAAAAACGACAAATTATTTTCCAACAAAATTACGTTTTATTATGTACGAAAAACACATACTCTCTCTCCCACTCAAATGCACACACATACAGTACGGACACATACTCTTACAGAAACCTGTTGTCAGAGCTGCTCTGATGATTTTTTTCAGGAAAATAGTTATACTTAAAATACTTAAAGCTACATGACATTTCTCACTAGCGAGGTAATAACGCGAAGCGTCATGGCCGCATTACCACCTTGGGTGTGCATTATTTTCCTAATAATTCAACAGCCTGTTGTCAATTATTCCCTACATAAACACTGATCAATGCACATGATTAAAGCACATCAAATATGATCAACTGAAGCTCAAACATGCTTGCTTGACACACAAGAACCAGTGAGGTTTGTTCTCATTGTATGTTTGATTACCTTCCATTGATTTTTAACAGATGGACAAAAAATGATGAAAAAATATTAAAAATATTATAATTTGCATTCTAAACATTAACAAAAGTCAGTGGGTTTGGAAAGACATTATGGTGATTAAACGATGACAATTTTCATTTTTGGGTGAACAAACTGTTTCAGAGAGAACTCAAGAGTTTTTATTTTCAGGATTGGATGTGATCCTGTTTCTTAATAATAGCCCATGTTTCCTTGAAGGCAATGAAGAAATCCGAGTGTTAAATTGTTTTTCTTTTGTCAGAGCTTTACTACTAGAGTGGTTCTGAAAGCACTAGATTTCTGTGATGGAAGCAAGTGGTCGATGGACGGAGAAGCCTGAGGGAGAGAAAGGCTTTGCCTTTGTAAATAAATTACCTGTATCATTGATTCATTTATAGATTAATTCAGTATGAGCTGCATCAGCTGTGACGTTCTGACATTGATTGATGAGTTGTAGAAACTTCTTTGGGGAAAAAAATAAAAAGGGAAAACAAATTCTGGACCAACTCTGTATTAAAAAATTCAATTTCTGGCCTGTCCTTGAAAATCAAGTAATAGCTAATGTTCCAGACAGGAACTAAGGGCCCCGTTTTCTGCGAATCAGCCCAACTAAGTGCTTCTGACACTTTAACGAAGATCAAATAATCAGCCAATGATTATGAATTCACTTAAGGTGTCACAGGGGAGCAGGGTAATTATATAAAAATGGTGACAAACCATGTCATATTCCACATTTCCTACTATTGAATGTTCAAAAAAATGTTCAGGCTTCTCTTCATAACAGCAATCCAAGGGCACATAAATGTTAAAAAAAATATTTAAAACTGGACAAAATATTTTTATATATATATATATATATTTTATATATATATATATATATGTATATATATATATATATATATATGTATATATGTATATATATATATATATATATATATATATATGTATATACACTCACCTAAAGGATTATTAGGAACACCATACTAATACTGTGTTTGACCCCCTTTCGCCTTCAGAACTGCCTTAATTCTACGTGGCATTGATTCAACAAGGTGCTGAAAGCATTCTTTAGAAATGTTGGCCCATATTGATAGGATAGCATCTTGCAGTTGATGGAGATTTGTGGGATGCACATCCAGGGCACGAAGCTCCCGTTCCACCACATCCCAAAGATGCTCTATTGGGTTGAGATCTGGTGACTGTGGGGGCCATTTTAGTACAGTGAACTCATTGTCATGTTCAAGAAACCAATTTGAAATGATTCGAGCTTTGTGACATGGTGCATTATCCTGCTGGAAGTAGCCATCAGAGGATGGGTACATGGTGGTCATAAAGGGATGGACATGGTCAGAAACAATGCTCAGGTAGGCCGTGGCATTTAAACGATGCCCAATTGGCACTAAGGGGCCTAAAGTGTGCCAAGAAAACATCCCCCACACCATTACACCACCACCACCAGCCTGCACAGTGGTAACAAGGCATGATGGATCCATGTTCTCATTCTGTTTACGCCAAATTCTGACTCTACCATCTGAATGTCTCAACAGAAATCGAGACTCATCAGACCAGGCAACATTTTTCCAGTCTTCAACTGTCCAATTTTGGTGAGCTCGTGCAAATTGTAGCCTCTTTTTCCTATTTGTAGTGGAGATGAGTGGTACCCGGTGGGGTCTTCTGCTGTTGTAGCCCATCCGCCTCAAGGTTGTGCGTGTTGTGGCTTCACAAATGCTTTGCTGCATACCTCGGTTGTAACGAGTGGTTATTTCAGTCAAAGTTGCTCTTCTATCAGCTTGAATCAGTCGGCCCATTCTCCTCTGACCTCTAGCATCAACAAGGCATTTTCGCCCACAGGACTGCCGCATAGTGGATGTTTTTCCCTTTTCACGCCATTCTTTGTAAACTCTAGAAATGGTTGTGCGTGAAAATCCCAGTAACTGAGCAGATTGTGAAATACTCAGACCGGCCCGTCTGGCACCAACAACCATGCCACGCTCAAAATTGCTTAAATCACCTTTCTTTCCCATTCTGACATTCAGTTTGGAGTTCAGGAGATTGTCTTGACCAGGACCACACCCCTAAATGCATTGAAGCAACTGCCATGTGATTGGTTGATTAGATAATTGCATTAATGAGAAATTGAACAGGTGTTCCTAATAATCCTTTAGGTGAGTGTATACATCGATCAGGCATAACATTACGAACACCTTCCTAATATTGTGTTGGTCCCCATTTTGCTGCCAAAACAGCCCTGACCCGTCGAGGCATGAACTCCACTAGACCCCTGAAGGTGTGCTGTGGTATCTGGCACGAAGATGTTAGCAGCAGATCCTTTAAGTCCTGTAAGTTGCGAGGTGGGGCCTCCATGGATCGGACTTATTTGTTCAGCACATCCCACAGATGCTCGATTGGATTGAGATCTGGGGAATTTGCAGGCCAAGTCAACACCTCAAACTCGTTGTTGTGCTCCTCAAAACCTTCCTGAACAATTTTTGCTTTGTGGCAGGGCGCATTATCCTGCTGAAAGAGGCCACAGCCACCAGGGAATACCGTTTCCATGAAAGGGTGTACATGGTCTGCAACAATGCTTAGGTAGGTGGTACGTGTCAAAGTAACATCCACATGGATGGTAGGACCCAAGGTTTCCCAGCAGAATACTGCCCAAAGCATCAGACTGCCTTCGTCAGCTTGACTTCTTTCCATAGTGCATCCTGGTGCCATGTGTTCCCCAGGTAAGCGATGCACGCACCCGGCCATCCACGTGATGTAAAAGAAAATGTGATTTATCAGACCAGGCCACCTTCTTCCATTGCTCTGCGGTCCAGTTCTAATGCTCACGTGCCCACTGTTGCCGGTTTTGGTGGTGGACAGGGGTCAGCATGGGCACCCTGACCGGTCTGCGGCTATGCAGCCCCATACGCAAAAAATTGCGATGCACTGTGTATCCTGACACCTTTCTATCAGAACCAGCATTAACTTGAGCAATTTGAGCTACAGTAGCTCGTCTGTTTGATCGGACCACACGGGCCAGCCTTCGCTCCCCATGTGCATCAATGAGCCTTGGCCGCCCATGACCCTGTCGCCGGTTCACCACTGTTCCTTCCTTGGACCACTTTTGATAGATACTGACCACTGCAGATCAGGAACACCACACAAGAGCAGCAGTTCTGGAGATGCTCTAAACCAGTTGTCTAGCCATCACAATTTGGCCCTTGTCAAACTCACTCAAATCCTTATGCTTGCCCATTTTTTTACTGCTTCTAACGCATCAACTTTGAGGACAAAATGTTCACTTGCTGCCTAATATATCCCACCTACTACCAGGTGCCGTGATGAAGAGATAATCAGTGTTATTCACTTCACCTGTCAGTGGTCATAATGTTATGCCTGATCGACACCGATCACAGCACCTGTTAGTGGGTGGGATATATTAGGCAGCAAGTGAACATTTTGTCCTCAAAGTTAATGCCCCGCCACTCTCAGGGTTTATGTGGCTGCCATATTGGCCTGCCATTGATCGCCCGCTTCATCCGTGGGGCCATGCGATTGAGACCTCCTATTAGAATCAAGATCAGGGACTTAGCTATAGTCCTCGAGGGGTTGGTCAAGACCCCCTGTGGCGCCTGACAAGCTTCTGACCCTAAAGATGGTTTTTCTAATGCCAGTTACTTCGCTAAAGAGAATTGGGGATCTGCAAGCTCTGTCGACCTCGCCGTCCTGCATAGACTTTGCCCCAGGAATGGTGAAAGCTATTTTTCATCCTCATCTTGACTACCTGCCTAAGGTTCCATTCTCGACCGTACATCCGGTCACTCTTGAAGTCTTCTGTCCTCCTCCATTCACAACGCAGGAGCAGGAGAAACTTCACCGACTGTGTCCAGTCCGTGCTCTTCAGACCTATGTTCACCGCACTAGCCAGTGGCGTAAGTCAAAGCAACTTTTTGTTTGCTATGGGGGCTGAAACAGGGGGGCAGCCGCCACCAAGCAAACAATGTCACACTCGGTGAGGGACGCCGTTGCTCTAGCCTACGAGGCGTGCACCCCCTTGAAACAGGTATGCGATGCGGCAGGCTGGTCCTCTCCGCATACATTCATAAGATTTTACAGTTTGGATGTTCATGCTACTCCAGGCTCTCATGTCCTTGAGTCGACATTTCAAGCTCATGTCTGAGACCTTTCGAGTGTTTGTGAGCACACATACACAACCGTGAGGGGTCAACACACCTCCAGTGCGGCGGCGTGGGTATTCTCGTTCCCATAGCGCTAAAACTCAGCGCAGCATTGAGAGTAGCTTTTGAAAGGGAACGTCTTGACTGTAACCCTGTTCCCTGAAAAAGCGGGAACAAGATGCTGCGCTTCAATGCCGCACTGATGATGTGCCAGAACGTCCCTTCAGACAAAGTGATACCTGAAAGGTGCACCTGTTGCACATCTATTTGTAGCCTCTGACGAGCGTGCATTCCAGTGACGTCACCATCAGAGGTTCAAGTTCAAGGCCAATTTCATTGGCGTGTTTGCACACATTCTTCACAGCAGGTCACACACAAAGTGTTTCCATAGCGCTAAAACTCTTGTTAAAACTCTGGCAGCATCTTGTTTCCCCTTTTTCAGGGAACAGGGTTACAGTCAAGTTTCTTTATTTTACCACAAGTAACATATTTGTTCCATGCCTCAGGGACAACACTATTTTGTCAAGTTGCTAACATAACAAAATCAGATAGAGCTTTATTTGTAGTAACAGTAATACAGCATTTTCTCCACCATACAATATATTTTAAATGAATTGCATGCCATTTAGCAGCACAAGTCATCCAGCTTTTATTAATGTGATATTCTAATATCGATCTAGCTTACTGCAATGTGCAACAAGTGTCTCATAACAGCCACAGAGCGAACTCACAAAGTAGCGTTATAACAACTTCCAGCACACTCAAATGTATTTTTAGTATGATTGTTTTGACCAAGTAAAGCAGTGCTGCGTTCATTTTAATTTGTTTTTAATTTGTCAAATAAAGTGACCTGTATGAGAAGTAATTCAGCACTTGCGGCCGTTTCATTAAAATTAAATAAAATAATGTGAATTTAAGTGATTAACAGTAACAAAGTTTAAGTTCAGGGAAGAAGGAGGCAGATGTCAATCATAACTTTAATCATAAAATAAACATAAACAACAAAACGAAAGGAGCAGTAGCGGCCGACTTCAGCATATAAGCATAATAAAAATAGCAATGTAAAATATCGTAGGCTCTCGGCCCTGTCCTGCTTCATACCACAGTAATGTTAAAGGTGCAGTATGTAAGAATGACAGCTAGTGGTTGAAATGGGTACTGCAGTCCAAATTCAAAATATAGTTTGCCCCGCCCCCTCCTCCTCAAACTCGACGCTCACGCGGGTTGCCAGTTTAAGGACACGCAGCAGGCACAAGCAAGCGACAATGGAAGGCGAGGAGACTCACACACTGTAAGTTGATGAGTTGATTTATCCGCGTTTTAATAATCTCTCGTTCATAGAGATTTTTATATGGATGGTGAGGCATTTTAGGTCGGGTAGAATATGCAATCTCTGACCCTGTTTGTTTGCTGGCTTCCATGGCAGCAATGCTCTGTGTTTTCTGCCAACTGCCGAAATACTATTGGCTAAACTGGCAACGTGCGGTTTCGCACAGACCAAAACAAAAACAGACATTCCGACACGGAACGCATATTTCAAAGTAGAATAAGTGGCTATAGCATTGTCTTTCAGAGAAACGAGTACTGTGAACTCAGCATGTTTCCTAAATATCTGCAAATATATTATGGTATTTTTATGCTTTTAGTACAGTCAAAAACTTACATACAGCACCTTTAAAAAAAAATTAATATATTATCTTATCCATGAAAATGATTTCTGCCTGAGTCTCGTCGGATTGCTTTCCATCGGCTGTGGAGGTGAAGACAACTCCCATGATTCCACACTCATTCACGGCATCATCAAGCTACACCTTTGCTATTGTTTTGATTAAGCGCCCTCTAGCGGCTTACATACTGTGCCTTTAATCCAAAAAAAAGGAAAACAAGAAAGAACAATATTTGCAATTTTAAAACTCATCATTGAAACAAACAGAGAGGCAGAGGTTCCCCATTACCTTTCAGTTCATTCCCTTCCGACAGATCTGTTTACCTTTGCTGGACTGACGTGAACGATAACGAGCTAAAATGATGGTGTGAAAAATGGGCAGAGCATCAATCAATACGAGAGCAGAGACATTGTGCCATAATTTCCAGCTAAATTACTCCACCCGCTTGCTAGGCGGTGAACTGCGCTTTGTTATGTTATGAATCAAAGCCAGATGAGATGAATGACTGTGAGCGCTGAGTTAATGTTCCTGTGTGAGAGTGATGAGGGTCTGCTGATGCCTCCATATAGCTGCAATGCAGGAACATGAACAAAATTGTAATGAAAGAAATGATCATCACTGTGGATTAAATATGCCACAACATGACAACTGAAATAGATAGTTTTTGTTGACTTAGCAGGACAGACACAACTGCTGTTTTGGTTGTCTTGCTTAGCATGACCATGTTGCAGCCACAGTTTTTTTAAGTAATGCTTGAAGAAGATGAAAATTGTTTAATTTACCCTCATATCTTTAAAACCTTGGTTCTATGCATTATTTATTGATTGGATGGAGACAGACAAAGTTGTGACATTACTAAAAATCAATTTTTTTGAAAAAAAGAAAGATAAAAATAAACATGCATGGATGAATTGTTCACAAGATCAATAGTATGCAGGGTGAATGTTCCCTTCCTTTCTTAAAGGGGCTTTATATAAGAATTTTAATGTATTAAACTTTTTTATTGCCAATGTGTGAACAGCTTGTAATGAAATGACCTTCCCAGACTTTCCTTTTTGTTGTGTGTTTATTTTGTTATTGAGAAAAAAAAGCGTGCAGCAAATATTCATCTAAACATCGCTCTCAGCAGTGTGGGAATGAAAAAGAGCTTCGCCGTGAGTATATTGGGGCCTTGAATAACGTTCAGTCTCTTGTACGTTACGTGTGCATGAGCAAAAAGTAACTTGTGGCAGTTCACTTAACGGCCACCAGTGTCGCTAATAACAAGGGTTTCTGAATTTTTCATATAGCCCTTTTAATAATAAATGATTATAGAAAAAATAGATAAACAACTTCAGCAAGCTTTTGCCATTTTTGTGAACAATATGTCTAAGACTAAGTCTAAAACTAGAGCTTTCTGAGGTTTGAGTATGGAGACGCTTCCATATCTGCACAGCCGCAAAGCAGCTGATTAGAGGAGACAGCTCAATAAAGCTCAAACCAAATCAGACTGCTTGATTAATCTATCCACTGATAAACGCCTTCCTCTTTTTGCATTAAACCATCCGTTTGTATGCAGAATAGACATCACAATCCAGACACATAGACACAAAGATTTAATCACCCTCATTCTGACTTAATTCAGAATTGTGGAACTGCCCCAAAAACTATTTGGAAACCTTCAGACCCACTTAAAAAGGATGAATGGTTATTTCATTAGATCTAAAAAATATCAAAGCAGGTCATCTGAGCTTGAATGCTTGAATTTTTACATAACTTTACTTTTCTGAGCCATTTTTGCAAAGACTTTTAATCAACTGCTGTTTTGGTGATTTTTCCCTTGTAAAAAAAAAAAGTAGTGTGCTTAATTGCATTGGATGTGCACTTGTAGTGTACTTCAAACCTTAAAAGTATATTAAAAAAACTGTACTTGCAGATAATATAATATTATTTAAATAAAAGTTGAGTCGAGTTACGGCGGAAGGGTGACCTCTGACCCAACATATGACGCAATACGTAGAACATATGACATAGGTGTAGCGTAAGCTTAGGTGAGATTGACAAACGTGGAAGCACAGAGGATAGAGCAAAACAAAACACGGTCACAAATGAGGTCTGCTCCAATGAGGAGCTACGTCCTATGTCATACGTCGGGTCAGAGGTCAGCCTTCCGTGGGAACTCGACTCTCTTGTGAACACCAGAACCGTACCAGCTGGCCTGGACTGGCACGGAATGGAACGGTTACGGCAATAGAAATTACATTAAAGTATTTTTTACCATAAATATTGTTTACCATAAATGCTTGTCAGGACATTCAGCAATACACTTTAACTATATGTCAAAGACAATAGAAGTAATCATGAAATGACCAGGGTTTGAAATGAACTTTTTCACTCACCGGCCAATTTGGCTACTAAATTTTTAAGTTACCGGCCATTCAGAACTTCTACTAGCCAAAAAGAAGGGAAAAAAGGTAACACTTTACAATAAGGTTTCATTGGTTAACATTAGTTAACTACATTAGTTAACATGAACTAATAATGAACTGCACTTCTACAACATTTATTAATCTTTGTTCATGTTAATTTCAACATGTACTAATACATTATTTATCTTTTATTATAGGCTATATTAATATTTGTTAACAGTTAATGCACTGTTGAGTAACATGAACAAACAATGAACAGCTGTATTTTTATTAACTAACGTTAACAAAGATTTACAAATGCAGTAACAAATGTATTGCTCATGGTTCGTTCATGTTAAAGGTGCCCTAGAATTAGTTGAAACAATATTTTAAATTGTTCTCTGATATCTACATAGAGGGTATGTGGCTTATTTAAGGGCAAAAATTGTCCAGATACGGTTTTACATGTCCATTTACAACCCTAGAAATTGTCCCTAGAATGAAATGGTCTGTTTTTGCCTTATTTGGAAGGGTCATGAATAGTAATGTAGAGTTCTGCTCTGATTGGCTGTTTCACTGCGCGGCCTATTTCAGTAGTTCACAGTGACAGCAAACACATCTCTACTGTCTGGCATGACAATGGAGAGATTGGGCATCCAACCTTATATGTTTGAGCCTGTTTCTGAGGAAGATGCACATTTTGAGGAAGAACTAATTGTTTTGAGATTGGAAATAGACGCTTCTGAGAGGTAAGTTTAGTCTTTATTTTCAGTAAGAACCTGCAAAACTTAACTGTTACGTCGATACTAGAACTTCAGCCTAAACATTAACTAGCATATAGCATTAACTTTACACGTTAACTCATAACGTCAGCAGTCACAACTTTGTTTTTAGCACTGTAAAAACATTTTAATTATTGTAATGTGTCACCGTATGATTTTACAATGATAGCTTCTTCACTTTGAATCACGAACTCTAAACAGCGGGCTCAAGCCCCTGCCCCTTTGAAAGTGAACGTGCCCTTTTCGATCGCACCACAGTGCCCCCGCGAACGCGATTTCTAACCTCTACCGGAGGCGATTTAACCAGCCAAACGCGATTTCTACCGAGGGGGACGACAGTCAAGAAGTGGATAAAATCACTACTTACTGCTTGCTGGAATATAGTTGGAATTGCCCCCTTCTTCAGTATCAGACGCTGAGCAAAGCCTGCTTGATATTGTCCCAGGTTAGAAAAACTGTCCGTGGTGAAATGGGCCGAGCAAACTAACAACTTAAATTGTTGCGGTATCCGGTTATAGATAAACATCAACCATGCCTGTTGACAGTTTTGTTCTGTGGGAAGGGTATGAAAAGTCCTCACATCCCCTGCACAGCCTGGAACATTACATTTATTTCCATGATCTGCCATTTTCGCTATCCTCGCTTGACGCTTGTTTCTTCACAATACCTGCAGAACTTCCGATGATTCGGCCGTGCAGTTCCGCCTGGCCTAGAACATGGGCTGGCACATGCAAATGTTGGGGGCGTACATATTAATGATCCCGACTGTTGCGTCACAGTCGATGTTATGTTGAGATTTGCCTATTTTTCCGTGGTGTTTTTCACGCACGAGATTTACATATGAAGGAGGAAGCAATGGTATTTGAGACTCACGGTATGTGATTTCCATATACTGAACTCTTGTTGTTCAACTATGCCGAGGTTAATTCAATTTTTCAATCTAGGGCACCTTTAATAATATATATTTATTATAAAATTTGGATTTCATACATTCATTTCTTATTCACACAAAATCCTGTCATCCAGCCATCTCCTCCTTTCCTCTTTCATACTCATCCTTTTCACCAAAAATGTATTTTAGGTGGACAGATCAATACAGTACAAAGAACAACAAACACCACGCGGAACAAAACAAACCTGTGGTCTCAGGATAAACCAGGGTCTGCTTCGTTGCTTGGCTTTTTTCACTGGGGTTAGTTACCCCAGGTATCGCTACATTATTATGTTTTTTTTTAAATTTTTTTATCTTTGCTTCAATGCAAATGAACAAGCTTGCTATTATTTGTTGCGTAGTGATGTGTTCAAGTTCAAGTAAGCCAGAAATGCGCAGATTCTGTGCAATACGCTGCATGATGACTCACGAGTTGGGTATTTGCACTAAATCTGCGCATATTTGGCTTACACAAACTTCCCTAGCAAAGTGAGTCAACAAAATAAGTAACCCGCCAGATCGGCTAGTGATTTGACAGCGTTACTCGCCAAAGTTGATTTTTACCCACATTTGGCAGGTTAGCAGGTGTTCATTTCAAACCTTGGAAATGACATACAAAAATGTCCTACTTAAGTCCTACTTACAGTAGGGAGAACAAGTATTTGATACACTGCCGATTTTGCAGGTTTGCCCACTTACAAAGCATGTAGAAGTCTGTAATTTTGATCATAGGTACACTTCAACTGTGAGTGACGGAATCTAAAACAAAAATCCAGAAAATCACATTGTATGATTTTTAAGTAATTAATTTGCATTTTATTGCATGACATAAGTATTTGATACATCAGAAAAGCAGAACTTAATATTTGGTACAGAAACCTTTTGGAATTACAGAGATCATATGTTTCCTGTAGTTCTTGACCAGGTTTGCACACACTGCAGCAGGGATTCTGGCCCACTCCTCCAAATAGACCTTCTCCAGATCCTTCAGATTTCGGGGCTGTCGCTGGGCAATACGGACTTTCAGCTTCCTCCAAAGATTTTCTATTGGGTTCAGGTCTGGAGACTGGCTAGGCCACTCCAGGACCTTGAGATGCTTCTTACGGAGCCACTCCTTAGTTGCCCTGGCTGTGTGTTTCGGGTCGTTGTCATGCTGGAAGACCCAGCCACAACCCATCTTCAATGCTCTTACTGAGGGAAGGAGGTTGTTGGCCAAGATCTCACGATACATGGCCCCATCCATCCTCCCCTCAATACGGTGCAGTCGTCCTGTCCCCTTTGCAGAAAAGCATCCCCAAAGAATGATGTTTCCCCCTCCATGCTTCACGGTTGGGATGGTGTTCTTGGGGTTGTACTCATCCTTCTTCTTCCTCCAAACACGGCGAGTGGAGTTTAGACCAAAAAGCTCTATTTTTGTCTCATCAGACCACATGACCTTCTCCCATTCCTCCTCTGGATCATCCAGATGGTCATTGGCAAACTTCAGATGGGCCTGGACATGCACTGGCTTGAGCAGGGGGACCTTGCATGTGCTGCAGAATTTTAATCCATGACGGCGTAGTGTGTTACTAATGGTTTTCTTTGAGACTGTGGTCCCAGCTCTCTTCAGGTCATTGACCAGGTCCTGCCGTGTAGTTCTGGGCTGATCCCTTACCTTCCTTATGATCATTGATGCCTATTGTCCTGTAGCCCATCCCAGCCTTGTGCAGGTCTACAATTTTATCCCTGATGTCCTTACACAGCTCTCTGGTCTTGGCCATTGTGGAGAGGTTGGAATCTGTTTGATTGAGTGTGTGGACAGGTGTCTTTTATACAGGTAACGAGTTCAAACAGGTGCAGTTAATACAGATAATGAGTGGAGAACAGGAGGGCTTCTTAAAGAAAAACTAACAGGTCTGTGAGAGCCGGAATTCTTGGTACTGGTTGGTAGGTGATCAAATACTTATGTCATGCAACAAAATGCAAATTAATCATACAATGTGATTTTCTGGATTTTTGTTTTAGATTCCGTCACTCATAGTTGAAGAGTACCTATGATAAAAATTACAGACCTCTACGTGCTTTGTAAGTGGGCAAACCTGGAAAAACGGCAGTGTATCAAATACTTGTTCTCCCCACTGTACGTGGGTCAAAAAAAGTACAGTTAATTGCGTTTGACAAACATTTTAAACATGTATTTTCTATAATATATTTTAACTCAATTGCAATTAACATGCAATAATGTATTCGGAAATATTACATTCAGTTCGCACTTCGCACTAAACATATTATAATAAAGTATATTTTTTTCTGTAAGGGTTAGTAGACATACAAAGTTAAAATTGGAAGCCTCTTTATTTGGTCAGTAGAACACCAAATAAATCCCATTGGGATTTTGATTTTCAAATGCTTGAAATTCATGACTATGAAAAAAAGGTGGAATTCGTTTTACCTTGAAGAGGAAATTAGTAATGCACAACCCTGTATTCTGCTGCCTCTCTGAATTGATTATGTGCACAATGAGAATTATAGTACGTTTGTGACTCAATGCTCAGATAATCTCTACAATCGAATTAGATACTGGACAGCTAATGGAAGAACAACGCTAGAGGAAATCAAATGTCTGCTGATGAGAGCACTTACTGCTGATCCACTTAGCGTTTGGGTCGTGAACTTTGAAGTCTTTCTTGAAGATTTCTTCCACTGTCACTTTTCCCTTAAAGGCAAGGCTATCGTCCTCACCTATAGGGAGAAAAATAAAAACAGAAAAGACTTTTAGCACCAAGACCTCAAAGTTTATTTGGTGCCACTCACAATCTTCACGCCTCCACCATCTCCTGCTCAGTGCATGTCAAAAACTCTCCGTTTTTCAGGTTCACGGGAGGCAAACTGTATCTGCATTGTGCTGAATTGGCTGACAGGCTCTTTTTAGAGGGCAGCCTGGTGATTTTTCCTCTAAAAGCAGCGATAGTCTCTTTGCTAATGGCAACTTCAGCTCTTGGGCTTGATGTGAAAACCACAGTGCTCTCTTAACACAGTGCTGAAAAAGTTCTACTGTTCCAGCCTCCAGCAGTGCCTGGGTTCATTATCTCGGCCGTACCGCTGTGCTGAGGGCCTAAAGATCGCCTCCATCAGGCCACCTCTGTTTGACTTTACCTCTCATTTGTTCAGCACACGGCACGAGTGCACCAACTCACCGCCACATCAATACCTAGAGAGACCGAACACGCAGCGTAGTGAAAAAGCTTTTTAAATCACACGTATTGGAAAGGAATGCGCTAGCAGAGCTTTGCATTAAATGACAGCCCCATAAGGTGAGAATGAACACCTCTGTTTGACAGAGAAAGCGGGGAAGAATCTATCAACTTGCGTGCACTTCATCTCGCTCCGACTAATATTACGCTGTCACTTTGACTCGTGTACGTGTGCGGGTTCGAGCGTGGGCTGGGTGCAATTCTCCAGCGCTGCAGAGGAGGGGGAAAAAAGGGAGGACATGGAAGTAAACACAATCAGGCGTCCCTCCAGGCTCTGCTTTAGACCAATTGAATGTTTCATTATTAAAATGGGCTTTGTGCATTTACACTAACCTGATTTATTTAGTCATAATTCTGCACATCAGATATGATCACAGAGTGCTTTCGTCTAGTATAGGACTCATTTCATATGCATTGAAAGATGCAGAAAAGGCAATATCTGATTTGTACCATTTTGCTGTCAGGATGAGCCGTATTATACATCCTAAATGGGAAGACTGCAGAAGAGCAAACATCAGAAAGCCTCAGAAATATACTGTTTGAAACCAACTTAGGAAGCATTTTTTCTTGCATTGCCTTGTGGACTATAGTCTGGGCCACTCTCCATCTTATTCTGCCGCCCCATTTGGAGGGAATGGGCTGTTTGACTGATTTGTCAAACAACCAACCAAAGTTTAATTTTCTATGTGATATTTAAGAGTGGATAAATGTGCATTTGGACATAACTGAGAGCAGAATATACAGTTGTGTTTGAGGATATCTCATTTATTTGCTACAGGTTTTCCACATTACCAAAGAATTTCATTGACTTTTCAAATTGTTCAATATTACCGGATACAGCTTTTATAAATATAGATACAACACCCAAAAAAGCAATTTCTAGACAAATTGTTTTAGAACTGAGCATAACTAGAAGAAATATGTTTAAAAAAAAAATCACAGATATTTCCAGGATTTCCATGGCCATGGGAACCTAAATCTCAACAAAGATTTGAAGCCATAATCCTAGCAAACGTTAGATAATCCAGTGTCTAAGAAACAGTTGGAACTGCAGCAGGAGGTAGTACATTACTCCCAAGATAAAACGGTCATTGAAATGACGCTGAATTTTTTTGGACCATTTCTATTGAAGAAATACATTTAAAATGATATTCAAATTTACAATGAATAGAATACACCTATTCTGTGATGAGCATGTTTTATTTTAAATGTCTTAAATTAAAATGTTAATTTTATAGTCAAATAGTAACGTATATTCTGTTATGTTCTGGTTTGGTTTCGTTTTTTACCGTTTCCTGTGTTTTGCCTGAGTTTCTAGTTATTATTAGTTTTCCTGGTTAATTAGTTCTTGCACCTGTTCTGTTTTTACGTTGATTACTCTCCTTGTGCATTTAAGCCCTCAGTTCTATCAGTTCATAGTTTGGTCCCGTCAATGTTTTTGTGTAGTAGCTTTGTTTTTTTCTCCTGTGTGTTCTTCTGAGTTATTAAAGATTTTTCCCTCGAATCTCCTGTGCCGTGTGTGTTATAAAGTTAAACAGTAACTTGACAAAAGACAGAACCTAGAAGAGATAGTTTTTGTGGCGTTTTTCTTTCTTTTTCCCTCTCCAATGGACCTACCAGCCGTCCAACTACTCTGCCTGGAGCAAAAGGATTGTTTACTGGAGGACCATACAAAGTACTTTTTAGATCTGGCATGTCTAACTCACTATCTGGACCGCTCACTCTGCATATTTTACCACACCAGCCTCAAAGAGCAGTCCAAGGCATGCCTTTCTAGTGAACGGTCCCAAAGAGGATTTCGCCACATTTGTGGAGTGGGTGCTGGTGAACAACTGATCGGCGTTCACCATCTGCCCAGTGGAGGACATCACCAGCCCCACTACAGACCCAGAGCTCAGCCAGCCATCACCAAGCCAGAGCCCACCGCAAACAGACAGCCATAGCCTGCCGCAATGAAATTGCCAGAGTTGAGGACTGAGAAAGCCATCGCCCCAGAGCCCGAGCCTCACAAAATGTCTGACCAGGTGTGTGAGCCGGCAACATCCTGTGCAGCGTGGGATTAGTAGTGGAGTTTGAGGAAGACGCCACTCACACTCCCATCCCTGAGGGTGATCTGCAGCTGAACTCCTTATTATATGTTGACTTGGAAGAGGATGTTTACTTGAGTCTCCTGTCCCCACTGGTCCCGTCCAGCTCAAAGTCTCCTGCGTCCCCGCTGTTTCTGCCCAGCTTGAAGTCTCCTGTGTCTCTAGAGTTCCCACCTAGCCTCCCTCTCCCGGCTCCTCTTCCAAAGTCAGCCAGTCCGTCGACCCCACCTCCACTGTTTCCATTCAGCCCCTCGGCTCCTCCTTTGACACCACTCTACTGTGTGGATTTGCCTTAGGTCTTCCAGTCTCCAGATCAGCTTAGTCAAGAGGATCTCCTGGCACCGCCTTCAGGCGTCGATCCCGTCACTTCATCGCGGCCCGTCGGCTTTGCCTTGGCTCCTCCCTCCCTCGGCTCAATCTGGGACCATCGATCTTACGGCTCCACTAAGCTCCCTTGTTCCTCTGGCTGTGCCTTGGTCAAACGTCACTCTGCCTACGCCATGGACTTCCGAGCTGTCCTCTGCGCTCCGTTTCTCCACCCCTACAACTCCACCTTGGCCCTCGGACACATCCGCTCCACCTCAGCCCTCTGGCATCCCGGCTACACCTTGGACAGTCGTCACTGCAGCTCTACCTCGGCCTCCAGGACAAATTAGTGTCGCCCGGTCTCGCTGGCTCGTCGTCTGCGTCCAGGTCTCCACGTCCATCGGCTCCACCTTTTACGTTGATTACTCTCCCTGTGTATTGTGCCCTCAGTTCTTTTAGTTCATGGTTCAGTCTTGTCAATGTTTTAGTACAGTAGCTTTGTTTTTTTTCTCCTGTATGTTCTTCTGAGTTATTAAAGATTGTTCCCTCGAATCTCCTGTGTTGTTTGTGTTATGAAGCCACACAATGACGTGACACAAATATAGACCAAAATATCAGGGTGATACAGCTGTGCTAATCTCATAATGAAGAAAACAAGCCCAATTAAAAGTTGAAACGTTATTGAAATCTTTTTACCTCATTTTGCATATTTTATTATTTCTTTAAAAAAAGAGAAATAGTTCATATTTAATTATACTATATATTTCTAACAGTAAAACATTATTACATTTTTTTATTTTGCAACAAAGCACATATGGATCATTCAGACATTTCGACAATCAGCCTTCATCAGTGAATCACCATGATGATGATGATTCACTGAATGATGAAGGCTGACTGCCGAAATATCTGAATGATCCATATGTGCTTTGTTTAAAAAAATAAAAAAATAAAAAAAAAAGATTTATAAAGAAGACACAAGCGAGTGCAGATCTTTTGTTTTTTCATTTGTAAGCATTGACATTTCTACGGATTCTGTCTTTTTTAACCCCTAGAGGTCGAAGATTACACAGGCGCGACCGCCTCGATTTTTTTCTTATCAGTGCCAAAGAGACTCAAATAACTCTGTCTATTTTTATCATTCAGGCAAGTGTTATACATCATTATAATCTGTTAAGTTTCTACTTTTATTTGTGTACACTCATAATAATTTTTTTTTTGTGCTTTTTGCAAAATAAAGAAAACAAACATGATGTGTGATCTGCAGCCTCCCTGTAAATGAAGTCCAATCTGATAGTTTTCAGAAAATGAACTGTAACCTAGTGAATACTTGTCACACAAACATGAGACATATGTCTAAAGAAACGTTGAAATGTAAGGTTTTAAATAATGTAAATCAAATCGAAAACAAATATTCTCTGTTTATGTAATCTGTATGAAAAGAGAGAGATGTCAGTCGTTCGCCAGCTTCTTCATTATCCGCTAATAAGGCCACGCCCACGGAGTGCGCGTTCTTTTGAAATTCAAATACTGACGCGATCCATGCGAACAGTCATGCCCACAATCAACTAGAATAAACACATCAAGATTAGCGCATGTGCTTTACATCGTTTTGAGACGCGGTGAGGAATTCAGCCGATGATTGCGAGATAAGTTTATTCTGTTAGTGTCTGTGAATATTAAACCACAAAAAGACCGTTTAAATATGAATCCTGCTGCAACATAAAATGTCATAGATGTAAAACTGTTTAGACAAGATTTCTTAGGCCTGTTTTGGACAGATAATGAAGTGTTTACTGTACAATAGCTTAGTGTCACATCAATAAAGCTTATGTTCGCAAATTTCTGCTCAGATGCTTTAAGTTTTGTGTACAATAGATTACTTGTTGTAGCCATTAAAACGTATTTTGTTTCATATTGATGTTTAAATATTATAGCCTAATGTTATTTTTTAATTTAATCTATGTTGATTATGAAAAGTGAACAGCACGAGTAAGAAAGGACACATCATAATGTCAGAAGTTTGTCAGACATGATTTTGACCACTTCATTAAGTTTTGTTTCGTAGAAAGCCTTTCTTTAAAGTGAATAATTGTAAAAGTATAAATTGTATTTTAATTTGAATCAATGTTTCATCAGTCAATTGCCTGGATTTAATAAATAAGAAGCAAATATAGCAGACAATAGCCTATAATAGGCCCCGGCGCGATCATGCATTGCACGGCGCATCTCATAAATGACCCGAAACTCGAAATGATATTTGAGTATTGTGTGTATCGGATAGTGATTCAAATGATTCAGAAAATTTTTGCCATTGAAATGACTGGGGAAAAAGTGTCCCAATCAACCTGAATTCACCTTATACTCTTTGAAATCATAATTGCATTGCATTCCCAAATCCCAAATATTTTACTTATTACATTCATCATTACCAATTATCAGTTATTTGTATTTACTGAATACTGAATTGTGTTCAATGTCACAATATTACTGTTTTTTAGCATGAGACTTCTTTCAAAAACATTAAAAATAGTAATGTCAAATCTTTTGATAATTTAAAATAAAATAGGCCTTTGTAATGTGCCTTTGGCACTCACTTTATATTGTTAACTATATTCTAAATAAACTACAACAACTTATATTTATTTTGTCCTGTTCCTTAGCTCCCTCTCACATACCTGATACAAGCATGTAAATACATGTTGCTCACATATTATGGTAGCCCAATTTGTGCTGAATACAGTGTAATGACACTTTTGACATTAATATGTTTATAAGCAACTGAAAAAAGCACAAATGTCAGAGCATGTCAAAACTTTTAAAGGGCCCCAAAACTGTGCAGACTTCTAGGGGTTAACAGTAAAACATTAAAATTATATAATAAAAAGGACCCCTGCATGACTGTGCGACTAAACCAGTAAAAGGCAAAAAGCCTAATAAAAAGCAGACCTGCAAACTCACAAGTGGTGAAAAAGGTGACATGTTTCCGAATTAAATACTTGTAGGGGGGTCTGGGGCCTCCCAGTATAACATTTTTGTGATTTTAGCATGTAAACAAAGCATTTTGGTGCACTCTGACAAGAAAATAAAGGGAAAAGACAACATTTGCTTCAAGTAAAAAACATACTTACACTATAGCGCTGGGCATTGACACAAATTTCACAATTTGATTTGATATTGATTAACTTGGGGCCTATCAGGTACAGTACATAGCAAATTGTATGTACTGTTCAATGTATGGGGGGGATTTTTGGTGGTATAAATATACAAACCCAATTCCCAAAAAGTTGGGACACTGTACAAATTGTGAATAAAAAAGGAATGCAATAATTTACAAATCTCATAAACTTATATTTTATTCACAATAGAATATAGATAACATATCAAATGTTGAAAGTGAGACATTTTGAAATGTCATGCCAAATATTGGCTCATTTTGGATTTCATGAGAGCTACACATTCCAAAAAAGTTGGGACAGGTAGCAATAAGAGGCCGGAAAAGTTAAATGTACATAAAAGGAACAGCTGGAGGACCAATTTGCAACTTATTAGGTCAATTGGCAACATGATTGGGTATAAAAAGAGCCTCTCAGAGTGGCAGTGACTCTCAGAAGTCAAGATGGGCAGAGGATCACCAATTCCCCCAATGCTGCGGTGAAAAATAGTGGAGCAATATCAGAAAGGAGTTTCTCAGAGAAAAATTGCAAAGAGTTTGAAGTTATCATCATCTACAGTGCATAATATCATCCAAAGATTCAGAGAATCTGGAACAATCTCTGTGCGTAAGGGTCAAGGCCGGAAAACCATACTGGATGCCCGTGATCTTCGGGCCCTTAGACGGCACTGCATCACATACAGGAATGCTACTGTAATGGAAATCACAACATGGGCTCAGGAATACTTCCAGAAAACATTGTCGGTGAACACAATCCACCGTGCCATTCGCCGTTGCCGGCTAAAACTCTATAGGTCAAAAAAGAAGCCATATCTAAACATGATCCAGAAGCGCAGGCGTTTTCTCTGGGCCAAGGCTCATTTAAAATGGACTGTGGCAAAGTGGAGAACTGTTCTGTGGTCAGACGAATCAAAATTTGAAGTTCTTTTTGGAAAACTGGGACGCCATGTCATCTGGACTAAAGAGGACAAGGACAACCCAAGTTGTTATCAGCGCTCAGTTCAGAAGCCTGCATCTCTGATGGTATGGGGTTGCATGAGTGCGTGTGGCATGGGCAGCTTACACATCTGGAAAGGCACCATCAATGCTGAAAGGTATATCCAAGTTCTAGAACAACATATGCTCCCATCCAGACGTCGTCTCTTTCAGGGAAGACCTTGCATTTTCCAACATGACAATGCCAGACCACATACTGCATCAATTACAACATCATGGCTGCGTAGAAGAAGGATCCGGGTACTGAAATGGCCAGCCTGCAGTCCAGATCTTTTACCCATAGAAAACATTTGGCACATCATAAAGAGGAAGATGCGACAAAGAAGACCTAAGACAGTTGAGCAACTAGAAGCCTGTATTAGACAAGAATGGGACAACATTCCTATTCCTAAACTTGAGCAACTTGTCTCCTCAGTCCCCAGACGTTTGCAGACTGTTATAAAAAGAAGAGGGGATGCCACACAGTGGTAAACATGGCCTTGTCCCAACTTTTTTGAGATGTGTTGATGCCATGAAATTTAAAATCAACTTATTTTTCCCTTAAAATGATACATTTTCTCAGTTTAAACATTTGATATGTCATCTATGTTGTATTCTGAATCAAATATTGAAATTTGAAACTTCCACATCATTGCATTCTGTTTTTATTCACAATTTGTACAGTGTCCCAACTTTTTTGGAATCGGGTTTATAGTTATTCTGAAGCAATATTCTCATCAGTGTTCTATCAGCTTTTACATACTTAAATCTGCATATTTGTGATATATTATTTACTTTTATAAAGGCCATTTTTTAACCTTATTAAATGTATGCATCATCTTTCATGTCAAATTCTTACATTTGATCAATAAATTCAGTTATAATAATAAGACACTATAGGGCTGTTACCAGTCAAATTTAGACTGCAAAAATACAACTGCAATAAACAATGTTATGAGATTGATGTTTTAAATGTTTGAATATACAAATAAGAAAAAAATGCAATGATACTTTTAAACATGAAACTAAACCGCCAATATACGGCAAGTGACCGTCTTAATGACCGTCTTAATGAGTGAGTCATTGAGTCGTTCATTCAAATGATTTGTTCAAAACACTGAAACATTCAGTAACAAAACACCACGAGTGTTGCTAGGCTTTTATTATTAACTAGGCTACTTGTGTATTGAACTACTCAAATCAATGTAACATTTGCAATCGTGATAATATTCAGCAAAACAGCTGCCTTAGTCGACTTGTGTTATTAACAATATCATAAATTATAAATTAAAAAAAACCTCAACATTTTTACCCCAGTATGTTTCTTCTGTGAGTTTATAGTGCTGCTCATTTGTTTTGATTTCTCCACGAATGTTTCTTTCACAAAGAGACAGGCAGCGCGAGCCTCAACGCAACTTTGTTACCAGAGATACACTCCATTATCAATCGCTGTTTACATTGAATGTAAAAAAATCTGAATCATTCTCTTCGTTTCTGGTTATTTTAATATTTTATAAGATACTTTTCCGGTCGGGCAAATAAAACCCTCTTTCAGTTGTCCCAGACAAAGATTAATGTCGAGCCCTAACAGTCTATGATCGAGCATATTTTGACATATTGACATAAATTACATATTTTGATTCAAAACGACGAATTTCACCGAAAAGCGACTAGTTTGCAGGTATTAAAAAGGCAAAAAGCAAAAACAAACAAAAAAAATACCCTCAGAAGCACTCACTGTATCAGAATTTGTAAACATGACTGTTTCCTGGTGGGCTGATAAAAACTGCATCAGAAATTGCATAAAAGCTAGGCAATCTGATAGGACCCAACTTTTTTGTGCAATATGCATCAGTCATTCCATGAGCGGTCCGTGTACCCTGAGGCTGATTATAGAAAGCATTTAAACGTGAGCAGAAAAAAGAACTTAGTGAATAAACCAACATATTACATAAACAGCAATCTACTAGGCAAGCAAGATATAATAATCCCTGTCAATGAGTTCAGTCAAGTGAGTTTCAAAGAGTAACAACAAAAGAAATGTCTTGGATGTGTATTCAAGTCTTATGCCCCGCTGGTGTGTCTATGTTGGAGCTGACAGGGCAGATTTTTTTGCATGGTGCAAAGAGGAGAAATGAGCCCATCTGGAAGATTCTCCGCCTGGTTGCTTGCTATAGAGAGGCCACAGCGTGCCTGGACTGTTTACTGTTAAAGGTGAGCTGCCCACCATTGCAGCTAGATAAATATTCATCACTGTAAACGTGCATTTAATAAGTACACTGATAATCACTCAAACAAAAAACAAAGCTCAGTAAAGTTGTCATTCAGTCAGTCTTATTTGTACTTTTTTTTATTAACAAACTTTTCTGAAAATGTAAGTGATAGTTATAGTAGTAGTCTTCAAAATCAAAACAGATATTATTAAAATATTGTTTTTCAGGTATTCCATGCATACAGAAAACGTATATACCATGCATACTGTGCAGCATAATATATAGTGCAGAAACAGCATGAGGTGTATAGTAGGGATGCACAATAAAAAAAATTTCATAACCAACAAATGACTAGAAATATATAATCAGTCTACAACAAAAAATATATTATAAACAGTGGATAATTGGATTGGATAATTCAGCAGCAAAGTACTTCTAGAAAAATAGTTGGTGCAAAGTCTAAAATCTAGTTGGTGCAAAATCTAAACATTTATTGAAATAAATAAATTAATGGGGAAGAATAGAAGTGAATGTAAGTGTAGTGCTAAATAAAGTAAAATGTTAACAAAAAATATCTAATTACTATTTGTATTCTTATAAAATACATTCAAGAAAAACAATTTAAATTATATATTTATATATATATGCACGGCCCCATGTTGCAAGGATCTGTACACAATTCCTGGAAGCTGAAAACATCCGTTCTTGTATGGCCAGCATACTCACCGGACGTCACCCACTGAGCATGTTTGGGATGCTCTGGATCGGCGTATACAACAGCGTGTTCCAGTTCCTGCCAATATCCAGCAACTTCGCACAGCCATTGAAGAGGTCCAAGAAGTGGACCAACATTCCACAGGCCACAATCAACAACCTGATCAACTCTATGCGAAGGAGATGTGTTGCACTGCGTGAGGCAAATGGTGGTCGCACCAGATATTGACTTTTTTTTGGACCCCCTGGGAGCCCCTGGCCCGGACCCCCCCAATACAGTAAAACTGCACATTTTAGAGTGGCCTTTTATTGTGGCCAGCCTATGGCACACCTGTGCAATAATCATGCTGTCTAATCAGCATCTTGATATGCCACACCTGTGAGGTGGATGGATTATCTCGGCAAAGGAGAAGTGCTCACTAACACAGATTTAGACAGATTTGTGAACAATATTTGAGAGAAATAGGCCTTTTGTGTACATAGAAAAAGTCTTAGAGTTCAGCTCATGAAAAATGGGGGCAAAAACAAAAGTGTTGCGTTTACACTCACCTAAAGGATTATTAGGAACACCTGTTCAATTTCTCATTAATGCAATTATCTAATCAACCAATCACATGGCAGTTGCTTCAATGCATTTAGGGGTGTGGTCCTGGTCAAGACAATCTCCTGAACTCCAAACTGAATGTCAGAATGGGAAAGAAAGGTGATTTAAGCAATTTTGAGCGTGGCATGGTTGTTGGTGCCAGACGGGCCGGTCTGAGTATTTCACAATCTGCTTAGTTACTGGGATTTTCACGCACAACCATTTCTAGAGTTTACAAAGAATGGTGTGAAAAGGGAAAAACATCCAGTATGCGGCAGTCCTGTGGGCGAAAATGCCTTGTTGATGCTAGAGGTCAGAGGAGAATGGGCCGACTGATTCAAGCTGATAGAAGAGCAACTTTGACTGAAATAACCACTCGTTACAACCGAGGTATGCAGCAAAGCATTTGTGAAGCCACAACACGCACAACCTTGAGGCGGATGGGCTACAACAGCAGAAGACCCCACCGGGTACCACTCATCTCCATTACAAATAGGAAAAAGAGGCTACAATTTGCACGAGCTCACCAAAATTGGACAGTTGAAGACTGGAAAAATGTTGCCTGGTCTGATGAGTCTCGATTTCTGTTGAGACATTCAGATGGTAGAGTCAGAATTTGGCGTAAACAGAATGAGAACATGGATCCATCATGCCTTGTTACCACTGTGCAGGCTGGTGGTGGTGGTGTAATGGTGTGGGGGATGTTTTCTTGGCACACTTTAGGCCCCTTAGTGCCAATTGGGCATCGTTTAAATGCCACGGCCTACCTGAGCATTGTTTCTGACCATGTCCATCCCTTTATGACCACCATGTACCCATCCTCTGATGGCTACTTCCAGCAGGATAATGCACCATGTCACAAAGCTCGAATCATTTCAAATTGGTTTCTTGAACATGACAATGAGTTCACTGTACTAAAATGGCCCCCACAGTCACCAGATCTCAACCCAATAGAGCATCTTTGGGATGTGGTGGAACGGGAGCTTCATGCCCTGGATGTGCATCCCACAAATCTCCATCAACTGCAAGATGCTATCCTATCAATATGGGCCAACATTTCTAAAGAATGCTTTCAGCACCTTGTTGAATCAATGCCACGTAGAATTAAGGCAGTTCTGAAGGCGAAAGGGGGTCAAACAGTGTATTAGTATGGTGTTCCTAATAATCCTTTAGGTGAGTGTATAATTTTGTTCAGTGTGTATATATATATATATATATATATATATATATATATATAAAGATTTATATATACATATAAAATAAGACACACACACACACACACACACACATATCTGGAAGATTTATATATACATATAAAATAAGACATAAATCTAATATAAATAATTTATATTTATATATAAATATAAAATATTATATATAAGAAAATTATAAATTTATAATAATATAAAATTAAAACACGTTTATTTTAAATGTATTGCACAGCTTTTTAATGGGGCAGCCACATATGATATATCCGACAGAACAAGATAGGCTTTTAATAATCTTTCAGTGCACAAAACTATCATAATATGACAGGCTCCAATACAGAGATGCGCATCCCGGTTGCAGAATGATGAGCTTAAAGCAACATGGAGTCACATCACTTCGTGCTCCGTATTCAAAAGTTCAGGGCTCAAAGGGAAGACATGTTGTGTGCACAAATTCTAATGTATTATATCTATTCAGCTATTTATTGAGCATTTTTTTCTTCGCAGTTTTAAAATCCAGTCACTGAATTTAAAGTCCTCTCTACTCCAGTGTTGTGATCTAACAGACACCCGGTAGCGAATACCACATAATTTCAAAACAGCAATTAACTCCAGCAAGATAAAGTCATTTAATGCAAATCTACAGACTTTTATCTACAGATCAAGTATAATAATAGGAATATTGAATCATCTCGGAGAGTGTCATAACCGAACGAGAAACACTGTTTGAATGCTGAATGGAGATGAAGAGTTTCTGTGAACTTAAGCTAACTTAAGCTGGTTTCGGAAGACTTGGAATATAGTGCATAAAAACATTTATGGGGCTTTATAATACGTTTTGCCTTTTGTGGAGCTTAACGGTAACAACCATGAGTTCTCACAGTATCGGATTTGGACAGGTTCCATCTGACTAGTATTGGAGCCGATACGGATACTGAAAATTGAATCGATGCATCCTTAGTGTATAGTATGCTATTTCAAAGATATCAGGCATCTAGGGAGATTTTTTATGGAAGCTTGTTTCCGCTACAGAATAAATGAATAAAAAAGGTAATTGTGACTTTTTATCTCACAATTCTGACTTTTTTTCTCGCAATTGCGAGTTTATACAGTTTATATGCGAGTTTTATGCGTGACATAAAGTCAGAATTGCGTGATATAAGTCAGAATTGCGTGATATAAGTCAGAATTGCATGATATAAAGTCAGAATTGTGAGATATAAAGTCAGAATTGTGAGATATAAACTCGCAATTGTGAGATAAAAAGTCAGAATTACGAGAATTACAATTCTGACTTTATAACTCGCAATTCTGACTTTATATCTCACAATTCTGACTTTATATCACGCAATTCTGACTTTATAACTCGAGTTTATACCTTGCAAATCTGACTTTATAACTCACAATTCTGACTTTGGGCCCTATCATACACCCGGCGCAATGCGGCGCCAGGTGCGACGCAAGTGTTTTTTGCTAGTTTCAGCCCGACGCAGTTATCATTTTCATGTCCTGCGCCACATTGTTTAAATAGCAAATGCATTCGCGCCCATTTGTGTGCCCATGGGCGTGCTGGTCTGAAAACGAGGTGTGTTCAGGCGGGTTGTTGGCGCGTTGCTATTTTGAGTGAACAACTGAAAACGACTGCAAAAAAAAATATTGCGCCATTAACCAACTGAAACCTGGTCTAAAGTGCAAAATTTTTTTGTTATTTAACCCCCTGAACCCGAAGAACGCGCCCGCGCGTTTTGCTGGATTTTCCCTCATGACAGTGTAAACAATTTAAAATACTCCGTCATTTTTGGCCTCAGAGATATGAACGATATGTGTCTACTTAAAGTGTCTACTTTTTTTATGTACACTCAAAATAAAAACTAAATGTAGTGCTTTTCGCTAAATAAAGAAAACAAACAGGATGCGCGTTCTCCTGTCTGTCTCCCTGTGATGTCTACTCTGAAATGCGTCTGAAAATAAACTCAGAACTCAGAGAATACTTGTCACACAGACACGACAGATATCTCTTTATAAAGCTTGGAATGTCTACTTTTAAATGAAGTTATTTATATAAAAAACAAATATTCTCTGTTTATGTAATCCATATGAAAACAGCGAGAGGTACAGTTCCTCCAGCGGCGCCTCATTAACTTTAATGTGACCACACCCACGATTCACATGCAAATCGTCCACGAGGAAGGAACGCGAACCTGTAAACGCCCCCATCACCTCAAAACAAAGAATCAGCTTCTTCATTCTTCGATTTTCATCGAATTTGGAAGACACGTTGTGAGTTTACCTTGGATTTACCTCAGAAGAAACAGAATGTGATTTATGGGAATTTTTAAGGTAAAACTTTTCTTCTCACTTATATTAGCGTTATTGCTGCATAAACTTAACATTGTAGGCTACTAGTTGAACTATTGCCAGACTAAAATGTGTGAAATCAACGGAAACATGTTGAAATATGAAATAGGTAGGCAACCTTTCAATGCTAAATAAAGATACACGTACGACATGGGGATATCTTATGCTCTATAATATTAAACACAGCATGATTTGAAAGTAGGGTTGCCAGCTGTCCCGTATTAGCCCAGACGTCCCGTTTATTGGGCCTAAATGTCCCGTACATGACTGTCCCGTTTATTGACTGCTACGCTGATGTAACCACTGACTAAGGGGCCGTTCACGTTGCGTCTTTTGCGCGCTCAAGTTCGTTATTTTAAATGTAGACGCGCGACAAGTGCGCTCAAATAGAGACTAATTCGTTTTCATTCATCTTGCACTGTCCCTGTTTGCACTTTTGCCCTGAATGTCTCTTTTGCACTGTATTTTTTTACCACTGCTCTATGTGTTGTTTTCATGTGTAAATCCAAGTATACACTACCGTTCAAAAGTTTTAGATTTTCTAATGTTTTCAAAAAAAATTCTTCTGTTTAACAAGGCTGCATTTATTTGATCCAAAATACAGCAAAAACAGTAATATTGCAAAGTATTTTTATAATTTAAAATAATTGTTTTCTATTTGGATAGATTTTTAAAATGCAATTTATTCCATTTTATTTACTTCAGTTTCACATGATCCTTCAGAAATCATTGTAATATGCTGATTTGCTGCTCAAGAAACATTTCTTATTATTATGAATGTTGAAAACAGTTGTGTACAATTTATTTCAGGATTCTTTGATAAATAGAAAGTTCAAAACAACAGCATTTATCTGAAATAGAAATCTATTGTAACATTATACACAACCGTTCTGAGTAAGTTGCTGTTTTGTTTTTTGTTTTTTGAAAGAAATTAATACTTTTATTCACAAAGATGCCTTATATTGATCAAAAAACACAGTAAAGACATTTATAATGTTACAAAATCTTTTTATTTCAGATAAATGTTATTCTTTTGAAAATCTTTGATTTATCAAAGAATCCTGAAAAAAATTACACAACTGTTTTCAACATTCATAATAATAAGAAATGTTTGTTGAGCAAATAATCAAATTGTAAAAATATTTCACAATATTACTGTTTTTACTATTTTGGATCAAATAAATCCAGCCTTGGTGAGCAGAAGAGACTTATTTAAAAAAAAAAAAAAAAAAAACATACATATCTAAAACTTTTGAACGGTACTGTAGGTCTAAAGTCTTTATGTAAGGAAAATGTATAGTCAGATTACTTCTTTTAAATTAAACGTGATTTTGTGAATAAGCTACAAACAATACATTCAATCATTAAGTCTCCTCACATTCATTCTCTATAGATCCCTCTGTCACATTCCTCATTGATATTCAGAGGAGGAGTCGTTGACACCTCAGGTGTGAATCTCAGCATTATTCATGATGGTCCACACCCTTCCCGCATACAGCCATTCTGACAATAAGTGTCTTACAAAAGTTAAATGACTATATTGTTTTGTATGAATGAGTGATCAAAATGGTTTTCACATTGTTTTGAAGAAAAAACTCTAGGCAACAACATCCAGTTCTGAAAAGCCTTGTGAACAAATGTTTACTGTGTGTTATATGGCCTGATTTCAGTGATTTAACATTTTAGTTTTTTCAAAAACTACGCATAAACATTATTTTCTCAAAACTACAAACTTTTATGTACATGTTGCTCACATATTACTGTAGCCCTGTTTGTGCTGAATACAGTGTAATCAGACTTTAGCCATTAATATGCTTTAAAGCAACTGAAAAAAACACAAATGTCAGAGCATGTCAAACTTCTCAGGGCCACAAAATATCCTTAGGGTCCAGAGGGTTAAAGAGCGCGTTAGTAATGGCGGGTAACTATAGGCGGGTCCACAACGCAAGTACCCTCTGCTTATTACACACACACAGGGTTTGAAAAAATATGAAATATGAAAAATTAAAGGATTAAATTGTAAAAGATTATTATTGTGTACATAAACATAAAAATGCCTACATGTCATAATGGATAGTCATTGCATGTATCAGAAATAGCCTACCTATTTGCAGTAATGATGAGCAAGCAGGCGTCATTGGATGAGCAGATCCGTTTCCTCGCTAGAGAAGCGTTTAGTTTTCCGCTTGCAAATTCCGCCATGTAAATAGCGAATCCGCCATGGTGCAAGCGCAACTGGCTTTTAAAGGGAATGGGAGACAAGACTCTGATTGGTTTATTGCACGTTACGCCCAAAACACACCCATGACTCATTAAGAGACTAGGTACAACCCTTCTGGACCATGCGCCAGGCACGCCGACCATTTTTCCCGTCGTTAAAATAGCAAAAGTGGATTCGGACACGCCCTAAGTGCACTTGCGCAGTGCTCTTTAGACCATGCGCTCAGATCGTTAAAATAGGGCCCATTATATCACGCAATTCTGAGAAAAAAAGTCAGAATTGCGATATAAAAAGTCGCAATTATCTTTTAAAATGTTTATTTTATGGATCCCTTTGCATAATATTAGAGTGGTGAAGAATCTCTCCCAGAAATCCACTGGCTAGAAAATGGCAAAAATAAGGAGCATGTAACTGAGCAAATAAGAAAATGAGGACAGTCACAGCATTAATTAAAGAGCAGCAAGAGCTTTCATAAGCTGTGGGAATGGGAGACGATGTCCACTTCAAAGTCAGAATGGCTGAATGAAAGAACCTTTTGTTGGCTAAGAAGATCATAGTGTTATCTGTAAGACTGTAGGTCTTAAATACTGCTGAGTTCATATGCACTGCTCTTTGTTTGACAGGCATGTGGATCTTTCTTGTCAGCCCTTCGGCCCAAAGTTAATGAAACGATTAAAAGGAAATGAAGACCTTCCGGTTCAGTGTATGATTCATTATTTTTCTTAATATATGCCGCTTCATTGATGTGGAGCAGAAGAAGAGAGTTTTATTTTCATCATTTGCTGATGTGAAAATGCAACGTGAATGCTGAGGCAGGAACATTATTAAAGGGCATCTGTATTTTTGATGCATTGACAATGTTTTCATTGAATCTTGTGCTTTAAAAGATGTGCACACAGGATTGTCTATGTACTCTGACAATGTTAGTATTCATGAGAGAGTCTGGTGTAACTGACCCAATTCACTGCTGTCAGCTTAGATATCAGCAAAATATTTAAAAGACCTTTAAAAATAACTTTTTTGGGGGGAAAATTCCTCTGGCAATCGCACTGAAAAATTCCCGGAGAGTCTGAAGGTGACTTGGCTGATCTCTACGCACAAGGAAAGTGCAATTTCTGTAACAACAGGACAGAGAAGCGAAAATAACTCTGGGAAGGTTATCTGACAGACCCCCCGCTATGGTGCCACAGAGCGCAACGGTTCCTAAGAGATTTGTGCGGAAAAGGAGTCCTTCCCGGAGAAAAAGGAGTTTCCATCTCAAACCCTCAGAGAAATGAGCTCCTCTGACATGTCCAATTAGATGTCATTGTGTCAGTCAAGCGTCAGTCTTCAGTGAGAAATGTTTTCTCTAAAAAACATAATAATAAAGCTAGGATAAAAGAAGACCTGACCCAGTTTTCCAGTCAAAGCACTGATCGAGCCCCATCATATCAACCAATCTGTTACATGAAAGAGAGTTACATGTCACAGTGAGACAAGAGCAGAGATTGAGAAAAAACACTCGGGCAAGAGGAAATCCAGAGTAACATCATTGATGGAGTGTGGTGGGGTGTCAGGAGCATTTTGTATCTGGCAGTGTGGATAACACTGAACTGTCCATCAGCGGGGCAGAGGGGAGAAGGATGAACTGACAGGGACTCTATTACTATGACCGCCTCCTGGGACTCCTGGGAAGGGCCATGCTTTTAAAGTTGAAATTATCTTTAGAAAAAAGCTTCTGTAAATTGTAGGAGGTTCTAGATTTTCCCACAACATAAATATGTAATGGACAACACATTCCAGGGCCCAGTTTATGGCTGGGCCCCTCTCTGCCCATAACAGTGGACAAAGGTTTGCTACATTTTGATTGGATCATGGTGGACTAACACAAACAAACTGTCCAACACCATCAGATAAAGATGCTAGGACAACAGCCAGACACCTCTTAGAGGCCAAGAAGAAGACCTCTGGTACCAAGCCCAGGAAGGACAGGACTTATCATTGGTCCACATGCAGTTTCTGCCCTTCACCCATCTAGAGACTAATCCCTAATGTCCTGGTCTGTCACTGCCATAAAAATTCCTCAGGACTTCAGCAGTAGTGGGTGAAACAAAGAGATCACAATGATCCATCCAAATCCATTCATAACTATGTTTGGAAACCTTAAGACTTATGTAAACTACACACATCCCTTTCATACTTATTCAGAGAAATATGTATTCTCAGTGACAGCTATTTGAAATGCAACATCTTACACAAATTCAGCTGTTAATGAACAAAAGAATGAATGCATGACAGTTCAATGTTTTTCCATCATGTTTGGTGTCTATTTATTTAGAATATTGCCAAGGGTATTCTGATGGTGGTTTGGAAAGTGTGAAATGCATTGGTAAACTTAAAAGACACGTTAAAGTATGCAAATGAGTTCCACAGGGGAAAGAAGGGTGGGCCACACTGTGTGCCCCCTCTGATTCCAGCGGCCAATCACAGCACTGGAATGGAGAAGCGCCAATCTCCTCCTCATCGGAAGGGGATAAAGGTACCCTTTCAACAGACACTCCTTGTTCTGAGTCTGTCCTGCAAGGATGAGACTGAAACAGATCACCAAGTTCTGAGTCTCCCCTTGATAGAGACAAACAGTTTGCCATGTTCTGAGTCTGTCCTGCAAGGATGAGACATAACAGATACACCGTAACATTCTGAGCCTCTGGTTAATCCAGAGCGACAACAAAAGATCAGAGGATCTGAGTCTATAGCTTGTGAGGCAATAACAGATACGACCATGTTCTGAGCCTTCAGCCTGTGAGGAAAGAGACATTAACAAACACTACGTTCAGAGTTTTAGTCCAGCGAGACAGTGACAACTACAGCACGTCCCGAGTCTCCATGCCAGAGAGACCAAAGCGGATTGACCAAGTTCTGAGTGTCTGGCCCAGAGAGGCAGAAGACACAGAGACATTTGCAACAAGGTTAAGCTCAGGAGAGCAAACTTTCACTTCAAGGTTCCTTTGTCTGCATGTTCCAGATTAAGGACCTCTTGCACCTGCTTCAGGGCCTCATCTGTGTGTTCCAGATTTTAGGACCCTTTGGTGCTCCAGGAGATCAGCATCCCACAGATCTTTGTGTTCAAGGCTGTTGAAACGGATTCCAGCTTTTTCCCCACTGCATTGTACTCCCCACTCCCAGCACAACCAGTGGAAGGTGTCACTGCCATCGGACTGCTTACTCAACCACGTGGAACGTAAATATCACTTAACCAAACCTCTTTCCAGAGACCTTGGCATTGTTGTATATTATCAGTATATGATTTTCTAATTTACATTAGAGGTAATATAACTGATGCTAGTTAATAAGAAATAATCTTTCGTTTATTTGTTTGATGCATAATAAGGTTCTTCACTTTAGTTTCAGTGAAACAACAGTTTATCTTTCCATAAGGTAACGCAACTCTCCCACAGCCACACTCAACTTGATCACATGTATTTTATGCATCTTATGCACTTTATTCCTTTATCATTCATTGTATTCATTTAGTAGTTGTGTTAGTTATTCTTGTTTATCTTTGTTAATAAAATGTATTTTATTACAATTGTGTCTTCCTTGTGCTGATAATACAGAAGAGGCTCTAAAAGTTAGAAATCTCACCAATCTTTCAGATAAATCAGCTGACCAACTCTCCTCACTTTACATTCATTCTAAATGATTGGACAGCTTCCTGTCTGGAGTGTTCTCATACAGCCAAGGTAAAAACACCTTGACTAGTGTCCCAAACTAAGAGAGGGGGAAGGTGGTCATCTGATGTACTCATAACCACACCTTAAGTGACGGGTGATCCAAAAATCACAACGTCAGCGGTGATGTGAGTACCAATCACTACCTTACTTAGCGTCCTTGGATGGATGAAAGTAAAATCACTACAAATATAATAAATAAATAATTATATAACAAATACACTATACTGTATATTATAATTATAACTATAAATATTTAAATATTAATATTTAATAGCAGATGAAAATGTCCCTTGACAAAATATCTTACTCTTGACAAGTTTACTTCGACCATTTACATCTAAATTGGTATACTGGTCCAGATGGAGCAATTTTAATCGATTGGAATATAAAAATACATAAAAAATGGGGGGAAAAAATCACAAGGAATAAGATTTTTTTCAGAGCATCACTAAATCCCTAGAAATAAATATAAATCTATAGATTTACTTGTTTGTTGTGCACTTCTGAATCTATCTATCTATCTATCTATCTATCTATATATATATATATATATATATATATATATATATACAGTGGGGAGAACAAGTATTTGATACACTGCCGATTTTGCAGGTTTGCCCACTTACAAAGCATGTAGAAGTCTGTAATTTTTATCATAGGTACTCTTCAACTGTGAGTGACAGAATCTAAAACAAAAATCCAAAAATTCACATTGTATGATTTTTAAGTAATTAATTTGCATTTTATTGCATGACATAAGTATTTGATATATCAGAAAAGCAGAACTTAATATTTGGTACAGAAACCTTTGTTTGCAATTACAGAGATCATACGTTTCCTGTAGTTCTTGACCAGGTTTGCACACACTGCAGCAGGGATTTTGGCCCACTCCTCCATACAGACCTTCTCCAGATCCTTCAGGTTTCGGGGCTGTCGCTGGGCAATACGGACTTTCAGCTCCCTCCAAAGATTTTCTATTGGGTTCAGGTCTGGAGACTGGCTAGGCCACTCCAGGACCTTGAGATGCTTCTTACGGAGCCACTCCTTAGTTGCCCTGGCTGTGTGTTTTGGGTCGTTGTCATGCTGGAAGACCCAGCCACGACCCATTTCAATGCTCTTACTGAGGGAAGGAGGTTGTTGGCCAAGATCTTGCGATACATGGCCCCATCCATCCTCCCCTCAATACGGTGCAGTCGTCCTGTCCCCTTTACAGAAAAGCATCCCCAAAGAATAAGGTTTCCACCTAAATGCTTCACGGTTGGGATGGTGTTCATGGGGTTGTACTCATCCTTCTTCTTCCTCCAAACAAGGCGAACGGAGTTTAGACCAAAAAGCTCTATTTTTGTCTCATCAGACCACATGACCTTCTCCCATTCCTCCTCTGGATCATCCAGATGGTCATTGGCAAACTTCAGACGGGCCTGGACATGCACTGGCTTGAGCAGGGGGACCTTGCGTGCGCTGCAGGATTTTAATCCATGACGGCGTAGTGTGTTACTAATGGTTTTCTTTGAGACTGTGGTCCCAGCTCTCTTCAGGTCATTGACCAGGTCCTGCCGTGTAGTTCTGGGCTGATCCCTCACCTTCCTCATGATCATTGATGCCCCACAAGGTGAGATCTTGCATGGTGCCCCAGACCGAGGGAGATTGACCGTCATCTTGAACTTCTTCCATTTTCTAATAATTACGCAGTTGTTGCCTTCTCACCAAGCTGCTTGCCTATTGTCCTGTAGCCCATCCCAGCCTTGTGCAGGTCTACAATTTTATCCCTGATGTCCTTACACAGCTCTCTGGTCTTGGCTATTGTGGAGAGGTTGGAGTCTGTTTGATTGAGTGTGTTGACAGGTGTCTTTTATACAGGTAATGAGTTCAAACAGGTGCAGTTAATACAGGTAATGAGTGGAGAACAGGAGGGCTTCTTAAAGAAAAACTAACAGGTCTGTGAGAGCCGGAATTCTTACTGGTTGGTAGGTGATCAAATACTTATGTCATGCAATAAAATGCAAATTAATTATTTAAAAATCATACAATGTGATTTTCTGGATTTTTGTTTTAGATTCCGTCTCTCACAGTTGAAGTGTACCTGTGATAAAAATGACAGACCTCTACATGCTTTGTAAGTAGGAAAACCTGCAAAATCAGCAGTGTATCAAATACTTGTTCTCCCCACTGTATATATACACACACTACCATTTTAAAGTTTGTGGTCTTAAAGTATCTTATGCTCATCAAGGTTGTATTTATTTGATCAAAATAACAGTAATATTGTAAAATGTCACTACAATTTAAAAGAACTGTTTTCTATTTTAATATGTTTTAAATTCGTATATTGTTCTGTAATAGCAAAGCTGAATTTTCAGCATCATTACTCCAGTCTTCAGTGTCACTTGATCCTTCAGAAATGCATGATTTTCTGCTCAAGAACCATTTATTATTATCAGTGTTGGAAATGGTTGTGCTTAATAAAGTGTGGGAAGTGTGGATTTTTATTTTATTTATTTTTTTCAGATTTTTTTAATGAACAGAAAGTTTGAATAACCACTTTAATTCGCAATAGAATCCTTTGTAAAATTAATAAACATCTTCACTGTAATTTTTGATCAATTCAATGCATCCTTGCTAAATAAAACAAACATATGTATCATAAATAGCCATATTTACTGTCTTATTAAAGTTCCCTGGTCTTCATGCACATTAATTCAAAGAGAAAAAAGAAAGTTTGCATTTTTAATCTAAAATTAAACTTCAAAACTTTATCCACCTTGAATGAATTTTTTTAGCTAAAGTCGCCATTCCCTCTTGCTTTTTTAACCTCTCCCCATCTAATCACTGTCATCTAAAAACCACTTCTCATGAGCCAATCAATTACAAGATAGATACAAATCCCACCCTACATGATTTTGTCATTAAACATCCTGTTTCACTCTGAAATGTCACATTGCGGAAGTAAAATGGGTTGCGAATGGTGTCATGTTGACGTCAAGAATAGGATTATTTGCAATGTGCCTTGGATAAATGAGGTGCACTTATATAAGTGACCTGGTTTACAGGCAGGAGTCTGTAGAGATCTTTGAGACTTGTCCTATGTCCTGTCCTGCAGTTTTGGAGTGGCGTCAGGACTCAAGCTAGAGATGCCACCTGCTCTGTCTCTACGGCCTGTGCTCATTCTCTCTGCTCTATTAGCCTGACTGCCTGAACCGTTTTCTGCTCCAGTTTAGCACAGACGTGAAGTGAAAGACTGCAGCCAGACAACACTCACACTCACATACACACACATACTAGTATACAGTGGGGAGAACAAGTATTTGATACACTGCTGATTTTGCAGGTTTTCCTACTTACAAAGCATGTAGAGGTCTGTAATTTTTATCACAGGTACACTTCAACTGTGAGAGACGGAATCTAAAACAAAAATCCAGAAAATCACATTGTATGATTTTTAAATAATTAATTTGCATTTTATTGCATGACATAAGTATTTGATCACCTACCAACCAGTAAGAATTCTGGCTCTCACAGACCTGTTAGTTTTTCATTAAGAAGCCCTCCTGTTCGCCACTCATTACCTGTATTAACTGCACCTGTTTGAACTCGTTACCTGTATAAAAGACACCTGTCCACACACTCAATCAAACAGTATCCAAACCTCTCCACAATGGCCAAGACAAGAGAGCTGTGTAAGGACATCAGGGATAAAATTGTAAACCTGCACAAGGCTGGGATGGGCTACAGGACAATAGGCAAGCAGCTTGGTGAGAAGGCAACAACTGTTGACGCAATTATTAGAAAATGGAAGAAGTTCAAGATGACGGTCAATCTCCCTTGGTCTGGGGCACCATGCAAGATCTCACCTCGTGGGGCATCAATGATCATGAGGAAGGTGAGGGATCAGCCCAGAACTACATGGCAGGACCTGGTCAATGACCTGAAGAGAGCTGGGATCACAGTCTCAAAGAAAACCATTAGTAACACACTACGCCGTCATGGATTAAAATCCTGCAGCGCACGCAAGGTCCCCCTGCTCAAGCCAGCGCATGTCCAGGCCCGTCTGAAGTTTGCCAATGACCATCTGGATGATCCAGAGGAGGAATGGGAGAAAGTCACGTGGTCTGATGAGACAAAAATAGAGCTTTTTGGTCTAAACTCCACTCGCCGTGTTTGGAGGAAGAAGAAGGATGAGTACAACCCCAAGAACACCATCCCAACCGTGAAGCATGGAGGTGGAAACATCATTCTTTGGGGATGCTTTTCTGCAAAGGGGACAGGACGACTGCACCGTATTGAGGGGAGGATGGATGGGGCCATGTATCGCGAGATCTTGGCCAACAACCTCCTTCCCTCAGTAAGAGCATTGAAGATGGGTCGTGGCTGGGTCTTCCAGCATGACAACGACCTGAAACACACAGCCAGGGCAACTAAGGAGTGGCTCCGTAAGAAGCATCTCAAGGTCCTGGAGTGGCCTAGCCAGTCTCCAGACCTGAACCCAATAGAAAATCTTTGGAGGGAGCTGAAAGTCCGTATTGCCCAGTGACAGCCCCGAAACCTGAACGATCTGGAGAAGGTCTGTATGGAGGAGTGGGCCAAAATCCCTGCTGCAGTGTGTGCAAACCTGGTCAAGAACTACAGGAAACGTATGATCTCTGTAATTGCAAACAAAGGTTTCTGTACCAAATATTAAGTTTTGCTTTTCTGATGTATCAAATACTTATGTCATGCAATAAAATGCAAATTAATTACTTAAAAATCATACAATGTGATTTTCTGGATTTTTGTTTTAGATTCCGTCACTCACAGTTGAAGAGTACCTATGATAAAAATTACAGACTTCTACATGCTTTGTAAGTGGGCAAACCTGCAAAATCGGCAGTGTATCAAATACTTGTTCTCCCTACTGTATGTGGTTTACAGGGACTCTTCATAGGCGTAATGGTTTTATACTGTACAAACTGTATATCCTATCCCCTTACACTAATCCTACCCCTAAACCTACCCATCATAGAAAACTTTCTGCATTTTTTTAATGAAAAAAAACACTGTTTAGTAGACCACAGGAAGTGTCCTCATAAACCATGTTTACGTTGTATACCCATGTCATTATACACATTAGTCCTCATAAACCATACACCGATCAGGCATAACATTATGACCTAATATTGTGTTGGTCCCCCGTTTGCTGCCAAAACAGCCCTGACCCGTCGAGGCATGGACTCCACTAGACCCCTGAATGTGTGCTGTGGTATCTGGCACCAAGATGTTAGCAGCAGATCCTTTAAGTCCTGTAAGTTGCGAGGTGGGGCCTCCATGGATCGGACTTGTTTGTTCAGCACATCCCACAGATGCTCGATTTGATTGAGATCTGGGAAATTTGGAGGCCAAGTCAACACCTCAAATTCGTTGTTGTGCTCCTCAAACCATTCCTGAACCATTTTTGCTTTGTGGCAGGGCGCATTATCCTGCTGAAAGAGACCATAGCCACCAGGGAATACTGTTTCCATGAAAGGGTGTAAATGGTCTGCAACAATGCTTAGGTAGGTGGTACATGTCAAAGTAACATCCACATGGATGGCAGGACCCAAGGTTTCCCAACAGAACATTGCCCAAAGCATCACACTGCCTCCGCCGGCTTGCCTTCTTAACATAGTGCATCCTGGTGCCATGTGTTCACAGGGAAAAGCGATGCACATGCACCCGGCCATCCACGTGATGCAAAAGAAAACGTGATTCATCAGACCAGGCCACCTTCTTCCATTGCTCCGTGGTCCAGTTCTGATGCTCACGTGCCCACTGTTAGTGCTTTCAGCGGTGGACAGGGGTCAGCATGGGCACCCTGACTGGTCTGTGGCTATGCAGCCCCATACATAACAAACTGCGATGCACTGTGCATTCTGACACCTTTCTATCAGAACCATCATTAACTTCTTGAGCAATCTGAGCTACAGAAGCTTGTCTGTTTGATCGGAACACACAGGCCAGCCTTCGCTCCCCACGTGCATCAGTGAGCCTTGGCCGCCCATGACCCTGTCGCCGGTTTACCACTGTTCCTTCCTTGGACCACTTTTGATAGATACTGACCACTGCAGACCGGGAACACCCCACAAGAGCTGCAATTTTGGAGATGCTCTGACCCAGTCGTCTAGCCATTACAATTTGGCCCTTGTCAAACTCGCTCAAATCCTTACACTTGCCCATTTTTCCTGCTTCTAACACATCAACTTTGAGGACAAAATGTTCACTTGCTGCCTAATATATCCCACCCACTAACAGGTGCCGTGATGAAGAGATAATTAGTGTTATTCACTTCACCTGATCGGTGTATATACAAGAACACACACACACAAACACACACACACACACACGCACACACACACACACACAAATGCTCAAAAGCAGAAAACAAATCAAAGTGTCTCATCTCAATATGAGCCTCCCATTAAAATATTTTACACTGAACTTATTATTAGAGAAATATGTAAATGTATGGAACAAAACAAAACTACAGACAAAACTACTCAATTAGTTTCTCAAAGACTCAACCTGCTAGCTTAATGTAGGCAAACCAGCATTCACAGCACACTAATTAAACCACGGCTGGGAGATTTTAATGGCTTTCAGAGAGCAAGGGAATGCAGAGATTTATATTGCCCAGTAACAGGCTTCACTGGCCACGTACAAACTGCACTTAAATATGGTACTTCCTCCACTGCTGAGAGCTTAATCCTGTTCTTTACAGTTTGGATGCTTCTTTTAGTACTATTTCAGTGGCAGAGAAGAGCTAATTTTTGTCTGTGGATCAAAAATAACACTTTATTTTACAGTGTCCTTGTTAAATGTGTGTACTACAATAATAACAACAGTAAAACAAGGCTCTGAAATACCATAGTTTGATGATCTGTTTACATTCAGATGCATAATCTGCATTTGACTCAATATGGGTACCACTGTCTCCTAAAATATGCAAGTAGTATTTAGTAGCCAAATTATTACTTAAAGGGGTCCTAATGCCCTTTTACGAAGTCTTGATTTTGTTTTTGGGATGTTATAGAATATGTTTTCATGCTTGATTGTTCAAAAAACGCATTATTTTACATTATTACATTATCTACCCAGTATGGCTCGAACACGCCAATTTCGATGAAGCCCCTCCTTCCGAAATACGAAATGTGCTGTGATTGGTTAGCTGGCTCAGTGTGTTGTGATTGGCAACGCTTAGCGCATGTTCATGAAATGTCCCGCCCCTCCATAACGGCGAGTTCTTCTCTAGTGTAAATATTAATGATGGCGTCAATTTCAAACCTATTCAAGACCGATTCAGACCCTGACAATGTTAACGAACAAGAAGATTGTCCGATCGTCCTGCACAGACTTTGCAAGCACAGATTTCACGGCATGTTTCAGAGTGGCATGTTTTTTTTGTAATTTCCTTATACATTATAGATACATCGATCACAAAACCCTGTAAATTTTCCTAAGGAGCGGTGAACTGTCTTACAAAAGCGAGAGCTTACAAAAGCTACACAAAACAAGCTGTTCTCCATAAAACGTGCAGCACACAGATAAACGTTTGGGTTTTAATGTTCAGGAACAGCGTTAAATATAAATTTTAACCACTCTAAGTTCATCAGCCTTAGGAAGGTCAAACAAATGAGTTTTGGAAACGGGATGGAAAAAACAGTGTCTCTTTGACAGCGACAACACTGTCTTCTCTAATGCAGCTCAACAAGGCCTCGTCCCCTTTTTTGTGTATTCCGTGGGCGGGGATTATTTAAATGAGTTACATTATGCTTCATAAGATCCGGAAAAATCGCATTGTAGTCCAAACGAGTCATTCGTTGTAGTTCTTGGAAAGTGGATTCAGTTAAATAAAATATCTCCCTTTGGAGTGGACTTTGAGCTTTGTAACCTTGCAGATCCTTTTTATGCTCAAACAGCAACATTACACACTAACTAAAGTTGAGAAAGTGGAAAAGCATAATAGGACCTCTTTAAGTGAAAAAACTGCAGAATCACTCAGTGAAGATGGTTGTGCTGAAGCGTTTCAGTTCATTGAGCAAATAACTTTAAAAATTGCTCTTGAATGCACCCTCCCTTTCGCATTTGCGCGGCGGTACTAACCGCACATTTTACAAGAACAGGTATTTGTCAATGAGGCTCAGGATCTGTTGCGCTTTGATCTTTAACATTAGATCTTTACATCTTTCCCTTTTCTTTGAACAAAACAAATCCTTGAATCCTCTGCCATCATCTTGTCAGTCATCATTCCTTACTCTCGTCATGAGTGAAATCTGACTCCAGCTGCTCTGTGCTGCGACTCTGCAGCTTGTGACGCTTTCAGTTTATAATTGTAGTGTCTGTTGTCCAATTGAGATAAACGGTTTTCATTCTTGTAAAAATCCAAAACGACACTTGGGGTGCTACCGTAGTGGGTAAGTAATGTAATCAGTGTATGGCCGAACACCGCGTAACACTGGTAACACCGACTACCACAGCAAGCCTAATCCTAATTGTATATGTCATATAAATATCATTCTATTTTGTGTAAGTATTTATGCCTGTTTGGGGGAAAAACATTTATTGATTACGGTTCCAACATGCCATTCCAACAAAATTTCCCAGTTGATTCAAACAACTGGATCTCATATGCCACTTAAAAAACAATAATATTTTTTAGAATTTTGTTTTATTCTTAGCGACTACATTTTAAATTATTGTTTGACATTTTTATTTTTTGCAGTGTTGTCAACTTAGCGACTTTGTTGCTATATTTAGCCACCTTTCAGACCCCTTAGCGGCATTTTTTTCCAAGAATGTGCCTAGCGACAAATCTTGCAACTTTTTGGACAAACCTCAGTAACTTTCCAAATGTCACCAGTACTGTTCTGCGAGTGCAAGGTCTTGCTTTCCCCCTGCCGTCACACCTCTCTCTGCATCTACTCTGTTCAGTGAGTGGCTGAGAGGAGCAGCAATGGAATCATTGAGCGCACGGCTGCTGACAGACATGAATGAGCGCGCTGCACATGAGCACACAGTGTTGCCACAGATCATAAATTATCTGCTTCTCCTTGGTTTTATATTTAAAGAATTTAGTTTGACCGTTTTGATTTCCACTCTTCTCGTGTGCTTATCACCTCCTAGGCCAAGGTTAAACAATAAACTTTATTAAACATACACATAAAAAATTTATTCGTTCACTATATCATACTCATTCTGTTGTCTGACAGAAAATATGTAAATGAGAACAGCTTTATTGGACATTCGGCTATATTATTTTAAAATATAGTATAAGAGCATGGACTAGGAGAAAAAATAGACATTAGGCAGAATGCAAGTAGCTGTAGCTTTAGCTATTTTCCTTTACTTTCCTTTACGTTACAGTAATATTACTTTTTTCATAACTAGTAGTGTAATTAATTACTAATAAGATTTCAGTAATAATATTACAGTTACCATCCATAAAATATGGATATGGATTTATTGTCAAATGTAAATTGTGGCATCACATGGCTTGCCCATCCATATCTGTTTGATCCTGATATACATTATACCCATCTATTGTCAAAATTATTTCTAGAAAACAACAAAAAAAAAAAAACATTTTCTTACGACCTTACTTGAATTCTTTTGACAAGAAAAGAATATGAGTGCCATAAGCAAACAAGTCATAACAGAGATCACAAAAAACAGAGAGACAGCAGTGAAAGCCAATATGCTCACCAGATCGCATAATTCAGTGGAAAATAAACAGAAATTCAGATTCTGTCTGAGAAATATGAACTAAATAATTTAAATATACCTTAACATTCCCAAAGAGGCGCACATGTGAAGTCAGAATTTTGAGAAGAAAATGCGTAATTACCACTTCTTTGGGATGTAACAGAAAAGTAATATAACTAGAAGTGTAAAGAATTACTGTTGCCAGGAAGTAATAAGTAAAGTAATAAGTAAAGTAAAGTTTGTGACTAATTTAGTCTGAAGCCCGTTAATAGTATATACTTTACATTTGTGTTGTTTAGCCACATTGAATGTGTCCAGAACCTTCTAAGTTTATTTTGTTCGCATGGTCATGTTACATATGTGAAAATGTGTCCCAATTGAAACGTACGAGTCCAAGTACGACCCAAAATGTTTTGGAAAACATTCAAGGTGTTCTGGCAGGATGCAGTTATATGAGAGGCTGCGTCTCTAATAGAATTGTGCACCTGTATGTAGACACTTGAAACTGGTTTGTTAACAGCATTGTGTGTGTGTGTGTGTGTGTGTGCGTGTATATGTGTGTGTGTGTGTGTGTGTGTGTGTATATGTGTGTGTACGTGTGTGTACTATGGCCTAGAGGCTTGTGGCCCTGGGCCCTTTGCTCCCAGACTGCTTACCTGGAGTCAGCAGAATGACAGAGGTGACGATCAGAGAGCAGATGACCAGAATAACAAGCAGTGCAATCGCTATTCCCTTCCAGTTCCTCTGCGGAGGGTTACTTCCCACCAGCTCCTACAGAAAAAAACGGACAAAGAAAGAGAAAGCATGTCGATGAATGCAAATGGGAGGTTAGTAAAGGACAGTTGTGTGTCAGTAAGCAGCACCTCCTGGGAAACTGCTGTTGGCCTAAAACAAATTCTGCCAACATCTCTGTACAAGATCTTTTTTTTTTTTTGAAAGAAAATCTTATGTTCATCAAAGCTGCATTTATTTGATTAAAGGTGCGGTATGTAGGATTGACATCTAGTGGTCGAAATAGCTGCAGTCCAAATTCAAAATATTGGAGAGCGTTTCCCCCGCCCCCTCCTCCTCAGACTTGACGCTCACGCGGGTTGCCAGCTTGAGGAAACGAAACAGGAGCGAGCGCAATTGACAATGAAAGCCAAACTGCAAGTTGATGAGTTGATTTATCTGCGTTTTAATATGCTCTCATTCATAGAGATTTTTAGATGGATTTTTAGGTCGGGTAGAATCTGCGATCTCTGACCCAGTTTGTTTGCTGGCTTCCATGGCTACTGTAATACGCTGTGTTTTCCGCCAACTGGCAACCTGGGGTGTCGAAATGCTATTGGGTAAACTGGCAACGTGCGGTTTCGCACAGAGCAAAACAAAAACAGACATTCCGACATGGGACGCACATTCAAAGTAGAATAACTAGCTGTAGCGTTGTTTTTCTGAGAAACAAGTAGGTAGATTTAGCATGTTTCCTAAATATGTGCAAACATATTATGGTATTTTTATGTTTTAGTAAAGTGAAAAACTTACATACAGCACCTTTAAAAGTAATTAAAAGTAATATTGTGAAATGTTTTCAGAAATTTTAAATAACAGTTTTCTATTTTAATATAATAAAATGTAATTTATTCCTGTGATCAAAGCTGAATTTCCAGCATCATTACTCCAGTCTTCAGTTTCACATGATCATTCAGAAATCATTTTAAAATGCTGATTTGCTGCTCAGAAAACATTTATTATTATTATCAATGTTGAAAACAGTTGTGCAGCTATTTTTTGTTCAAACCATGACACACTGATGAATAGAAACAGAATGAATGAATAGAATTCTTACATTGACAGAATTCCTTGATGAATAGAAAGTTTATTTAACAGAATTTTTTTGTAACTTATAATGTCTTACTGTCCCTTTTGATTAATTTAAAGTATCCTAGCTGAATAAAAGTATTAATTTCTTACAAAAAAAATCATACTGACCCCAAAATTTTGAACATTTTTCTTCCAGCAATAGTGGAAGATTTATTGATTGAATAAAGTATGCAGTTCTGAAAAGCTTGAGGGCGTTTTAATTTCTAAAGGCCAAAAACGCATACATCATTTTTTTTTTTTTTTTACAAAGCTGAGATTAATTCATTGATGTTAAGCCTAAAACAGAGCAAATTTTCTTGTTAAATATTTGGCAGAAGCTCTAACTGAAGCAAATTTGATAAATTATTGAAAGTTCCTGCACATGAAAACATCAATTTGAGCATGAGGAGCTATTTCAAACTAGCGATGAATCAAGTGTGAATAACAGACAATAAACTCAATAAATCAAAACCGTTTGTTTATTAAAGAAACAGAGAACACACCCGCTCATACAGATGCTGCCAAAACATAAGAATCACAACAAGCAGACAGTCAGTAGACACAGAGCATTTGAACTTTAAAGCAGAATGCATGCAAACAGAGTTGAAAGTAGCATGCGGCTGTGGCCTGTTCCAGCGGCTGACGTTTTTATTGGACTCAACTCAGACTAATGAAGTGGAAGTCTAGTGGCAAAGGCGGCATTAAACTCTTTAAGGCCTGAGCTGTTAGTGACCTTGTTCCTGTCCTAATTGAATAGCACAGACATCATTAGCCTGCAGATAACAGTAGCCAGAGCCTGTTTACTGGGACACCCATTACAAGGACTCATTAAAGTCCCTTTCTCTCTCTGTGTTTCTCTCTTCCTCTCTAGGGTCACACAGACAGACTCTTCCTCTCCGTTATGCAGACAGAGCCACCGAGCCTCGTGTGAAGAGAGACACAGCATTACAGCACTAACCACCAATGGCGCCTTTCACTCTGCCCTACCCCACATATGCTATCTTAATGACAGTAACAGCTAGGTATATTTTGCCCACAATGCTCTGCTTCTTAATGAGACACATTAAGAGAATTTATTATAAATTAGTCTGATTAATGCTTACATGTGTACACACAAAAGCACCAAAAAGGCAGGTGCATGCCAAAATCTTAGGCCAAGTATGAGCTGATTATTTTTGTTTTGTTTGCTTTTTTGTAATTAATATTGAGTCAACAGATAAATGGCACCACGATATGTATCTAAAAATAGCACCCTAAATCAGAGTACCCAAAGTAACATATTTAATCAATTACATTATTAATATGCAATCTACATCACAGCAATTCATGCTCAAATTAGATGCCTTACAAAACTGCTTGACACATACAATTTTAAGTTAAGGCAATAGATGCTATTTACGGTAAGAGACAATAGTGATAGATTCTGTTTACACTATGTAAAAATAGCAGTATTTTCTTTGCAATAAGTGTAATAGTTAGATGATATTTATACTTATAAATAGTGGCAGATACTATTTGCACCTCAGTGTTGTTGTACATTAAACGGTAAGCAATAATAGCATATAGTGTAAATGATTATATTTATTAAAATTATTAAATGGATGCCGGCTTATTGGGACAATAAAGCCCACCCTAAACCTACCCCTAACCAATAAACATTTTATTATTAAACACACGTTAGACACTTTATATTGACTTTTCGAATATTTTCTTCATTTTTTTTTTAAATAAATGCCTTTCCGATCTGATATGTGATGGGTAAAGGGAGTAAAGCAAGCCTCGGGTCGATTTGCATCAAAACTTCATGCCACACGCCTTAAGGCCAAAGTATACTTCACTTTTTACGCGAGGGTCAGCATACACTGTGTGTGACGCGAATTTCGTCATCAGAAGAGTATGCACATACTGAACGCGCACATGGGCGCGTTGGGCGCAACATGGGTTGTAACTCGTGGCGAGAGACTGCTCAAAACTGCGCATGCGTTGAACGCCTGTGTACGCGTATATTTTTTAAGGCTGTGCGTTCGACTGTGTCAAGCGTGCCGCACACGTCCTGAAAAGTAAAGCCAAAGCGTCTCGGTGGTTGATCCCAGTACGGCTCATAAACCCGGCCCCTCCATGTATTCTAATGTGACGCGAGACAAACTAAACAATCAATTTACACTTCAAATAAAGATGGTTTATTCCAAAGATGGTTTCTGTAATTTTAGAAGTTTTTATCACGCTGATGTTAGTTCAAGTGTTCGTTTTTTAAAATAAGTTTGGTTTTAGTTAGTTATTTGATGCTATAAAAAGGGGGGTGTGACGTCATGATTGACAGCTGTGATTGACAGCTTCTCTGAGCGAAGTTGTCACTGAGGCACCAACTGACTTCTTTCTGGATTTTCGGGAGGAGATTTGAGCTTTAGCTTTCATTTCTACATTTGCACAACTGTTTATTTGACATAATGAGTTGTTCTGCAGTAAACTAAACTAACAGATACTGCTGGAGTGTGGGCGGGCTTTTGATGTTGTGGCTCTACTTCCTGCTCTCTATTGTGCAGACTCAGGTCCCGAGGTCACTACTGCGCAGACTCAGGTCCCAAATCAGCGCAAGACGTCAGCGCCATATTCGGACATTGGCGGCTTCACTTTTCCACAATGGAAGATATTGATATTGATATCTTCCGTAATTTTGTCTATCCCAACCAAACGTCAGTGGGCGGAGTTAGTGTAAATAGCATTTGCCAACAAGGCAGGCTATTTGCACTTAGTGTAAATAGACACTCTGTTAAGGGGGCAGGGAAACGATAAACTATAATAATATTTGACCAAGTAAACCAGATTTGGAAATCTGTGGGAATCTTTGCACAATAAATATGAGATACAGTAAATACATTATGAATAGTTCTAATAACCACTGGGATGTGTGATAAAAAAGGGCCACTGCCAAAATGGCTAAACACTAAGCTTTTAATTGTCTCAACCACAAATTGTTGGTCAGGAAATTAACAAAATTCAAGCATCATGCACTACTTAAAAATCCATTGCTGTCTCAGAAAAACATCTAAAACAGATTATTTTTGGCAGAATATGGAAAGTTGTGTGTGGAGTGATGAATCACAATGAAACACGAGTTGCATGGTGATGCTCCAGAGTGGTGTCTTCGAAAATCTGCCTGGAAATATAATAATAAATGCATCTCTACCACACTGAAGCATCAAGAAGGAGGTGTTGTTGTGTGGGGAGGCTTTTTTAGCTGCTGGTATTGGTGAGCTCCTTCACTGTGAAAAGCCATTTAATGCTTTGGAGTACAGGAGAATATTGCAGAATGGCTTTCTTCCCACAAATGAAAAGTTGTTATCTATAGAGGAATGATCAGATGTTATTTTTTCAACAAGACAGTTCTCCTGCCCAAATTGCAAAAACAACCAAGAAGTGGCTTGAGAACAAGTCTATCAGGCTCATGTTTTGGTCTGGTCAGAGACAAAGTCAAACTTCTTTGATTGCTGTGTTTTTAGAACGCTGTGTCATACGCGAGATGCTGCAAAAGACACAAGATGTGTTTACATTGAAAAACAATGGAAAAGTAGCGCAGTGGGATGGAAAAACGTGTTCTGTGTGAACGGCCCCTTAGAATGTTTGAGTTAGCGCTATAAGCTGTCATGCTGCCTTACAAACAATGCTTCAACCTGTTACGATGAATATAAAATGGATTAAGCAGTAAATGAACATTGGTAATCTGTATCGTCACTGGTTATAAAATAAATAATAATAAGTGAAGGTGACTAACTGAGGTGAAGTGTGCCATTTTTGAATGCTTACAGAGACGTAAGCTGGTATAATAACGGGAAGATGCTAGAAGTGCTGAAATGATTTACTTTAACTGATTTAACTGATTCACCGGATTAAGCAAATAGTAATAATATATTGGTCACTTGCAAAATAGAGCACACTTCATGCTGAGTGTGGCCCAAAGAAGCTTTGTTCTGACTAGACCTGCAGCAACGTCCTGCAATACAGTCCAGTAATGGCCCACACCTGGCCTTTCACAAGACAAACACACAAGCAAGGGACAACCCAGATCTATGACATCCATCCTGGGCCATTATCATAACGACCGTGCCATTACAGCGGCTGCTTAGTGAAAACACCACACACCTGTTTATGACAAGCCCTCTGACTTCCATTAAACCACCGCAACACTTTCCTACCAGGAGAGCTATTATACTTTATAATGGCTGCTGTCCAGAAAACCATCATCATATTTTTTATTTATTTATTTTTACCAGCAACTCAAAATAATACAACAAACCCACGCTGACTGCTAACTATAGTGTGCTTTCATATGTACAACACAAAAACACTCATGCACACACATCAGATAATAATCTACTGCCATGTTGTGTGCACAAAGAGAAAGGATATAGAAAAGAAATAAAAAAATAAAAAAAGAGAAAGTGTTTTGGCAGGTGTGAAATGAATACAGATCTGTTGATAACAACAGAGAGAGCGCAGTACTCCAGCTTTCATTCACTGATTGGAGGAGACTACAGCTTACAAAGCCAACGGAAAAAAAACAACAAAAAAAACACACACACTTGAAAAGACACACTACAGCCTGAGTGCAGCTCAGAAAAACAATGGGAACAGACAGACAGGAGGGAGGATGTAAGGTGAATGTACAGGCTGCATTTCTGTCTTTGACATATAGCGCTAATCAATTACGCCTCTGTGTGTACTTTACAGATATGTGTGGCCTGAATTACACATTACTGCACCACTCTGACAAAGCTCGAGTTCTTGTTTCTAAACAGCTGGAGGTGGATTTGCATCTATAAATAAACATATGGAACTGGTGCATAAATGTGACAATAACTTGACATTATCAATAGGACAAGGGCTTGAAGACACAAGGAATAAAGACTTGAATGTACAATATTCAAGCTGTTCACTTATTGGTGGCACGCACTAAACAAAAAAATATTTACAAGTCCACTTAGCATGCTTGAATCAGTAGCGAGCTATCATTTGCTTTCATTGAGATTCATGGCACAGTAAGGAGAGTATGTTAAATAGAGGACATTTGCATTGCTAATCCTTATTGTATGATGTGACCTCCCCAAGTCTTCCACTTTTTTTTATATTGTAGGTCAAGATATACCCAATATTGGCATCTTTTTTGACTGGTGATTTTTCACCTATGGGGGGGACGCAGCTGTGGCCTAATGGTTAGAGAGCCTAACTTGTAACCCGAAGGTCGCGGTTTCAGTACCGGCAGGAAATGTAGGTGGGGGGAGTGAATGAACAGCGCTCTCTTCCACTTATCCACAGCTGAGGTGCCCTTGAGCAAGGCACCTAACTCCCAATCGCTCCCCAGATGCCGCCGCAAAAATGGCTTCCCACTGCTCTGGGTGTGTGTTCACGGTGTGTGTGTTCAATACTCACTGCTGTGTGTGTGCACTTGGATGGGTGAAATGCAGAGCGCAAATTTCAAGTATGGGACACCATACTTGGTTACACGCCACTTTCACTTTTCACTTTACATTTCAAATCTGCAGACAGTATTCAAAAAGTCTTAGTCTGAGCTGTCCACAAACTGCCCACAGGCTCTTCACAGAGCACCTGTTGAATATTGCAGGCAAATATGGAAAGAGTTTTCTCAAAACAGCATGCTCCAGTCTGGAGTGCGTTTCCCATACAACAATGTAACTCGCTGCTCCACCACCGTACTAGGATGCATTGTTTTAGAAACTAACTAGCTAGTCATGACTAGTGGTCAACTGATATATGGCCAAGGCCGATTTTTGGCATTTTTAAAATATCGGCATCGGCTGATAAGTTTTTCTGATTGGCCGATGTGTTTTGACGGCGTGCCAGACTTTTATTTTGACGGGTGGCGCTGAAAACGTCATTTACCGTCAACATTCAGCTAATACGCATCTATATCGTTAAAACAAATCTCTGAATATCCAATAAACATTTCATTTCGCAATCCTTTCAGATTTAACTGAATCCAGCCGTGAGATCTTCTGAAGTGTGCATTTGTAGCCTGCATTAATGTGTTTCTGTGCGTGACGGTCGCTCCGTGCGAAGTGAATGCGGACAGGAGAGTTCAGCTTCACTGGAGATGCGACAAACTTTAAATCCTTGATTTTAAAATATGTTGCGCTATATTCAGTTGACCACTATGTCATATTAATGTCATTTACACAGTGCTGTATGTAAAATTAGTGCTACCTTGTCTGTATTTGAAACAAATATGATTACCAGTGCGCACAAACTTACCAGATTACTAAGTGCCCTGTTAGCCTACAGTGTTTACTTCCTTTTTATTCATATATTTTTAAACAATTACTTTATTTGTGAAAAATACTATAATATGATTGCAGAATCAAGAAGTTGCCATCTAAAGTATAAGCACGTTTATTTTAAAGATTTATTTTTTTAATTAATTTTCATATTTCTAATTTATTAAATATTAATTAAAATAAATATAAATGATGTATATTATATATCGGCTTTATATCAGCCATCGGTCACCCTGCTCTCTAAGATATCGGCATCGGCCATCAAAAAAACAATATCCACCACTAGTCATGACTGTTTCCCAAAACCACAGTAACATGGTCGTACTTCTGTCATTTGAACCACTTTGATTCAACAATATAGGACTGACATAACATGCAACTTCTGCTAATGAATCGACTGGAGATCCCAATTAATGTCATATTATTATTAGTTAATTTACAAACCCGATTCCAAAAAAGTTGGGACACTGTACAAATTGTGAATAAAAAAGGAATGCAATAATTTACAAATCTCATAAACTTATATTTTATTCACAATAGAATATAGATAACATATCAAATGTTGAAAGTGAGACATTTTGAAATGTCATGCCAAATATTGGCTCATTTTGGATTTCATGAGAGCTACACATTCCAAAAAAGTTGGGACAGGTAGCAATAAGATGCCGGAAAAGTTAAATGTACATAAAAGGAACAGCTGGAGGACCAATTTGCAACTTATTAGGTCAATTGGCAACATGATTGGGTATAAAAAGAGCCTCTCAGAGTGGCAGTGTCTCTCAGAAGTCAAGATGGGCAGAGGATCACCAATTCCCCCAATGCTGCGGTGAAAAATAGTGGAGCAATATCAGAAAGGAGTTTCTCAGAGAAAAATTACAAAGAGTTTGAAGTTATCATCATCTACAGTGCATAATATCATCCAAAGATTCAGAGAATCTGGAACAATCTCTGTGCGTAAGGGTCAAGGCCGGAAAACCATACTGGATGCCCCGTGATCTTCGGGCCCTTAGACGGCACTGCATCACATACAGGAATGCTACTGTAATGGAAATCACAACATGGGCTCAGGAATACTTCCAGAAAACATTGTCGGTGAACACAATCCACCGTGCCATTCGCCGTTGCCGGCTAAAACTCTATAGGTCAAAAAAGAAGCCATATCTAAACATGATCCAGAAGCGCAGGCGTTTTCTGAGTGCGTGTGGCATGGGTAGCTTACACATCTGGAAAGGCACCATCAATGCTGAAAGGTATATCCAAGTTCTAGAACAACATATGCTCCCATCCAGATGTCGTCTCTTTCAGGGAAGACCTTGCATTTTCCAACATGACAATGCCAGACCACATACTGCATCAATTACAACATCATGGCTGCGTAGAAGAAGGATCCAGGTACTGAAATGGCCAGCCTGCAGTCCAGATCTTTCACCCATAGAAAACATTTGGCGCATCATAAAGAGGAAGATGCGACAAAGAAGACCTAAGACAGTTGAACAACTAGAAGCCTGTATTAGACAAGAATGGGACAACATTCCTATTCCTAAACTTGAGCAACTTGTCTCCTCAGTCCCCAGACGTTTGCAGACTGTTATAAAAAGAAGAGGGGATGCCACACAGTGGTAAACATGGCCTTGTCCCAACTTTTTTGAGATGTGTTGATGCCATGAAATTTAAAATCAACTTATTTTTCCCTTAAAATGATACATTTTCTCAGTTTAAACATTTGATATGTCATCTATGTTGTATTCTGAATAAAATATTGAAATTTGAAACTTCCACATCATTGCATTCTGTTTTTATTCACAATTTGTACAGTGTCCCAACTTTTTTGGAATCGGGTTTGTACACAAATAACAGAAATCCATTCATTATTTTTAATCGCATTAACATGTAGCATGTAATTGGCGTACACTTTACTCCCATATATGCAGTTCATTCAGTCAGCAGCTTTCTCCACAATGTAATTTGTCTGAAATGCTGCTGTAACAAACATGGCATCTGAGGACTACTTCACTGTTTTTGTTCTGTCATTTTGTTTCATTTAATGTTTGATTCATCGTGGGTTCCCTCTTACGTCATACTCCAGGGTTTTCAAATTTTCAAAAACGATGCTGACTATTGATATGCTCAAATAAATAGACTGAAATATTTAAATTGGATGAAGGATAATGTACTGAATGTTGCTTATTGTGCCCAATAACATGATCTACGTAAGTCCACTTAACAAGAAACTATGCTTCTAACCACAGGTCGAGAGCTATAGTTCCAACCACACAAGTTTGCAATGCTATTTGTGAATGTACGATGGTATGATTTTGGGAAATGCCAAATCCTTGAACTATTTTGGTAACAAAAGAACTTGCAACCATAGTTGGCTAACGATGCTTTCAGAAAACGCACCCCTGATTAGCTGAAAATCAGGTTTCAATGAGGCAAATCAAGTTGTTAATCAGTCTGCTGGGAAACAAAGTCCCATTTACAATTTCCCAGGCTGCTACAATGAATGCTTCCAAGGAAGACCTAAAAGATGGACTTGCCAAAGATTCAGAAGTTAATTTTATTGAATCTTTGAAAGATTTTTGAAAGGTTTTATCTAAAACATTTATGGCAAGTACATGAGCACTTGATCTCATCTGCACATTCCGGATTATACTGTATATAATTTTAAATTGTACCTAAATGTCACATAGAAAACGTAAACTGTGGTACTGTAGGTCACGGCTCCTTCCTGTATATGCGGGCAGGTCTTGCACAATAATTGCAACACTGATAGTCAGAAGTATTGCAATAAAGTCAGCAGTGATTTTACCAAGGTTAAGGCATAATGCAAAGCAACAGCAGCAGTAATATGATAAAAATGATAATGTTCTATAATAGTTTAACTTGTTATTAAAGGTGCAGTAGCCAGTAGTTCGGTGCTAATATAAAGAGTTTTAAGCATTATAAATTATTTAAGAAATAAATTGGGTTTTTGTGAGGAGTCTGAATCTGAATGGTGTAGGAGATGAAAACTGCTACTCATAATAGTTTTCTTTAAAAAAAGGTATGGTGTGGCCCTCAATGTATTTTGCCACCCGTGTTGGTCAGAGAGAATCCTCATGCTCATTGGCTGCCGCCTCTGTAGAGACGCTAGTAGCCTAGTGCTGTTTGATGATGCAAAGAGCACAAATTAGACAATTAAACACTTATTATCGTGCTTTACCAGTGGAGAAAACAGGAGAATCAGTACCTGCACAGTCAAAGAAGCAGAAAAGGTCTGAAGACAGAAAGACTCATAAAGACAGAAAAGAGTGGAAACAGCGGTGTGGCATAAACAAGAGAAAACAGAGAAAATCCTGAGTAGTGATGCCTAATTTGTCTCTTTTTTGTAAAGGAATTAATTATTGTGTAAAGCACTCTCTAAAACTAATAGTGTAATTTACATAAAACTCAGAGACGAGCTTGCTGATCGAAGTTGATAGATGGCTGCGCAACATTTAACACCATTGTGTAAAGTACATGAAGAACAACGATGCTAACACTAGCTAAAGAACTACTGAAAGCACCTTTAATAACAATCAAAAACAATTGTTATGTCAAGTAATAGAATCCATTGACCTAGCTGTTAAATGTTGCCACATGTAACCCTTGACCCTTGAACCCTTGACGCATGCATATTGACGAACGCAGAAGCACAGAGGATAGAGCAAAACAAAACACCGGCCATGAATTAGAAGTCTAAAACGAGAATTTTTAAAGAGAAATGGTGGAGAATTTAGATATAAGAGAAGAGGGGCTTGAGTTTGTTGCCCAGCCCTATCCACGAGAGGCGTCAAAGCTTGCGATGCTCCTATAGCATTGCGTCAGGTGTTACTCTTTTAGCGCAAGTCGACCTGTGTACCGCTGACCGCCGGAAGCTAGTTATTTTAGTCTATAAAGTTTTAAATATAGATATTTTTCTTACACAAATGCGCCACTTTGCTTCAGAAGGCCTTTATTAACCTCCTGGAGCCCTGTGGAACAGTTATATGATGGATAGATGCACTTTTATGGACTTCAAAAATGAACCATCAAGTCAATGCCATTATAAAGCTTGGAAGAGCCAGGACTTTTTTAATATAACTCAGATTGTATTCATCTGAAAGAAGAATGTCATATACACCTAGGATGACTTGAGGGTGAGTAAATCATGGGCTAATTTTCATTTTTGGGTGAACTATCCCTTTAAGTGTAGTTAGAGGTGTGTGTTCAGTATACATGGCTCATCCCATCAGAATTATCAGATTAATAAGGCTTGCTTCAACAATGTTGAAATGTCAGTGAAGTTTGTGAAATGTCAAAACAAAAGAAAGTAGAGTTCCTGAGCCCTTTCATTGAAGCAGTTAATGCCGTCACATGATACACAAACACAAGGCACGGCATGGAGCAATAATACAATGGTGAGTAGAATATTATCACTCCTGAAGCATGACACCTGCTGAGCACTTGTCTCTTTAATGTGCACAAAAGCTCTTCAGTGCCTGCTTCCATAAGAGCAGAGAGCTCAGCACAGTGGTAAGTGTTCTTCCTTCACACTGAGTGAGAGGAAGGCGTAAATGTGAGACTGCCCATGTTCCCTTACCTTTACTCTGCTTGGAAGCTTCTCAGCAGCAGGACTAACTCTGAGTCTAACACTTCCTGTGGTTACCTGCTCTGAAAGACAAATGACTTTGATAGTACTGCAGTATCAGGCTATATCAGCCCGTCAACACTAAGTCACAGCAGAATCACTGGTAAGACGTTTTAATGATGAGAAATCTCCAAGTATACGATACCAAGTATACCAAGTATATTCCTGTAGCTCAAGTAGTAGAGCAGGGGGTTAGTAACACAAATGCCATGGGTTTGATTTCCAGGGAATGCATGAACCGAAAAGAGGTATACCTTTGGATAAAAGCATCTGCCAAATACATACAGTAAATGTATGGGAAGGTGGGAAATGATTCCCAGTCCTCAGGTATCCACCTTATTTTACAATGTGGAAGAAAGTAATTTAAAATTTTCTTTGAATGTGCGAGACTTCCAGATCATTAGTCTCAGGTAAATAACCAGAAGAATAAAAAAGTGCAGTAAATGGAAAAACTGTTTGCGATACAAACCAGAAGCTTGTTTCTGCCATGGAATAAAACAATTTAAAAGATAATTGCGACTTTTTTTTCCTCGCAATTCTGATTTTTTTTTCTCTCAGTAAACTCGCAATTGTGAGTTATAAAGTCAGAATTGTGAAATATAAACTCAGTCAAAGTGAAATCAGAAAAAAGTAATGTAAGTCTAATTTGATTTACAAATATTGTGAACTGTTCCCTTACTGTCAGTATACTAAGGATTTGATTATTATTTAACATGAGCTCTTTGGTTTTATGGAGCCATTTAAAAACCATTCCTGAAGGACAGATTTATGTGATGAGTGATATTTACATGCCAGAGGATAGTCCTTCTGTATGTGAGAAGAGTGGGTTTTTTCCACTGGCTGTCGCTTGCATCAGACAAAACAAGCTTCGATCGTCCATGGACGTGATACATAATACTGAAATTTCACACTTCACAGAGGCTGATTTGGAATTCATCATCGACCCGCATCAGAGAGGGTGTAAGAAAAAGAAAGAGAAAGAAAGAAAAAGAGGAGAGAAGAAGCTCCCAATTCCCTAGCCTGCACAGCTCTAAATGCATTCCTGCTGTGCTCTCTTAGCTCTCAAAGCATTGTTCTGAGATGTCTGGCAGCTTGCAATTGCCTGGCAATACCCAATGGAGAAGCCTGGGAAGGCATCAGGAGCCATTTGCTAAAAATCACTGTGGTGTCTGATTCAAAGAACACAAATTTATTCCTTTTAAACTGGAAAATAAGATCCCAGCTTTATTTTTATTTGCCATTAAAGAAGGAATCCATGCTTTATCTCAAAAGTGAGGAAGGGGATTTTCAACCCATCCGCTTTCACTGCTCTCACAAGTGCTTGCCCTGTCTTTCTCTCTTAGCCAGCTGAAAGACTGTTTTATGATTCTCAAATGACCTTAAAGGGGTGAATGCAGGACATAGTGGCTTGTTAAGAATGTGTAACCGGGAGAGCTGGAAAAAAATAGATTAAAGGTGAACAGGGGAAACCCTATGGTGAAATGTAATATGAAAGACACAATCAAAAAAGTCAAACAAAGCAAGAGTTCAGTTTAGTTCCACTGTATCAACAAACCTCTTGACCTGATTCTGATATTGAGCCCAATTCTAAATATGTTGTGTGCTATTTAAGGTTGGTTATCACAAGCTGCCTAGTGTAACATTTTGAAAACAGCGAAATATAAAAAAACAAGATTTTAGTTTAGTTTGCCATTTTTATAGATATATTTTAGATTCCTTAACACCATATACAGTGGGGAGAACAAGTATTTGATACACTGCCGATTTTGCAGGTTTTCCTACTTACAAAGCATGTAGAGGTCTGTAATTGTTATCATAGGTACTCTTCAACTGTGAGAGACGGAATCTAAAACAAAAATCCAGAAAATCACATTGTATGATTTTTAAATAATTAATTTGCATTTTAATGCATGACATAAGTATTTACAACCAGTAAGAATTCCGGCTCTCACAGACCTGTTAGTTTTTCTTTAAGAAGCCATCCTGTTCTCCACTCATTACCTGTATTAACTGCACCTGTTTGAACTTGTTACCTGTATAAAAGACACCTGTCCACACACTCAATCAAACAGACTCCAACCTCTCCACAATGGCCAAGACCAAAGAGCTGTGTAAGGACATCGGGGATAAAATTGTAAACCTGCACAAGGCTGGGATGGGCTACAGGACAATAGGCAAGCAGCTTGGTGAGAAGGTATTGCCCAGCGACAGCCCCGAAACCTGAAGGATCTGGAGAAGGTCTGTATGGAGGAGTGGGCCAAAATCCCTGCTGCAGTGTGTGCAAACCTGGTCAAGAACTACAGGAAACGTACGATCTCTGTAATTGCAAACAAAGGTTTCTGTACCAAATATTAAGTTCTGCTTTTCTGATGTATCAAATACTTATGTCATGCAATAAAATGCAAATTAATTACTTAAAAATCATACAATGTGATTTTCTGGATTTTTGTTTTAGATTCCGTCACTCACAGTTGAAGTGTACCTATGATAAATATTACAGACCTGTAATGTAATATTACATTGTAAGTGGGCAAACCTGCAAAATCGGCAGTGTATCAAATACTTGTTCTCCCCACTGTACCTAAACATTAACTACTTTAAAAGAATATAAATGTAATGGCCAGAAAAATGTACAATGACCATTTTAGTAACCATTAAATAGTTATTATTGAGCCGCCAATCCTACTCCTAACTCTAAAACTAACCAACCATTTCTTAAAAATGCATTTAGTATAAAGAAAAATGTATCAAACAGACAAGTGTAATCACAATAATAAAACTTATTGCAAAAATGTCAAAAAGCAGTTCCATAGTCGACCAAATGAAGATGCGTTGCATTCACAGTCTGGAGGTATACAATAGTTTTTATATGATGCAGAGCACAATTAAAGTTGTTAATCACTGAAATCACTTATTTCCATATACACTGTGAAGATGAGGATATCTCATTAAAATGCATACTTCACCTAAAACATGACATGTCGCAATCGATGACAAAGCAGGCGAGAGCCAATGAGCATTTGATATCACTGGTGTAAAACTTTATCGTATAGCTTCTCATGGCGGAAGATTTTTAATTTGTAATAAGTGAGGGGTTTAACATTTATGGTCGCTACTGTGGATGGAGATTAAGATTGTTGAATAAAAAAGCTTGAATTTAGGTCTCGCATGTATTCTGAAGATTTGGATTAAAGTGTCGAATAAAATGTATTATTTTTATGATCATATTATGTTGCGTTTTTGGTGTACTTTATAGTCATTGTTTCACTCTCAGTATACACCGATCAGGCATAACATTATGACCACCTCCCTTGTATTGTGTTGGTCCCCCTTTTGCTGCCAAAACAGCCGTCGAGGCATGGGCTCCACTAGACCCCTGAAAGTGTGCTGTGGTATCTGGCACCAAGATGTTAGCAGCAGATCCTTTAAGTCCTGTAAGTTGCGAGGTGGGGCCTCCATGGATCGGACTTGTTTGTTCAGCACATCCCACAAATGCTCAATTGGATTGAGATCTGGGGAATTTGGAGGCCAAGTCAACACCTCAAACTCGTTGTGCTCCTCAAACCATTCCTGAACCATTTTTTGCTTTGTGGCAGGGTGCATTATCCTGCTGAAAGAGGCCACAGCCACCAGGGAATACTGTTTTTATGAAAGGGTGTACATGGTCTGCAACAATGCTTAGGTAGGTGGTACGTGTTAAAGTAACATCCACATGGATGACAGGACCCAAGATTTCCCAGCAGAACATTGCCCAAAGCATCGCACTGCCTCTGCCGGCTTGCCTTCTTCCCATAGTGCATACTGGTGCCATGTGTTCTCCAGGTAAGCAATGCACACGCACCCGGCCATCCACGTGATGTAAAAGAAAACGTGATTCATCAGACCAGGCCACCTTCTTCCATTGCTCCGTGGTCCAGTTCTGATGCTCACGTGCCCACTGTTGCCGCTTTCGGAGGTGGACAGGGGTCAGCATGGGCACCCTTACTGGTCTGCAGCTATGCAGCCCCATACACAACAAACTGTGTATTCTGACACCTTTCTATCAGAACCAGCATTAACTTCTTGAGCAATTTGAACTACAGTAGCTCGTCTGTTTGATCGGACCACACGGGTCAGCCTTCGCTCCCCACGTGCATCAATGAGCCTTGGCCGCCCATGACCCTGTTGCCGGTTCACCACTGTTCCTTCCTTGGACCACTTTTGATAGATACAGACCACTGCAGACCGGGAACACCCCACAAGAGCTGCAGTTTTGGAGATGCTCTGACCCAGTCGTCTAGCCATCACATTTTGGCCCTTGTCAAACTCGCTCAAATCCTTACGCTTGCCCATTTTTCCTGCTTCTAACACATCAACTTTGAGGACAAAATGTTCACTTGCTGCCTAATATATCCCACCCACTAACAGGTGCCGTGATGAAGAGATAATCGGTGTTATTCGCTTCACCTGTCAGTGGTCACAATGTTATGCTTGATCGGTGTATTGATAAATGCCTTTTGTGTCCCACGGCTGTCAGGATTATGCTTTGTTAAGTTGTATTTTCGTTCCTGTGTGTTTGTTTATTGTGCTTCAGTTCAACTTAGCCTTGATTGTTTCCTAGTTAGTCTCCTTGGTTGCAGATTACGTTCAGCTGTCAATCATTGTTTCTCTGTGTATTTATAGTCCCTGTTCCATTCAGTTCATTGTTGGTTCTCGTCTGTGATTTAAGTGTTAATGTGTGGATTTCTCCTTGTGTATATTCTCTGTAGTAATAAAGTTTTAGTTGAAAGTTTTGCATCATGCATTTATTGTCGACCACGATACATTGTGTTGTGATAAAGGCAAACAAAATAAATATTACATGAAGTAAAGGTTAAACAATTACAGATGTTATTCATTTTAAGTTTTTAAAGTGTATTCTTGTTAAACGTAATTCTTTGAAATGAGATTGCACTATACAGAATGAAATATAATTTTAATTTACATTTTACAGTACATGGTGTCAATACATCAACATCATGCGTTTCAGTGTCTGTGCAAACGTAAGTAATTGTACGTGTGGTAGAACCACACTTTACATACAAATGCATACTAATTCTCATGAGATAATTTTGCTAATACAGATATTAACCACAAATGTCTGCTTTTGTACCACTCTGGGGTGCATTTGCCAAAGCATCGCTAGCAAACTATGGTCGCAAGTTCTGTCGTTATCAGCATGAAACCATAGTTCCAATGAACATTCACAAACAGCATCGCAAAGTTGTGTGGTTGGAACGAAAGCTCTCGACCTGTGGTTAGAAGCAGTTTCTTGTTAGCATGACATGTGGACTTTCTTTTTGCTTCTCTTGAGCAAAATAAGCAAACTGACATTCAGTGCAATCTATATCTTTTATTTAGAATATATACAAATGTCGTTTATGTCTTTTAGTTTGTCAAGAAATTTAAAGCGGAATTTTTGAAAAGTGCACATGTGCATACGTGCTCTAGTACGTAAAAATGAGCCTATAATTGAATCTGGAAATAAAGTAAAATAACTGAGAAAAAGTGAGAATTAGTCCTCAGTTGCCATATCCGTAATTTAGAGGGAAAAATCTAGCATTAATTTGATCTCAAACGGATTCCTTAAAAGAAGTAATTACTCCACCACCTGCGTGACATCATTAACAAATGTGGTTGAACGACAAATTTACGACAATATGGTTTCGGGAAATGGTCGTGACCTAGCTAGTTGATTTCTTCAACTATGCATCGTACTATGGTAGTTTAGCAGCGAGTTACATCGTTGTAGGGGAAACGCACCCCAGGTCAGCACTTAATCTCTGTTAACGGTTGTTGTTGATGTAAATTGCAATAAAGTCATGTTCTTCAATGGACCAGGGCTTTGAAATGAAGGCTTTCTGTTCGATTGGGGAGAATGTGACAATCCATAAGTGAGGCTCATTACCTGCAGCGCAGCCACCTCGCCAGTGAGTATTGAACATAACACGCTGAGCAACGCTTGTGTTACACGCATTATTGATCAATGCACAGCAGGGAGCCAGTTCATCAAGCCCTTCTCATTTTTCTCCAGCCAACTGAGACCTAGGAGTGGACAAGACATTTCCAGTGTTCAATCTAACATATCTTATCATTCATCTCTTCCCATCACTAAGAGTAGAGGAAACTGAAGGTGTGGTGCAGAACCTTAGTTCCCTATGATCTGCAATCATGGTCATGATAGGGAGAATTAACTCAGCTCCAGGGTCAATGAAGCGGTCATTTAGTCAGACAAAAGAGCATGAGTAAAGGGTGGTGAGTTTCATCAAGGTAAGAGTCCCAGAGAATGGAATAAACAACACAGATTGATATCCAACAAAGAATCAATGTGAAGCTGCAGAAAAAGAGGAACAATCAAAATAACATCAAGATATTGAGGGCATGATGATCCCTGATTATCAGAGAAAAGGACAAAAACAGTCCAAAGCATCCATCTAAACATGCTTCCAACCATGTTTGTTTCAAATTCATTTGTCTTGTTGGAAGTAACACAAGTGCGTGTACCTGTAGTACATTGGAAATAGAATGAGGCATTCATACCGCTGATTATAATGGGTCCGTGTCAGGTGTAGACAGGGTACTTTTTACCAAAAAAGATAACAATGAATTTGTTCATAGTGAATGTGTCATAACTGCTTTAAAGGGGTGGTTGATTATGATTTCACTTTTTTAACTTTAGTTAGTGTGTAATGTTGCTGTTTGAGCATAAACATCTGCAAAGTTACGACGCTCAAAGTTCAAAGAAAAGGGAGATATTTTCTTTTAAAGAAATTACTTTTTAAGGACTACAACAAACGGCGGTAGGGACTACAACAAGGTTCTCATGGGTTTGTGACATCACTAACCCTAAAATTTACATAAATCCCACCCCCGGGAACACGCAACAAAGGCCATGTTGAGAAGAGCAAGAATTATGCAGAAGTGTTGTTGCCATGCCGTCAAAACGCTGTCATTTTCACCCCGATTGCAGGTCCTCTTTGTTCGGCCTTCCTATGGACGCTGGACTTGGGGAACAATGGTTAAAATACATTTTTTAACTCGGTTCCTGAACATTATAATCCAAATATAGCTATCTGTGCTGCACATTTTACGGAGGACAGCTTCCTCAATCAGCGCAAGTTCAATGCCGGATTCGCAAAAAAGCTTGTCCTCAAAGATGGCGCAGTTCCCACTTTAAAAGCAGAAACTGTTGTTTATGGGCCACAACCTGTAAGTATGTTTTATTCTTTGTTGATGTGTTTTCCATGAATAGCTTTTAGCGTTATTTTTATGCTGTAGCAAGGACGTAAACAAAGGGAAAGGCTGTTCGGCTCCGCTAGCCAGTTACCTAATTGCTAATTCAAACTTATCCGACAAACACCTACAAACTTCTTTTTAATCCCACTAGCGAACTTCAAATGTTGGTGTTTGCTGGTGTTTAAGTGATCAGTGTAAATGCAGGCACGCTAAACATGGTTCTGTGTTTGATATGGCCATTGTAATAAATTCATGGTTAGTCTTCATAATGGTCTCATCGTTCTGGCGACAGATATTTGGCTACACTCATTCTATAAAGACAAAACTAACGGTGCTCTACAATCAGTAGCGATCACTATAGATCCACAGTCTGTAATCAAATAATCCCTTCGAGAACTGTAGTATCATTTGTTAGAACGATTATATGAAAAAAAAAAGGCTACAAGGTGTAACGGAGGCCAACTAGTAGTTGCTATGCGAGTAAACCTCACTCCTCTGATCTCAAGAGACGCTCTAGCTACTGACATTAGAGGTTGCAGCCTTTAGCCTCCTTGTTAGAGTGTCTGACTCTCATGCTGGCGGACCAGGGTTTGAGTCCCGCTTAGAGCGGGGCGGTTTGAACAGGAGGGGTTACAAAGGCAATCATGTATTCTGCTTTAATAAGGCTAAAACCATATATTAAAAGCTAACAAACAGTAGTAGCATTTACAAATAACAGCGTATCTACAAAGTATGAGACAACTACAAATAAAAAAACATACCGTTCTGAAACGTCCTGTATCAACCGTTCTTGCACAGGTTCTGATCGATCCTCTTCACTAATATTCTCTGGGTCTGATTCGGGCTCAAATTGATAAGGCAATATTGACGCCATTGTTTACAATACCCCTGAGCACATGCAACTACCCATAATGGTAAGGGCTGTGACGTTTCCGGACAACGTGCACTAGGCGGTTAGCGAATCACAACACACTGGGCCAGCTAACCAATCTGAGCCCATTGCATATTTTTGAGGGAGGGGCTTCATAGAACCAGGAACTCAACAGACCGTTTTTACGAGAAGGGACACAGAAGCATGAACCCATGTTACAGTGCACCCTGTAAACACAATCAAGCCTTCGAAAAAAGCTGATCAACCACCCCTTTAATAGCAAGCAGTTTCATAAAGGGAAAGGTGATATTGTCAGGACTGCATATGTAACTGCCGAATAAGACATGATTGGCTTTGCAGGTCCAGGACCAAAGTAGCAACATATGATATGCGTCCTGATATGTGTCTTTGTGAATAAGTAATGAGGCTAAGCCCTGCAGTCCCTACAAGGCCCTTTAGGGTTACAGGGCTTCAGTGTTCAATTGAAAGACCATCATAGAGCCGCAGGCTAGAGCTGGGTGCTTGGGGTGACAACCAAATGTTGAGCCCCGGGGCAAAAACATCACAGCAGAGGCCTGAGAGAACATTACGCCTGCAGCCCAGCCAGTCCACTACCTCTAGCAGGAAACCACTGAACCTGTGATGCACATCATAGACACAGTGACCTCAACACAGTGACCTCAACATCTATGGCTGAAGCTAATTTCAGAAAGACATCTACTGGAATGCAAGAGTGTGTAGATCAAATAATATTGCATGGAGGGACTGGGGAGGGTATTAAAAAATAGTTTTCAAACCCTCATGTAATTCCAAATAGGTTGAGTCCGAGTCAAAACAAGTCATTTTCTTTTGGGGTGAATGGATCCTGGCTTCACAACAGTGTCTTGTGAATCTCCACAGTGCACATAAAGTGTGCTTCAGTGAGGCTCAATAGCACAGAGCAAATCATATGCGAGAGATGGCATAGACCACAAAAATCTTCCGCAGTGTTGTAGTGCTCAAGATGGCTTCTGTGAGTCAAGACCAAGTCCAAACGCTCCCTGAATAATAGAACACTGCCACCAAGCTCCAAAGAGATGAAAAATCACCATGAAAATAGTCCATATGACAAAGTTGATTTCCTTCGGAAGAGACGTTAAACCGAGGTCCTGACTCTCTGTGGTCATTAAAAAATCCCAAGGCAGTAGGGGTGAAACGTCAGTGTCCTGGCCAAATTCCCCACATTGGCCTTTATCAATCATGGCCTCCTAATAATCCCCATCCACTGAATTGGCTCAATCTATCTCTCTCCTCTCCACCTATAGCTAGTGTATGTAGCGTTGTTCTGTGGCTGCCGTCGCATCATTCAAGAGGATGCTGCACACTGGTGGTGGATGACGAGAAATCCCTTGATATGATTGTAAAGCGCTTTGGGTGTACAGTAGTACATAGTAAAGTGCTATACAAATGCCTCATTTCATTTCATGTTTATAATTCACACAGTTAAACATTTATGAAACAATTTTATCTCTAGTAAATTGAAACAGTGCTGATGTGTAGAAGGTGAATCTCCTGCATTCAAATAAAAAGCCTTGGAGTACAAATAAAAACCATTAGCCCATTAACTGAGAGATCAAGATAGTGGAATCTGATATTTATTTTTATGGGTGATAGATATAGATGAAGCTTTATAGACCCATTTGGAGCAGACCTCATAGTTACGTGGCTGCAGAAAAATAGCGTAACAAGTGGAGGAAAATCCACAGAATAAGAGAAAAAATGTTTTGTTGTGCCTTTGTATGTCAGAATCGGAATGCAAAAAATATGGTCTTCATTTTTATAGCTAAACACCCTTTGAAGCTAAACGCAGACGTTTATGTTGCAAGTCACAGACTGGACTGATGAAACCTGCAATGATTAGTCTACTATTAAAGCATGCATTTGATGTGAACAGTAAGTCTACATAATATTCACATATGCAGTTCATAGGGGACATACATACATAGCAGTTACATCATGAAATAAAATTTAAACCTATAACATTTTACATAGATAACTTTTAAACATAGCCTATAACATTATCATCTCACAATTCTTGACTCTTTTTCTTGCATTTGCGTGTTTATATCTCCCAGCTTGGACTTTATAACTCGCAATTGTGAGTTTATATCACAATTCTGAGAGGAAAAGACATATCTCACAATTCTGTTTATCCTTCTAAGAATTGTGAGATATAAACTCAGATTTGCGAGAAAAAAAGTCATAATTGTGAGATATAAACTTTTTTTAGTCTTTTATTCCGTGGCTTTCACAGATTGCTACGGCAGAACTGTCATTTTCTGCAACCAGGTAGGCTCCGCCCACAAAAAAAGGTCATCGCTGTTTGCAAACACAAAATAGGTCTACATGAAGGTGGTACAAGTAATGCGTGTGTAAGATAACATTGTGAGACCCTACTGATGTTGCAGTCAGCAGCTCATTGTAAACCAGATCTTCCTTTTTGTGGAGTGATGCTGCTAACCAACACTTTAGCAATTGGAACGGATACACCTGCATGTTAATGAGCAGGAGAAAAAAAAAATAGTGGGTAGCTCTGTTGCTTCACAGCAAGAGGGTGCCTAGTCCCAAGTCACAGCTGAGCCAGGAAGCTTTTGTGTGGAGTAGATATGTTCTTCTTGTGCTTGTTTGGGTTTCCTCTGGGTGGAAGTCTATTGGAAGATGGATGGATGGAAGTGCCATGCTAAGTTGATGGATGTGGCTGCTGTATTCAGCAGGCCTCTTGAATTCAGTGTCACAAATTTTGGACTATGTGTGGCATGATGGCTCAGTGGGTAGCACTGTCTTCTCACAGCAAGAAGGTCCCCAGTTTGAGTCTGAGCCAGGAGGCCTTTCTGTGAGAAATCTGCATGTTCTCCCCATGTCTGCATGGGTTTCCTCTGGGTGCTTTGGTTTCCCACACAATCCAAAGACATGCAGCATAGGTGAATTGGAGACTGTAAATTGCGCATAGGTGTGAGTGTGAGTATGTTTGTGTGTGTCTGTATGTGCGAGCCCTGTGATGGACCGGCCATCCATCCAGAGTGTTTCCCTGCCCGCTACGCCTATAGAACAAGCGGTTTGAAGAATGGTTCCAGATTTAGACATGGTACTTGATATAGAGATCTGATTTGCAGACTGGGTGCATGCTCACGTTTCTTTGAGCTGGATAAGGGCCTAATCTGCACATTCTCACTCATGCTTTTTTTAGTATTCCAGCCATGTCTCCAGTGTTTTCCAGCTAATGTGAAATTGAGTAGGATTTTACTGCTAAACAAACGTTTTCTGCATCTGTGATGGAAGCAAAAAAACAAAAAAATAATAATAATAATAATCTAAACAGTCTGTTCTCAAAAGATGAAAAAGCAAAGGAAAATAAGCAGAAAAGAATCTGTTCATGACACACACACTAAATCATTCCTGGCATACTTTTATTCTGCATGGATTGGCTAAACCCAGGAATTGTTTCTGCACCAATAGAGAAGAGAGACTACAGTAGCTTGAACTCTGTCTGAAATAGGGTAAATAACATGTCAGTGAAAGGGTGACCTCCAGACATCCACATACACACACACAAACATTTCTCATTCATTACACATGGGAAGAATGGAAGAACTGAATCTTCACTCTTGGTTACTGTGGCTAGCTCTGGTAAGCTTGGTAAGTTTTGCCATCCGCAAGCATGAGAATAGATCACATTGATTGAATCACCTCAGAAATAATTAAATAACATGAAATAAAGGTGCATTCAGTATTGTTTTAGCTGGCGTTAGCAACACTGTTGTTTGTGTACTTAAAGTAATGATATGGATAGACGCTGTACTGCCAACTATCGACATGGACAACCATGATCGTCTCTGAGTTTTATTACACTCATACTAAAGACTAACCACTCTAGTAACGTATTTACAGTGGCGGCAGCCAATGTGCATGAGGATTCTCAATGTTTAGTGAAACACTGTGGGTCACGTCATTTCAGCATGGCAAAATACCCACTCCATACATAATTAAAATCAAGCGCAGCGTTAGTTTAGTCAGGCCACATAGGCATAGTGCTGCGATCAGCTGTTAAATTGTTCCAATCAACACCATTCTCCTATTAGACTGGGGATATGTGGCATTACTGCTCGGGAAGTATGCTCAAACTGCTTGCAACCCTCCCTCCCTCCCTCCCCACTATAAGTATCAGCATATTACTGTGCACCTTTTGGCTGTTGTCATCTTCTTTTTTTCAGATTACCAAGGCTTCAAATCCTAGCTGTTATGGACCTCACTGCCAAGAGACACTCATCCTCATAGCCAAGCTACAGTATAGACGTGGATTCACTGCACGTCTACACATTACCACTGTTTCGCTTTAAAGACATTACTAAAGTGTCTTAATCGTCTGTATATCACTCAAGCTGATGGTTCCATGGGGGGTTAATGCTAAAGCTCTTGTATGTTCTATTAATTATGGGGCAAGAACCCCCATAAGGAACCATACTGCCAAAGACAACTTGTGTTTCAATAAACTCAAAGTAATTTGCCAAAGTGGTCCTGTCTGAAACACTTATTTCTTAATGTGTGAAACATTTTTTTTTAAAAAGCACCAAGCTACTGAATGCACCTTTAACCATGAATTTATATCTAACAATTATATAGTTATATAGTTAACAATTATATACAGTAAGTAATAAAGTTTTTTAGTATGCCATACAATGCTACATACAAAATGTGAATTTGGAAAATGTGATTGAGAATAGAGGCAAACACATACCACAGTAAACTAGAACCAGAGAGGCCTCTGTTGATAGCGATTATAATTAATAACAATACTGTTCCTGAACAGAACCATGTCTAACCACATACTCACTGTGGCACTGTAAACTTGTGAACACTATGATCTGAAACAATGCATACACTACTTAATGTTGATTTATTAACATGAATGTAACTAAAATCATGAATATGGTTTGAATATGAATATGAACAAGTTTTCTGTTGGTAGAAACCTTGGGACAAAGACCTGAGTGCAGTGGAATCAAGTGGGAAAGTGGGTAACATTGCAGTTTATTTCACCATGCTTGCAACAAGAGAGAAACACCTTAGGAGGTAATGGGTGTAGTCTGTGCCTGACCTTCTCAAATACACTAACCTGGCCCTCCATCCTCCACCATACAACCTGTGAAGTAAATAATTCACTTACAGAAAAGTACTGTGGAAGTATCCTGATAAGAAACGTTGATATGTCCCATAGTACTGTATGATTAACATATTCAATTACCATGGTACTCCACTAGTGGTGCTGATAAACATGTCTGGCCAGCAGTCCAGATGGTTTAAACAGCAATGTTTTAATGTTATAATTATTCATAAGAACGTGTAAATATTCATAAAGGCCATTGAAGTGAAATATTTTTTGCTTTTTATACCAGGCAAGGGTTTCATTTTTAGAAAAAAAAATTCAGAGAAGCACTATACTCAAATTAAATGTAAACTTTCTACAAAGTCAACCGAGGTGCAAATCAAACATCAGCGTGCTATTGCTATTCATGCTGAGCCATTTAACTTCCCAGGAATATTAAGGGCCAGATTTACTAACAGCTTGCATCAGCGCAAGCCCTCTTTTGGCGTTAAAAACTACTGTCGGGATTTACTAAATACACGCAGTGATAAATTAGTGCTGAAAAGGCGTGGGCACAGTTATTTTTGCGGCTGACCTTATTGCAGATGCATTTGTAAGAGTTTCCCTTTCAGATGCAAAATTTATGGGAGGAGAGAGCACAGGAAAAAAAGCACGTCTTAAACCAGACGCTAACTGGTAGATTGTGTTGGTCATTATGGAAATGATCTGGCTGCGTCTGTGTTCTTTAATTTGTGTGTCGTCAGAACTTTCCACTCCCATCAGTCCTTTTTTGGAATTGCGCTCTCACGCTAATTTGTCCTGTTTAGTAAATCTGTCCCTAAGAATTGAAAAGACTTTTCTGTTGTTGTTATCTATCTTCCTTCATTCCCAAAGGCATGCTTGCCAGGGCCTATGAGAAATAAATGGCTTCCACTGAAACAATACCATCCAGGTAACATGGTCCACTATTGAAAAATTCAGAGTCTGCAGTTTAGAAGCCAGGGCGGCAATGATTGCAAAGGCTCGGTTTTCTCTGAAGTTTACCAGGATAAGTTAATAGTTATAAAAATCATTATTTACTTTCTCTGCCATTCTAAAACCATATGACTTAAGCGGAATGTTTTCCATGCAGTGAAAGTGAATGGGGTATGTGACAGTCCAAAAAGGGACAAAAAGGACCATAGAAATATCAAAAAGTGGTCCATACAACTTGTACACATAAGTCTTCTGAAGACAAATGATAGATTTGTATGGGGATCAGAATGAAAACTTTTCCTTTTGCGTTCCCCAGAAGTTTGGAAAGACATACATTATGATGAATTTGTCATTTTTGGTTGAGCTTTTACTTTAATACTTGTTTGAGCCTTATTAAATACTAGGGCTGGAACGACGCGTTGAAGTGATTACGCACTGTTTATGTTCATCCCTAATCCCCAGTCATGTTTCACACAAAACAAAACTCTAGAGCAAATGCTAATGGCTAGTAGCCTATTTCCCATTTTCAGGACTCACAACCGCATTAAGCTACAGTATTAAAAATTGAGATGTCCATACCATCAGGAAGTTTTATCACAACTGACAGCATGTTATTAAAGTCCAATCAAGGCAGGAGTTCACCATCAGATATTTTAAACAACCAACAAGGACTTTAAATGCTTAGTAACTGAGTGCAGAGAGTATATTTGAGCCGCGCACCTCGCACCCACTGCAGCTCTGATGGATCTGCGGATGAACGTAAATAATTTCTCCGTCTCCGTGAGTAAACTAAACCCGTCATGATTATACAGTTCACTGTGGCTATCACATTATATGACTAGTTGTCCAGTGTGGTTCTGTTCATTCAGCGCGGGTTTGTCGAGAATGTGGTTGTGGGTCCTGAAAATGTGCAGGTGTCAGTTCGGTTATAGAATGGGGTTGTCCCACTCGTAAAAAAACAAACAAAAAAAACAGCAACAACAAAACACTGTATGAAAACAGCCATATTAAGCGGCGCTGCCATACTAGCCATTAGAATCTGCTCTAGAGTTTTGTGTGAAACATGACAGGGCATTAGGGATGAACATAAACAGTGCATAATCAATTACGTCAACGCGCCGTTTCAGCCCTACATGCAGAGGTTGTAAATGCTGTAATGTCACCTAACTGAGGCATGGTGACCTTGCGAGGAAATGTTTTTAAGTGTTATTATTTAACAATAGCTTAAGTCTTTTTATAAAAATACCCCATAAAACCACTCAGACACAAGAAACAAACAACTTAGAGTAAGGCTCCAAATAACAGTGAGGGACCATGGCTCTTATGATGTTTTATCGATCCCCTGCAATTTCTTGGGACGAAGCTCAGGGCCAAGATAAATTTCAAGATCTCGTTTTTGAAAGCAATCTTGTTGCTTTTCTGCACTTGAAGGGAGAGAATAAAAGAGTCTTAAGTGCAACTGCAACTTTTCCACATTCCATGTATCTATTTGGGTTCATTTGTTTAGTTTGCATTTTCATGGCAACCAGGCTGGGGCCAAACTCATTTATCATGTAACTATTTTATTTGCATTAATCATGTGATTCATGCTTTCAGGATAACCCCACACTGCTCGCTAATTCAAATGATGAAATCAGAATCAACGCATGAACCAGCAGCTGATTTATCAACAAATCATTTAACACAAACACCGAGTATACATAGTAGCAGAATACAGCTGCTAGTCCTGTCAGTCCTGTTTGGGGTGATAAATATGGTTCTGGAGGGTATGTAAACTTATGACCTCAACTGGGCACGTGTGCATGTTTCACAGTTTCGCTGTCAATTTTTTCTACTTTTACTTATTTTTTACTGCTATTGACTGAGACATATTGGAGTTATCGGAGTTAAAAATAAAATACGTCAAGAGAAATAAAGTTTAAAATAAGAACTGAAGTCATTCTTGTAAGATATAAAGTCATAACTGCAAGAACTTTCTCGTAATCGCTACTTTCTCACAGTTCCAACTTTATATCTCATAATATGACAACTTTATTTCTTGCAGTTATGACATATCTTACAAGTATGGCTTCAGCTCTTATTTTAAACATCACAATATCACAATAAAAGAATAATATTGTGAGAAAAAAAATAACAATTATAATAAATAAAGTTACAATTTTTAGAGAGACGAAATGAGCACATTTGAGTGAATGGAAACAGCAGGAATTGCCAAAGTCTTGATATTAACTATTGTTACCTGTCTCTATCGTTACATATATTAGTGTCCAGAACAACTGAAGAGTCATAACTGTTAGCAGCTTGTTTGAATTCACCTCAGCGTGTGTGTTTTTTCTCTTCCAAACCAGCTATGTGCAAACCACAAAATACAAGTCAAATCACAGTGCTGATTGCCTACACAATGCTTGGGAAAAAAAAACCCTGACCATTTAATGGTCAGAAGCTATAGCCTACATGACAAATACACCTAATATTGTGTTGGTCCCCCTTTTGCTGCCAAAACAGCCCTGACCCGTCGAGGCATGGACTCCACTAGACCCCTGAAGGTGTGCTGTGGTATCTGGCAGCAGATGTTAGCAGCAGATCCCTTAAGTCCTGTAAGTTGCGAGGTGGGGCCTCCATGGATCAGACTTGTTTGTTCAGCACATCCGACAGATGCTCGATTGGATTGAGATCTGGGGAATTTGGAGGCCGAGTCAACACCTCAAACTCGTTGTTGTGCTCCTCAAACCATTCCTGAACCATTTTTGCTTTGTGGCAGGGCGCATTATCCTGCTGAAAGAGACCACAGCCACCAGGGAATACTGTTTTTATGAAAGGGTGTACATGGTCTGCAACAATGCTTAGGTAGGTGGTACGTGTCAAAGTAACATCCACATGGATGGCCGGACCCAAGACTTCCCAGCAGAACATTGCTCAAAGCATCACACTGCCTAGGCCAGCTTGCCTTCTTCCCATAGTGCATCCTGGTGCCATGTGTTCTCCAGGTAAGCAACGCACACGTGATTCATCAGAGTTTGAATCTGAGTTTTAGAGATGCTCTGATCCAGTCATCTAGCCATCACAATTTGGTCCTTGTCAAACTCACTCAAATCCTTACGCTTGCCCATTTTTCCTGCTTCTAACACATCAACTTTGAGGACAAAATGTTCACTTGCTGCCTAATATATCCCACCCATTAACAGATGCTGTGATGAAGAGATAATCAGTGTTATTCATAATGTTATGCCTGATCAGTGTAAATATTGCAAACATGACACTTTTAAATTAAATTATTTTACAGTTTATTATGTGTAACATGTTTTTGCTCAAAACTAACTGATATGAAACATTGAATCCCTGCATAGGAAAGACAAAGGAAAAATAGATATGTATATCAGCATTGGCTATCGGCCAAAATCATTCAAAAAAATTTGCCATACCAAATATCATGTATTATTGTGCATCCCTACTGTTTAATCAAACTTAAACTAAGACACAACTGAAACAAAACCAAATCAAACAACAAAACACTCCATACGCATACTGAGCTTACTGTTGATTTTGGTTCAAGAAAGTCGGTTTAAAATCAGCCAAGCTGCAAACCAACAGACAGGATGATTGGAAGCACGGAAGTGAATGAAACTGAGTGCAGAGATTGAGGCAAACATAAATAAACAAAGCCTTAAAAATGGGTGTGTGAGTCACAAGGCAGCGCTAGGAGGCATTAGTCACAGTAACGGCACAGCCCGAGAAGGGGCGGCTGATGAAGTCTCCTCTAAAAACAGGCCTGCTGATGACAGACGGCCGCTGTGAGACGCTACCCACCATCTACAAATCCCCATTCGTTCGGTTTCTCTGACACACGTAAAGGTTGAATCCACTTTATGAGGATTTAGTGAGCTGCGGGAAAAGAAAAAAGAAGTATTCACTGAGCAGAGAGACGCTGCTTATTTTTAGACAATTGCAGAGAAATGAAAAATGTGTTGACTTGGGTTGGTATTTATACGGAGCGGGGTTGGGTGAGTGGTGGCTGCGTGCCGCTGTGATGGAAGAAGAGGTAGGTCTGCACACATGACGGATAAGACAGGACAAAGAGAGCTAATGAGCTCTGGCCAGAAGATGGAGAAAGAGAATCTCTCGCTGGGAAGTTTGGACATCTATGAGGAAGAAACCACAGCTTTCTGAGCATTTGAAGTGGAATTTAGGACCTCAAGGTTTTGTCTTCTCAAACACATGTGCAGATACACAACACACACAGAAACAGAAAAGAAAGCATCCTTTTGGGCTTTGCTGTAAGGCTTGTGTCTTTCTCTTTGATTAGAAATAAGCTGTGGCTTTGCAGGCAACCCTTGTTTCGTCCCTGAAGCGATGCTGTCATCTCAGCGAGACACAAAGACCTGCACAGCTAAAGGTTATCAGAGAGACAGTATAGGAAATCAGGTGGATTTCCAGAAAACATACATCCCTCTCCCACCTTAGCTACCAATAAACACACACATGAAAGAAAAGAAGAAGATCTGCAGTGGCACCTCCAGTAAATTTTTAATGGGGTGGCCAGAGAGGCACAGTAAAAATCTTTGGGTGGCACTAAAACATACTGAAAAGGGAAAACCTGCAATTGTTATTTTAAGGATGTATTTGTACTTTGTAGATGTTGCTACCACAAGAAGCACATTATTTAAGTTACCTGAAAAAAAAAAGATTTGTAGCATGCACTGTAAAATACATTCATTGTTCATTGTCGGTAGAGATTTTGGACTATCAAAAAAATCAAATCAAATCACCTTTATTTATATAGCGCTTTTTACAATGGCAATTGTTTCAAAGCAGCTTCACAGTGGTAACAGGAAAATAATGCAACGGAATTTGATTCGGCTGTACAGCCGCTCTGGTGAAAACGGTGATGTCATCCAGCTCATTTCAATTATCATATAGTGTCAATGCGGGCAGATCAGTAATATAGTTGAAATTTAAGTGTCCCCTATCGCCTCTATCGCGGTTACGCTCATGTGACATTGCTGTGCTGCGCGGTCTGGTCTGCGGCTATGCAGCCCCATATGCAACAAACTGTGATGCACTGTGTATTCTGACACCTTTCTATCAGAACCAGAATTAACTTCTTGAGCAATTTGAGCTACAATAGCTTGTCTGTTTGATCAGACCACACGGGCCAGCCTTTGCTCCCCACGTGCATCAATGAGCCACTCATGACCCTGTCGCCGGTTCAACACTGTTCCTTCCTTGGACCACTTTTGATAGATACTGACCACTGCACCGGGAACACCCCACAAGAGCTGCAGTGTTGGAGATGCTCTGGCCCAGTCGTCTAGCCATCACAATTTGGCCCTTGTCAAACTCGCTCAAATCCTTATGCTTGCCCATTTTTCCTGCTTCTAACACATCAACTTTGAGGACATAAACGTTATCGTGAAATAAAATTCCTCAAATAAGATTTTGGTCATATCGCCCACCCCTATTTCCAACCTCAAGGTATCTTTGATTATAAACCAAATTTAACACTTCATATTCTATCTTTCATATATCTCCATCCAGAAGGGAAATAAAACGCGCAAATAAAATAAAAACGCTGTCAAAGAGCCTTGTGAGTAGAGCATAGTCTCGTGAGTGTCCCCCGGCCTGCGAAGGGCGATAGGCGCATGTGGCCAGCAGGGTGGGGCTGAGACCGAGGCAGTGCTCAGGATTTTTTTTTTTTTCTTTTTACAAAATTTATTTCTAGGGCTATGAAAGTTAAAAAAGTTAAAGTTGAAAGACATGGTAACATTTAGTAATATAATAAAAAAAAAAAAATTTTTTTTTTTAACAAAAAAATGCTGCTTTTTGTTTTGTTAGGAGTAGCTTGTTACTCGAAAAGCAACAGTATTTCGAAAAGAAGAAAAACAAACCCTGGGTGACTGTCACGCTACTGAAACATGCAGTTTATTTAGTCACTTCTTTTAGTTAGTTACTGTCCAACAATGGGTTAGACCACTAATGAAAACCAAGAAAACTACATGTTGTGTAAGTGGAGAAAGAGAACGTGAGCGAGCGAGTGAGTAGTGAGTATGTGTGAAAAACACTCGCTGACAAGGTGTCCAAATAAGAGTCTGCTGACATGGGTCCCAGCAGCATGATATGAAAACAACATCTCATTAAAGCCACAAAAATAGACCTGCATGAACACAATTACACATTCAACGGAGAGTGATGCTCAACAAATATCTCACTATGCTTCTCTCTCAGAGCTGCATACCTAACCCTTCTTTCCCACTATGGAGGAAAGAAAAATAAAATGGAATAATTTATATCCAGTGCAACAATTAAGGAATTTGGATTTAGAAATTGTGCTGGAGAGACTGTTTATTCTTAACTCTCATGGAGAGTCTGTATCAGCCTGGTGACAATGTACTTGGACACATTTGAAAATACAGCAAGTGTTCATTTTAGGAATGTGTGTATACAGTGGGGAGAACAAGTATTTGATACACTGCCGATTTTGCAGGTTTGCCCACTTACAAAGCATGTAGAGGTCTGTAATTTTTATCATAGGTACTCTTCAACTGTAAGAGACGGAATCTAAAACAAAAATCCAGAAAATCACATTGTATGATTTTTAAATAATTTATTTGCATTTTATTGCATGACATAAGTATTTGATCACCTACCAACCAGTAAGAATTCCGGCTCTCACAGACCTGTTAGTTTTTCTTTAAGAAGCCCTCCTGTTCTCCACTCATTACCTGTATTAACTGCACCTGTTTGAACTTGTTACCTGTATAAAAGACACCTGTCCACACACTCAATCAAACAGACTCCAAACTCTCCACAATGGCCAAGACCAGAGAGCTGTGTAAGGACATCAGGGATAAAATTGTAGACCTGCACAAGGCTGGGATGGGCTACAGGACAATAGGCAAGCAGCTTTGTGAGAAGGCAACAACTGTTGGGGCAATTATTAGAAAAAGGAAGAAATTCAAGATGACGGTCAATCTCCCTCGGTCTGGGGCACCATGCAAGATCTCACCTCGTGGGGCATCAATTATCATGAGGAAGGTGAGGGATCAGTCCAGAACTACATGGCAGGACCTGGTCAATGACCTGAAGAGAGCTGGGACCACAGTCTCAAAGAAAACCATTAGTAACACACTACGCCGTCATGGATTAAAATCCTACAGCGCACGCAAGGTCCCCCTGCTCAAGCCAGCGCATGTCCAGGCCCATCTGAAGTTTGCCAATGACCATCTGGATGATCCAGAGGAGGAATGGGAGAAGGTCATGTGGTCTGATGAGACAAAAATAGAGCTTTTTGGTCTAAACTCCACTCGCCATGTTTGGAGGAAGAAGAAGGATGAGTACAACCCCAAGAACACCATCCCAACCGTGAAGCATGGAGGTGGAAACATCATTCTTTGGGGATGCTTTTCTGCAATGGGGACAGGACGACTGCACCGTATTGAGGGGAGGATGGATGGGGCCATGTATCGCGAGATCTTGGCCAACAACCTCCTTCCCTCAGTAAGGGCATTGAAGATGGGTCGTGGCTGGGTCTTCCAGCATGACAACGACCTGAAACACACCGCCAGGGCAACTAAGGAGTGGCTCCGTAAGAAGCATCTCAAGGTCCTGGAGTGGCCTAGCCAGTCTCCAGACCTGAACCCAATAGAAAATCTTTGGAGGGAGCTGAAAGTCCGTATTGCCCAGCGACAGCCCCGAAACCTGAAGGATCTGGAGAAGGTCTGTATGGAGGAGTGGGCCAAAATCCCTGCTGCAGTGGTCCCTGGTCAAGAACCACAGGAAACGTATGATCTCTGTAATTGCAAACAAAGGTTTCTGTACAAAATATTAAGTTCTGCTTTTCTGATATATCAAATACTTATGTCATGCAATAAAATGGAAATTAATTACTTAAAAATCATACAATGTGATTTTCTGGATTTTTGTTTTAGATTCCGTCACTCACAGTTGAAGAGTACCTATGATAAAAATTACAGACTTCTACATGCTTTGTAAGTGGGCAAACCTGCAAAATCGGCAGTGTATCAAATACTTGTTCTCCCCACTGTATATATATATATATATTTAAACAAATACTATATATAATAATAATAGGTTTTTAATAATGTGTTCAAAATAATCACTTTAGCAAAGTTTGCACTATTTTCTGTTTATTTTGATAAATACTGTATTGTTCCGAATATAAGACAATGTTTTTTTTCTTGGAAATACATCTGAAAAAATGGGGTTGTCTTATATTCGGGGTCTAAACTTTTACATGTGAATAATACACCCGTAACAATGGGGAGAGCCAAATACGTGTAAAATGAGTGTTTCCCCCAAGACTGATAAACAAGTCATCAAACAACTCTCATTAAGCAGCCAAGAAATACAGTGTGTCAGAGTGTAATGTTAGAAGATGGCGAGCCAAAAAAGATGCTAACAGACAAAGAAAAGCTTACCACAGTCCTAAAAGCGTCCGCTTCGAAGAAACTGACAGGAAAGTGTGTCAGTACGTAGCCGAAAAAAGAAATGAGGGGCTGTAACCAGAGCTGTCATCCAGCTGAAGGCACGGAAATCACCAAAGATCTGAACTTACCCACCAGCGAGGCCCATCATTTATTATTTCGGCTACGTACTGACGCACTTGCCTGTCAATATAATCGAAGTGGCCACTTTGATGTGGCGTAATAGATAAGTGCTTGCCCTCCGACTTCAGGGAGAAACTGCTGTCTTTTCAGCGCTATGTGATCGGCCTAAGGAATAAAACCATTAATTTCACCTGGATCAGATAGGTAATGCAGATCAAACACCTGTGTTTTTTGGAATGTCAGCATCTGTCACTGTACAAAAAAAGGTGAGAAATCAGTCATAGTGAAACCTACCAGTGAGAACTTCAGGTTATTTTTATGGTAGCTATGCCATGAAGTGTTTATTTCTGAATGTGATTGTTGTTGGTACATTTTACCAGTATTTACCATACTCTAAATACAAAAATAAAAAATGTAAATATGAAAAATATGCAATATGAAAAATATTTTCTTTAAAAGACAAAGGTACATCTTGCAAAGGGGGGGGGGGGGTGTCTTATATTCAGAATATGGTAAAATAATTCATTTTTGTTCAATAACTATACTGTCATTAAACTATGTTAATATAAATATATATTTTAAAAATACAAACTTTTTTCATGATTTTGAAAAGTAAAGATTCTGAAAGCATTCAATAAGATCCCATTAATAATTTAACATAGATTTGCGGTGGTAACATTACATTTTATTATATGAAATTATTAATATCCTATTTTTAAACATCATGGTTTCATTATAAATATGGTGATTATCTCTAAGGTGGACATCCACATTAATATGTGACATTGACCATCTGAATCCCACCATGTCATGTCAACAAACGGAAAAGTCAGAAAGCTATTTATTATCATGTTAAATATGGTGCCTTTAGCCCCAACAGCAGAGGTGTCTTTTACCCCAAATACCATACTTCTACATATTCTTCCATTATTGAAAAACGGTTGCTTTAATTAGCTTGAACAAAAATGAAAATCATTAAGAAGACCTTTGTATCAAAATCTATTCAATAATTTTAACGATTATCATTTGCTACTTAAATCTACAACATTTTCAAAAAAACATGAAATATTAGATCAAATTAGTGCAGAATCAACTTTGTGCTGCTGCCCGCGATCACAGCAAAGATCAGACAAATTTCCACGTGCATCTTGAAAAGCGGATGTTTTGGAAAGTGTTGCGGAAAGTTTTTGTGCCATCTAGTGGTTTAGAGGAAAATAAAATTCAAATCCGTGGAGCCCGGTTGTACCCTATCAGTAGACATATCAGTCTTTCCCTGTTATGGATACTGGTGCACCCAAAAAAATACTTAACTAGTTTAGTCAGTAAAGATGCAGTCAATTTCACCAGAAGTGCCCATGCTAGATGAACAACTGCAACATGATAATGATGTTGATAATGATGATAAGCCCTGGACATTTTACTTAATGTGAATAACAGTCTAGCAGCCTATCACACAGCAGAAATAAATGTGACAACAGCCAGTTGCTGTAAAGATGTGTACGACGAAGAGAATGAACTAGAACGATCTTTAATGACAAACACTCAGGAGAACATAGGACAAAGAACTAAGGAAAACTCAGGGCTTAAATACAAGGGGAGTAATAAGGATACTAATTAAACAACAGCTGAATGAAATCAATAGCTATGGGAACAAACTAGTGAACTAATGACAGAGAACATCGGCAAACAGAAACAGAAACTGAACATACACGTTACACCAGTCAGTCTGGAACCGGGGACACGAAAGCGATGTGTGTCGCAAAAGTGTGTCAATAATAAGTCTTCATGTTCTGCGTGTCTCTGTGTGAATGAGCTGCGCAGTTTCGTCATGGTGTTTTCTGCACCTGCCGTCACACTTTATTAGGACATTTCACATGAGCTTTGTCTGCAGAGCTGCTCTGAGACTTCACTTAATGCGCATTTCACTGTTTCATTAGAGAAAAGCTATCATTAAATACACACTGAAACTGGTTTACCTTGAAAAAATTATGACAGAAATATAGTACTATCGTATAGTAAAATGTACTTATCAAAGTAAAGTTATTACTGTATTTTTAAGGAATATCATACAACCGAGGTATTATTCTACCATCCGTCCAGTAATATTGCCTTATTTGACAAAAAATGCAATGTTTTGTTGTAAATTAAGTGTTTATTTTCATTTGATTACATTTTAAAGGGGACATATTATGCCCCTTTTCACAAGATGTAATATAAATCTCTGGTGTCCCCAGAATGTGTCTGTGAAGTTTCAGCTCAAAATACCCCCAAATCATTTATTATAGTTTGTCAAATTTGCCCCTATTTGGGTGTGAGCAAAAACGCACCGTTTTTGTGTGTCCCTTTAAATGCAAATGAGCTGCTGCTCCAGGCCCCCTTCCAGCGGATCCTTTACACGAGCTTCGGATACAACGTCAACAACAAAAAAAATCTCAGCCAAAATGTCAGAAATAACCAGTTGTGGAGTGCAGCCTTGCATGTTTGAAACAGAGTCGGACACAGATGAGAGACTCAGGAAGAGGTTGCAACTTTTAGACTGCACCTGGACGTTTCTGAATGGTTAGTGAATACATTATTGTAATGCTAGTTGTTGTGGAGTTACGTTGATTTAACTCATCGACTAGAATGTACCGTCATGTGTTCTCTACTCTTACGTAGGAGTAGGGGGGAATCTGGAACAGCTTGTTGTGAGAGATTGATAATGATTGATGGGGAATTGGGGATTATAAAAAAAGTATTGGGTGGATTTTTACCATTATATGCTGGTTGTTTACACACACTGTATTCAAACACCTTATAAAAGGGAATTTTGCATAATATGTCCCCTTTAAAAGATTGATGATAAATTTGTATTAAATCATAAAACAACTAACCCTAAACCAAGCCCTATTCCTTTACCCTAACCCTATAGTAAGCACATGTTAATAATTAATATTACTTAGTACTTAACCAAATATAAATGTATAATTACATTGTAACAAGGACACCTTTAAATAAAGTATAACCAAAACTGATTTCATGGGGCTCTACATTAAAGGTATCTTATTCTGTGGAGTTTACTTATAAACAAACAAGGTATGCTTACATTCATTCTCAAGGTCTAACAAACATGTCTAACGTATCTCCATTTTTTTTTTCATAAATAATTACTATTGGTCACCCTTTACGTCTGTCTGTGGGTTTTGCAAATATCTAACCAATGAAAAGCATTAAAAAGAACTAAAAACTCCTTTGGATTCTTAAACTGTCAGTAAAACCTCATTACACCACACTCTATTGTAAATGAAGTACCGCACACAGTTTGGACTTTCTCTGTTTGTTTGCAATGCAAGGGTAAATAAAGAACTGGTTCTTTGAATAAGTACAGCGTTTTCTTTACTCAAAAAACACTGTATATATAAAGGCTAATGTTTTATGTATTTGAGGAGCGGAGAAGAGTGTCTTAGTCTAGCATCTGTCATTGAGTCACAGCCAGTACTGTCTTAAATTAGCATGTGCAAAGTACTTTGTCTTTAATAAAATTGGATTTGGCCAAATGACAGAAAAAAACAGAGCGCCCACGCAGTTACAGTAAGCTTTATAGCCTGTAAGTTGATGAAAACATAATACGATGCACTTACCATCTCAGATGCGGCTGTTCTAATGACGGACAAACACGAAATTCTCCAAAATTAGCTGGCCAAAAACCTTGTAACTCCATTTAAATTTGATTTTGGTAAAAAAGTGTCTGACCACATATAAAGCTACAAAATCAACTTTGACAGGGCTGTTTAATTATTTTTTAAAATATAGTGTTTTTTTCCATTTCCTGATAAGAAGCTTTTTTGGAGATACAAGGTTTCCACTCGACAGCGATGCTATTAATAATATGAAATTAATATTGTGATAAATATCGATATTGAATGATATGAAAAAAAAAGGATTGTGATAATATTTTTGGTGAGAGAGAGAGAGAGCGAGAGAGAGAGAGAGAGAGAGAGAGAGAACTATGCATTTAAGTAGATAAAGGCCTAAATCTAAAAGAGTTTGAATATTGCTGAGATGAGATTGTCTATTCGATCCATTTGAGTACTCAGTGTGCAGCTGCTGATATCCTAATAATGTGAGCCACTGGGGCGAAACCTTCCAAACTGGACAGAAATGCTTTTCGCACCGTCTTCCCTCAAAAAAAGATGAGTTCTTTCTTTAATTTGTATGAGTAATTCACATTAAACTGAGAGCGGAGGCTGAGAATGAATGCTAGATTGCCATCCAATTTAATGTCTGGCGGCACATCAATCAAATATTCGGATTTCACAAGGCAATATCTGCCCGAGGCAATCGTCTGTTTTATACGGGAAGGATGTTTCGTCGATGAACATTAGGCAGAGGTATGATGGTGATATTTAGACAGCGTACTGTACATCGCTATTAGAGAAAGGACACAAAATAGCGAGAAATTACTTTGGATATTGTATCCATTACATCCTCATCTAGCGGCCCCCGACTCTCTTATCTGACTGTCTGCCTGTCAGCGTCTGTAGGGATGACAGCCACACAGGCGGCGGTAATGTGATTTTCCCATCGCTTGCAGTTAATTTTACATTGATTAATGTGTTTTGAGAAGGCAGTAATAGTATTTGGAAGTTATTCAGCCTGGGTGACTTGCGAACAAGATTACAACTGCAGATAACATTTCAGCTATGTAGTGCCAACACACTGTGAAGTAACTATGTTATGGTTCGGCTCTGGCGTTCCAGCAGGTGTGCGGCGCAGTCACACTGAGAACAGTTGGCCGAGCGCTTTCAACTTCATTACCTTAAAGGCCATCAAAGAAGTCTCCCTCACTTTCTGGCGGCAAAGCGGCTGTATGCCGTAGCTGATTGGGTTGTGGCAAACGGCCAGATGAATATTGCATTAAGGTCCCCTTCAAACTTCTCTGACCCCTATTCATCAATGATGGAGCAGAGGGATGAAAGCAAAGGGCCATGGGCGGATCAGGGAAATGTTACAATGACAAACATTATTTTCCCAGGCTGCTCCTCTGCAGTCTTCCCACACCGCCGTTCCTTTAATGTGATTTCAAAAATGTGAGCTTATGGGCTCTTGGATGAACATTATCTTCAAATGGCAACAGAGGGCAAGACACCCTGTGACGTTTGATGACTTTTCAAAAGGAAATAGCTTGGAGCCGTTTCGGCACAGAAGACTGGGCCAGTTGCCATTTCTCAAAAATAAAACTAACCTAACATGAGTTAAATTATATTAAGTTAAGCCTGCCAGTATCTTAATAAGCTAACATGTTTGGGTTACTGTCCCCATGAGATTGATGTTGTTTTAATTGTCTTGAATTCACTAAGCATCAGCTGTGTGTAACGTTTTGATTTATTGCGATAGGCCTGTTGGCTTTCAGCTATGACAGGCTTAACATTTGAAATTGTTCACCCAGGGCTAATCGATGGGTTTGTGTAAGAAAAATATCCATATTTAAAACTTTATAAAGTAAAATATCTAGCTTCCGGCGGACCACCTTCCTTATTCAACTTACAAAACGTAACTGGCATAACTATAGCGTTGGACGTAGCGTAAGCATTTTGAACTGTGAGAGGCGCTATACCTTCTGTGTAAGTTGAATACGGAAGGTGGTCTGCCGAAAGCTAGATATTTTACTTTATAAAGTTTTAAATAAGGATATTTTTCTTACACAAACCCATCGATTCACTTCAGACGGCTTTTATTAACCCCCCGGAGCCGTGTGGAGTACTTTTATAATGGATGGATGCACTTTTTTGGGCTTCAAATTTTGGGCTGCCATTCACTGCCATTATAAAGCTTGGAAGAGCCAGGACATTTTTTAATATAACTCTGATTGTATTCATCTGAAAGAAGAATGTCATATACACCTGGGATGGCTTGAGGGTGAGTAAATCATGGGGTAATTTTCATTTTTTCATTCAGAACTATCCCTTTAATCCAGGGTTTAAATTGGCTGTAACCTGGGTTTAAAGACATTAATCTAGGGTTAAGCAAAGTGTAAAAGATCTTTAAGAGAGATGAAACATGAATTTAAAAAGCAACATCTAAATCTAAAATCCTTTACCAGCCACTATAAAGGACCAGGTAATGGAGCAAACCATCTGGGCTAAAGTCCTCTTACCTAGTCATTACAGCAAACGATGCATGCTTGGTTTTTAACCTTCGGGATTTATGCACTGCAAAATCAAAACTCCATCCGAGTGAATCCCGGGAGTAATAAAAGACTTGATTGAATGCTGTTTCATAAGCAGCTAGAGACGTCAACAGGCCAAAGCTTTACACAGCTCAGTGAAACCATATGCCATATGTTGTCTCTCTGTAGAGGTGCAAAAAAAAAAAAATCCCCCTAAAAAAAGACTGTAATGCAGTCATCGATTTTACCAACTGCAGAGTCAACCACCTGCTCATTTATTACGTTACTGTAATACTGATGTAGCACTGTACTGCATATTAGGGCTGTGTGATTAATACAAAATTAGTTTTGATTTTGGCTTCCAATGATTATGAAAACATGATAATCAAGAAAAAACAATTATTGTGCTTCTTTCCTTTATAGCGATGTGCTTTCAGTTCTCCTTAAAAGCTCAAACTTAACATGCAAATCAGTAAAATCAAGTAATGTGACTTTCATAAAATGCAGGATGTGTGTCAATATATTATATCCATGCATTAGGTCTTAAAGTGACAGCAGCCTTATAAACCTTCTGTTGTGTGTGTCCTTAATATTAATCAAACAAAAGAGAGAAAATCGCTCACTGCTCTTGCCTGAATGACTTTTGTAGCTTTAATAAGAATAAAAGCAAGTTTAATTCAAACACAGAAGACTACGCTGTGTATTATTTTATATTTGATTATTCCATTTCTCTAGTAGGCTTCAATAATTGTTTGGGGACTTTTTAACTTAAATTAGTTAGCCTATAGCATTGTTTCCCAACTTTTTTTTTTGCCATGGCACAGTTTTGTTAAGTAAAAAATCCCACGGCACACCACAATATAAAAATATAACAAAATTGCACAAACTAGAAAACTAGATATTAAATTAAAAGTAGTAAACACATGTATTGTGAAACTTGAGCTTAAAGTCAGGTAGGAACACAATAAGGTCATAGTATAATGTTGTTGGTGACGATTTTTTAATTAAACACTGTTGTCGAAATATTGTGGTTTTATATATCTATGGTCAGACACTTGTACTTGTCATTATAATATTAACATTTTATAAAAATCAAGCTCAAATGGAGTTACGAGGTTTTTGACCAGCGAATGACAGATATATTTTGTCTGTCACTGAAACAGCCGCATCTGAGGCAGTCAGTGCAACGCATCATGTTTTCATCAACGTACAGGATATAAAGTTTATTGTATCTATATGGGTGCTCAGTTTTCTTGTTGAAATCTCATGGCCAAAATCTCATGACACAAAAGATGAAGCGCTATGCACAGGATATTTAAAACAGTATATTTGCTTCAACTAGACAGCAAAAACCAGACTAAGACTATTCTCTGCTCTTCAAATCAAAAAATAAAAAACATTAGCCTTTATGGACAGTGTTTCTTGAGAAAAGAAAATGCTGTACTTACTCAAACATCCGTTCTTTATTTACCCTTGCATAGTAAACAAGCAAAGACGGTCCAAATTGTGCGCGGCACTTCATTCACGATAGAGGCTGGTGGAGTTATGAGGTTTGACTGACAGTTTGAGGAGCCAATGGAGTTATTAGGTTTAGTCACAACCTCTTTTAGATGCTTTTTATTAGTTAAATAGTTGTAAAACCCACATACAGACGTAAAGGATGACCAATAGCATTACATTTATAACAAAAATTAGGAAATATAGAGATACATTTATTTTTACTTATTTTTACTATAGTGTGCTGCGGCACTGGTTGGTATACACTGGCCTATAGTATTCTGATTTGGTATCGTAATTGGTATCAAGAATTGTGAAATTCCACTAGTATCTAAATTTCTGATGTCATAGCAACTTTTCAGCAAATATATTTGATATATATCACTATTGATAAATAAATCACTTGTACTTGCTTTGGTCATATCACCCACTCATAATCATGTTAAATAATTGTGAATTATCAATATTGACCACAATAATCGTGGGAAGGGACTGAATGGTCCGGTCTCAGAATGTGGCCTATGTAACCCCTCCTGTTCAAACCGCCCACTCTAAGCAGGACTCGAACCAGGGTCCGCCAGCATGAGAATTCGGACGTTCTAAAAAGGAGCCTAAAGGCTGTAACCTCTAGCATCAGTCGCTAGAGCGTCTCTTGAGATCCGAGGAGTGAGGTTTACTTGCACAGCGACTACTAGCTGGCCTCCGTTATACTCACCCCCCAAACCTCACTCCCATCCGGGTCACGGCACTAATGTAACCCCTCCTGTTCGAACCGCCCGCTCTTAGCGGGACTCGAAATCGGGTCCGCCGGCATGAGAGTCGGGCGCTCTAACAAGGAGGCTAAAGGCTGCAAACTCTAACGTCAGTCGCTAGAGCATCTCTTGAGATCAGAGGAGTGAGGTTTTTACTCAGGCATCGACTACTAGCTGGCCTCCGTTACACCTAGTTAAAGCAGTTTAATAAAACTAGCAGGAAATAATTTGTGGCTTGGCTATGGCAACCTTGATCTAGTGGAACAATTGCATTGGACTTTGCAGATGCCTTGAGGATGTGTCCACATATAAGGGTATCACATGCCTTTATAATGGGTGTCATTAAAATAACAGCTGGAGCTTTTTTTGTGCAGTTCACAAATGGCACTTTCTGGTATAAGTGTAAATTGCCAGTAATCACCAGCGGCTGGTGCTTAGCACGTTACACCTGCTGAGACGACGCAGGGCAGTACTTATCGCAATGACCTGCAGTGCAGCCAACGGCACGAGACCTGGCTAGAATGCGTAAAGGAGGGGAAAAGTGAGTGAAAGTAAAAAAGAAAGGGAGAATTCAGTGTTTTGCTCATGCTATGGACATAATCTCTACCCCTGGCACATTATGACTTCAGCTCCGCCATAGCAACTTTAACACCCACCTAAGGGCTGGCTTATTTGATCTCAACAACAAGCACAAAAATCGATCCAGCTCCAAGTATAATCCTCGCCACGTCCATAAAGTCAGACACTTACTTTCCCTCCTTGATAAGTAACCTTGCCTCAATAAAAACATGCTCAATTTCCAATAGCTCAACAATGGGTCGGCTTTTTGGTGGTGGCTATCAAGGGAGCGATGTGCTGGTGAACAGAGAGTCGTTTATTCATTTTTAATCATCCCTAAGTAAGCAACCCCTCATTGAAAATACACAGAGGGAACAGGGAGTGTCTCCAAAGCCGATCTTCTAATGCAATTTTGATCAGTTACAGCCAAATATAGGCCATGCCATCTAATTCCCCAGCCTGGTTATGTAGTCATAATTGGGGGTTTATTGATTTCCAGCCCGTCGTCATGGCTGAGGTGACCTTTTGTCTGAGAATAATTGCTCTATTAGAGGCTTTATAGAGGCTCCTGTTCGGGGCCTCACACTATTATCTGACATAAGAATAACGGGCAGATATGAACTGACCCTCTTTAGATCTGACGGGCTGCTATATTCTTCCCAGTATTGAATCGGTTTGCTCAAAGAGAAAGAGAAAGATGGAAAATGAAAGGGAGGGTGGCAGAGCGAGAGAACTTCATATTGATAGCTTGGATGTTTAGTCACCGTGTTTGCACAGGAAATGTGTGCTTTGTCGTATATAGGGTCATTGAAGTATTGCAAAGCTACAGTATGTAGTGGATTAAGGATAGATGGGGGTAGGGGGTCACCTGAGTGCACGTGTATGTAAGCATACGGCCATTTAGACTAAGCACAGAATGATAGAATGAGAGGGCTTTAGGGGGCTTCTTTCCCAGCCATGTAGCTTAAATAACCTTCAGCTTTGGTTTCCTCTGCTTTGGCTCTTTTTATCTCTCCAGACAGGTTGGCCAACATTTACTATGCCTACTATAAAAAAGGGGCATATTTTAGAGATATTTCCATTTGTCCAATGTCAATCCTTGGAATTCATAGATGTTAACTATTATTGTTTATACTAATTAGTGTTCAACTGTTTCCAATAAACCACTCATCCTCAACAAATACTACTTTAGAGCAGATCATTTGTTTGTATAATATATATATTTTTTTATATTTACATATACAATTTATTTTACAGTATGTGAACTCACAGTGTACTAAGACTGGTGTCAGTAAGATTTGTTTTATAATGTTTTTGAAAGAAGTCTGCATTTATTTGATCAAAATTACAGTAAAAACAGTAATGGTTACTCTTTATTTTGAGATATTCTACTAACTAGAAGTAAAGTTACTTATAAAAAAGTTATGAAAAGAAAGTTATCAAAAGTTACTTATATTGCAGGGCAGTTGTGGCCTAATGGTTAGAGAGTCTGACTTTTAACCCAAAGGTCGTGGGTTCAAGTCTATATATTTTCAAGTCAGGAAATATAGGTGGGGGGAGTGAATGAACAGCGGTCTCCTCTACTCTAATTACCCACAACTGAGGTAACCCCCAATCGCTCCTCAGGCGCCGCAGCAAAAATAGCTGATCACGGTGAACATACACCCGGTTCACGGTGACTGTTAGTAGACTGTTAGGTTAGGTGTTATGTAGTCTCAGCCTCAGACGTCACGCCCACGGACCGTGGGCTGAACGTCTGATGCATATGGCACACTTTTCTGGAGACACTTCAGGAGTTCCAAAGTCATCATCTGATCGGTTGAATTCTACAGGATGTCCGCGAGACGAGTGAGTTGCATTCTTTAACGGTTCGCCTGGAAACAAATGCCGTGACGCCAAACTCCCTCGTGGAAGAACGTCTCGGTTACGTATGTAACCCTTGTTCCCTGAAGGAAGAGAAAGGAGACGTTACGTCAGTTACTGACGAAATGGGGGTTTCGCTTAGAAGCCAATCGCCTTTGAGCTCTACAAAACGAGCCAATGGCATGAAGATGCCATGGGTCTGCGGAATTTGCATAACGCAACCCCACCCCACCGCGTGGGTATAAAGGGCGTTGCATGGCAATCTCACAATATGTTACCTGCTGAAGAGCCGAGGCATGAGCGTCCGGCCGTTCCAGCGGTACAGCGGAAGTGGCATGGGGACGTAACGTCTCCATTCCCTTCCTTCAGGGAACGAGGGTTACATACGTAACCGAGGCATTCCCTTTCAGTCAGTACACTACGAGTTACGTCAGTTACTGACGAAATGGGGGTCCCAATACAATCTCGCCACGACGGCTGTCTTCCAGCGTCCTGCGCTGACCAGAGCTCCCTGCCAGAGCTCTCTTTGTGCTCTCTTAGCACAAACGAGGGGCTAGGCTCAACGTCGATACCAAGGTACACTGGGAAGCATATCCCACGTGGAGAAATGCAACACAATGCCTGCCCGAAGGGAGGACTTAAGAATACACATATGACCCCCGTAGGGACTGCATATGGAGCACTCTGCGGTATCCAGCCGCAGGTGGAAAATTTTTCAACCCCAGGTGTGGCAAGGTGTCTTGCCAAGAGAAGACACGTGCTCAGAGAGACTTACCATGGAAATACACATGTGGGGGTTGCCCAACGGGGAAACCATGCACACAGAGGCACCTAGCTGAACACGAGGGCTGACCAAGCGGGCATGCACTCTGGTGTCGACATCAGCAGTGCTGGAGGAGCTCAGGGCTTACTGGGAAGCTCACCTGAGAGAAAATGTGCACGCATCCAGTCCGTGGAGTGGAATGGCGCAGCAAGCGAAGACACCTGAGCCTGTCCAGTTACTGACCACTTGGGGCGAGTACACGAGCGGACACAGGCTCCACTCGGAGACTATAAAATCTTGTGAATGTGTTGGGTGTCACCCAGCCTGCAGCCCTACAAATGTCTGTCAGCGAGGCACCATGCGCTAAAGCCCAAGAGGAAGCAACACTCCTAGTGGAGTGTGCTCTAACCCCAAGGGGGCATGGCATGCCCTGAACCTGATATGCCAGGACAATGGCGTCCACTATCCAGTGAGACAACCTCTGCTTGGAGAGAGCCTTCCCTTTCTGCTGCCCTCCGTAACAGACAAAGAGCTGGTCTGAGGTCCTGAAACACTTTGTCCGGTCTACGTAAGCGCGAAGGGCGTGTACTGGACAGAGCAGTGCCAAGGCTGGGTCTGCCTCCTCCACAGGCAGCACTTGCAGGTTCACCACCTGATCCCTGAAGGGAGTGGTGGGAACCTTGGGCACGTAACCAGGCCGGGGTCTCAGGATCACGTGAGAATTAGCCGGCCCGAATTCCAGGCATGCTTCGTCAACCCGAAAATGCCTGCAGGTCCCCTACCCTCTTGATGGAAGCCAGAGCAATCAAGAGCGCCACTTTCATTGAAAGGAACTTCAGCTCCACTGACTGCAGAGGCTCAAAGGGAGCTTTCTGCAGGGCAGATAAAACCACTGCAAGATCCCAAGAGGGTATTTGAGGAGGGCGAGGAGGATTTAATCTCCTCACCCCTCTAAGGAACCTGCTGACCAGGTCATGCTGACCTACCGTTTTTGAGTCCACCAGGTCATAGTGAGCCGAAATCGTGGCCACATAGACCTTCAGGGTGGAGGGAGACAGCCTTCCCTCCAACCGTTCTTGGAGGAAGGAAAGCACGGACCCGATTGAGCATTTCGTGGGGTCTTCTCGGCGAGAAGAGCACCAAGTGACGAAGAGGTTCCACTTCAACGCATAGGCCTGTCTCGTGGACAAGGCCCTAGCGGATGTGATGGTAGCCGCCACCTGAGGTGGCAGGGTACTCAAACATACCGCGTCCCGTCCAGGTCCCACACGTGTAGGTTCCAAAGGTCGGGACGTGGGTGCCATACGGTGCCCCGTCTCTGAGTAAGGAGGTCCTTCCTCAGAGGGATCGACCAGGGAGGGGCTGTCGCAAGGAGTACGAGTTCGGAGAACCAGGTCCGGCCGGGCCAATATGGGGCGACCAAAAGGACCTGCTCCCTGTCCTCCCTGATCTTGCACAAAACCTGTGTGAGAAGGCTCACTGGGGGAAACGCATACTTGCGTGGGCCCCGCGGCCAGCTGTGCGCTAGTGCATCCGTGCCGAGGGTCCCCTCGGTCAGGGAGTAATACCAGCGACAATGGGAAGAGTCATGGGAGGCAAACAGATCTATCTGTGCGTCGCCGAACTGTTCCCAAATCAGCTGAACCGTCTGGGGATGGAGTCCCGGAAGCGGCTGAAACCGTGACAGCTCGTCGGTTGCACGATTCAGTTCTCCCGGGATGTGAACGGCACAAAGCGACCTCAGATGCTTCTGACTCCATAGGAGGAGATGGCGGGCGAGTTGCGACATCCGGCGGGAGCGTAGACCACCTTGTCGGTTTATGTACGCTACTGTCGCCGTGCTGTCTGAACGGACCAGTACGTGCTTGTCCTTGAGCAGGGCTCGGAAGCGGTGCAGGGCAAGACGTACGGCCAACAACTCGAGGCAATTGACATGCCATAGGCGCTGGGGTCCTCTCCAGGAGCCCGCGGCAGCATGTCCATTGCACATGGCACCCCAGCCCGTGGCAGAGGCATCTGTTGATACAACAACATGCCTGGAAACTCGTTCTAGGGGAACACCTGCCCGTAGAAACTGAGGTTCGCCCACGGGGTGAAGGTCTGACGGCAGGCCCTGGCACTCACTGGGACCCAGAGCGTGCCGTGTTGCCATGCCCATCTCGGGACTCGATCGCAAAGCCAGTGCTGAAGCGGTCTCATATGAAGCAAACCGAGCGGCGTTACCGCGGCTGCAGATGCCATATGCCCCAGGAGCCTCTGAAAATATTTCAGTGGAACCGCACTCTTGCCCTCAAACTGGCGAAGACAAGTCAGCAGTGACTGCGCACGCTCGCTCGTGTTGTAACATGGAGTGGTATAGCCGTGCTAGGCGACGCTGGTAAAATGATGCCACAGTGTCGTTTACTGATCTGCTCACATCCTCTGATAATAATAGCTTTGTAAGGACTATACATTATTTGGATAATTGGTCAAAAAATAATTCTGTTAAATCTGATTCTGTTGCATAGAACTGAATAAAGAATAATATATTAATATTTAATATAAATATATTTTCTGTTCAATTTTAGTGTGTTACTTTCAATAAAATTATGGTTGTTTTATTTTATTAGCTTTTTTTTTTTTTTATTTAGTATCATTAAAATTATTGAATTTAATACAATTAAATAATAATAATTAAATATTAATACAGTTACACAAAAAAAAGCTAATTTAAAATAAGAAATAACTTTTATAACGGAATAACGATTTCCGGCTAAGTGCATCCAGAATTTTCGGTTTCGGCCCAGAATTTTCATTTCGGTGCATCCCTACAGTCTAATATGCTGATTTGGTGCTCAAGAGATGACCCTGATGCATTTTTTCAGGACTCTTTAATGAATAGAAAGTTCAAAAGAACCACATATATTTGAAATAGAAATCTTTTGTAATTTTATAAAAATGTATTTACTGTCACTTGTGACAGTACATCCTTGCTGAATAAAAGTATTATTTTTTTTTATTTTTTTTTTTTTAAATCTCACTGACCCCAAATTTTTGAACCTGTAGAAAAGGACTTAAATAACACGCCGGCATGACATTTCTATGTAGTAGTATACTTGTTTCTGTTTGCAATAGCCCAACTGTTTTGTAACATGGTGTGGTACAGCAATGCTAGGCGACGCTGCTAAAATGACGCTACAGTCTCGTTTACTGATATGCTCACATGCTCTGATAATAATAGCTTTGTAGGATTATACATTATTTGAATAATTGGTCAAAAAATAAATCTGTTAAATCTGTAGAACAAGTAGAACAGGACTGTAAAATAAAGTGTTACCAATACTTTACATATAATCTATACAAAATAATTACAAACCCGATTCCAAAAAAGTTGGGACACTGTACAAATTGTGAATAAAAAAGGAATGCAATAATTTACAAATCTCATAAACTTATATTTTATTCACAATAGAATATAGATAAAATATCAAATGTTGAAAGTGAGACATTTTGAAATGTCATGCCAAATATTGGCTCATTTTGGATTTCATGAGAGCTACACATTCCAAAAAAGTTGGGACAGGTAGCAATAAGAGGCCGGAAAAGTTAAATGTACATAAAAGGAACAGCTGGAGGACCAATTTGCAACTTATTAGGTCAATTGGCAACATGATTGGGTATAAAAAGAGCCTCTCAGAGTGGCAGTGTCTCTCAGAAATCAAGATGGGCAGAGGATCACCAATTCCCCCAATGCTGTGGTGAAAAATAGTGGAGCAATATCAGAAAGGAGTTTCTCAGAGAAAAATTGCAAAGAGTTTGAAGTTATCATCATCTACAGTGCATAATATCATCCAAAGATTCAGAGAATCTGGAACAATCTCTGTGCGCAAGGGTCAAGTCCGGAAAACCATACTGGATGCCCGTGATCTTCGGGCCCTTAGACGGCACTGCATCACATACAGGAATGCTACTGTAAAGGAAATCACAATATGGGCTCAGGAATACTTCCAGAAAACATTGTCGGTGAACACAATCCACCGTGCCATTCGCCGTTGCCGGCTAAAACTCTATAGGTCAAAAAAGAAGCCATATCTAAACATGATCCAGAAGCGCAGGCGTTTTCTCTGGGCCAAGGCTCATTTAAAATGGACTGTGGCAAAGTGGAAAACTGTTCTGTGGTCAGATGAATCAAAATTTGAAGTTCTTTTTGGAAAACTGGGACGCCATGTCATCCGGACTAAAGAGGACAAGGACAACCCAAGTTGTTATCAGCGCTCAGTTCAGAAGCTTGCATCTCTGATGGTATGGGGTTGCATGAGTGCGTGTGGCATGGGCAGCTTACACATCTGGAAAGGCACCATCAATGCTGAAAGGTATATCCAAGTTCTAGAACAGCATATTCTCCCATCCAGGCGTCGTCTCTTTCAGGGAAGACCTTGCATTTTTCAACATGACAATGCCAGACCACATACTGCATCAATTACAACATCATGGCTGCGCAGAAGAAGGATCCGGGTACTGAAATGGCCAGCCTGCAGTCCAGATCTTTCACCCATAGAAAACATTCGGCGCATCATAAAGAGGAAGATGCGACAAAGAAGACCTAAGACAGCTGAGCAACTAGAAGCCTGTATTAGACAAGAATGGGACAACATTCCTATTCCTAAACTTGAGCAACTTGTCTCCTCAGTCCCCAGACGTTTGCAGACTGTTATAAAAAGAAGAGGGGATGCCACACAGTGGTAAACATGGCCTTGTCCCAACTTTTTTGAGATGTGTTGATGCCATGAAATTTAAAATCAACTTATTTTTCCCTTAAAATGATACATTTTCTCAGTTTAACATTTGATATGTCATCTATGTTATATTCTGAATAAAATATTGAAATTTGAAACTTCCACATCATTGCATTCTGTTTTTATTCACAATTTGTACAGTGTCCCAACTTTTTTGGAATCGGGTTTGTATATAAAACTATATAAAATCTGTAAGAAAAATAAAAAAAATATATATAAATAAATCTCTTTCTCTTGTATTTTCCTTTCACACTCATATAGTACAGGACCTGAGTGGAACTGAGATGCTTTTAGCACCAAGTGAACCTCCACGTAAGACTCATCTCCCAAAACCATGTACACAGATCTATGGTTCAATAATTAAACACAAAGATAAAACATACTTTCTTCCACTATCACTTCCACTAGTTTTTCCGACAAAAATATGGGAAAATACTGACTCCCTCATGTGAAATGTGTTCACACATGGCAGTTCAGGAATGCACAAGGTACATATTTAATCAGTGTAACAACATCCATTCGTTCAAAAGGCACAAACTAAAATATTGTGCTAACACTAATCACAGCTCTGTAGTGTAGTCTAAGCCTTATCTGAAACTTGTTGGTGTCCTCAAGGGAGGAGATACTGTTATAGGTGACATTACAACCTTCACTGGATATGATAATCATAATGTATCATATCTAATTCAAGAACTTCTAAAAGAGCTTTATAAATCGACGTGTGACTGTGACCCCCAGCTCCACTCTCTGCCTCATAGATAGTGTTTGAAGTCTGCCACTGAATATGCCTTTAAAACTCTCCCTATTCCAGACTCAGATGTGGCATACTAGTCAAAGCCGAGAGCAAACTGCTGCTCGCTAGTCGTGATATTTTTCACCCTTAATGCTGTCTGGGGAGAGGTGTGACAGTGAGATCTCCTATTAGTCTGCCAAATGAGCTCAGTACGCTGTAAAATAGACAGGCAGTGGCTTAAAAAAAGGATACATCTATTGTTTTATCATTTCAAACCTATCAAAAATCTTTTTGTAAAATGCTTTACTTGAAAGGTTTGACCCTGTTAACTTTCTTTCAAATAAAACCCACTTAAAGTACTTAATACCCACTTAGAGTAGTTGATATTTTGTGGCATTCAAACATTTTTGAGATGTAAGTGTTTATTGAGGCAACACAACATATCGCCTGACAAACATTAATCTCTATAATAATAATAATTTGAAAGTGGCGAAATGCAGAATGACCATGATATATGCCAATAAAACAATCTTAAAATAACTGAATATTATTCATTTAAATCTTAGGATGTACCGATTAAGTTGTTTGTGCCCTCGATCCGATTCATTGAATACCGAGTCCCGATCCGATACTTGTGCTTATTTTCCTAGTGCCTATACACTGTATAAAGACAATGTAGATGTAAACTTCTTGTATTTTATATGTACAATAAGCAGAATAATTGCAACAAAAAGAAAAGAAAAACGCTCACGATGTCAGAATGCCAGTCAAATCTGAAGCAGGACGCAACACATAGCAACACGTTATGGCAAGGACGTCTCAAATAGTCTGAAGGCGGATAAAAAATAACCAGTAAATAAATGACTTTCGAGTGATTCATTACAAAAGTGTGCATAAAATGTGCTAAAAACAGAAGCTCGAACGTGCGCATATGATGCGCTAGAACAGACCTCATTGGATCTTGCGCGTCACACAAGCACATTTGAGCGTCTTCTTTTGCTTTTAATGGCAGTTGTCAAACCCACTTGAAGGTGCATACTGCCACCTACTGCATGACACCTGTGTGACTGCTGACGTAAAATAAAGGATCGGGCTTAGGATAGCCAATATCAATCAGTTAAAAAAACGCTTAATCGGCCCCGATACCGATCCTTGAGATTGTCTCGGTACATCCCTAATTAAATCATTTCAGTGGTCAGCCAAATTAATATATCTCCATTATATCCATATCTAATTATCCATATCCGCATCTCCATTATAAATATATCTCCAAATATATATCTCCATTCAAGCAGAACAGTGTCATGGCTCACACACTTAATGTGCTATTGTGAACTCAGATTTTCCCATAGTGTATATTTCAGTCCATGTTTTTATCCCATGTACAGACAAAATCTTGCCAGAACATTGTTCAATAGTGAGCCAGCTGTCTTCTATCCAAACACACCACTACTGAACTCCTATAATTCTAAGTTCTTTGTTTCACACCTTGAAGAACCAATTTAGCTGAGAAATAAAGCATAGATACAGAATTTTCACCCATACCCCTCCCACTTTCAGGAAAAAACAGCTTTAAACACTTGCATTGTTTGTGTGAGTATAAAGAAATTAGTAATGGGAAATATTCTTTCAGAAGCAGAATTTACTTATTGACAAAGCTGTGTTTCTAAGCCTCTCTGAGCAAAAATAAATATTGACTCTTCATTGGTGTGTAAGTCCTCCATAGGCACTTATTGGCTTTGAAGAAACATTTCATTAACATTTTCTTAAACTACAACCAAACTATATAGCTACAAGCTCAATCGAAATTCTAGCGTCTCTGATCTGTCATTCCAAAAAATTTTCACAACCATACTGGTTCTTCTTAACAGACTGTCACTGAATATAAAAATAAAAAGCAGCATGATTATAAATGCAACTGCTTAGAGTATAGCAAAGAACCAGTTTTAATCTCCATTCAGTAATTCACCTGCATCTGACATCAGCCTGAGGAGCTTGCAAACCAGATTACAAACTCAAGAGTTCATTACTGTGTAGCCGAGGAAATTATAGGAAAGTGAAAGAGAGGGGCGACCCCTCCGGCCAGCAGCAAGGAGACAGACTAAGCTCAATTAGAGACATTATTAGTCATAATGAAGCAACTAAATGCACACTGGAGACAGCGGTCTGGATCAAACAGCTTCAAGGCTGCTGGATCCACTTATAAGCATGGCATTTCAAACGACATTTATACTGTTTGATTTCTGGGCTATGGCTCATATGCTTTTCGTTCTAAACAACTTACACTGTAACTAGAGTCAAGTTTCCAGCATCGAGTCATTTGTCTGTTCGCAACAGCTGCATGACACAACACACTCAAAACACATTTGTTTAAAGTTAAAATGAAACTCTGTTAGCAACTTATTTTACATTCTCTCAGATAATTTAATGAGTGCAACAGAATATTTAATGATTTTAAAACTAACAAGACTTGGTTTTTGACTGGATTGTAAAAAGTGGGAGTTGCATACAAGCAGCTGCTTGGAGGTGAGGGGCTGAAAACATAAAACCCTGTCTACACCAGACGTGGAGACCGAACTATCAAGACTTTCTCCTGCGATTGTATATCTGGACGCCTTTCAAGGCAAATGCAAGTAACGTATGATATACAAAAATCACTGTGTAGTTAGTTAAAGCTGTAAACCCCTTTGTTCAAACAAAGGTGCTTGTTGTCTTAAATGATGGTTCTCCCAGGTTTTTGACTCTTTTCATAGCTTCATTCCTCTGTTCAGATCCGGTTTTTCCATCACTTCCACTTTCCATTCTACCCCATGTTTGTATGATTTTGTGTTGTGCGTTTATGTTAGTTATGTGTTCGTGTTTTAGTTAAATTAACTCTTGTGCACATTCGTACGAGTTGATTCTGGTCTGCTTATAAATAAATTGTCACTTTAACGAATCGATCATAGCTACGAGCTAAGAAAGAGTTATTTTTCTGTGGCCAAAGAAAATATCCTTTCTGAAGAGTTGATAGACAATCAGTACTGAATGTTCGCTGGATGAACAGATTATTTGATTGTAATATTAATTCAGTTACATTAAGTTAATTCGGTTAACTGATACAAATATTTATAATTAATTGTAACGAGTTATGATTCATTATTAATATTTCCCATTTGAGCTAATTTGTTACACAAAGTCAGAGAAACAGAATTTAGCATGTTTCCTAAATATCTGCAAGTAGGGATGCAGCGATTAACCGATTTCTCGATTAACCGCGATTAAAAACGTCACGGTTAATTAACCATGAAGGCTTAAAAGTGCCGTGCTTATCAGAGACACGGAGGCTACTACTGTACACACTGGATTAACTATGGCAGACGGACCAAACAGCGAAGCTTTATTTCCACCAAAGAAACGCCTTAAGTCGGCAGTCTATAGCTGAGCCCTCAGCGTGAGGTTTTGTTTTAAAGCGACCGTTATTTCAGAACGTATTTTTCCATGCCGACGCATCATGCAGTCACAATACAGATAAGTATCGCGTTTATTTCGTTTTTCCTTCTTTATTCAAAATATTTACAAACTTGTTAACTATATCATGAATTATGATATATTCCGATTGTCAAATATGTGGAAGTGAATGTGTTTTGTCGTTTAAACACATTTATAATGATCATGTTAGTTGATATAACGCACGATGAGTTTGCAATTCAGAGGATCTGTTTATCACGTAAATTCATCAATTTTCCCTGAAATACATAGAAGTGGCCAGCGAACATGGGAGAAGAACAAACTTGTTTCATGCACAATGTGTATCTGATATGAATAAAACATTTATTTAAATTATAATTGAAAGCATTATTATTGCAGTTTCTTTAGATATCAGTGTATGGAATTTAAATTTAACAAACTATACATGTCTTTTTTACATAGACTAGTAATTCATTTAAATGTCTATTTAAATCTCTGAAACCTCAAATAAACATTATGTGGCTGAATAGTGATATATGAATAGTGATATATGAAAAGCAATGAGCACGTCGTCTCTGGCTCAGCGCCAGCCAAAGCGCGGAAGCACGTCTGAATTTATCAGTGACGCAAACAAACAAACCAAAATAATAGACATGACTTTCTCAGGCCACATGTAAAATTAGATGAATTATTAAAAAGATTATTAAAATGAATACATATGGATGACAGTTAGTGACAGTAACAGTTCAGTTTATTCCCCTCACACTGACATGGATGTTTACAGAGCAGAGGTCATCTTTCTTTAATTCCAAAGGGAGAGATGGACTTTTGTCTTTATTATTATTTTGTGCTGTATTATTTGGTTACTGTGTTATTTCTGGTTCAAAAGGCAGCAAAAAAGAACACTATAAAATCTAAAGAGTGTTCATGTGATTTTATACATTGTTGTGAAATGTATGAATGCATAATAATCGTGATAATCGTAAAACGGTGATTATTTCTCAGACTATAATTGTACCAACAAAATCTATAATCGTTGCATCCCTATCTGCAAGCATATTATGGTATTTTTATGCTTTAGTAAAGTGAAAAACTTACATACAGCACTTTTAAAACTAGTTTAATCATCGAGTGATTTGTGGTTTGTAACAAGAGAGGTGTGTGTCGAATTGAACCACTGAATTGGACCAGGAGTAAATGCAACTTCTTTGAGCTTGCGTTCCGTTATCCACTGGGCCGTGCTGCGTAGTTCAAACTAGTGAAACAACTGAAAACAGCAGTATTTGTTTGCTCGATATATGGTCTGTTTGTTTCACTGACCAAGAAACCGCTTCAGATGATTCAACGACAGAGCAGCCCGAGCGAATCCGAATCGTTTCAGACTGTTATGCAAGTGTGTTTGGCCAATTCACCGAAAATAAAGAATCGACTCAAAAGAATGATTAATTCACGAATGATTGGAATCCCTGGTTCAGTTGACAGAAATATGCTACACACATAATAACTGAAATATTCAAATGGAAAATATTTCTCAGGTCAGCTCATGGTATGCACACGTATCTAACCAAATTTAGTTGCACCGCCAGGAAAAGAGGGGGAGTGAGGAGGGGGTGCCCTTGGGCCGGATGGAGATGATTGGTGGGCCAGATTTGGCCCGCGGGATGCCAATTGAATAGCCCTGCTTTAGAGGCAGAGCAAGATGTCACATTTTGATGAAAGATTATGAAGACATTTATTCTTGTTGCATGTGCTCATGGATTGTGCAAAATAAGAACAGTAACCTGTATTAAGAAAGTAAATGGGTTCAATTTTGATTTCAAAATTACTTTAATATACAATTTAGCAGAACAAGAATTTTGGACCAATGAGATTTCACTGTGGACTCAAATGAAACTCATCTTTAACACTTACATGGGCAGTCTTTTGTAGACTGTCACTTCATCACATTAAAACTAATAAGGACACGGTTACAGAATAATTGGAGCAAGTAAGGTTAACATTTTATAAAATTATTCAGATGTAGTTGTCTGAAATGCAAAGACTACATTTAGAAAAAAGGTTTTGTTTTTGTTCCTTTATGTCAGTATTTTGTTTGTATTTCTTTGGTCAAATTTAACTATTTAGAGAAAAAAAAATATTCAAAACGATTTTTCAAAGAAATTTTATACATGGAGTTAAGTAAAACCTACTTAACATGTTAAGCTAGGATATCTCAAGTTCATAAACCATTTGGACTAAAGGCACATTTAATGGTCTCGTAAAGACACTTTTGTTTTTGGTGTTCAAAATGAGAATTTATCAATCATACACTTGGGAAGAAAAAACCTTCAATTTACTCAACTGAATATAGCCGTACTTATGTTAGTGCAGTGACAAACTAAAAATATGTTTAAAATTAAGATAAATAAATTTCATATAAAAACTTGCCTTACATTTTTATGTGTGAAATCAAAGAGTTGTTCATTTTACTTAGCTTAGTTACGGAAGAGTCTAAACACATCGGTTACTGAATTTCTGAACTTGAAAAGTGATCACACTCTGCTCATATGCAGTGAGCAGAGAAGGCATTTTTAGTTGATTTGGAGGCAGTGGGAAGTTTGACAGTCTTGCACAGCCAAACGCTGCCTGCCAAGATGCGGTTTGATGTAGATTCAAGGCAGAGGCTGTGGATATGACCAGCCAATGGGCTCAACTTCACAGACAGGAAACTGACAGCAGGAGATAGAAAGCTTACTGACAGAAAAAAGAAAAAAGTTTATCATCTTCAGCTTTTGCCATTATCACTAGGGATCTCCATAGAATTATTGGTGCCATAGACTCTCATCTGTATTGGTTGAAGGAAGTACCACAGGGCTGGGTGATATAGCAAAAAATAAAAAATAAATTTCAATAAATTTCAGTCTTGATTTTCAATATAGGCTTCCTAATATTGTGTTGGTCCCCCTTTTGCTGCCAAAACAGCCCTGACCCAACTCCACTAGAGCCCTGGAGGTGTGCTGTGGTATCTGGCACCAAGATGTTAGCAGCAGGTCCTTTAAGTCCTGTAAGTTGTGAGGTGGGGCCTTCATGGATTGGACTTGTTTGTTCAGCACATCCCACAGATGCTCAATTGGATTGAGATCTGGGAAATTTGAAGGCCAAGTCAACACCTCAAACTCATTGTTGTGCTCCTCAAACCATTCCTGAACCATTTTTGCTTTGTGGCAGGGTGCATTATCCTGCTGAAAGAGGCCACAGCCACCAGGGAATACCGTTTCCATGAAAGTATGTGTCAAAGTAACATCCACATGGATGGCAGGACCCAAGGTTTCCCAGCAGAACATTGCCCAAAGCATCACACTGCCTCCGCCGGCTTGCCTTCTTCCAATAGTGTATTCTGGTGCCATGTGTTCCCCAGGTAAGCGATGCACAAGCACCCGGCCATCCACGTGATGTAAAAGAAAACGTAATTCATCAGACCAGGCCTCCTTCTTCCATGGCGCCGTGGTCCAGTTCCGATGCTGACGTGCCCACTGTTGGTGCTTTTGGTGGTGGATAGGGGTCAACATGGGCACCCTGACTGGTCTGCGGCTATGCAGCCCCATACACAACAAACTGCAATGCACTGTGTATTCTGACACCTTTCTATCAGAACCAGCATTAACTTCTTGAGCAATTTGAGCTACAGTAGCTCGTCTGTTTGATCGGACCACACGGACCAGCCTTCACTCCCCACGTGCATCAATGAGCCTTGGCCGTCCATGACCCTGTCGCCGGTTCACCACTGTTCCTTCCTTGGACCACTCTTGATAGATACTGACCACTGCAGACCAGGAACACCCCACAAGAGCTGCAGGAGACGCTCTGACCCAGTCGTCTAGCCATCACAATTTGGCCCTTGTCAAACTCACTCAAATCCTTACACTTGCCCATTTTTCCTGCTTCTAACACATCAACTATGAGGATAAAATTGTTACTTGCTGCCTAATATATCCCACCCACTAACAGGTGCCGTGATGAAGAGATAATCAGTGTTATTCACTTAAACTGTCTGATCGGTGTATATCTTGATGTTTATGAATTCGCTCTAAAATGGTCTAAAAGTTTTTTTTTTAGAATGTTAAAGACTAATGGTAAAGATCTACTTAAAAATACTATTTTTACACTATTTTACACTACCTTTTTTCTATTACATGGAGAGATCTTTTAAAATGTATTTATATGCACCATTACAACAATACATAATAAACAGCGATGTTTACTAGCATGTTATTTATGCAGTTTGAACCAAAAATTATTACAATACCACTTATTTTGGTATCTGTTGCAAATTCAGTACAAATACATGATAGATATGGGTGCACGGACAACTGCAGTGGCCATTAATGTCAGCAATTTCTGTGAACATACCAAGGCTTCATATTTGACCACTGAATTACATCTGATGCTCCACTATGATGCTCTTCATGTTACATCTGATGCTTCACTATGAGATAAAACTCAGTTAGAGCACTGTGGTTAAATGGGAGTGCAGGTTGATATTGTGTGAAAGGATGATGATGATCAGCGGACCCTAGTTCTGTTCAACACAAAGCACTAGCAAGGGCATGATTCTTATTTATACAGGGCCCCATGAGACCAGGCTGTCATTTATACTGTATCATGAAATCTGCTACAAACAACCACTCGTAGAAGAATCTGATGGGAACACAGAAAGGGCCATTTGGGTAGAAACTGGATACAACGACTTATTCAGTGCTTAAAGTGTGGGATTGCTACATATATTTCCACCATTATAGAGAGAATAAGATCAATAGTTCTCATTTTGCTCATTTCCTCCTAGTCTGCTGAGGAAAATATTACCGTAAATTGCTCCTGTATTATATGGACTCTTGTGGAAAAATCTTTTTGAATGCCTTTCTACAGCATCGACATCAACTACATATTTTGAAGACATGGATCCCATTTTCATTCCAGTTATACAATTATACCACTCACTGCAGATATTATTAAATGGATAGTTCCAGCTGTAAAATTCAATAGGATAAGTAATGTTCAAAGCCATTATGCACACCTGCGGACGCACACCCATCAAATTCTACAGTATATTAGTACATCAAGTTGCTCTGAGCATCACATACCCCAGTGATTAATACCCACAGACACAAATGTAATCAAAGAAGCATGTGCGAGCAAACAGACTTCATAAGGTGACAGAATCATATCTAGAGGTTTTGCACTCTTCCTCCCACCATTCATTCTCTCTCCAAGGTCCATATTTAATAACATATTTTCTCTTTTTCACTCAATTTTCAATCTTTGTGTAATGGATTGGCAATTAGCATGAATGAACAGACAGATTGTTGAACGCATCCCTTCAGCATCAAACTTGATTGATGCGCTGCATTTATTTACATAAATAAATAACACTTTTTATAATCATTTTCAAAGAGTAATAAATACAGGTAGCTAAGGGACCATAAATATGTGAAATTTCTAAGATAAATACTTTAAAAGATGTATTGGGTGACCAGATTTGATTAACATTAATGACACAGGTATATTAGGCTGCTGTCACTTTAAGACTGAATATACTGACTAGGGGTGTAACGATATTCAAACCGAACCGAAAAACCACGATACACCACGCACGGTTCGAACTGCGATACTCTAATGTCAACCGAACGCACCCCGCCCCCTGCTGCCCCGGCCCAGCTCTCACTTCACCTTATGCCACAAAACTATTTTTTACTTCCTTGACATTTGATTAAATGGTAATTAGTACACTTTTAACAACTAATAAGAGCTGTATTTTTACTAAATATTATTATAATAATATTATTTACTAAATATACACTAACTTTTGTCTTCCAAGTGCATGACACATGACTTGGGTGATCTCTCAAGTTGCTTGGTGGAAGGATAAAGAGAGCCAGTTTCCCCATTTAGCCAGGTTTCCCCATTTAGCCAGGTTGGCTAAATGCTACCTTGGAGTCCCAGCATCGGTCCCCAGTGAGAGAGTTTTCTTTACAGCAGTGTCTCTCAGCTGGTTTGGTCGCGAGAGCGTTGAGTAGGTCACGGAGTGCCTGAGAAAAACGTGTCGTCCCGATTCAGTATCTCCAGTCAGATGATATGTTGTAAGGCTATATGTCGGTGTCATTTTCGTAGTTTCGTAGTAAAGTCTCTCTCACATTAGAAAACTGAACTTTCATGTCCTGTCAGCCATTATACTGTGCTCGTAGCGCACACTCTTTAATTACACGCGCACATGCGGCGGCACGCGCTGTATATCACTTCATATAACGCGCAAGAGAAACTACGATCACGCAACGTTACGTTGTCAATTCGTAAGTCATGAAATAAAAGTAAAGTACCAATAAATCACGTAACTGGTACGACGTACAGTGGAGGCATTTATTTCATTTTAGTGTACTCAGGTATGCAAACTGCTCTAAAGAAAACATGAAGCCAAGTTATAAAGATAAAGTTAATGAGTTAAATTGTTGTTGTTATTATTAAGTTAAAAGTGTTATTGCTGGTGCCCTGCCATGAACCCTGCCCCACAGCAAACAGAACTGAACCGAACCGAACCGTGGCTCCAAAACCGTGATGTGAACCGAACCGTGGCATTGGTGTATCGTTACACCCCTAATACTGACACATATCCAGATTTCACCGAGCCGTTTATGTTCACTTAAGCCACAATTGACTGTATTTACGTTAGATACTCCACATGATGGACATTTTGGCAACTGTGTCTGTATTTGACCATTCAGGCACAAAGAGAACTAAATTCTGGATTGCGCACTGTCGAAGAGAGCGCTTCTGTTATGTCATTCAGCACGATACCACATTGAGTTTATTTTTCACAACTTACTGAGCATAATAACTTGATAATCTCTTCTTGAAGATCCTTGTTAAATGTACACATATGCTTCTTTGACATCTTTTAGTCTGACTTGAGCTCCTCCGCGCTCTCCAAAATCCCGCCTCCAATAACTGCAAGTTAATCAATAATGAATTGTGATTGGATGGTAATTTTGTTCTCCAAAATGAGATTGGCTACCTTTGATTAGGCTATTCTTGTGTGACAGAAGACTACTACTCGCTTTTATAATCACCTAGCAACGACAATTGAAGAAATACGAGACAGAACATGATTTTTTTCATAAGTTGGGACATTAAAAATAAAGCTGAAATACGTGACTGTCCCGGGAAGAACGAACGCTAATTATGTAATTCTTAACAGATCATCAGTCCATTCAAAAATAAATGTATATGAATATTAAGAATGGTCTTGTTTTTAAACTCTATAGATGTTAGTGAGTAGCTTTATAGAAGAATTGCAATAGACTGAAACTAAATTCAGGGGTCTTGTTTTTAAAAGTTGTACTACTTTAAATATGTTACACCATCTTTCAAAGCAACAATCTCGCCGGGACACTCAACAACCAGGCCAAGACGCAGAGAACACAGACTGGGAAACACCGGTCTAGTCTGCACAGTCAAAAAAAAGAAATATATAAATAACAAAATTAACGGCAGCTGTGGTTGACAGAACTTTACTGTAAAAAAATATGGTATTACCACTTTAGGTTTTATGGATTGAATTTAGCAAAAAAATATGTAGATTTTATTAACTGATAATGTTAATATTAGGGAAGTCACAAGTACCAGCACTTCGGTACCAAGTCGGTACTGAAATTTTGAAAATGTGACAATACCAGCATTTCTGAAGTATATTTGGTACCCACTAATAGGCAGCTGCTTTCAGTCGCTTCCATGTTTATCTAAGTGCAGGGCTCCAGACTGTAGCTGAATATATACTAGTGTCTGTGAATATTAGACTGTAAAATACTATTTAAATATTAATCCTGCATGTTCTGCGTCTCTGTGTGAATGAATGGCGCAGATGCGCGGTTTCATTTGCAGCTCGCGCACGCACGCACGCACGCACACACACACACACAGACACACAAGCACGTCTTTTTAGCCTCTGCCATGTCACTATATGAGAACATGAACGCATAAACCGCTCTGAGTCAGTTCATGAGCATTTACCGTTTCATTTGAGAAAACTGTCATATTATGAACACAGACACTCAAAGGTTTTCACGGCAACTCGTCAAAATAAAAGTTTGGTTTAACTTGAAGAAATTAACAGAAATATATTAGGCTACTGTTGTACAGTAGATTTAGCTACGTATCAATGTAGTAATAATAATACTAATAATACGACTACTACTAATAACTATTATTATTATTATTATTATTATTAGGTGTGCCTAGAGGGTTGCTTATTTTTCACTTGATCTTTTTTATAAACAATGTTTACTTTTAAACAGCATGTAGCCTTTAAATGTTATATGTATTATTTACTTATAATGATTATCATCATAAATAATAAACTCATTGAATTTAATTTAATATTTTTTTCAAATAGTTAAATAAAATAAAAAACATTTTGCTGTGGTACCGAAATTGGTACAGAGAACCGTCAAATTTTGATGGTATTGGTACCGACTACTGGAATTTTGGCACTGAAAACCACAAAAAAGACACAGGGGACATACCATAGACACATAGTATGTCAATTTAATTTTTTCACAGTAAATTATCACATGACTTCTTGTTTTTCACTTCCAAAAGCTAAATAAATTAACAGTATTTTACTGTAAAATTACATGAAATTTCCTGTTAGATTTATTACAGTTTTTCCACTGTATATATATATATATATATATATATATATACATACATACACACACACATTATATATAACTTACTGTTAACCAATAAGCATTTTTACAGTCTTTTACCACTGAAATTGTTAAAACCAGTCAATCATCATGACCCATTTCCAGGCTCACACAGAATCGATGGCTGCAGAAATTTGCAGAAAGTTCATAAATCACAAATTTATATACATCCTATGCCCCTTGAGTTCATGTATTAAATATTCAGGGTCATTTAATAATGCATCCAGCTAGTAATAAGTGTCTAGCACTCTCAGCTCCATTTAACACTTTTTACCATGTTTAAACCCATTCCACATATTTTCCCCCAAGACCAGTGCAGAAAATGCAAATACAGCTGAGTCTGCCTGATTCAACCAATCCCAAACAAAAATATGAATGTTTTTTCATTCAATTAGCAAATATTTAAGTGTTTATGAACAAACACATGTTAAGCATTACATCATGTAAAAAGCTTTTAAAGTCACTCATAAAATCATCATAAGATGTAAAAAAAAAAAAAAAAAAAGAAATTTCTTGAACTATTCTTCAAAAACCTGCTCCCATGATACTGTGTGAGCAGAAATATGCTCACCCTTCCAAAAAGACACTCTCCTCTGTCCACAAATCTGAGACTTCTCTCCACACGCACTACTATTAGAACTGTAAGAACACTGCCATTTGATTTGGCAGCCATCAAAGACATAAAATGAGCAAAGAAGATGAGGATGAGAGAGGCAGAAAGAGAGGAATCCAGTTTTTATCTCATCTAAGCTTTGCCACCAGCTTTGCCTGTCTGGTAAAAAAGTAGCTGCTGTTGGGCAGAGGGCAATGCCCATGATGCATTGCGCTGATGCCCAGATTCCAATCTATTGTCTCATCAAGGTGTAGAATTTAAAGGCTCTTTTGATCATAACTGCGGCTGGGACAAAAATTCCCTCAAAACAGTGTGTGCTTTACAATCCTCTCTCTTATCGTCGATCTGTGGACACTGCAAAGCAAAAAATAAATAAATAAATAAATAAAAAATCCTGATAATTTCCACCAAATGTCCCTCAAAAGCCTTAATTATCTCCATCTGTGCCATTTCAGAGCTGTTTTGCTGAGGCCATGAACGTACAGGAAAATGAATCTGAAGAAGCTTTGTGTTACACATGCACAAAGGAATAGTAAATCCAATCATCTAAAAGGAACAGTCCAGGTTCAGCATCAATAAGTTAATAATCAATAAACAACATCTGTGACATTCTGTTGATTACCACAGGAAATCATTTCAACACATCCCTCAGTTGTAAAAACACAAAAAGGCACTTTGAGCAGAGGTCTAAGAGGAAAATGAGTAGGGTTTAAAAAGAAATGTACAGCTAGTATATTTGCTAAAGCATTTCTCGGTTGTTGATGAAGTGGCTTGCAATGGGACATGTCAAACTTCATTTAAAACTATATTAAACAAACTTTAACGTCCCATTTATGTATGCATGCGCAGTTATATGACCCCTATATTAACTGAGATTGAATGAAATTTATACTTTAAAAAAAAAATATTTGTGAGATTGCAGGACTGCCAAGTGAACTGCCAAAAGGTCATAGGTGGAACGTGTGTAAGGCTGAGAAAGGCTTAGCCTTCCCCTGGCCACGGACTTGAGACTAGCATGAATTTCTCTCACTCAAATCACTGCCTGCTGCTGTTTCTGATTGCTTTTAGAAGGAAAAGCTGCCCATTACTGTTGGTCTAGGATCAGTTTTCTCCGTAATAATAGCATATTGGCGAAACAGATTTGGCAAACAATCAAGTGCATATCTATGTTGACGCTCTGGAGAGTGTCAAAGGTTTCTATTTAAAACATGTTTTTACAGCAATGAGCAATGTAGCCAATCACAAACAAATTTGTTGATTTCTTGAATGCAATGGCCAATCAGATGTGTTTAAGTTAGTACTGAACAAAAACTCTGCTTTTCTCATTATAACAAACAATTATGTAAATAAGAGATTCATTGTGCTTCATCGATTATAACAGAACTTTGTGAGAGCGTGATGAACTGAGATGAGTGACAGCTTTATAGCGAAAGGGAGTGCTTTTTGCGCTTTTTCTGCCACGTCAAATCCTGCATACAGTATGCTTGTTTTCTGTTAAAATTAACAATTGTGAACATAGAAGCTTTAATTACAAATCATTTTTTGGGGAGCGTCTATGCTGGGATGTGTATGTTGTGCGGTGTCATGCAACCTAACTATTTCAAGGAAATCAATTAAAATAGTATGCTTTAAAGTAGGGATGTAACGATTCACTCGGAGCCGGTTGAAAATCGATACAAATGTGTGACGATTCAAGTCGGTTGAGATGTTAAATGAATCGCGATTCACGTTTTAAACAGACTCACTTTACAGGCACGATAGCAACGAGCAAGTTGTAGCTAGCGTTACGGACTGTGCGTGCACACTGGCGCGAAGAAGAGTGAAATCAGTGAATGTTTTCAGTTCATTCATATGGAGGTTAGGCGCGAGCACACTTGTGTGCACGCGCCGTCAAACAGAAGCATGGTGATGGCAAGCGCATAGTTTACGTTGACTCATTCAAATCGGAGATGTGGCGGCATTTTGACTTTCCGAAGACTAAGACTAAGGCTCCAGTCACCTCCGTCTGTATGTAAAAAGATAATAGGCCAAACCACACTGACCGGCGGATTTGCAGCCCCACTCCTGGCGACGAGGGCGATTGCCATGGAGATCACAAGGTGCATCAGTGTTTTCACAGCGAAAGATACAAGGCTGTTTTCTGCCGTAGTAAATGGATTCCAGGCTCTTCCTCATCAAGAGAAAGATCAGTGCGAGGATATTCCACAGACTGAAGGAGAAATCTGTGCTGCAGAACCAGGTGTTGTATTTATTTTACTATCTCTTTCTCTAAATGTGTACATGGATTTTTTTTCAATAATTTGTTGATAATTATGGCATATTTATCTAAATGTGTTCTGTTTTTCTAACTCTTGCAAGTGTAATGATACAAATTATAATTAAAATCTTGCCTTTATAACAATGTGAAACCCCTGTCACTGTTGTACTTTATTTGACCTAGTCTTTTTATTTCTGCTGTTCCTCAGTGCAGGATGAGGGTGAAGAAGCCGAAACAACCTTGTCCCAAGAAAACACCACTGGAAGATCTCTTTGAAGGGACTTTTTGAAGATTTGTTTTAAAATTTCAATTGAGTTATTATTTGACATAAAATATATATTTAAATTTTACAAAGAAATATGCAGAATTTTGTCTGAGAAATAAAATGACACTTTTATTTTATAATTTGGCTTAAATCTCATTTTGTTAAAAAAAAATTGTGAGAAAATCGTATCGTGAAATTAGTATCGTAAATCGTATCGCATTGTGAGTTGAGTGAATCGTTACATCCCTACTTTAAAGGGAAAGCACATCTCCGTGCCGCATATGCAAAAGGTGTTAACCTGTTACCCTGCACCCCGCTTTTTGAAAAAAATTTTTTGGAAAAAATGGCATACTAAACTAAAATAGATACAGTTAAGAAGCCTTTGCACTACAAGCATATGTGTGATCTCATTTGAAAGCAGACACACAGTCAGAATTAATTATTGTCTAAAAGAAAAAAAATGTATAAAGGGCTTAAATGTATTGTGACGTTATTAGACATTAATTTTTATGAATGTCTTTATGAAAACAAAAAGAATGAAATTGGCCTTGTTGCAGTCTAGAAATGCAAAGCAGCTAAAGCCACAGGCCTGTTCATGTTTTATTTCAAATATGAAGATTTTATTTAGAGAAGACTCTAAAATGCCAACTGACATATATGCACATCTTATAAATATCCATTCAGTATTGTCTCTATTGTTTTGTGGTGCAAACTGCCCCATTGAGTTTCAGTCTCCCCTGCACACATTCACACCTCTCAGGCCGGGATATGGCTCTAATTATTATTCTTTTGTCTTTATTATAATTTATTGACAACTTTCTATTCACACCGTTTTAATCCCTCTTTTCATTGATCAAACTTCTCACTTCACCTTCTTTGACTTTGTATCAAATGCCCTTTTTTTTAAAAAAAAAGAAACATTCCAATAATCTTTACTTTTCAAAATTAATAATAAAACACAATCGCTCCTGGTAAAAAAAAATAAAAAAAAATAAAAAACAAATTAAAAATTGAAATGTTGCCTTGGCAATTAAGTAAAATACATAAATTGAAGCTGAACTACTAAAAGTACTCAAACTAAAACAGAGTACATTAAAGCTAAATAGAAATATTTTAATATTTTAAAAAGGTAAAAAAAAACTAATAAAAATGACAAAAACACACAACAAAAAACAAATTATATATAAATAAAAAAATATTGTAATGGTATATAAATCATAATAAAATAACAGTTCAATTGTAAGTGTGTTACTGTAAGTACTGTACTGTTTTGCTTGTCTTTGAACAAACTGGTAATAGACAACGCCATAGATGCTGTTAAGAGAGCTAAGCTTGTATTAAACCCATCACTGTAAACCCGAATAAGTTGGCAAAACTCAAAAATTTGAGGTAATCAGTTACATCAAAAATTTTAAGCTAAGAAATTTAAAGTTAAAGTAAGTAGATCTTGGAGATTTTTATTTTGTACTCGTACATTTTTTGTTACTATTAACTTGAAATATTTGAGTAAGCTAATTCATACAAACTTAAACTTAAAATTATCATGTAATCTCAATTTAAATATTTTTAGTAGTGGAAACTTGGTAAGCTTTAACTAGCTAATTCAATAAATGCTAACTTTCTCATTTGTAACAATAATGCTTTGATAGCATTAGCATAGCATAGCAATTGTTGAATGAGTACAGCAAACTTAAAACATTTAACATATATCTGTTTTCAAACCATGATGCTAACCCCCCAAAAAACTCTCTCCCTTCCGAGTGTCATGGCAAAGCATTCTGGGAAATAGAAATCCCAGCCCAGTTTCAGTTAAATTTAAGTTTGTCTAAATGAAAAGCGTGATTTTTTTCCCCAAACCAGTTCAGCGGAAATCCCGCCCTGGAGCCGATTCTAAAAATTTCATTGGCCATGTCAATCACAATAACGATTGCCTACACCCAACCCTGATCCCTAAACCTACTAGTGTTGCACAATATACTAGTACTAGAAAAGTATTGCGATACCCTGTTATTAAAAACGGTACGATATGAAATTTTATTAGTACCGGTACTTTAAGAATGACAGCACTCTAATAAGAGCAGTATTCCTTAATTTGCGTCAATGTGTGACAGCAGGAGTCAGGACGTGAGTGCAGAGCTCTGCTTCCACCGTTCACTAAACAATGGAAGCAGAAGAGTTAAATATATACGCGCAGCGCATGACAAAGAAAGCAACAGAAACACATGCATGATAAAATAAAGCGCGGCGCGGGACGTGCTTGCGCTGCCGGACTCTGACCTGAAGCGCGCGCACACGCCTTTCACTCAGACAGCATGCGACCGCAACGTCAGTTTCGTGGATTATTGGGTTTGAATGGTCAAAAATATGCAAAAACGCACGTCCTGGCGAGTATTCAGGTAAACACAGTCGGATATGTCTTTAGTGAACGTATACAGAGTTGAGTGAGAAATCAGATGTGTTACAATGTATTGGGTCCGTGCAGGTCTTAAAGGGCCGGGCATAATATTCTGTGCGATTAATGTTAATCAAACAACAAAAGAAAATAGAAAACCACCCCATGCTTGACTGAATAACTTTAATATACAGTGGGGAGAACAAGTATTTGATACACTGCCGATTTTGCAGGTTTGCCCACTTACAAAGCATGTAGAAGTCTGTCATTTTTATCATAGGTACACTTCAACTGTGAGAGACGGAATCTAAAACAAAAATCCAGAAAATCACATTGTATGATTTTTAAGTAATTAATTTGCATTTTATTGCATGACATAAGTATTTGATACATCAGAAAAGCAGAATTTAATATTTTGTAAAGAAACCTTTGTTTGCAATTACAGAGATCATACGTTTCCTGTAGTTCTTGACCAGGTTTGCACACACTGCAGCAGGGATTTTGGCCCACTCCTCCATACAGACCTTCTCCAGATCCTTCAGGTTTCGGGGCTGTCACTGGGCAATACGGACTTTCAGCTCCCTCCAAAGATTTTCTATTGGGTTCAGGTCTGGAGACTGGCTAGGCCACTCCAGGACCTTGAGATGCTTCTTACGGAGCCACTCCTTAGTTGCCCTGGCTGTGTGTTTCGGGTCGTTGTCATGCTGGAAGACCCAGCCACGACCCATCTTCTGGGCTGATCCCTCACCTTCCTCATGATCATTGATGCCCCACGAGGTGAGATCTTGCATGGTGCCCCAGACCGAGGGAGATTGACCGTCATCTTGAACTTCTTCCATTTTCTAATAATTGCGCCAACAGTTGTTGCCTTCTCACCAAGCTGATGCCTATTGTCCTGTAGCCCATCCCAGCCTTGTGCAGGTCTACAATTTTATCCCTGATGTCCTTACACAGCTCTCTGGTCTTGGCCATTGTGGAGAGGTTGGAGTCTGTTTGATTGAGTGTGTTGACAGGTGTCTTTTATACAGGTAACGAGTTCAAACAGGTGCAGTTAATACAGGTAATGAGTGGAGCACAGGAGGGCTTCTTAAAGAAAAACTAACAGGTCTGTGAGAGCCGAAATTCTTACTGGTTGGTAGGTGATCAAATACTTATGTCATGCAATAAAATGCTAATTAATTGTTTAAAAATCATACAATGTGATTTCCTGGATTGTTTTAGATTCCGTCACTCACAGTTGAAGAGTACCTATGATAAAAATTACAGACTTCTACATGCTTTGTAAGTGGGCAAACCTGCAAAATCGGCAGTGTATCAAATACTTGTTCTCCCCACTGTATTTATTAAGAATCAGTGTATAGTTAATTTATAGAGTGAAGACTACGCAGTTGTTTTTTTTTTTTTTTACATTTGATTATTTGATTTCTTTCTTGAATGCTACTGTTAAATAGACCTACTGTAGCTGAAAAATAAAGCACTGGTTTTGTCATATTGTTTGTAATTTACATTTTTGCTTACTTTTTAAAAACAAAGATAAAATAAAATTAAATATCTATATTGTAATTATAAAATTACATTAAAAAAATATTAAATTACTCATGAAACTATTACTGTCATGAAATAAGATTTTGGTCATCCCAATCTGTTCAGAATAGTGAAAGGTTAGGAAAGGATAGTGTTAACATGACTGATAATAATTTGATTGTTGCAAACATCTCTGTAAGGATGTTCACACTGGCATGTAATTATTATTATTATATTATTATTTTTAAATAAAGAAGAGGGAATGGTCAAAAAACTGGGCAGGATTACGCTGGCCAAGTGAGTTTTTACTTTTTTTAAATACATTTATAAAACAATGAATAGTAAGTTCTGTCATATTATTCAAGTACTTTTACTGTTTTTTGCCGTGGTATCGATTCAGTATCGGTATTGAGGTATTTTAGTCTGGTATCGTATCGAAGTCATAATTTTGGTATCGTGTAAACCCTAAAACTAACCCGTCACTGTAACCTCAGCCAATGAAATTGGTTGCAAGGCGGGATTTCCGCTGAACTGGTTTGGGGGAAAAAAACCACGCAAATGGCGAGAAACAACTTCATAAAACTCCAAACAATTCTGTTTATTTAAAATGTGTCAGTTTTGTTAACTCAAAAGAAAAAGAAAGTTCTAAATACTCATAAAAGTTCATTTGATTGAACTCTTTGAATTCATTTAATTGAAGTTTACCCTACTCAAACCAATGAATTATTTTGAGCATTAGGGTTTACAGTGACACATATGAGAGAATGTCTATATAGGCCTAAACACATCTTTGAGTGACAGATAAAGAAAGTTTGTGTAAATATACCAGCTCTCTCAGGATAGTGGATCAGTCTTGAGTCAACATATGGGCTCTAATACTGAGCCTCGCTCTGAAGGGTAGGAGCTGCCCCAGGAGAGAGGGCACACGCACCCTGCCAAACACACGTCCCACTGTCTGCTCCTTCTGTTCATTACAGAACAGCAACGAAGTTTACAAGAAACCCTGAGTCATGCATACATGTTCTTTTACACCATCTACCCCAGTTTACAGCAATAAAGGCCAAACTAATAAAACATAACATGCATGAAGATATTCTAGCTTCACATCCACACCACAAGTAGACCTTATTAAAATATAAGACTGAAAAATATCTGCAAACATAAACAGAGGTCTGTCATGCAAAGTTGCCCTCTCTTGGTTTTATGAAATCCAATTATCCAATTACGCCCTTGAGGGATGATGGCATTCTGAAATAAATGCCATGTAAATGAACCCACAGCTCCTGTATAACTAAACAGCCTGTTGATTGTCATTACTTAAACAAACATTCAAAACATTCTGGCGACATTTTAGCAGCCAGTACAATTGAGACGGCATGCCACATTAATTGCTTTGGAGGCACCAATCAGGATTTTTACAATTAACCAATATCAATGCATTTTTTTTTATTTTTTTGTTATGAGGAGCTCTGCCATAACTAGTTATATGTAAGATCTCTGCTTATGGTCACTGTTAACTCAATTAAAGTAATACTAAAGCTGTCCAGTTTTTGTTGACAACAATATTACTGTAGGTTTACATGTTAATCCAGGGTTTTCCTGGGTCAAAAATCTTCGGTCATCCACACACACAGTAAAAAGTACCCTACCCACGTGATCTGCAAGCCCAATACTGACAATACATTTAAAATAAATGCAAATAGGTTGTGATTTTTGCTTATCTTATTTTAAAATCTCATATTATGTATGATCTCTTACCTTGATGTTTGTTTCTTTTGTTCCTCATTGTTTACTGATAATTATTTAGGTATATAATCATATCAATATTAAAAAGTTGCAATAAAAAATAGTCTAACTTTCTACCATATACAATTGAATAAAATTAGCAGCTAGCTAACAACAACTTGCTTTGTTCTGGTTTCACCGCACTCCAGTCTAAACTAAATGATTTTATACATTGTCAATATAAATAACCTGAAAATACTGTGGATTATTAAGGCTAATTCTTACTAACTACTCTTGCTAAATGGGGTAAGAACACTTGCATTCTCATTTCAGGGGTGTTCTGAGTAAATTATTATCTACACCGATTTGTAAGTTCAGTGTTGGACAGATCAGTTTTTTTAACCAGTCATTAAAATGAATCAGTTCAAAGGAGTCATTAGGTCGTGAATCGAACATTAGTGGACACGTTGTGTGCTAATCCCAGCTGTTAGGACATTGCAAAAGATCTGTCTCAATACAGAAAACACTGGATAGGATTTTTTTATTTTTTTTATTGAAAGTGTGGTTTATGTCAGCTGCATGTGCAGAACGCTTGTCAGAGAACAGGCGACGCTTTTTGAGCGCAATTCACACCCAGCGGTAATTCAGGAAAAAAAAAATTTGCCACATGCAACATGGATTCAGTCTCCCGATCTTTTACCATTGTGTAAGTTTACAGTTGATTTTGATTAATATGTGCGAGGGAGAGAGAGCAAAGACAGTGTTTAGTTTGAAGACAGAGAGAGTGCGCAGGGTTCTCTGCTCGTTCTCTCTCATTTAACATGCGTCCTATCACAAGCGCAGCAGTCATCTACATCACTCAAATCACAATAACTGATCATATAAGGCTTTGACGGGCTTTGGCAGCCACCAAAAACATTTCAATGCAGGAAAAACATAAGTACTCTTATCATAAGTACTCTTCAACTGTGAGTGACGGAATCTAAAATCCAGAAAATCACATTGTATGATTTTTAAGTAATTAATTTGCATTTTATTGTATGACATAAGTATTTGATACATCAGAAAAGCAGAACTTAATATTTGGTACAGAAACCTTTGTTTGCAATTACAGAGATCATACGTTTCCTGTAGTTCTTGACCAGGTTTGCACACACTGCAGCAGGGATTCTGGCCCACAGACCTTCTCCAGATCCTTCAGGTTTCGGGGCTGTCACTGGGCAATACGGACTTTCAGCTCCCTCCAAAGATTTTCTATTGGGTTCAGGTCTGGAGACTGGCTAGGCCACTCCAGGACCTTGAGATGCTTCTTACGGAGCCACTCCTTAGTTGCCCTGGCTGTGTGTTTCAGGTCGTTGTCATGCTGGAAGACCCAGCCACGACCCATCTTCAATGCTCTTACTGAGGGAAGGAGGTTGTTGGCCAAGATCTCGCGATACATGGCCCCATCCATTCTCCCCTCAATACGGTGCAGTCGTCCTGTCCCCTTTGCAGAAAAGCATCCCCAAAGAATGATGTTTCCACCTCCATGCTTCACGGTTGGGATGGTGTTCTTGGAGTTGTACTCATCCTTCTTCTTCCTCCAAACACGGCGAGTGGAGTTTAGACCAAAAAGCTCTATTTTTGTCTCATCAGACCACATGACCTTCTCCCATTCCTCCTCTGGATCATCCAGATGGTCATTGGCAAACTTCAGACGGGCCTGGACATGCGCTGGCTTGAGCAGGGGGACCTTGCGTGTGCTGCAGGATTTTAATCCATGACGGCGTAGTGTGTTACTAATGGTTTTCTTTGAGACTGTGGTCCCAGCTCTCTTCAGGTCATTGACCAGGTCCTGCCGTGTAGTTCTGGGCTGATCCCTCACCTTCCTCATGATCATTGATGCCCCACGAGGTGAGATCTTGGATTAATTAATTATTTAAAAATCATACAATGTGATTTTCTGGATTTTTGTTTTAGATTCCGTCTCTCACAGTTGAAGAGTACCTATGATAAAAATTACAGACTTCTACATGCTTTGTAAGTAGGAAAACCTGCAAAATCGGCAGTGTATCAAATACTTGTTCTCCCCACTGTAAATGTCAGTACATAGTAGTTAAAGACACCTAATATAAAGTGGGACCAAATATTGTATATGTATTTATGCTATGCAAAACCACATCCCCTGCCTTTTCATTTAGTTGGATGTTGGTAACATTAGTTCCTCTTTTATTTGTGGTTTATGACCAGAACACTCTGTGAGGGAGAGCTGAGAAGGGAGTGGAGGGAGAGCATGTGCGAGACTGAACAGCTGCTGCTGTTAATGCCGTTTGCTTTTAATATTCACATCAATGATGATGTGAAAGTGATATAGAAGTCTTAAAGGGCTACATAAGTTATTTGCTGATTCTGATCAATGGCCAATCAATCGGAACATCTCTATCAATTGCCTACTGCCTAATTAAGTATTAAAGTTACTTACATTATTGTCTTGCTACATTCTATATAACTTTGATTGTGCTGCATAATGTATGTTAAGGTGTGGCCACATTATCAAAAATTTTTAGGCAAATAGATCCATTGTAAACAGTAGGGCTGGTCGGAATACCATTTTTTGAGCTTCGAAGCTTCAGTAGTAATCAACACCGAATATTCGAAGCTTCGGAGGGAGGGGGCTGAACATGTTCTTCTCTCTAATAAAGGCAGGAATCTCGAGATTCTTAGCGGCGCGCCTCACGCGGGCAGGACTTATATGCTCCGAGAACGGACACTGCACTAGTGATACAAAACACACAGGTCTGTTATGTCCCAGTAACAAGCTCCTATATTTCACAGTAGATTCATTTAGATAATAACGGCTTGCTGCGATAGTCTGTGTTACCGGTGTTCAGGCATAACACCGGTTACATCACTTGCTTACTGCGGCACCGCCCCCCACCGTCGTTTCGATATTTTATAGTAGTAAAAATTTTAGTTCAGTTAGAGAACAGATTAACTACAATTAAAAACTGAACGTGCAGCGTGAGCCGAATGAGAGTCGCAGCACAAACACAGCAGGAGTAAGACTTCATTCATCACGAGAGTGAGGAGCTGAATGACAAGATGATCGTGGAAGATATGGTTTCAAAGCAAAATGTAAAAGCACCTATTTAAGGGAGTTTGTCATTGCACTGTTTTGTTGTTGTGTTTTTCATTAAGAATAATAGGCTAATGAGCCCACCATTCAAGCAACCCGCCCCCGAAATGGCAAACCGAAAGTAAAATGTGCACTGTCATTCGTTCACAGCCGTTCAGTGCACAAGCACTGTAATGTGACAGTGAGGGAAAATTTTCTCACCGTCACATCCCTAACGGGTAAAAAGGCTAATACATTTTGATTCTATTATTCTTTTTTCCACAATGTCAAACGAATGCAGCTTAACCCAAAATGCAAGCTCAGGCATTCTTCCATATAAGCTCATGCAGTTGTGCGCTCTAGACAGAGAATACTCCAGTTGCAGGAAACACTAAGAAGCAAATATATTTATTAAGTATAACGAGGTTGGGTTCCTATTCAACTGTCCATCCTATTTAAAACGGCTAGGCTATAAGATAATTGTGAAAAAAAAAAAAAAAAAAAGAAGAGTATTGTATTTCGCCAGATTTTATAGTGTAAACATATTCAAGCGCAAATGAGAACTGTTTCGAGGGGGATGCCAGGTGTGCGCAAAAAAAAAAAAAAAAAAAAAAACGAATATTCAAATCCCAAAATTGAAAATCGAATACCAACCCATCGAACGAATATTCGAAGGTTCTGGTCCAGCCCTAGTAAACAGGGTAGCGATGTATGAAGCACACACAGTGCTTTCTGTTAGGCTATATGTTCACACTGCAAGCCTTAGTGCTCAATTCTGACTTATTGCTCAGATGTTTTTGTTTGGCTGTTTTTAAATGTGGCCAATATCAGATTCGAGTGTAAATCCTGAACTGATCTGTATGCACATAAGAACAATAATAAAGATGGTCAACAGCACGGAATTATACGGAAGTAAACAGAGGTTACTGAAGTCAGCATTTACACATTCATTTATCAGGTGATGTGCTGTGGAAGCCAGCAAATTTGTGTGCAGGCGATAAGGAGGACGCAGATGAGGATAAGGAGAAAGAGAGCAACATTTTTCTCGTACAGTTTTTTCTCAAGTTTTGCTTGAATAGAGCTGAGTATAGAATAGCTATACTTATGAGTATAGCAGCTCACCGACCCTACACTGACTAACTTCGCTGACGTCTTCCATATTCACTGAGTGACCAAAGAACTACCAGTATGTAAAATCTTTGGAATGACTTGACCGATATGACTTATCAGACTGAAGTTACATCGTAACTGTATCTGATTTAGGACCACATGTGGAAGTGGCTCAAATCAAAATAGAGGGTATGCATTGACGCCACTCTCCCGCCAGAACACGCCCCCTCAGCCGGATTGAGTGGCAAAAGCACTGCTGCATGACTGGAGTTAATAGGGGAAACTGCGAAAACGTGAGTAAAACAAATGATTATCAGTTTAAATGAAAGGTTAGACTCAATATAAGTGTTCCTTACAACTTACCCAACATCCAGTGATCCATAGATATTGACATGCAACCAGGAATCGTGTTTCCTGACATTTATATGAGCCTGATTTCGACGCCAGGGAAATACATAAAGCAAATTTGCCTGTGAACGCTTTATATAAATACAATACAGGTAGGTTTAAATCCGGGTGATCACTTATATCAATGTTATATATATATATATCGTCATACTTGTATAGTTTTTTGTCAGTGTTTATTTAAAAACATCAAATTAGGCAGAATATACGATGGTAAATATTTAATTGACGAGTTGTCAATACAATATATAACAATACAATTTATAGGGTATGATTTTACTCCAAAATTCAACATATTGAGACAAAATGATAACTGTAATCCATGTTTTGCTGCCTAGTCCAAAAAAAAAAAAAAAATAGGATTCGGATTTAATTTTCGGAGAATTGGTAAATGTGACCGCACTTTTAGCTTTCTTTACACTTCTGCTTTATTTTATCCATGCAGGGTTCAGAACAATCACACACACACATTTGTCTAATTCATATTTGTACTATCATTAAATAAATTATGTGAAAACAAATGATAACATCTAATGATAAACACGCTTTTACGAAATCTTTCCAAATTAAGTTAAAACATTACCAGCTGCCTTATAAATAAAATTATACAAGACTATTATGAAATTCTACACACTTTATGATGGAACAGAGCAAAAAGGGTTTGTACACCATTTGTGTTTGCAACTGATATAAAACAGAGACTGACTTAAACCCATCACTTCTGGACACCAGCACCACTTGCCTATATGCTCATAAAAACACATAAAAAGATATTTTGCTGAGATTTAGAAAAATCCACCTGTCACCTCAAAGTGACACACTATTATAATCTTGTTTCGTCCTACCATTTGCACCACCGCCCCCTGGCAGCTGGCATTTGTCATGTGAGTGATGATGATTTTGAAGGTTTATGAATTTAAGGTAATAAATGGTCACTCACACACGGCACAAGCGTGTCAGGGGTCTTGTCCTGCTGTTTTTGTGCATGTGAGCAGTCGGATCAGTGAACCAGTGTGTATATGTGTTTGTGATTGTGTGTGATTATAGGCTGAATATGCCTTGCTCTGCAGCAGTGCAATGAGTGTGTACCTTCTCTTGGCCTATACATCAGTGTGATCTGCAACACATCACTGGATAATTGGATCCATCTTTTGGCCACAGACAAGCATGTGGGCGTATTAATTCATGTGTTTATGTGTATGTATGTTCATATGTATATAAAATATCTATAGCCTCTAAGTCTGTGTACTGTTCTTCAAATCATCACGATAATAATAATGTAGTCTAAGGTGTGGCCTGCCGGTAGACATTTTCTGATGCTGCATGGCGGTAGTAAAAGTGACAAAAGGTATCGCTTTCATGCTTGTTCATGGTTTTGTCCTAACCAGCCACAACATCACAAGAAGCACATTTTCCAGGTACTTGGTTTCTATATTGCTAATGCCTCAGGTAGCCTGGTCCACATGAAAATTCATTGGACCAATGTAATGCTCCTCATCTGCGTAAAAATCCAACATGAACATGAGACTGAAAGTTAAAGTTAAAGTTTAGAATCAGACATTATATGACAAATCACTCAAACTAACACCATAAAAAGCATGCCTTCTGGTGAAGCATTACCTAAATCATAAAAGTTCTGTTCTCAATTTTATGTTACAGTGCATTACATGAGAGCACAAAAACCATTCTAGGGTGTGTTTCCCAAAAGCATTGTTAGCCATTTGCACCTAGTCCCACATATGTTTTTGCAATTGATATGAAACAAAGATGTCTCCTCCACTAACCTAAACCCATCACTTCTGGACACCAGCACCATTCAGCTCTATGCTCATACAAACGCAAAAGACATTTTGCTGAGATTTAGAAAAATCTGCCTGTCACAATAGTGACGCACTATTGTAATCTTATTTCATCTTACCATTTGCACCACCACCCACTGGCATTTGTCTTGTGAGTGATGGTGGTTTTGAGGGTTAATACATTATGGAAATAAATGGTCACTCGCACACGGTACAAGCAGCTCAATTCATCAATTCCAACAATTCGCGTTTCCCAAAATCATAATTCCAACAACCACTCGCAAACAGCACTGCAAAGTCGTGTGGTCGGGACTACAGCGCTCAATCTGTGGTTAGAAGCACATGATATGGACTTTGATAGATCATGCTCAGCAAAATAAGCAGGCAAACATGCAGTACAATGTCTTTCATTCCATAAATGAACACATTTCATTCAACATTTGTTAGAATGTCAAGAGAATGAAAGTGCTCTAGTACAAGGGAGAACCCCAGAGTTTGACGAAAGAGTATTTGAATTAAATTGAATAAAAATAGCGAAGTAGTCCTCAGGTACAGCGTTAATTGTTCACAGCAATAATCTGACATGAATTAGTTTCTGAATCGATTAATTAGCAGAAGTTATTACTCCACTACCTGCAGGACGTCATTAACGACAGTTCTATATTGTTGAACCAACGTGCTTTGAAAGATGAATGTGGAACAAACTTACTACGCTTTTGGGAAACAGTCATGACTAGATAGATCAGGGATGGGCAACTGGCGGCCTGAGGCCCGTGTCTTTGAATACGGCCCGCTGGACCACTCGGATGATCCATTTGATACATGACAAGTAAGGGAAAGATTGCGTTCATATTATGATGTTAATACTATATCAAACCAGGAGAGGTCGCTATTTCCAGCCGATTCACGTATTAATTACAGTGTAGGATAGGGTGGCCACCTGGCTATTGATCTGTTTCAGGACAGTCTATGTGATTTTGCGGGACAATGCGGGACATGTGTGAGACAGATAAATTTACTATTATTATGCTATGTAAATATTGATTTACATTCGTTGGCAATTTGGCAAATCCGATTAATGTTTCTGAGGTGGGTGCCCACGCTATAATGTTGCGCTTCTGGCAACATTAACTCCTGGAGAGAAGACAATTCTACATTCACGAGTGCACATGCAGGAGGACAAAGTTTGAACACGCACACGTAGTCTAATATCTGAGCGAGAGAGAGCGCGCGTGAAGGGTATCCGCCTGTGAGCGGACAGATTCCTGCTTGTGCTGCTCTCGCATTAAAATAATGTGCTCTCGACATTTGTCATTATAATAACGCCATAGAAACCACTTTAAATGAACTATTAACATGAGAAGAAAGTTGTGTATACATTTTTTATTGGTTAAAATGAATGGAGAATATCTCGTGTTTTTCCGTAGGTGCTCAACCATTTCCGTGGGTGGCTCTCGAGCATCCACGGGAACGGTGCATGTTCATTGGAACCATTTGCTCAGCATATTTGCCATCAGGATGAATGATTACATGCTTTAAATTATCAATTTGGGCAGCTTTGAGCAGCTCTTGAGGTTCTTATCCAGTATGTGAGATGAAATCCTTGCTGGTGTAGCTGTGTTTACCGACTTTGATGAGGCCCGCACTTATTCCTTTGCGCTGTCCACTCAGTTTTCATCAGTGGGAAAACCTCTCTACGATTGCGTTGGTTGTTTTCACAGCTAGAACATGACGGCTGCACAAATAGATTTTTAAATGCCAGTCACAGTTTTTATTATATTTCTTACTGTGGTATTATTGTAATTGCAGGGATGAAAAAATAATAATAATACAGGTATAACTGAAATGTGGGACACTACTTGCGTCTCGCGGGACGCGGGACAAAGCTCCCAATTTCGGGACTGTCCTGCAAAATGCGGGACGGGTGGTCACCCTAGCGTAGGATGTGCATGCTAATGCGAAAGTTTACTCAAATGAGCAAAAATAAACGAAAAATTGACCATGAAAATCATGTTTTCTAGTCAAGAAGGTAAACGGATTATCTTTTTACCAAGTTCAAGGGGTCACCCATATGTTTGGTTTGTTTGGAAACGAAATCTGTAAAGAAAGATTTTAATGAAAATTGCCATTTGTACACCACTGCTCACAAAAGCCGATTGAACCGAACAGTGAATGGTAAGGAACGGTTCCAGTTGTATTTCCACTTGAGCCTGGTACGACACGATTACAAACTGTTATCGGACCGGAATTAGCCAACCGTGCTGAACCGTGCTGCTAGAATGCGTGTAGTGACCATGATGCGTGAATCGCCACTCAGGATCAGTCTCTTGTCTGTTGCCTGGCTGCCAGTTTCTCCGTAGCTTGCTAAACGTGCTATTTGAGCAACGTGAACACACATTAAAAATACAATTTAAAGAAATGATCTTCCTCCATAACGCAGTCGCGATTTATATCGCATATCGTGTGTAAACTCTTGCCTAACCAAGGCAACAACTGACTCATTTGTATTTGTAACGGAGTTCTTTGTTCAGGGAAGAAGGAGGTGGGAACCGGCGAACGTTTAAAAGACTTTAATCAAATAAACAAATAAACTGAAAGTAAAAGCGGCAGCCCCTCACGGACGACTGCCACACACACACATAACAAAACGTAAACTCCAGGCCTGGTCCTCTGTCGTCCTTCACTGTCGTCGCTCCTCCTTTTATGCTCCCGTCACTCCTCCATGAGAGATCCGAGACCGGTGTGACGCACAGCTGGCGCTCATCATCCAATTATTCACCGGCCTCGCGTCGCCCTCTCACAGCTCTCGCTCGCCCTGCTCGTCACATACCCCCATCGCCCCTTGCAGGCTGGGGGGTACCCACGAGACTGCGCTCTACTCCCCCCCCGGGGCCAGTCTCGGAGACCGCAGCACCTGGCGGTAAGGAGGCGAGAGAAAAGGAGACGGAAGCACTAGGAGCGCCAAAGACGAGAGAGGGGAGAGAGGAAAAAAAATAAAATAAATCTTGTTCCGGTTCCTGGACACACTGCCGCTCGGTCCTCAGCCAGCCGAGAGGCTCTTCTTCGTGGTGCCATGCGATGGTACTGGACGCTTGGTGGATGGCTCGATCCTCCTCTGCCCCCTGGCGGCCGGCAGTGGCACCTCCGGTTGAGGGCAGCCGGCAGCGAGTCCCGCACTCCCTGCTCCTCCCCGTCATGGTGGACGGCAGCAGGCTCCGGCCCACGGCAAACGCCGGCGACTCCTCCGCTCCCTCTCGGACGGCAGCCACCCCACCTCGACCCAGGGGCACAGCAGCAAGCTCTCCGTCCCACTGGTCTTCACTTGCTCCAGCACCACCGCCTCGGACAGCCACTCGTGGTCTTCTCTCTTCTGCGCTGTCGACCTCCTCAGCACCGTGATCCCCCTCAGCAGCGAGGGCTCTCCGACAGCATGTCCTCCCGGGTTTCGGCACCAATGTAACAGAGTTCTTTGTTCAGGGAAGAAGGAGACGGGAACCGGCGAACGTTTAAAAGACTTTAATCAAATAAACAAATAAACTGAAAGTAGCCCCTCACGAACTGCCGCGCACACACATAACAAAACGTAAACTGCAGGCCTGGTCCTCTCTCATCCTTCACTGTCATCGCTCCTCCTTTTATACTCCCGTCACTCCTCCGTGAGAGATCTGAGACCGGTGTGACGCGCAGGTGGCGCTCATCATCCAATCACTCACCGGCCTCGCGTCGCCCTCTCACGGCTCTCGCTCGCCCTGCTCGTCACAGTATTAAATTCCAAAGAGTTCTGTTATTAGCCCCGCAGTGGAAACCCTTTTTGCCAAATGCATGACAGAAATGTATGCACTTAATTATGTTCTTATACATTTTTAAAAATAGTATTTTTATTCATGGTAATATGTGGAAGTGGATTATAGTAATACCATTTGGAACAACTATGTTTTGAATAAGCACTTTTTAACTGTTCTCTGAGGTTGAGTTGAGTATTTTCAATGCATGTAATCAAAAATAGGACATACATTTGTTAGTTGCAAATTTACAGACAATGAAATTGAGATGTTTATATTTGCTTGGAGTAATATGCTTGCCAACTGACAACAAAGTTTCAAAGTTTTATATTTAATACAATCTTTAAAAACAAATGACATTAATTACTGATGGATTTCCCTTAATAAAAAGTAAATTGAGTAAGACGGTGTAAAAGGTGTGACTGTGGATTAGTAATCTGGCCCCTTGGTATGAAGGAGAAAAAATGTTGGTCCTCGTCACTATTGAAGTTGCCCATCCCTGAGCTAGATGCTGTACTATTATGCATAGTACTATTATGGTTTAGCAGCGAGCTGTGCTGTTGTACAGGGAACGCGCCCCTGATTGGCTATGTTTTGTGACAGCACATTTCTTTATTTGCTGTGGACAAATTGACTGAAGCTGAAAATACACAGGAAACAGTTCAAGAAAAAATATATGACTGTGTCAGCATGTTGAGGTCTGTGTGAGCATGCTCAAAGGCATAATTGATGAATGGTTAAAGATTTTGCTGCTGCATCACTCCCTCACCTCTCAAGGCTACATTAGCTTTCTCCTTTATCTTCAGAATACTATTCCTTCTCCATTAAACTGAACTCCAAACACAAATGGCAGTATAAAAAACAGACTGTGTTTGCATTGCATTATGGCAGTCAATCAATTCTGTATTCTGAATGAATTAAATGTCAACTAATCAAATTAGTCACATATCAATATTTGCTGAGAAAGGCCATCGAATGAAGATGAAGAAATGAAAGACGTATAATACTGTGGCAGACAAGTAAAACTAAAAAATAGAAAAAAGATGTAGAAGTCAATATATTGTGTTTTACTTTTGAATCATTGAACGCAAGTCGATCACTCTAGCAGTTATCAATTTTACAATCGAGTTAGTCAATCTTTCCAAGTCACACTACGTTATTGTATTCAGCCTGCACTATTTTCTAACTGTTGGTCTATGTACACCTAAAGCAGGGCTCGACATTAGCGCTTGTCCACATGTCCGGGACAAGTGGATTTTTTGAAGGGGCAAGTGAAAGAGAATTTTACTTGCCCGACCGGACAAGAATCCTGATTAAAACGACAATAACAAAAATAACTAGGTAATCACCAAAACGCAAGAATGATTCTGCATTAATTTAGTGTAAGTGGTGATTGATAGTGAATAATAATATAATATATAATGTACTGACGGTAACAAGGTTGCACGGTTGAGGCTTGCGCAGCCTCATGAGGAGAAATGGAAACAAATGAGCGCAGCTCAAAGAAACTCAGTAACATACTGCAGTAAAAATTCAAAATGTGAAGTTTTTATATTTATAACATACGATACAGTTAAGCAACATCACACGACTAAGTGTGCTGAATACCATCAGCCATGTTTCATTACTGAATGATTCAGTGTTTTGAACAAATCGGTTGAGTCAATGACCCATTCATAAACAACTGCCTCATTCCTGAACGAATCAGCCATTTGAACGAATCATTTCAATGAATAACTCAATGACTCACTCATTAAGACGGTCACCTGCCGCCACCTACTGGCAGTTTGGTTTTGTGTTTAAAAGTATTATTCTTTCCAACATTTCTTATTTGTAAATTCAAAAAATATTTACATAACATTATTTAATGCAGTTGTAATTTTTCAGTGTAAATTATTTCATTTGATTGGTAACATCCCTATAGTGTCTTATTATTCTAATTTAATATATGCTTCATCTTTCATTTTAAATTCTAAAATTTGATCAATATATTTAAAACGATTACGGGAAAAATGCCCTTTATAAAGATTAAAATATCATAAATATGTCAAAGCTGACTGAACACTAATGAGAATATTGCTTCAGAATAAATTACATTTACAACACACAAAACAAAAATTCTGGACAAGCAAATGTTTTACTCAGACAAGTGAATGACCGATTTACTTGTCCGAAGGACAAGCACATGAAAAGGCTTAATGTCGAGCCCTGCCTAAAGATTTAAACTTTTGCTGTTTTATAATGACTAATTGTTTATCGGCATTTAGTGGCATGGGTTTTAACTGTGTCAACTTAAAAGTATAGTTCAAGCTGCATTCCATCTGTTTTTGAATGAAATAATATCTGACTGCAGAGTGCAGACTCACAAAACATGAAGGGTGTGTCAAGCTTAAATTACTCCGATGGTAGGAAAGTCCCTTATTACAGAATCTACGTACAGATGTATGTATTATTATGTGACTTTATAAATGTTATACATGTACCGTAGATGGAAATCTCAACTTTACTCTTTGGGTGACTATTGCCTTTGGAAAACAATGGAAGAACAGAAGATCTGCCCTTCCTATTGTCAAAGTTTGCCTGCCCTTGACATGTTCACCTGCCTCCTCTCTGCTGTCTCTAGCGGGGCTCCCACCTTTCACGCTGCTTTTCCTGCACTGCACTTTGTTCCTGTCAGTATTGCCCGTGGCTGTTTCTGTACCTGTTTCCACTCTTTCTCTCTTGAAATCAAGCACAGACATTCACTGTTAGTCAAGCTAATATTTTGAAAAGCAAGAGAAGTAATGAGAAATTTAAGCTGTTTACTCATGGAAAGTTGAGTTCATTTATAATTTCAAGAACATATGTGTTAAATATGTCCTTTGGTGATCATCATATTATTTGGTCATTAATATTTGTATTAATATGAGAACAAGTTATGTCAGGAGACATTCAATCTATGAGATACACAGCACAAAAAGTTATATTGATGGAACAAAAACACTAATTCTGGCAATAAATATAATATGATTAAAGGTCATTTAATTAATAGTCTTGAATACAAATAGCCATTATCAGGTATCTTGGTAATGTTTGAGATAAAATTTCTATAACTTTAACAATATTTTGACTTTCATGCAAATAATATTGATTATTTTCCAATTACGTGTAGTTTAAATCAGAATAAACAGCTTATCAGACTTACTATATGCACAAATATGAATTTCCAGCTGACTTAAGCTAATAACTTTAAACCGGTAGGCATCACTGATAAATAAAACTACTTTCTCCTTGAAGATCAAATGGTCAAAAAAATATTCTGTCAATGTTTCTGGTCTGTTCATAAAACATTTAAAACAATTACGGAGATTGAACTGTTACTTTCTGTTAGTTTTACAAATCACATCACGTTTAACTAAAGCAATTTACCTCTTGAAATGAATATCTCTCTGTCCAGTAAAAATAAATAAATAAATCACTTCAGTACCTGTTCTTGCTGTTGAGCTGATTTGGCCGATATATTTGACTCCTTTGCTGTGGTCATGATAACAAATTACCACAGGCAGCAAGAGACATTCAGTTTGTGACGAGACGGTTACACAGAGGAGAGAAGATGCTGAAGGGAAAACGGTAGAAATGCAGCAAAATCCCAATGAGACGCAGATTTGATCTTTAGAGTCGTTCTTCGGAGGATTGATGCGCCACGGTTGCTAAATTACACTGAGAAAGAGAGAGAGAGAAGAAGAGGAGAAAAAGACACGGAGACCACCGATCACAGCCTGGTTACCGACACCGGTCGACTGCAAGTACACGAGCTTTTCTCATCCCCCTTCACGCGCTTGCCGCCTTTTTCACCCCCGCCTCTGTGCACCAGGCGCACACACGCGCGCGGCTGCCGCCTTTCACCTTATGAAGCGAGCAAACGAAAAAGGTGCCAAGTGAGAGTGCATACATGTGTTTTGTACATTATGACAGTATTCTTGTTCGTATATGACAGTCATTATATTACAGAAATATATGCGTGATTTGGCATGGCAGAAAGTGCGCAAAAAGCGCTTCCTTTATAATCTAAAATCTGTCATTTTTAGTTAATCGCAATAATAGCTGAAGCTGACTGTACAATGAATCTCTTGATTACATAATGCCTACACTTTGTTATAATGATAGGATTTGAGAGCAAACTCGCACAATAACTCCGTTGTTTGAGCGGTAAGGATTCTTCACTTAACTTAAACATCTCTGACAGGACATTGCGTTCAAGAAATCAACAGAAATGTCTGTGATTGGATACATTGCTCAATGCTGAAAAAACAGGCAGGGTAGAGTGGGGGAAAACAGCCTGTCCTTAATGACTGTGTAGCCTATTTTTTTCTGTGAAACAAAAGTTAAATGTGTCCAGAATAGGCGAGTTATCCTAGTTTTCAGTGACAATGACATACATTATAAAGCAAGTGTAAAAAATGTCCAGAGTTTTCATGTTATTTTATCATTTATAATCTTTTTTTTATTATTATTATTTTTTTTACAAAAATTAAATTTGTAAATTTGTTTTGCCCCACAGGTGGGGTAAAATGCCCCCTAGGTTGGGGTAAAATACCCCCACTCTGACAAAGCAATTTGCTTTATATACATTTACACCAAAATCAGAGTACAAGCAGTTTTAGCTTAAAATGAAAAAGACAAGCTAAAACAACAGTAGATAAATATGAATATTTATTAATGAACCATGCTGAAAATCAGCCTATTTGAATTTGAAAATATTGTTAGCTTATGCTAATTGGCTAGCTAACTAGCTAGCTGATGCTAACTTGAGGTAATTTTTAAATATATAGTCCAAATATTTTTATTCAACCACCTAGTTAGATTACATTTGATGGAAAAACAAAGGACTTGATGTTTAGACCATGGTAACTACAGTAATTATGATAGTGGGCTGGGGGTGTTTTACCCCACAGACTAGGTTTGAAAAAAAATATAATTATGTTTTCCTTAAATAACGTACTCCCTAACTACAGGCCTTACTATTCTCATATCATATATAACCATTGGGCGTCGGAAGCAGAAAAAATGTGGGTGGGTCCTCCCCCAGAATAATTTTACTGGAGTAGATTCAATTTACATTAGGTGCAAATAGCCTGCCTTGTTTGCTAAACGTCTGGTTGGGCCAGACAAAATTACGGAAGACACTGAATAATTTACAGTGGCAATAGTGTAGGGGTAAGGCACATGGTAGAAAGTTTTGACGCAAATTGATCCCAGGTTTGAATCCACCTTCTGCCGAACTCGCTCTACTCCCTTTTCCCATCACATATCAGATCGGAAAGGCATTTATTTTCAATAAAAATTAGGAAAATAATCGAAAAAGTGGAAATAAAGCATCTAATGTGTGTTTAATAATAAAGTGTTTATCGGTTAGGGGTCGGTGAACAGACATGCGCTGAATTAGAGACGGTAAATGTGAGTGGGTCCAATATCATTGGTCTTAAAAAGTGGGTGGGTCTTGTCCCACATACAATGGTTCCGACACCCATGTATATAACTGTGTTGTTCTGTAAAACAACAAGCAAAAACACTTTTTTCTTACTGCTGAAAATTAGATCACTTACCGTGAAATCCGTTTTCTCTCAGGAACGTCGCCAGTGTAAGCTTCACAGTGAATATTTTTACATCACTCTTGTCAAATTAGACCATAGCAACAACAAAAATGTATCTTGACTTTATCTAGTGGTTATTTTGGGGAAAACAGTAAGGGAGCGTTTTCCCCCACTCTAATAGGAACATTTGACGCTCTCGCAGTGTTGCCAGATTGGGCAGGTCCCAGGTGGGCGGTTTTGAATTTGATTGTGTGGGTAATTGGTTTGGGCGGGAGGACAAAATTTGGGCAGTTCGGAGGTTTTCAAACATCTAAATCTTAGGCTAATTGGTTAATAAACAAAACTCAAGTGTGCATGCACTTTTAGCCAATAAGCAATCAGCAGGCAGACGTGATCAATCACGAGTGACTTGTGACTGTATAAGTGATTGCTATGCCAAAGTGGCATAATATTCAGTAAGTTGTATCGACAGTAAAGAATGGGAGAGTGACCCAACTCTCAAAAAGTGAATTACACCTCTGGTGGGAGATGACTAGAAGGCTCTTTATAAATATAACTAACTCTGAGAGAACAGTTGAATGACTTAATTAAAAACAAATATGGGACGACTCCTGCCCATCATCATGTGCACACTGGCCTGATCAGGACATCTGGAACTTTTAAACGGGCTCTTCACAGCGCACACAGTTATACATTGGATAGTTTGCCAAATCGGTTTTGCCAATATGTTATTATTAAAATAATATAATACGCATACGGAGAAACCTGATTCTAGCAGCAGTAATGGGCAACATTTCCATCTAAAAACAATCAGTATCAGCAGCAGGCAGTGATTTGAGTGAGAAAATTTCATGAATGTCTCAAGTCCATGGCCAGGGGAAGACTAAAGGTTTGCGCGGCAAAAAAATGACATCATCGCAGTGTGGGCGGTCGTGCCCGTTGAGTGCGTGAGACTCCAGCTGTGTTCAAAACTGCCCCCTATAACCTCATTCACTATTCCCTATATTTATTTGCGAATATAGTCCACTTGAAGGAATGAATGAAAATGAGTGAGCAAATTCGGACACAGAGTGCGCTGGCAGGGCTGCCGCTTTTGTATAATTTGTGCTTGCTGTTTAATAATCATTTGAAATTTAGCAAACTGGCAGCTAGTAATGAAAAGATTTATCTTGAACTTTGTCATGAAAACTAGCATGTATAATCCTTAATTAAACAATGTAATAATTAAAAATGAATTTATACCTGTATGATATTACACTGTACCCATATTGGACGAGTTTGGAAAATGGATGGATGGATGATTCAGCTGCGGGTGCCATCTTCTGGCAAGAGTCATTCAGCACGACCCTCACAGTACATTGTAGGGCCCTATATCATACACACGGCACAATGCGGCGCCAGGTGCAGTGCAATTGTTTTTTGCTAGTTTTTAGCCTGACACAGTTATCATTTTCACGCCATGTGCCACGTCGTTTAAATAACAAATGCATTTGCGCCCATTTGTACGGCCATGGGTGTGCTGGTCTGAAAATGAGGTGTGTTCAGGCGCATTGCTGGCGCGTTGCTATTTTGAGGCAACTGAAAACGACTGCACCATTGACCAACTGAAACCTGGCCTAAAGTCAATAGCTCAGTATTTTTTGTGTTATTTAAAGGATGCATTAGTAATATGCGCCTATAGGCGGGTGCACAACGTGCATACACTCTGCTTATTACACACACAGGGATGCGCAGCAACACACAGACATGCAAAATATTAAAAATAAAAAAAATTACAATGTAAAAGATTATTATTGTGTACATAAATATGTAAAAGATAAAAATGCCTATATGTACATAATGGATAGTCATTGCATGTATCAGAATTACCTATTTGCAGTAATGATGAATGAAAGTGGCTACTTATTTAACCAATCGTGGCAATACACACACGTATTTAAACTGACTCGTCAGGTTGAGGGTGTCTATATTCCGCCATGTAAATAGTGAATCCGCCATGGTGCAAGCGCACCTGGCTTTTAAAGGCAATGGGATATGAAACTCTGATTGGTTTATTGCACGTTATGCCCAAAACACACCCATGACTCATTAAGAGAATAGGGACAACTCTTTTAGATCATGCGCCGGGCGCGCTGACCATTTTTCCTGTCATTAAAATTCAAAAGTGGATTCGGACACGCCGTTAGTGCACTTGCGCCTTGCGCTTTAGACCATGCACTTAGATCGTTAAAATAGGGCCCTATGAGTATTATCTAGCCGTTGAGTGTACATCAGTTTTACACTCGTTATTGCGGTGCATTATGGGGTTGAATGAGTGCACTCGATAACATTCACTATGGTTCACTATAGTGCCCTATTTAAGGGTATTGGGGATGATTTCAGACACATCCACTGTTTCGTGTGGTGGTGTGCATGGCATTTTTTGTAACTTTGCGTGCGGGTCCGCTTCCAAAGATGCCCGACTTTGCGACGAATCTATTCGGGCAGATATGCCTGTACAGGCACCCAGTTTGTGTTTGTCCAAATTAATTGCTTACATTTACAAAATGAGCCTATAATAGCAGAAATAAGCCCTTGTAATGAAAATAAAGGTCCATGAAAACGAAAAATTTATGAAATTAAATGAAAATGTTTAATGAAATTAGAAAATATTTAAGAGATTGTTGTTTAATTTCGTTTTATACATATGTTCTCATTTCCAGTGTTGGGGGTAACGCATTTCAAGTAACTTGAGTTACCTAATCAGATTACTTTTTCAAGTAACTAGTAAAGTAACGCTTTACTTTTAAAATTTACAAAATATCTGAGTTACTTTTTCACATTTATTTGACGGACAGCTCTCCTGTCCCCAAGTTGAGAAAAATCAAGAGTAAGTGCAGAGGCGTTGTGTGTAAACATGATGGTTATTGTAGCTGTAGACTAAATGTGAGCATTTATTCATCTCACTTGCACAATAAAGATTCAGTACTCCTCAAAATGAATAAAATCAGTCAAATGCAAAATCAGAATACTATGCAAACCTCCAATAATTAAATGTTAAATAAAACAAATATTTTTATGCATTTAATCTACCTTTATTGACCAATGTCTTGCTGCTAACCTTCGATGATTCAGTTAAACCATGAGCAAAAATGACTAGATTTTTTTTTATTATTATTGGTAAAACTTTTTTCTCCTGCGTCCTATTCTTCCATTATCCAGAATGGCAGCACAGCTGAAAGGTTTGTTTGAGCTGCGCTCTCTACTGTATATGCGTGAATTTGCATTTTTACCTCAGCCTAAGGCTTATTATTAAAATTATGGTATTATGAGTATTATCGTATGAAGAGGTCTTTACATTTGCACAAAAATATAACTTTTTGTAATAAAAAAAAACAAAAAAAAACAAGCCCAGCCCGGGTGAGAAAAAGTAACGCAAAAGTAACGTAAAGTATTACTTTTCTTAAAAAAACTCAATTAGTTATTTTTTAAGGGAGTAACGCAATATTGTAATGCATTACTTTTCAAAGTAACTTTCCCCAACACTGCTCATTTCCATATATTTTGTTCTAATGTCACAAGTAATAATCTCAAGGTTTACTGGGTTTTACACGATTATTTGATTCTTTTGTAGTGCGGTTTGGTGAAGTGAAAACAAAAACATTGTCACATGTGTACCTTACTTCTCACCGCTGCTTCCTGATGGTTTAAAGGACAATTACAAGTCACGCTCTATCGTTTCAAAGAATAGTACACTCTGACTGAGCAGGTACTGTACGTCTGTGCAGCCATCCACCGGCACCAAGGGGTGGTTCTAGGATCAGTGGATATTTGGAGCTTTAGCCCAAACTAATATAAGGAATTAATAAATTAAAGTATTATAAGCGATTTAAGGGAATAACAAGAAAGAAATGTCTTTTTGTATTTGTGAAGTAATCAATTAAAACATTTTCTTACTGACCCATCCAAGTTGGTGCACACACATTAGGAGTAGTGAGTAGTGAACACACACTGCAAACTGTGAACACACATACCCAGAGCAGTGGGCAGACATTTTTTCTGTGGCGTCTAGGGAGCGATAGGGGGTTAGGTGTCTTCCTCAAGGGAACCTCAGTCATTTCCAGCCACAGTGAGAACTGAACCCACAACCTTCGGGTTACCAGGCTGACTCTCTAACAATTAGGCCACGACTGCCCAGCGCTGTGATAGATTTTTTTTTTATATTTTATATTAAAGTAGGCTATGCACACATTCACTCTTAATTCAAACTCTTAAGTCAAAAACGCAAAAAGTTTCTTGCAACGGCACATTCAGTGAACATGAATCATGGAATTTTTTTCAATTCAAAACGGCGAAAATTAGTTAGAGTATAATTTGCATCAGTGGATACTGTCGGTAGATGAACATTTCTTTGCTAAAACAGTTGTCAAATATTAAATATTTATCTATTTACATTTTACATTTTACTAGGCATTATTTCACTGATAAAACTAAAGCGCTGCGTTGTAATTTGCAATTGTCTTCTGTGAACAGTAAGCCTCATCTTCTTTAATCATTTTGACATTGACGAGCGATGTAATAGACCACTGAACTTTTAGTCATCTTAACAACAAACAGAGTGGTGCATAATGGACTGCAACAGAGCAGCATCAAGAATATCAAATACATTGCAGTGAATCTCTTATTTGCATCTACAGTTTATTGGCTATAATGATAGGATCGCAAAAGTGTAGAACAGTGAGCTCGCGCAAAACAGATCTTCAGTGCAGCAACTCATTTAAATGCCTCTGATTGGCCATTGCGTTCAACAGACATGTCTGTGATTGGCTACGTTGTAAGTACCTTTGATGCAAAGGGAGTAATATGCACTTTTCATGATTAGGTAATCGCGGCAGCTGTAATCGTATTCACAATTATTTTTCTGATTAATTGTTAAGCTCTATGAGAAAGACATGGTAACAAAACATTCGGGCTGTACTAAAAATATTTGGGGCTTAAGCCCCCTTAGCCCACCCCTAGCGCAGCCCATGCCAGCACCTAGTTTTAAATGAATTGCTTACATTTACAAAATGTGAAAATAAAGGTCCATGTTTAAAGGGGTCCTATTATGCTTTTTCACTTTTTCAAATATAGTTAGTCTGTAATGTTGCTCTATGAGCATACAAAAAGACCTGCAAGGTTACAAACTCACACCAAAGGGAGATATTTTATTTAACAGATACACTTTTCAAGAACTACAATGAACAGCTTGTTTGGACTACAATGCGTTTTTTCAGAATCTTGTGAAATCACAATGTTAATCGTTTAAATAATCCCCGCCCATGGAATACGCGAAAAAAGGGGACGAGGCCTGGTTAAGCTGTTTGTAAAAAGTTTGTCCTAAGGCGGATGAACAGAGTGGTTAAAATGTATTTTTAACATTGTTCCTGAACATTATAACCCCGACGTTTGTCTGTGCGCTGCACATTTTACGGAGAACAGCTTCCAGAGTACAATGCAGGCTACGCACAAACGCTTCTCCTGGCTTAGTGTGATTATGAGATTGCACATTTTTAATTAAAGGGCAGTTATTATGCCCTTTTTTTACAAGATTTAAAATAAGTCTCTAATGTCCCCAGAGTGTATGTGAAGTTTTAGCTCAAAATACCCCACAGATAATTTTTACAGCATGTTAAAATTGCCACTTTTGGAGGGTGAGCAAAAACGCGCCGTTTTTGTGTATTCCTTTAAATGCAAATGAGCTGCTGCTCCCAGCCCCCTTTCAAGAAGAGGGCGGAGCTTCAAGACCTCGTACTCCAGTGTCAGGACAATCTCATCTCACGGAATGAGAACAGAACAGAAACTCTCAGTAGCGGTGTTCAGTTCGGAGTCGGACAATAATGCCTACAGAGCCAGAGAATAAATGCTGCATGGAGATAGAAATGTTATAGTTTTGTTTTGTTTAATTTATTTGTCATCTTGCTTTTATCCACTATTAGTACAAGCCTGTTGTAGCGGACCCCATCCGAATGATGGACAAAACTTTACTGATGAGTTTTATGAAGTTTATTGTACTTCACACAAAAGATGAAGCATCCATTTTACTCCACAAAATCAATGTAAGAGCTGAATAAAAGACAGTAAGTTAAAAGAATTGCGCATTAAAGTCTTGTCCCTAAACACACTCTCTCCCCCTTGCATTATCATCAGCATACACAGCAAATTACACAAAACACTTGTTACAACAGTAAACAAATATATACAGGCCTTTTCAGGGGGTGCTCAATAAACTGGTAAACTTTATATCCGTAAAACAACTCTGATGAACTGTAATAAAGTGCATGCTCTCCCTTTCAATACTGCCGTGACCGTGATCGCTCCGGAGACTGGATCACTGTTCGTTGGATCACGAACAGTTGGTACAGATCCATCCTTGAGTAACAACTTTTTAGCAAAGCCTGCCTTGTATTGCCCCTCGCTCACTAAGCAGTCTGGAGTGAAATGATTTGCGCAGACATAAACAAACCTAAACTTGCTCCTGTGTCGAAACAATGGGGGACTGTGTACAGCTCACTCAGGGCGGGGTCTATGGTGAAACGGCAGTTTCCGTCAACAGTTGTGAGAGAGGCCTGTGCAAAGTGACGTCACTTTGCTCAGAATCTGCGAACGGCTTGTTCTGAGACACTGCTTATGATTTTTTTATCATTATAGGGTGGTTGTGTACACACACTGCCAACACACATTTATGTTCACACACCATGTAAAAGTGAATTTTGCATAATAGGTGCCCTTTAAATAAGTATATGCACAGCAAGCACTGTGAGTTTGAGTCACTTATAATGTGCATTTGAAAAAACAACACGCAAAACATTTACAAACATATTTTCCAACAAAAGAGAACATTTAATGATATGTTTTTTACTCTAAAATCACTTCATAACTTCAGTCGAGTGTTTGAAATAACTTCCTTTTGTGGCATAAATTATATTATTTTATAGTATTCTATACAGTGATAAAGGCTATGTCGATTAGCATTGCATTATAAATACACTTTATTAGATGTCTAGAAGAACACAGATAAACCATATATTGTTGCAATCTTATGTTTATTGCCTTCATGTTGCATCAGTCAAAACATCAATCTGCGTTTTATTCAGCTGCAGCGATATCTGGATGCCATATCTGTCCATATTAGGGATTTGCTTGATGACTTCCTATGAGTCTCGATTGTGGACTTTCTGCGCAAGGGCGCCCTCTGGCTACGAGTATGAATAGAGGCTGCACACTGCAGATCTTTGATCTTTGAAGAAATTTGAAGTAAACATATGCAAATCCATACGTTTTTATCCAGTGTACAGAGAAGTGTACAGGAGTTTTTTTTTTTTTTTTCTCTCTCAGTGGATGCATTAGATTTCAGTCACAGATTTATATCATAATAATTTAATATTTTATAATAAAACTTTAGACCTTTCTAATGATTCATAGAGAGCTAAAGCTGTATTTTCAAGTGCTCAGCCAAAACGGATGGATGTTTTTTGGATTGTGATTAGTGATATTGGGCTATATATAAAACAAATCTTAATGTTAAGCAAGAGGTGTTATATCCCTGTCTGCCCTGTATGGAACATTAATGTTTGTCAGTCACATGCCTGTTTATGTAATGAACTGCACTTCTTGGTTGTTTTCAGAGATGGTAACAGATGTTTTATAGGCAACATGACACTTATAGGCAACTTGAAACTTTCAACCTCTGTAGCACCAGTGCTACATGCAAAAAAAAGTTAACATACAGCCCTGTTCTAGCATGTCGTGTTCGTCCTAAACAGTATCTTTGGAAAGCCCAATTCATTCTACTAAATTGCTATGTTCGGACAGTTCTAGTAAATTAACAGATTCAAGAAAGATTCAAGATTCCAAATGGCATTTAAGGTCTTTTTGAAGCAAACCATTTAGCTCATCATCAGTATGTCTTATTATACAGACATGCTTTATTTTAAATTTTATCTATATTTAGAGTAAATGTTGGCCTATCTGTTCACGTTTGATGTTAACTTTTTTTAATTATGAGTAGCTTGATATGGTATAGTTTCAGAGTAGCTTTGAAGGGAGATAAAGAATTTAGCTCCACTCTATTTCACCAAGGTCAACCCACTTGGAGAAGCCTGGAAAATATCACAGATATAATTATTAATTTATTTCTGGTTAGGATCTAAACTGAAATATGTCAAGGGTTTGTCGGTCTTAGCTGGGCTAGTCTGGCCAGCCTTATTCAAACCTTTTTTAAAACCAGCCAACATACGCCTGACCAGGATGAAAACCAGCACACTGGTTCACAAATCAGTCTGAATGATTTATTACAAACTGTACACTGTACAAATTGTGAATAAAAACAGAATGCAATGATGTGAAAGTTTCAAATTTCAATATTTTATTCAGAATACAACATAGATGACATATCAAATGTTAAACTGAGAAAATGTATCATTTTAAGGGAAAAATAAGTTGATTTTAAATTTCATGGCATCAACACATCTCAAAAAAGTTGGGACAAGGCCATGTTTACCACTGTGTGGCATCCCCTCTTCTTTTTATAACAGTCTGCAAACGTCTGGGGACTGAGGAGACAAGTTGCTCAAGTTTAGGAATAGGAATGTTGTCCCATTCTTGTCTAATACAGGCTTCTAGTTGCTCAACTGTCTTAGGTCTTCTTTGTCGCATCTTCCTCTTTATGATGCGCCAAATGTTTTCTATGGGTGAAAGATCTGGACTGCAGGCTGGCCATTTCAGTACCCGGATCATCCTTCTACGCAGCCATGATGTTGTAATTGATGCAGTATGTGGTCTGGCATTGTCATGTTGGAAAATGCAAGGTCTTCCCTGAAAGAGACGACATCTGGATGGAAGCATATGTTGTTCTAGAACTTGGATATACCTTTCAGCATTGATGGTGCCTTTCCAGATGTGTAAGCTGCCCATGCCACACGCACTCATGCAACCCCATACCATCAGAGATGCAGGCTTCTGAACTGAGCGCTGATAACAATTTGGGTTGTCCTTGTCCTCTTTAGTCCGGATGACATGGCGTCCCAGTTTTCCAAAAAGAACTTCAAATTTTGATTTGTCTGACCACAGAACAGTTTTCCACTTTGCCACAGTCCATTTTAAATGAGCCTTGGCCCAGAGAAAACGCCTGCGCTTCTGGATCATGTTTAGATATGGCTTCTTTTTTGACCTATAGAGTTTTAGCTGGCAACGGCGAATGGCACGGTGGATTGTGTTCACCGACAATGTTTTCTGGAAGTATTCCTGAGCCCATGTTGTGATTTCCATTACAGTAGCATTCCTGTATGTGATGCAGTGCCGTCTAAGGGCCCGAAGATCACGGGCCATCCAGTATGGTTTTCCGGCCTTGACCCTTACGCACAGAGATTGTTCCAGATTCTCTGAATCTTTGGATGATATTATGCACTGTAGATGATGATAACTTCAAAATCTTTGCAATTTTTCTCTGAGAAACTCCTTTCTGATATTGCTCCACTATTTTTCGCCGCAGCATTGGGGGAATTGGTGATCCTCTGCCCATCTTGACTTCTGAGAGACACTGCCACTCTGAGAGAGATCATGTTGCCAATTGACCTAATAAGTTGCAAATTGGTCCTCCAGCTGTTCCTTATATGTACATTTAACTTTTCCGGCCTCTTATTGCTACCTGTCCCAACTTTTTTGGAATGTGTATCTCTCATGAAATCCAAAATGAGCCAATATTTGGCATGACATTTCAAAATGTCTCACTTTCAACATTTGATATGTTATCTATATTCTATTGTGAATAAAATATAAATTTATGAGATTTGTAAATTATTGCATTCCTATTTTATTCAGAATTTGTACAGTGTCCCAACTTTTTTGGAATCGGGTTTGTAGACAACCGGTCTGAATCTAAATAATATCCACATCCTGCAATCCGGATGACTGGAAAAATCATGGAAAAGTCATGAAAGTTTCTTGATATTCTGGTGATTATGAGCTAGTCATACAGGAGACATGTTCAAATGCCTTGTTTACTTTCCCATTCTTGATACAACTAATATGGTCCATTTTTAGGGATAAAGGCTGTTCAGTCATATGTTTCACGTCTAACTAATTTTGTTAAATTCAGAATAATACAGGGTGACTAGTTAGTACGCTATTCTAAATGTTAATTAATTCTCTTTTTGTTTCTCCTCAAGGTCTCTGATATTCTGCTTCTTGAACATGCTTTGCCTTCTCTGTTAATTAAGGGCAAGGCAAAGTGTGTTCTTTTCACCATGCAGGCAAATTATTCTGGAATACCCAAAGGCATCTGTTCATCAGGGGTCATGTGATTCCAAAACCAAAACTCACAATGTGGATTTGCTCATGTCCTTCAAACGTGAAGCTCTGTGTTCAGGAAAATGGAGGAAAACGGCAGTGCCATTCGGTGCCATCTCTTAATTAATACGCGTAAGGCACTTTATCATTATCCCCTGTCGGCGAAAGACAAGAAAGAAGCCTGTATGTGCCCAACCGCATGCTGAGCAACACAAACTCAATGGCCTGTCCATCAGCATTAAGAAGGGGCTGGTACTCGACATGTATTTTGAGTTCAATAGCCCGGAGTTCAATGTCAGCACATTGTCCCTCTTAACATGTTATTCAAATGTAGGTTGAGAGGAAAAGGACACATAATTTTGTCATTTGCGATGAGTGGCTTGCAGTGTCTGAAGCTGAGCAGGCGGATCAACCCCCCATGAGCTCACATTCACTGTGCCAAAATTCAACGGTTTTGCCATCCAAATTCTGCTCTACTACTTGTCCTTCAAATCAACTCTTATTTTTCATCAACTCTGTGATGGGTGAAATGAAAGATCTCTTCTCAGCAAATCAATCACCTCCAAGCTAATGGCATTCGTTTTGGTCACAGTCGCCAGTAGCATGCACTTGCTGAAGGATACAGCCACTCTGCTAGCCACATAATAGATGTTGTTATGCTGCGGTAGGGCCCGGGCAGTGTATACACAGCCTTATTGGTAATACTGACAAATAACTGTTCAGAAAATGACAGACGACCTTGGTTGGCAGGTCTTTAAATACACATTTTGCAGAGCATTACAGATGAACTGGCTGACAAAAGCAGACAGGATGAAAGTATTCCCTAGCCTAATTACTAGACTCCAGTGCCAACCTCAATGGTTTACACAGTTTTAATTAACACTTTGATGCATGTCCACTACAGTGGATGAACCATTAAAAGCCATTTTAACTATTAGGTGTGCATTTCCCAAAAGAGTCGTTAGGCAACTATGGTCCCAAGTTCTGTTGTTACTAACATAGTTCAACGATTCTTTGTTTCCCGAAACCATAGTTCCAACAAACTTCCATTTTGTCCTCAAAGTTGATGTGTTAGAAGCAGGAAAAATGGGCAAGCGTAAGGATTTGAGCGAGTTTGACAAGGGCTAAATTGTGATGGCTAGACGACTGAGTCAGAGCATCTCCAAAACTGCAGCTCTTGTTGAGTGTTCCCGGTCTGCAGTGGTCAGTATAACCATAACAGATGTACGTGTGGTCTGATCAAACAGACGAGCTACTGTAGCTCAGATTGCTCAAGAAGTTAATGCTGGTTCTGATAGAAAGGTGTCAGAATACACAGTGCATTGCAGTTTGTTGCGTATGGGGCTGCATAGCCGCAGACCAGTCAGGGTGCCCATGCTGACCCCTGTCCACAGCCAAAAGCACCAACAGTGGGCATGTGATATTAGCCCCTGATATTAGTCAACAATCAGTGCCATTTTTGAAGAGTGCACGTGTGTAAATTCATAAGGGATCCACAGAGTATGACATAAGAGGGAACCTCTGAGCTGCTGACTGAATGAACCGCAAATATACCTTTAACATACTGCATGTAAACTTGTCTAAATTTCTGTTGTTTTGTGTGCTATACATTATTTGCGATCTTGAATCTATTAATTAGTAGAAGTTACCACCATGCAGTTACAGATGCAGCGTTTTGCCTAAACCACTTCTACTTCTACTGCACGAGAGATGAGAACACATTTTTACAATTTCCTGGGTCTTAAAAGAGTCTGTATTTGTGATATATATTCCCTTTTATCTTTCATGCAAAACGCTCGCTCTGTCTGGATGCGTTTAAATCTGCTCTAAGTATGCGTTTCTGTCACCTATCACACATGCGCACTTCAATAAGCCGACAGGAAGCAGGTTAATGTGTTTACATGCCGTGCGAAATCGGGGGAAGAGCCAAAAAACTACCTGTTCCGACCGGTTTATGCTTAAGCCGTTTATGACCTTACTCCGACCTTACTCCGATAAGAAAACGGGTTACCGCGTTTACATGACCATGTTCGTTTTCGGCTGATTTGCATATTCATGGCTCTGCGTATACTAAGGGTCAGATTTACTAAACGGCAAGTTTGAAAAAAAAAAGCGTCCATAGGAGTAGAAAGTTCTGCTGAGAACAGACACAGCCGGATTAGACGCAAAGAACAGACGCAGCCAGACCATTTCCATAAGGACCAATGCAATCTACCAAGAGCAGCACGAATTAGCATCTGGTTTAAGACATGCTTTCTTTGGGCGGTAAATAATGGTGCAAATACCAGTAAACGTAAAAATGATTTTCACAGGAAAAATACCTAAATATGTCATTTTGATTATCAAATATTAGTTTTAAGGGATAAAATTATTGACTGCAGGGGGGCTTTAAAAAATATTCTAAGTCTTTCTTTTTGTTTCACAGAAAAAAAAGAAAGAAAAAAACAATTTTAATAAGGGCGTCAAGCTCGCTGCCTTATTCTGTGCCTGATTTGAATGAGCACTTTAAGCAAAGGGAGAACAAGCTCCAGAAACTGAGAGATTCAATTAAAGAACAGGGAGGGTTGGGTGAAGTTAAGTTCAGTAAACGTGTGAAAGCGTTTTGAGTGAGCCCTGATTAATTCCCCCAGCTACACAGTCTAGCATGAACTCATATTTCAGGAGATTGAAAGCCAGCTCTCTTCATTGCGTATGTTCACTGGAACTTTCATCAAGTAAGAGGCTGTGAAACAATAGTTAGGACATGGCCAAACAGGCAATTACATTACACCCTTGGGAAAATCACTTCTGGCTATAATTGTTATCTCTTTTAAGAGAACTTCCAACACTGAAAGGCTGCTAAGAGTGACATCCTGCAATAGTTTAAACAGAGAAACTTTTGGACTTTTTTATTCTTTGCAGCTGCTGAAGAACAGCAGACTGAGTGGTAATCCAGGCTTTGAGCTTAGATAGTACTGTTATTCCTTTGTTGGCTCTGAACGTAAGATTTTAATTGAGATTTTTAAAGATCTAGCCTTTCAAAATCCTACCCCTAAATCCACCAAACACCCCAGAGCTTTCCAGATAAAGGCAAATCTGCTGTTGATTTCAAAGTCTGAGGTTTCCTCTTCCTCACAGTTAAGTTAACTGTCATCCTTAGTGCCTCATGAAGTCAAAGAACAAAGCAAAAGTTAGAAATAGAGCTACATTTATTTAGGAGAAGCCTCAAAACTTTGATCCAGTCTATAGAGTTTCTGTCAAACAGGTCATACTGCATTTGGAGATCCAGCTGATTGATTAAATTAATTAAATATATAGAAAGAAAGAACTCTTGAAGTTTATCTCTATGGAATTTGATGTATCAGTAAGTGTCTGTCAGTGTGTCTTTTAAGACATTCACATTATGCTTAAAGGTGCTGTATGTAAGAATGAAATGGGTACTGCAGTCCAAATTCAAAATATTGTTTGCCCCGCCCCCCTCCTCCTCAGACTTGACGCTCACGCGGGTTGCCAGTTTGAGGACATGCAACAGGAACGAGCGCAATTGACAATGGAAGGTGAGGAAACTTACACACTGTAAGTTGATGAGTTGATTTATCCATGTTTTAACGTGCTTCCATTCATAGAGATTTTTAGATGGATGCCGACGCTTTTTAGGTCAGGTAGAATCTGCGACCTCTGACCCAGTTTGTTTGCTGGCTTCCATGGCAGCAATATGCTGTGTTTTCCACCAACTGGCAAGCTGTGGTGCTGAAATACTATTGGATAAATTGGCAGCGTGCGTTATCGCACAGAAATTCCGACACGGAACGCACATTTCAAAGTAAAATAACTGAAACGAGAGAAACGAGTATGTGAACTCAGCATGTTTCCTGAATATCTGCAAACATATTATGGTATTTTTATACAGTCACATGAAAATGTTAGGACACCCTATTGAATTCCATGGTTTTCTGTATCAGGACATAATAAAAAAAAAAAAATCATCTGGTCCTTGGCAGGTCTTAATTTGGAAAATAAAACCTCAGATGAACAACAACACATGACATATAACACAGTGTCATTATTTATTTAGCAAAAAATAAAGCCAAAATGGAAAAGCCATGTGACAAAGTTAGGACACCCTTACTGTTAACATAGGAATTAAGAGGGTAAGTAACGGTCAGGCACTGCTAATCAAATGCCTTTGATTAACTGATCACCAGCAAGTGTGATCACCTCTATAAAAGCAGAAGTTTTGGTAGTTTGCTGGTCTGGAGAATTCAGGTGTGTTAACACAATGCCAAGGAGGAAAGACATCAGCAATCTTAGAGAAGCAATTGTTGCTGCCATGAATCTGCGAAGGGTTACAAGGCCATTTCCAAACAATTTGAAGTCCATCATTCTACAGTAAGGAAGATTATTCACAAGTGGAAGACGTTCAAAACAGACACCAATCTTCCCATGAGTGGACGTCCCAGCAAATTCACCCCAAGATCAGACTGTGTAATGCTCTTACCACTGCTCAGAAAACCCAAGAACTACACCTCAGACTATACAGGCCTCAGTTAACATGTTAAATGTTAAAGTTCATGACAGTACAATTAGAAAAAGATGGGTCAAGTATGGCATTTTTGGAAGGGTTGCCAGGAGAAAGCCTCTTCTGTCTAAAAAAACATGGCAGCACGGCTTAGGTTTGCAAAGTTGCATCTGAACAAACCATGAAGACTTCTAGAACAATGTTCTTTGGACAAACGAGACCAAAGTGGAGATGTTTGGCCATAACGCACAGCGCCAAGTTTGGTGAAAACCAAAAGAGCATATTAGCACAAACACCTCATACAAAAAGTCAAGCATGCTGGTGGAGGGGTGATGATTTTGGGCTTGTTTTGTAGCCACAGGACCTGGGCACCTCAAAGTCATTGAGTCGACCATGAACTCCTCTGTATACCAAAGCTTGGCCGAAATTGGGTCATGCAACCGGACAATGATCTGAATTCCAAGAAAGCCTATAGAGCAATCAAACTGCACTGGGACTTTTCAGTGACGCTTTCAGAAGGTTACATTGTTACTGTTATGCTTTAGTTTCACTATCTGTCCAATTTGACAACAACAATATTGTAACTTAAATGTAAGTTGAGTCATGACAACTCTCGGAGTGGATGAATTCAACAAGCATTTATGGGACATGAAATATACATAGGCTTGATTTTGGCGGATGAGATCTGTTACGCTGCTGCTGAGCAAATACAATAATTTGTTCAGCATAGTCAAAAATAACAAACAAAGGAAAGGCTGCTGCAAGAAACGGTAAAACCCCTGTTGTAGATCTCTACAGGTGGTGCTGGGGAGGAGGAGGGTTAACAGAAGCTTTCACATCACGCAGCGTGCTGATCGCAGGCTAGGGTACGATATTATATGGTTACATGGATTTGGAAATACTTCTGATTGGTTGGTGCCGCGGAGTTGAAAGAACCAATCAGCATTCGGTTAGAGTTTCATGCCTGAACTATGTATTTACTCAATATTACAGCGCATTTTTGAAACAGTCTTAACATTCTTTAAACTGTAAGTGTAATTTGCAACTGTTTTATAGGGCATCACAAATCTATTGTATTTCTGCAAAATATAGTAACTCACTAGAAACATTAAATTCATGATTCAAACCCCAGTTATTGTGTACGTAAATTGTGCATGTAAAGTTCATTTGTCATTGTGTGAGCCGTACTGGTCAAAATGTATAGATGTTTCACCATGGCAGTCAACCCTGGAAATCTTTCTTATGCAAATGTAATTTTTATTCTACTTTTTTTTTCTGTGACCGACTTACTATACTAAACAAGTTTTGTCTAGCTGAATGCTACTGTGTAACGCACTGAGCTTTTTAGATGTACATTTCAACAGGTAATAGGTAAACGTTTACAGTGAAAAGATAATACTGTAATACACAGAAAAAAAGAAAATGTATATTTGCATGCATACAGTACATTTATGTGTGTAGCAGTGTGTTACATGTAAACAGAATATTCATATTTACATGTCCATTTTTACACATTTCTTACATGTAAACTCCTATATAGTTAACAGAAAATTGCTACACAATGACTTCCAGGCTCCATTTTACTTGATTGTTAGATTGGTAAGATTGTGATTCCTATTTCATTACTATATCAGGTCATTTGCCAATGTAGCAAACATCACAAACATTCCATGTAATAGATACATTTATGGAATATACAACTATGTCTGACAGATTTTGATCATTTTGCAGTAAATGGCTCACACGATGAATGAATGTTTAGAAGCTATGAAGAGTTTGACAATTTCATTGAGAATCAACCCCACACTTTTGCAACATGTGCAATTTGCTTAAATAAATGAGAAATTCAAATCTGGCATAAAAAGGAAACTAATTTTTCAGAGATCTGAACTTCTTTGTAAAGGGGTCCTATTATGCTTTTTTTACTTTTTTGGTATGTAATGTTGCTGTTTGAGCGTGGAAAATGTTCTTATGGGAACATATTGCTCATTTAAATAATTCCCGCCTATACACAAAAAAGGGGGTGAGGCCTGGGTGAGTTGTTTTAGTAGATTGTTGAAACCCACAGTTATAGTAAGGGGACGTAACATTTCCGAAACATGCTCAAAGCGGTTGACCAATCACAATACACTGGTCCAGCCAACCAATCAGAGCACATTGCGCTTTTCTAAAGGAGGGGCTTTATAGAGACAGGAACTAAACAGAGCGTTACAAACAGACTGGGAAGAGTGGTGCTGCAACAATGTACAGAACTGAGCTTTATTAATCTGTATTAAAGTCAAATCACACTCATAATCGTGCTGTTGGTGTGAATATCAGCCTAACTGTAATTACCTGTGGCACTCATCCTCTGGATGAGCTGTGCTCATAACCAGAACAACAACACTTTGTTTATGTGATATTGCTTAATTATTTTGTAGGTGATCAAGCTGTTTGCTTCAAATGCTATGATGGGAAAAAAAAGCCATTTTTGAGAAATAATCAAGCTTAATATAAAAGCGAAAATTTCTGAGGTATATCGCCCAGCCTTAGTGTGAATATGCCTTTATTCACTCAGCTTTTTTACGAAGACAAAGTGGAGGTATGGTGTTTACTGACACACACGTCTGTGGGGAAAATGAAGTTTAAAATGGCTTTCCAAATCATATTTCTCGCTGGTCTTACAAAAATCTCCACACCGCTTCGATGTGCCAAAGCAATCGCTCACTGTTACATTAGCTCTAATGTCAAAGTCTTCAGCTCAGCAAACCACCGGCACCAAGATTACCCAAGAGACCAGAGCGCTGTGCACTGACTCAGAAACACAGACCTGATCGCTTCAGCTGGTCGCTACACAGAAAAGCGTGGCACGGTTCCTTTTTAAAGCCATTAACACCACACAACAAACAGAATGAGTTGCTTGCACAGAAATGAATGCAGCCCTGCAGTGTTAGAATCAAAAGAGATAAACAGCTCGCTCCTCCTATAAGGCTCCAGCTGGGGTTGTATTGTGGTGAGGATGTAAAGAACATCAGCAGTGCTCATTTTCACTGCTTTATTTTTCACTAGAGGAAAACAAACTTCAACTGCCACAGTTGTATAGAAAACAAACCCATACAACATTACATCCTGTGTCTACAAAACTCTGCATGAAGTGCCACAAATTGCCGTACAATTGTAACATCTGGCATTCGTAGAGAGCACCAGGGTTATTATCGTTACTAAAAACTAACTTTCCTTTGTTAACATTAGTTAACATTATAGATAACATTAACTAACAATGAACAATACTTCTACAGCATTTATTTTTCTTAATGTTAATCAGTAACATAAATTGTTTGCGAATAGGGTAAACGTACCTATTAAGCTCAAGTACCCATTAAGCACACTACTATCTTTGAGCTCAGATTATAAAAAGAAAAAAATAATGTATCATCCTACTTGATGTCCTTACCAATTGATGTGTTTGTTACTATATACCTCCTGTAATTTCAAGCTAACCAGACCATTGCACACTGAGATATGGGTATTCATGTGTTCACACTGTCTGGCGGCCATTTTGAAAGCTGTCTGAAAACTTTCACCAAAAGAGGAGCCCCTTAAATGTGCATTTTTTAGATGTTTAAGCCTTTATTTTCGATAAGTATAACTTCTTACTGCAAAATTAAGAGATTGATGTTTAGACTTTTGCATATTATAACCTGGAACCTGGATTTGGGAAATAATTACAGTTAGATCCAAAAGATAGTTTTAGCAACATAGCGCAGATGCTGCAGAACATTGTTAGCTTACTAGCTGTATAAGATTGTGTGCTACACTAATATATTACTTCACAGGCATTACTGGCTTGTACTTTTAAATCAATTATATTATAAATGTACAGTTTATTGATGTTCTGTTGTTTTACACTTCTATAATTTTTAAAGATTTCATATTATTGTAAGGTGAGCTTAAAGGGTGCACTATTCAGCTTTAGTGTGATTTCAATGAGAAAAAGTATAATTTCATAGATATTTTCTATAATAGCTGTTCATATTAAAATATGTATAAACTTAATGAACTTAATGTATGAATAATCATGACCTAGATTATTTATTTAGCAAAATTGTCCTTTTAAATTTATAAATGTAATATTTAGTAATTAAAAAAAGGTTTGCTGTTCCAATAAAGCTTAGTGTGCTCCCTTTAAGCTCATCCACATTGAACGTCTATGTAAATACTTCATAAACAGACTTTAAATATTAACTGATGGTTGTCAATTCAAGTTAATCTTTATAAAATTATTCTTTAAAAATGTTGTTTAAAATAAACAAGAATTTTACCAAAAAAACATGTTGTGAGCTTAATGGCAACAGGGGTGTGCTTAAAGGGTACAAACATGTACCCATTGAGCACAGCCAGAATTTTTGCATTTAATGATGTATATCTTAATTTAAATGCTTTTGTCATTTAAAATAAAATTAAATATTATTGTGTGAGAGATTAATATTTTATTTTAACATAACTTCTTGTACTCAAACCAATACCCTGTGCACTAAAATGTCTCAGTGTAGATTTTGGTGAGCTTAATAGGTACGTTTACCCTACATTTTTCAAGATCAAAAGTTGTATCTGTTAACATTATAATGTTCATGTTAGATCACAGTGCATTAACTATAGTTTTTATTAACATTAACAAAGGCTATTAAATTCTGTAAACATATATTACTAATTGTTAGTTAATGTTAGTTAATGCATTAACTAATGTTATTAAATGAGACCTTATTGTAAAGTGTTACCAAAAAAACGTGTTACTTGAAACTAAATAAATGTTAACTGAAATAAAATTAAATATAAAAAACTTAAACTTAGCTATTTTATTTAACTTCTCATTTTCATTTCTTTTAACTTTTATTTTATGTTTTACTTTATGTTAATACTAAAATAACTAAAACTAATGAATAAAAAATTATAAAAATGATAATAAAAATGACAAAAAACACAAAACAAAATTACTAAAACTTTAAAATTAAAGTGAAAATATAAAAATAAAGTCTGTAAATCAAAATACTAACTAAAACTATAATAGTATATCAAGGATACTAAAACAACACTGCTGTATGCATCACCTGCCCCTTTAATGCTTGTTTATTAAAATATTTTGACTAATTTGATGAGCCATTGGGGATTTTGCTTGATCTTGTTTGTTAACCGTTAACATACTCTGGGTTGTCCGAACTTACTCCCGGACGCGTTTTTGGAACCAGCATACCTCGAGTAAGCAAGGTTTGGGTTAATCAACCGAGAGTTCAAGGTATCTGTGACGGTAAGTTAACCTTGCTTTCTGGAATACCCCCCAAGGCCCTGTTTCAATAAAGAGGTTCAACCAACTCTGAGTGTAAACTTGAACTCTGAGTTGACTTACCCTGAGATTGGAAACTCTGAGTTTTTGGTTTCAGAACAGCTGAACTGAGGTAGTTCAACCAACTCTGAGTAGACCGACTCTGAGTTAAGCGCGTGCACCACGACTATGAAAAGCCATGATCAATGGAGCTCCGAAATTATGATTCACCATGGCAACAGCACCCGACAAAAAGACGTTCGCATACTTCCGGTTCTATATGTAAGTTTAATTCTTAGTTAGTTAAATTAAGTTTAATTTTCATGGTATCCCACAGGCAAAAAAAGAATGTGGCAGCAGCTAAAAATGAAACATAAAAACATAATTCAATCAGGTAAAGCTTTAAGCATAAAAGGTTCATGGGTGTAGGTTTCATGACTTTACAAATATTTGACATATTAAATATATATCATTCAGTGTCTATTTCAATGTGCAGCAGCTTTTCCCACATAGTCTAATGCTCTTTTCACATAATTAAATGTTCTCTAATCCCACCTGTTACATTTATTAATTAGGGTAATGAAATTAACATTTGACGTCTCAGGCCAGCCAACAGCAAGAAGGCAGAGGCTCGCAAAACACCAGCACCGCTGACAGATGAAGAGACATGGAAAAAGAATATTAAAATCCAACAGGAAAAATAATATCAGTAAAATAATAAAGTATTTGTAGGAAATAAAGACGACCATAGAAATTGTGAATAATGTGTGTTTATTTTAACAGCTGTGGTGGTGGTGGTTACGGCATATATCTCAGACTACCCATCCATCTGACATCCTTCCATTCCACACAGTAATCCGTTTTCAGAAAGTGTGATGATGGGAATATACGTGTCATCAATGCATCCAACCACCGGAAATCCTAAAGGAAATTCTAATTATTAGGTTACTTCTAGAGGTTATCAAGTGAACGTAAGAATCCTGTATAAAAGGACATGCCATTTTTTTCACTTTGACGGTGTCCTCATGATGAAATATGTGCAATGAATGAATGAACCTGCAGTGCAAAGAATGCTTTTCTTACTTTGTATTTTTGTCTACTTGTTTCTAGTCAAGTTCAACGTTTCCCACCCATGCTCTAGAAGTAACCTAATAATTAGAATTTCCTTTAGAATTTCCAGTGGTTGGATGCATTGATGACACGTATATTCCCATCATCACACTTTCCGAAAACGGGTTAGCCTACTGTATGGAAAGGAAGGATGTCAGATGGATGGGTAGTCCGAGATATAGCTGTTAAATGAACACAAATTATTCACAATGTTATGGTCATCTTTATTTCCTACAAAAACTTTAATATTAATATAGTTTTTCCATCTCTTTTCATCTGTCAGCGGTGCTGGTGTTTTGCGAGCCTCTGCCTTCTTGCTGTTGGCTGGCCTGAGACGTCAAATGTTAATTTCATTACCCTAATTAATAAATGTAACAGGTGGGATTAGAGAACATTTAATTATGTGAAAAGAGCATTAGACTATGTGGAAAAAGCTGCTGCGCATTGAAATAGACACTGAATGATATTTATTTAATATGTCAAATGTTTGTAAAGTCATGAAACCTACACCCATGAACCTTTTATGCTTAAAGCTTTACCTGATTGAATTATGTTTTTATTTTTCAGTTTTAGCTGCTGCCACATTCTTTTTTTGCCTGTGGGATACCATGAAAATTAAACTTAATTAAACTAATTAAGAATTAAACTTACATATTGACTTGGAAGTATGCGGACGTCTTTTGTCGGGTGCTGTTGCCATGGTGAATCATAATTTCGGAGCTCCATTGATCATGGCTTTTCATAGTCGTGGTGCACGCGCTTAACTCAGAGTCAGTCTACTCAGAGTTGCTTAAACTACCTCAGTTCAGCTGTTCTGAAACCCAAAACTCAGAGTTTCCCATCTCAGGGTAAGTCAACTCAGAGTTCAAGTTTAAACTCAGAGTTGGTTGAACCTCTTTATTGAAACGGGCCCCAGCAACTTCATTTATCCAGAGATGTTTTTGTTGTTGTTTTAGGTTTTTTTTATTCATCACATTAAGCTGCAAAATGATCTCACAGTCCAACCAGCTTTATCCACCATGAGCAGAACCATCACTACCCTCCATTTATCATAGACAGACAGTATAGAAATTTATTTGTGCATATGCATCAGTTTTCCAGGTGCATTTACACACAAAAAAGCCACATTGTTTATGTGTGTGTGTGTTGGGGCAAACACTGCTCCACACTCCAGCACAGCAAATACCGGGCAAATGGGCATATCAGTCCTGTGAGCGCCAAGCCGTGAAATCTGCCGAATGGGAGTTCCTATGAAAGCAGCAGTGTTACGCACACACACAATAAGGAAAGAGACTGTTAAGACAGGGTTCCCCAACCTTTCTCAGGCCACAGACCCATTGTTAGATAGAGAAATGGAGCAGAGACCGCTGTCACATGACATACAAAATTGATTGTTAAATTTGAAAGGGTTAGTTCACCCAAAAATTCTGTCATTAATTACTCACCCTCATGTCGTTCCAAACCTGTAAGACCTTCGTTCATCTTCAGAACACAAATGAAGATATTTTTTATGAAATCCGAGAGCTCTCTGACCCCTCCATAGACAACAATTTAATTAACACTTTCAATGCCCAGAAAGGTAGTAAAGACATCGTTAAAATAGTCCATGTGACTCGAATTTTATGAAGCGATGAGAATACTTTTTTGTGCGCAAAAAACAAACAAAATAACGACTTCATTCAACAATTTCTTCTAGCCTGTGTCAGACTCTTACGCTGTTGACGCAGTGGAAACAGTGCAGTGCTTCCTAGTTCTACGGCAGAACGACTCCTCACGTGAACAGCGTAGGCCAATGGTAAGCCGGCGTTCTGGAAGTGCTGCACTGTTTACACTGCATCAACGGCGTAAGAGTCTGACACAGGCTAGAAGAAATTGTTGAATATTATTCCTTATTTTATTTGTTTTTTGCACACAAAAAGTATTCTCGTCGCTTCATAAAATTAAGGTTGAACCACTGGAGTCACATGGACTATTTTAACGATGTCTTTACTACCTTTCTGGGCCTTGAAAGTGTTAATTAAATTGCTGTCTATGGAGGGGTCAGAGAGCTCTCGGATTTCATCAAAATTATCTCAGTTCCGAAGATGAACGAAGGTCTTGCGGGTTTAGAACGACATGAGGGTGAGTAATAAATGACAGAATTTTCTTTTTTGGGTGAACTAACCCTTTAAGGTCAGCCAATGACATTGTATATATTTACCTTATAACTCAGGCCTGCATCATATTTGCTCAATGAAATCCAATACTTGTTTCTTACTAATTTTGGGTTGTTGATTCCAAAAATAGTTCCTGTAGCGTCACACTTTCTCACAAAATATTATGTGGATTTCATAGCATTTTTGCTTTCGAAAACCGTTTGAAAGGTGAAGAAGTTTGTGTTATCCCTTAATCACCAGAAAATAACTGCCACAAAGACACGATTCCTATCTTTCTCTGAGCCAGGTTAGAATTATTTGTTCAATTCTCAGCCAATTTTAACATGTATGACATTTTATTCCTAATCCTGATTTCAAGGTTAGAATTGACCCAGAAAATACAGATTTTATGAAAGAAAATCTTATTTATTAACAAACTGGAGTTTATGTAAAGTTCTTTGACATTAACATATTTTTCCACTTTTTTGCAGATTGTACGTTAAATTATACATTTTGAATGCGTGTTTTTGAAAAAAAATGTAATCCTTATTTTGTGGAAAAAAAAAAAAAAAAAACTGTACATGACAAAGTTTTTATTGATTTAATTGTTTTAAACTCAGCATCATCAAATTAGGTAATACTGTTGTACGTGTGTTCACGAGAGACTGGCGTTCCAGCGTATGACGTAGGACGCTCCGGTGAGAATATGCTAGTTCTCGTGAGAACCAAATTTTGTTTTGCTCTATCCTCTGCGCTTCCGCGTTCGTCACCGGAACTTACGCTACGCCTGCGTCCCATGTCATACGCTGGAACGCCAGTCTCTCGTAAACGCGTGTACGACAGTTAGCGGAAGTTAGAGATTACAGTTTGTAAAGTTTTAAATATGGATATTTTTCTTACACAAACGCATCGCTTTGCTTCAGAAGGCCTTTATTAACCCCCCGGAGCCGTGTGGATTATGTTTATAATGGATAGATGCACTTTTATGGACTTCAAAACAGAAACCGCCATTCACTGCCATTATAAAGCTTGGAAGAGATGCAGGACATTTTTTAATATAACTCCAGTTGTATTCGTCTAAAAGAAGAAGAATGTCATATACACCTAGGATGACTTGAGGGTGAGTAAATCATGGGCTAATTTTAGTTTTTGGGTGAGCTAACCCTTTAAGCCTTTTTTGCAAATCATCACAATTTTTACAAACATTTTTCAAGATGCAGGGCTAGGTAATAATCAGTTTTTATACAGAGTAATATAATTGTACATTTTCATGTATCATTAAGCTGGACTTTAAAATTTTAACTTTAGCCTTTATATTATTTTTGTTTTGTTTCAAGCTTATTTAAAATGAGTTTGAGATAAAAAACAATAATTGGCCGACCTGTATTGAAAAATATAGCCAAGAAGTCATGGACTCCTAATTTGTGTGTATTTGGAGTGTGTACTTGTATGTGAGTGTATATGTTTCCGACTAAAGTGTTAAATTGAACACACACATGTATTTGTTTAAGGTACAGCTGTTTGTCAGTTTTCAGCGTCACACTAGAGTCACCCTTCTGCTAGTAATTAGTCTCCCCATAATGAGAATTCTGAAAGACCCCAGCTAATGAAACCACAACAAGTGGCCATCTCTCCATTCAAATCAGTCACTCCATGAAAAGGAATAAGGCCTGATATGATTTTCCCCCTACTCAGGATAGTCATTAAAGAATTGTTGTCATGACAACTAAGTGCATATGCACCAGCGCATGCTCTTAGCGAGAGAAAGCATTTGTCTGTGAGCATATTGTGCATTTCACTAGTTTGTCTGGTTGTAGTTTAGGGTCCATTTAACATCATCACAAACACCCTGAGCTCAGATGAAAACGTCAATATCTTGATCAAACTAGGTATAACAAAAAATCTGCCAGTATAATAACCAGATTTTTGTTTTCAGTGCATAAATGATGTGTTAACACATGGGTCATTGTCATTTAAGGCTGAAAAGTAATCTTGTTTCAAATTCACTAGCCAAGTTTTTTTACACAAACCTATATGTTTGTGTGTGGATGGATGGATAGATAGATAGTGAATGACTCAGATCAGAGAACAGCATATGATCAGAGACAGGAGGACACTTTATTTGTGTCCATGCATAAACACTCATTATCCTCCTTTGCCTGCCGAGCCATCAAACGCGATTAGTTCTGCTATCTTCATTCAACACGCCAGCCTGTTATTCCTGCTCAGAGGCGAGGTAGAACACAAATGAGCTTATTATTACAGCAGTGCTAATCTCTTCCTTCAATGTAGAAAGCAAAGCCCTTCTCACTGCCAGTTAATGTTTAAAGGTAGGTGACTATTTGTGCCAGTAAATTAGATATTTATATGTGCCAAACCACTGTATCAGTCATTTAGCTATAGACGTTGAGTTCTCATGCCAGTTTACAAATTTGGTGCATGTCAAACTTCTCAGCCATCATCATCTTAATATCATTTAAGATCTTCATACATCTTAGTGGATAGCAAACAAGACTCTTGACTCTTAAAATATTGGTATAACATTCAAAGTAATAATCTATAAAACTTTTAATGAGATCATTTGGAAACCACATCGCAATCAAAAACGTGTAGATGTGCAACTTTATGGTTTGGAGATCAGTTTTACAAGGCAAATTATTGCAATCTATTACAGAGCTGTGTTCTATTTAAATGCAATTATTTGCAGGAGAAGCACATTTGCTTTTTTTAGTCTTTCAGTCTGTTGCCATTTTCAAATCTCAACATGACATTTTGTATCTGTATTTGTTTGGAACAGGAAAGCAGACTGAATCAGAGTCAGAAAAGATTTAAGCAAACAGCATGTGCAGTTGACATTTAATTTTATAAAGATTGACTTTGGGACGATGGAACCGGAAGTGCTAAAATGCAAATCATTTCCGGGTTTTGGCGTCATCCCTGCACCACTGTATAAGATCACATGTGTTTGAATCAAGATCGTAATCTTTTAATGATTAATCTCGCATACATATGGGACTATACCCTATGTTATATTTGTACCAGACCTCAAAAGTAATCTGGGCCCAGGCCCGGGCAGCCATGGTGTTTGTGTGTATATATACATATCATTTCTTGTCTTGTTTGCTAGATACTTTCACAAGCCTCTCTTGTTAAATGTCAATTGCACATGATCTGTGCTTGAATGTTTTCTGTCACTGCAAAATAGATTCAATCTGCTTTCCTGTTCCAACCAAGCATGTTGAGATGTGAAAATGACAACAGACTGAACGACCAAGGGCCCTATTTTAACGATCTGAGCGCATGGTCTGAAGCGCATGGGGCAGGTGCACTTAGGGCATGTCCGAATCCATTTTTGCTAGTTTAACAATGGAAAAAACGGTTGGTGCATGTTCTAAAAGGGTTGTACCTAGTCTCTTAATGAGTCATGGGTGTGTTTTAGGCGTAACGTGCAATAAACCAATCAGAGTCTCATCTCCCATTCCCTTTAAAAGCCAGTTGCACTTGCACCATGGCAGATTCGCTATTTACATGGCGGAATTTGTGAGCGGAAAGACTGAACGCTTCTTCAGAGAGGAATCCTTTTATTTGTAATATTTAAAAATGTTTGTGTGCTGCTGCGCGTCCCTGTGTGTGTAATAAGCAGAGTGTATGCACGTTGTGCACCCGCCTATAGGCGCATATTACTAACGCGCCCTTTAAATAACACAAAAAATACTGCGCTATTGACTTTAGACCATGTTTTTGTTGGCCAATGGTGCAGTCGTTTTCAGTTGCCTCAAAATAGCAACGCGCCAACAATGCGCCTGAACACACCTCGTTCTCAGACCAGCACACCCATGGGCGAACAGATGGGCGCGATTGCATTTGCTATTTAAACAACGTGGTGCTGGACGTGAAAATGATAACTGCGTCAGGCTGAAACTAGCAAAAAACACTTGCGTCGCGCCTAGCGTCGCATTGTGCCTGGTGTATGATAGGGCCCTAAGGCCCTAAGATGCGTTTTGGTCAATCGTATCACAAGTGGACAATGCTAAATACAGGTGTAAACGGGGTCTAAAACGTTTTGAGCTTGTCCACTTTCAACCACTTCTAGAGGGAGTCGAAAACGCATTCGACCGATTGCTTTCATAGTGTAAATGCTCATGTGGTCAGATGCGTTCGAACAGCCACAAAAGACCGGCTAGGAGACCCTCCCCTCGAAGAAATCAGGACAGAAGTGATCGAAAATGGACAAGAGAGACAGATTAAAACACCAAGTATAAATGGGAATGTGTCTCCCTCATCTACTTGTAATCCGATTGACCAAAATGCATCTTAATATCAGGTGTAAACAGCACCTAAAAGAAAAAAGAAACCCAAATGTGCTCTTCCTCCAGTAAAATTGCATTTAAATAATGCATGGCACCGTTTTATAATGCACTGTAAACAGCATACAAACCTCAACAATGGTGACAACTGACAAATAATTGTATACTCTGAACTGACAACAAACAAAAACAGCACAAACATAATCCATAAGTAATATAAAAAAGCACCATGTAATTTATTCATGATGGGTGCCATCTGTAGAAATACAACCTGTTTACTATAAAAAAAACAACTAATCATTTTAATTTTACAGCACAATACTATTAAATGGCCAATTTCACAAAAGAAATATAGGAAGATCCAGTAAATTCTTTGTGTGCAGTAAATTCTCTTACTTCTACTGTAAAATTACAAAGAAAGGAAAGTGATTATAAATTCACACTTAAATTCACAGTAAAATTATCACTAATATTGTATACAGTGTTGTTAATTCCTTGAAACCCTTTCCTTTGCTGATTTCACTGTGGGATTGTTTGCTTTGAAACACAAATAAAACAAATGCCTTATGACTTAACTGTATATATATATATAATAACTGTTTCATATTATCATGTCCCCAAAGCGCTGATGTAAATGTGTGAGTTTATGCCTCTGCTGTGATGAGCTGAGCACCAGCTGGAGATCACATTCCTTCAGCAGAGAGTTTTCTGTCTTCCCTTCTGTCTGTAATTCCTCTCTCTTATTCTGCTGGAGTTTGTACAATATGCAACATACTTGGCCTTAACATCAAACACACAGTTTACACACCTCATGCTACACATTTAGCGAATGAACAGAAACCTAAAATGAAGTTACATAAACAGCTAATGAATGACACCAAAGATGCACTCCAGTTTGGCAGTGCTGCATCATAGGAGGACTTGGGTCAGGTGGCCTGTTCCAAACATCAAAATGATACTGCCTTATATGATACCTTTTGGCTCAATTTATGGCTGCATCACATGTATCCTTTGGAAATAATGCAATCCCCTGTGAAACTCCACCTCCTCCAGCACCACCTGCCTAGATCTGCTATGGGGATATTATGTGTGTCTATAGCCACTTTTTCACCGTCGGGCCGAACGGTTCTCATTGCGTAACCATTTCATTCTGTGCCACTCCGGGCCAGCTGGAATGGTTACGGTTTCATTTTCCACTGTGGGGCTGATAGCATCCGCTCTTTGAAATGTCATACAAAAGCGTCAGTCGTTGCCTTGGTAATGCAAGAGTTTACAGACAATATAAGATGTAAATAACGACTGCGTTATGGAGGATGATCAGATATTTCTCTTAATTTTATTATTAATTTATGTTTACGTTGCTCAAATAGAGCGCTTAGCCAGCTACAGAGAAACCAGTAGCCAGGCAACAGACGAGTGACCGATTCTGAGTTGCGACGTCACTTCAAGGATTCTATCAGCAGTTAGCTAACCGTGCCGAGAATTACGGGCCAAGAACGATTTGTAATTGTGCCGTGCCGAACCAGGCTCAAGTGGAAACACAAACTGGAACTGTTCCTTACCATTCTAAGAACCGGTGGAAAAGTGGCTTATATGTGTAGCAGAATGTCTTACATGCTCACAGCAGCATGTCTTGGCAGAAGTCTTCATACTTGCTCTGCTGCAGCAGCATGTGTAGCAGATCTAGTCTGCCAAGATCAAAATTATTAACAATTTCATAACCATTGTTTAGTACAGCATCAACATTTTAAAACTACTTTGAGAGTTGTAATGACTGAAATAACATAATCCACATCACATAAAAAGTCGTATAGTTCTTTACATAAGCAAACCGTATAATTTTCACTTATTGTGCCAGGGCACCCGACTAAAATCTACCAAGAATATTATTCAAGAAAAATTGCAACTGAATTGTCATGCTTTTTTATTGTATGGAAAAAACGCTTTGAACTTTTGATAATAACTAGTGGTGGGGATATTGATACATTCAAAATCTGTCCTTCTCAAAAATCTGTGTGGCACATGCCCCCTCAGTCTGACCAGGCATGTCTGAGAGTGGTAATTCAGTGGTAAGAAACAGAAACAGAGAACTGAAAACACGAAGGTGACTGCACAAAGTCAGTGAGGGGAGTCTGTATGGAAAACAATAAAATATCATCAGAGGACAATGAAGCAAGCATGTGGCAGGGAAAATGGGTCAGCGCAGCAGGAACAGGCAAGAAAATAGCTGTCAGTTCAGCAGTACACCAATAACTCACACCATCAGCTCTAACAAGCATGCGAGAGGTGAGCGTTACAGTCCACTAGCTGCAGCGAGGTTCTCGAGGCCACCATTACCAATGCATCAAACACACATATACAAGCAGAAAAGAGGCAGTCACTCTTTTGGCATCTGTTCAAACATGTCCTGGACTCCCTTCAGTTCACATGTAACCATATTAGAAGTCAAACTCTGAATAATCCAACTAATTCCTTGTTAAAAGATTGTTGCAGTATAGATACAGTGCATCTGGAAGGTATTCACAGCGCTTCACTTTTTCCTCATTTTGTTATGTTACAGCCTTATTCCAAAATGGATTAAATTCATTATTCTCCTCAAAATTCTACAAACAATACCCCATAATGACAACGTGAAAGAAGTTTATTTGAAATCTTTGCAAATGTATTAAAAATAAAAAAACGGAAAAAAAATCACATGTACAGGTATGTTCCATAGCCATGATTGATTTGATTACCACAGAAAGATATTACTTTTCATCCCTAGACTCATACTTTAGTTTGTAAAAAAAAAAAAATTAAACTGTAAATTACTGCAATATTACGCTATTGCGATGCACTTACAATGGAAGTCTATGGGGCAAATCCAGCAAAAATGCAGCTTTGTTAAAGCCTAGATTAATTATCCTGTAAAAAATATTTATTTATTTATTTATTTAAACTGTCTAGTTCCGGAGTGTCTATTTACAGTTCATGCAAAAAATCTCTACTTGCACTTACTGCACATAGCCTCAGCCATAAAGTTCTAGAAGTACAAATCGCCCTTTTAGCAGAACTAGGCGGATGAACATTTTATTCTAGGTTCATAACTTCATTACAGTCAGAGTCATTACAGAAGAAAAACTTATAGCTGGATTATACTCCATATATATAGCACTTTATGGTTAGCTACATCATGTCACTTCTGGCATCCTTGTGCATGTCCTGAAAAAGTTTCCATATTTAAACCTTTAAATGGTCATGACAAATTTAACTATTTTAAGTAAAACATTCTGGGCTAGACATTTGAAATAGTGCAAGTGCAATGCCTTGCCCCGTATACCCATGGTGGTAAGCACATTGTAATTTGATTAATTTGATTGTTTCTACATTTTTAATTCAGTTTGATCCACATGCATCCTAAATCGGTTTCAATGAAAATTTGAATGTTAATTAACACAGCTAGGTAACAAGTGACCCCTCTCTGCAGCATGGGATCAACTTCACAAGCCGAAAGCATGAAAACAAAGCAGGGTCCTTTCAGAATATTTTAAGCACTTAAGTAGATAGAAGGCACCTTCAGTACATATTAAATAACACACCATCATATATACACGTCACCTCCTACCGGCCAGCCCCACTAAAGACTTTGAAAAGTGCCAGAGAGGATTTTCAACCCCCATATTATCATACATCCATTTTAAATTCCAGATAAGCTTCTGCCTCGGCATATTCTTTTGTACGCGAAGAAGCCGGGATATTAAAAGGTGAGATTGCCGGTGGGGAAAGACTTTGAAGAGAGCGTAATAAAATAACTCATTAAAAGTCTTCGTCTCGTATGGTTTGAGATAAGCAGCGGGATAAGGAGGCGGAATTCACAGAGACAAATCAGAAGAACACACTTCTGCAATTCAAATGTAACTCTTCCGTTCACCCTTTATCAGAAACTCTGCGGATCTGAGAGCAGGAGTGTTTAATTGAGCTCCGATTTAATGCCACTAACAACTGTAAAAATGAGGCCAAAACCATGGAGGATGGGCACAAGGCTTTCTTTGCTTCTCAACGTCCTGCCGCAGTCTCCAGAAACTGGTGCATGCGACTATTTCAGCTCACCAATTCACTGTTCCAAATTGACCGTCTGCCCATTAATAGCTGACTAATACGTCATGCCCAATGATGAACACCTCAAACAACCAGGCAAAAACAAAACCCTCTACAAAGTGCACTTAACTCATCGCCAAGCCCAACAGACAGCACTTTTCGCGAATCAAGTCTGCAGCGTAATTGCGGCCGAGGTAGGTAGCTGAGAGGGAAATAGGGCAGAGAGAGAGACAAAATGGATATGAGATATAAATGAGCGAGAGGGATGTAAGTGCGAGGTGAGTGGGATGAGACAGGCGGTAGATTTGGGGCGAGAGATGTGTGTGCAGGTAAATTTGTGCTGATGGTAATTGCCGTACAGCTGTCTGATTTAGCTGTGAAATGGTCTGCCGTGTACCGCAGCAGGGAGGGCGGAGAGCCAGGTGAAGCTAATGGAACAGTGGTCTGATTGCATTGAGCTGTCCAGTCCCTGGGCTCCGTGAGAGCATGAGCGCCCGGCCAGACACACAAATGGTTGACCTTTGTGAACTTCTCTGAGGGAGTCACTAACTGAAGGAGACGCTCGGCTGGCACGGAACATACCTGTCCAGATCATTTATTCGATTTTGTGGTTAATATGCCTTACGATGAATATTTATAGTGGCAGTCAAGAAGGGTTAAAGCAGCGGTCTCAAACTCAGTTCCTGGAGGGCCACAGCCCTGCAGAGTTTAGCTCCAACCCTAATTAAACACACCTGATCCAGCTAATCAAGATCTTCAGGATTACTAGAAACTTCCAAGAAGGTGAGTTGGAGCTGGTTGGAGCTAAACTCGGCAGGGCTGTGGCCCTCCAGGAGCTGAGTTTGAGACTACTGGGTTAAAGCCATTAGATGTAGACGACTTGAAATGGCAGTGACCAATGCATATCCTAACCTCTCACAAACAAACATAAGCTCTGATCCAACCCCTTACTGAGCTGCCTAGACAGCATTTTAAAATCAATATGAAATCAAGACTCTATTTACTTTCTTAGTAAAAGTTCCTGGTCTTATTGTGAATGTTCAATCAGTGATATATAACCTGCTGTGCCTCTGAAATTAAATTACTTTCTTTTTTGGCTGATGCCATCACGATTGGGTATCATCAACTAATTCAGGGGTGTCCAATCCTGTTACTGGAGTGGACAGTCCTTCAGAGTTTATCTCAAACACCAATCAAACACACCTGAACCCATTAATCAAGATCTTCAGGATTATTAGAATCTTACAGGCAGGTATGGCATGGGACAAGCTAGGGCTTTACTTTGCAGTACATTGTCCCCCCAGAAACAGGATTGGACACCCCTTTCACTCACATTCAGGTCAGGTTCCATTATGGTATGGGAAAACCCCACTTTTCCACAATCCAATCAATTCCAATCCAATGAAGTCACACCTTAATATTCTGAACATTTTTCTTATTGAACATTTGGTAGTGTATCACATTAAAGAAGTGTAATGTACATGACACTTTGATACAAAGACTGTCCCAAAAGGTTGGCAGCAAAATGATGCTACTTAAATTATGAGATGCCAAACTAAGGTAGCTTTGAATGTATTGGAAAATGCAATACCAGAATGCATTTCAATGAGTTTAGTGGGGAAAAAAAGTAATGTAAAATGCTGATTATAAATATATATTTGAATTACATTCATTAATGAAAGTATAGATTGAAAATATATTAAATTTTTGGAAAAAAAAAAAATAGACAGGTTTCTAATTTATAATTAGAAAATAATTAGAAATTCTAATTAGAAACTAGAATGTACGTTTCCTGAAGAAAATGTGAGTGGTGCTTGCAGTGGCAAAACTCGGCACTCGGTTTCTAGGTGGTTGCTAGGGTGGCATGGGTGGTTGCTAGGCGGTTGCTAGAGTATACTGGATGGTTGCTAGGTGGTTGCTAAGGTATTCTAAATTGTTGCTAGGGTATTGCTAGGTGGCCCAAAAGAGCCAATCCCCATGTCTCTACGATGTTCTGATGCAGTGATATAGGTCTTGCTAAACGGTTGCTAGGGTACTTTGTTTGGCTATTCCTAGAATGATATTTCAAAGGCTGCTTGTCAGTATGAATGATATAAACCAACATGTTTCTGCGAAATCCTCGCTCAGAGCTATGAGCCGTCAAAGTTCGTCGCAATGCTAAGTTTATGGGATTTTTCGCCCAATTTTTAACCCGCTGGCCGAACATCGTACACCCAATCGCTTAGAAAAGAAATGGCACACCTCTCCTCAATAAGCCGGTCGATTTGACACCTCATTCGTAGATCTGTGACAAATGATGCTGGAGGAGTAGCGCGCCAAAGTTTTGTCCAGAAGAATAATAAGTATGCGTTAGAACAATAGTGATGCTTTGCCTTTGGCAAGCACCACTAATTAGAAATGCATTGAAATGCCGTTGCCCTGGTTTTATAGTAAAGATGATATTGGGTGACAGGGTTAAAAGGGAGGGATTAAAAAATAAGAGAGCTTGGTGATTTCAGCCAAAAAGGAAAGTAATTTCAGATTTAAAGCAAGTTCTTACATTTTGTTGAAAGGTTTTTTATGAAAGGAATCATTCATAATAAGACAAGGACAGCGTATACAAAAAGTAAATGATTGATTTCATGTCAACTTTAACACTTTCATTCAGTACAAAGTTAAAGCTACACACAACTTCTATCCATGCTAGATGGTGAAATTAGTCAATGGGAACCCAATGGTATCAGAGTTTTATTCATCTGTATGAGTGTGGATATACAGTACTGAGAAACAGTACTAAGTAATCAGCAAACCACCACTATCAGCTTAAGACAGCTGTGTACATGACAGGCCTATGGTGAGTTTTCCATCTCTACTCGTCAGTGCGGTTCTACATACTGCAAATAACCCGTAGGGCAAAGCCAACACTGATCCACTGCTGTTTGTTTTAAATCCAAATTAATACATAACACACTGAATATTAAAGCTGTTGGTAACTCTTCCAGTGGGATTGAATGTGTTGCAGTTTGTGAGTGGATAAGTTTTGATACAGTCACCTACCCCAGAACACAATTTCACCTCACTCACACACAGAAAAGTGTGGTGGATGTAGATAAGGCCACAAATATAATCTATGCAACTACATAAACAGACGCAAATGCTTTGCCAACACGCAATCCTATGCCTACACGTTCATACTTTTTTGTTGGTATTGTGGCACTTTTGTGGTGACAAACTTTGGTACTCAAGGGAACAATAAAGTTACCTTTAAATCAGGGTGGCTGAGGGTCCTTAAAAAGTATTAAAATGTCATAAATTCACATTACAAATTCACTTACATTTTTTGGTCACATTATCGTTAAAATTTCTCCAGTCTGACGGACAAAATGTCTGTTTACAATCATTGGACATAGTGCTGCACAATTAATTGAATTTTTAATCATGATTACAATTACGGATGCCACAATTACAGTGGGGAGAACAAGTATTTGATACACTGCCGATTTTCCAGGTTTGCTCACTTACAAAGCATGTAGAAGTCTGTAATCTTTATCATAGGTACTCTTCAACTGTGAGTGACGGAATCTAAAACAAAAATCCAGAAAATCACATTGTATGATTTTTAAGTAATTAATTAGCATTTTATTGCATGACATAAGTATTTGATACATCAGAAAAGCAGAACTTAATATTTGGTACAGAAACCTTTGTTTGCAATTACAGAGATCATACATTTCCTGTAGTTCTTGACCAGGTTTGCACACACTGCAGCAGGGATTTTGGCCCACTCCTCCATATAGACCTTCTCCAGATCCTTCAGGTTTCAGGGATATCGCTAGGCAATACGGACTTTCAGCTCCCTCCAATAATTTTCTATTGGGTTCAGGTCTGGAGACTGGCTAGGCCACTCCAGGACCTTGAGATGCTTCTTACGGAGCCACTCCTTAGTTGCCCTGGCTGTGTGTTTCAGGTCGTTGTCATGCTGGAAGACCCAGCCACGACCCATCTTCAATGCTCTTACTGAGGGAAGGAGGTTGTTGGCCAAGATCTCGCGATACATGGCCCCATCTATCTTCCCCTCAATACGGTGCAGTCGTCCTGTCCCCTTTGCAGAAAAGCATCCCCAAAGAATGATGTTTCCACCTCCATGCTTCACGGTTGGGATGGTGTTCTTGGGGTTGTACTCATCCTCCTTCTTCCTCCAAACACGGCGAGTGGAGTTTAGACCAAAAAGCTCTATTTTTGTCTCATCAGACCACATGACCTTCTCCCATTCCTCCTCTGGATCATCCAGATGGTCATTGGCAAACTTCAGACGGGCCTGGACATGCGCTGGCTTGAGCAGGGGGACCTTGCATGCGCTGCAGAATCCATGACGGCGTAGTGTGTTACTAATGGTTTTCTTTGAGACTGTGGTCCCAGCTCTCTTCAGGTCATTGACCAGGTCCTGTCGTGTAGTTCTGGGCTGATCCCTCACCTTCCTCATGATCATTGATGCCCCACGAGGTGAGATCTTGCATGGTGCCCCAGACCGAGGGAGATTGATCGTCATCTTGAACTTCTTCCATTTTCTAATAATTGCGCCAACAGTTGTTGCCTTCTCACCAAGCTACTTGCCTATTGTCCTGTAGCCCATCCCAGCCTTGTGCAGGTCTACAATTTTATCCCTGATGTCCTTACACAGCTCTCTGGTCTTGGCCATTGTGGAGAGGTTGGAGTCTGTTTGATTGAGTGTGTGGACAGGTGTCTTTTATACAGGTAACAAGTTCAAACAGGTGCAGTTAATACAGGTAATGAGTGGAGAACAGGAGGGCTTCTTAAAGAAAAACTAACAGGTCTGTGAGAGCCGGAATTCTTAATGGTTGGTAGGTGATCAAAAACTTATGTCATGCAATAAAATGCAAATTAATTATTTAAAAATCATACAATGTGATTTTCTAGATTTTTGTTTTAGATTCCGTCTCTCACAGTTGAAGTGTACCTATGATAAAAATTACAGACCACTACATGCTTTGTAAGTGGGCAAACCTGGAAAAACAGCAGTGTATCAAATACTTGTTCTCCCCACTGTATGTAATCGTTCAAAGGCGCAATTACAAAAAAAAAAAAAAAAGTCCACTTACATTATTCTGTGTGCTTAAGATGTTTTTTTTTCTTTCTACAGGTTATCTTAAGGGTTTTTTTTCCATTGTTTTAATTTTAGTTTTAGTATAACATTATAATACCATGCATATTTTTTATTTTTTTTTAAGAATTTAAAGAAACCAAACCGGTGGAAGGCGGTGGAATTACACACGCAGAGTGCAGGGCTCAAAATTATCGCTTGTCCGGTGTTGTGCCGAATTCCGACCCCCGCCAAATTACTACCCCCCTTCAGCTAGTGACTTCAACGAGGGGGGTAATAATTTGGCAGGCGGTCGAAATTCGGCACAACACCGGGACAAGTGGATTTTTTTTGAAGGGGCAAGTGAAAGAGAATTTTACTTGCCCGACCGGACAAATAGCCTGATTAAAAGTTACCAGAAAATAACCAGTGAAGCATCGAAACACGACAATGATTCTGATTGTGATATTATTACATTTCAGTGCAAGCAGCGATTGATAATGGATGGTGTATTTCTGGTAGCGCTGTTGAGGCTCGTGCTGCCTGTCTGTCTCTTTGTGAGAGACTTTAGTGGAGAAATCAAAACTAATGAGCGTAACAGCACACATAAAGAACACAATAAAGAATGAAAATAGTTCCAAAAAAAGATCACAGCAGAACTAACGCATATCTCAAAACACTCAGTGGTGTTTTACTTAATGATTCAGCATTTTGAACTAATCGGTTGAATGAATGACTCACTCATTAATTGACTTACCGCCACCTACTGGCGGTTTAGTTTCTGGTTTAAAAGTATGCATTTTTTCTCCAACATTTGCAGTTGTAATTTTGCTGTGTAAATTATTTTATTTAATCGGTAACAGCCCTATAGTGCATATTGAATTCATTTATCAAATTTAAGAATTTGACATGAAAGATGACAAAAAAATTGGCCTTAATACAGGTAAAGAACGTCCTGGGAGACGTCCAAAAATATGGAGATTTAAGTACGCAAAATCCGATAGAACACTGATGAAAATATTTCTTCAGAATAAACTAACACAACCAAAATCTCGGTGATGCGGTGCTTTTGTGGGGATATTTTGTATGGGATATTGTCTGCTGATATGAAAAGTTCACTGTATATCATAATAATACATAGCATTTATGACAGCAATGATATTTTGTGTTCTTTTTACATTAAACACATTAAATATTACATATACACATGTAATGTAATGTATTTCCATCACAGCTTTGGTCTTAAATTTCATACAAGGTGGTATTATAAAGGTCTTAAAAAGTCTTAAATTTAACTTGTTTATATCTGTAGACACCCTGTAAATGTCAAACAAAAACATGTATAAAACATAAACATTTGCGTAGGGTGCAGGCTAATCTAGCAGTGTGCTGAGATAGTACGCTGAGTGGTTAGCTTAAAATACGTTAGCATGGTCCAGTTAGCCCCTGGTGGTACTTTTTTTGTTTTGTTTTTACCTTTATAGTCCAAAGAGTCCATAAAGAAAAATCTTGATAGTACAGGGCAATAAATAATATGAGGATGTGCAATGCTTTATGCAAACAGTTAATTGTAGTTAATTACATGTCACATTTCTTGTTTTGCATTGCTGCTAGGATCTATGCATAAAAGATTTTCACTCCTTGTACACTTGTGTCAATGATGTGACAAATAAAATAAAGAAAACAGATTGTGTGCTACGTTCGTCCTTTGACACCACAAATATACAAATAAGAACATTAACCCAGGGTTTACAAATAACATGAAAACATGAAACAAGATAACCCAGGATTCTGTTTACCCGGGGTTTAGAATGACCCAGGGTTAAATATTTTAAGTGTGAAAAGCCCTTATCTGGACTCAAAAAGCATTTTTTCTTTATTTAAAAGTAGCTGTGTATTCTGGCTAGATACATTCTAGGGGTCCGACGCCAGAAGACCAACTGCAATTGAGATAAACGAGATTTCTAATGGATAGCTCTTCTTCAGGTAGACCTCCTTGGCTAAAACCCACTATAGTACCACTTGCAGCAATTCTTGCGAAGAGACCACAATGTTGCGTTATGAATTGTGTTCTGACACTTTTCGGTATGCAGCAACACATGAAATTAAGCTTGTGTAGCTAGAAATGTTTGCGTTCACGTACTTGCATAGCGTTTCAGGCCTGAAAAAGAGCTATGGGTTCATTCGTAATACATGTCATCTCTCAGTAATATCATATTCATTTAAATCCACAGAACAAAAACACTGCTCATTTTCTGTCTGGAACTAAAAAAGAACGCCAATTAAAGCAGCGTTGTTTGAGCCTCAAAAGCGCACTGAGAAAGAATGTTCCTGATTGTTCCTGAGATGACAACTTCCGACTCATGTAATTATGAAACGACCATTAAACATCTGCAAGGCAGCAATCAAGAAAATTACCCTCTCTGCAATTAAAGTGGATGTATGAGACAGCATGACACACTGATGAGATGAAATTCAGTCTGGTCTGGAGTCTTTTATTTCCTCGTTCATGCAGTGCTCTGTCTGTACAGTTTCTTTAATTATGGTGTACGGGAGTGCACCGTTGCACCGAACACAAAACTACTTGTTGGAGGTGGTTTTCTGTTTTATCTCGGGATGTCCATCCTGAGGTAACTAGAGAATCCGTCAGCTCCAGTCTGGATCCAGCCTCTTATGAAAACTTCAGATGACCAACACCTGTGAAGAGTTGACTCCAACTACTGCGAGGACTTCAGATGACGCAGCTCTGAATCAACATGCACCAATGCTAAATTTATTTTTCTATATATCCTAATCATTTGTTAACAATATGTATTCTTTACTTCAATGAGCTCATTGTTTCTGCCTTAAATTAATACATTGTTTATTAATACATTGTTAGCTAACTGTGTGATTTGTATATGTACATTCCTGCAATCCAAAACTTGGACACAGTCACCTCTGATAACAAATCACTCTAAATTTTAATGTAGACGCATGCATTTTCTGTAAAGCTGCTTTGAAATGATATGCATTGTGAAAAGCGCTATACAAATAAATGTGAATTGTTCAGGTTACAAAGGAACCATAGCGCGATTTGCGTGAATGTGTAAGCAACTCGACCTCGGGTCTGCACTTGAAGAGTTAATTTGCAAAACCCGATAACGTTTAAAAAAAAATAAAAAATTAACTGCCGTGCGTTATTCTCCACATATAGCACATTCTGAACCCTAAACACGTTTTGTCACAAAAGCCGGTATTGTCCACTGTCATGTACGGTGGCCCAGTAGTGCACAACACAACGAAATTTAAAAAGCACACATAAGTTTACAACACAACGAAATACCACTAGGGGGCTCTCGGAGTGTGGTAAAGTTAGTTTTCCTTGCCATTGTTCTATAGATTCGCCAATCTTATAAATATATAAACACTATGATCAGTTTTAAGTGTGCAATTGTATATCGACATGAAATATCAATTCAAAATCACCTACGTGCATTATAGCTGCATATTTATACTCGAGAACGCTTTTACCTGCTACCTAAGGGAACATCTGCCAATTCCACCAAGTGGTTGAAACGTATAATTTGTATGAATTAAAATGACTTTTGTTTTTTTTTTTTTCAAATTCCAATGTTGTGTTCTGGCTTGATTCCGTTGTGTTGTGGCTTGATTTCTTTGTGTTGTGGCTTTTTCGTTGTGTTTTGGCTTGATTTCGTTGTGTTGTGCACTACTGGGCCACCGTAGTCATGGCATCGTGAGTTCACGTTTTACAGCAGAAACCGACAAGCACCCTTGTTGTTTGAGAACACAAGCCGATAAGTCCGTTTTAGCGAATCAGCACACAATATTCAGGTCAGGTGACAAGGCTGCTAGTCACTTCGAAAAGACGCGCTAGCTGAGAGGAGTTTAGTCTAAAGGAGTTTCGTCAAAGATGACTAAAAGTCATCGAGGATGGATCATTTTGACAAACTCTGGATTGCTGAATTCTGTCATCTATATAATGTTTAATCAGTGGTGTAATGTAATGAAGTAATAATACTTTGTTACAGTACTTGAGTATTTTTTGGGAGAATCTGCACTTTACTTGAGTTTTTCTTTTACTTTTACTCCACTACATTTCCTAAATAAAATGTATACTTTTACTCCGATACATTTCCCCAAAGCATTTTCGTTACTTACTACAAAATAAAGTCGGAAGAACACAGACTGCAAGCAAGCATGTGCAAGGGGGATGACAGTGGAGATGATTTACCTTGGATACGAATGAGAGTTAGCGCGCAGTGTAATCGTGCAGAGTGAGTGCAATCAGAGTGACAAATGAATAGCTCGCAGTCAGCTGTCTTTTCAGAAGAGTCTACATTACAATCTGACTTCTTTTGATTACTTTTTGAACTGATTTATCACATTTATTTTAATAGAATAACTATGGAAGCTTGTTTCCACCACAAAATAAAAAACAAAAAAGGTAATTGTGACTTTTTATCTCACAATTCTGACTTTATATCACGCAATTCTGACTTTATATCTCACAATTCTGACTTTTTATCTCACAATTCTGACTTTATATCACGCAATTCTGACTTTATATCTCACAATTCTGACTTTATATCTCACAATTCTGATTTTATATCTCACAATTCTGACTTTATATCTCGCAATTCTGACTTTATATCTCACAATTCTGACTTTATATCTCACAATTCTGATTTTATATCTCACAATTCTGATTTTATATCTCGCAATTGACTTTATAACTCACAATTCTGACTTTATATCTCACAATTCTGATTTTATATCTCACAATTCTGACTTTATATCACACAATTCTGACTTTATATCACGCAATTCTGACTTTATATCTCACAATTCTGACTTTTTATCTCACAATTCTGACTTTATATCACGCAATTCTGACTTTATATCTCACAATTCTGACTTTATATCTCACAATTCTGACTTTATATCTCACAATTCTGACTTTATATCTCACAATTCTGATTTTATATCTCACAATTCTGACTTTATATCTCGCAATTCTGACTTTATATCTCACAATTCTGACTTTATATCTCACAATTCTGATTTTATATCTCACAATTCTGATTTTATATCTCGCAATTGACTTTATAACTCACAATTCTGACTTTATATCTCACAATTCTGATTTTATATCTCACAATTCTGACTTTATATCACACAATTCTGATTTTATATCTCACAATTCTGACTTTATAACTCACAATTCTGATTTTATATCTCACAATTCTGACTTTATATCTCACAATTCTGACTTTATATCTCACAATTCTGACTTTATATCTCACAATTCTGACTTTATATCTCACAATCCTGACTTTATATCTCACAATCCTGATTTGATATCTCACAATTCTGACTTTATAACTCACAATTCTGATTTGATATCTCACAATTCTGACTTTATATCTCACAATTCTGATTTTATATCTCGCAATTCTGACTTTATATCACGCAATTCTGACTTTATAACTCACAATTCTGACTTTATATCACACAATTCTGACTTTATATCACACAATTCTGACTTCATATCACACAATTCTGATTTTATATCTCACAATTCTGACTTTATATCTCACAATTCTGATTTTATATCTCACAATTCTGACTTTATATCTCACAATTCTGATTTTATATCTCACAATTCTGACTTTATATCTCACAATTCTGACTTTATATCTCACAATTCTGATTTTATATCTCACAATTCTGACTTTATATCTCACAATTCTGATTTTATATCTCACAATTCTGACTTTATATCTCACAATTCTGACTTTATATCTCACAATTCTGACTTTATATCTCACAATTCTGACTTTATATCTCACAATTCTGATTTTATATCTCATAATTCTGACTTTATATCACGCAATTCTGACTTCATATCACACAATCCTGATTTGATATCTCACAATTCTGACTTTATATCTCACAATTCTGATTTTATATCTCGCAATTCTGACTTTATATCTCACAATTCTGACTTTATATCACACAATTCTGACTTTATAACTCACAATTCTGATTTTATATCTCGCAATTCTGACTTTATATCTCACAATTCTGACTTTATATCACACAATTCTGACTTTATAACTCACAATTCTGATTTTATATCTCACAATTCTGATTTTATATCTCATAATTCTGACTTTATATCACGCAATTCTGACTTCATATCACACAATTCTGATTTGATATCTCACAATTCTGACTTTATATCACACAATTCTGATTTGATATCTCACAATTCTGACTTTATATCACGCAATTCTGACTTCATATCACACAATTCTGATTTGATATCTCACAATTCTGACTTTATAACTCACAATTCTGATTTTATATCTCGCAATTCTGACTTTATATCTCACAATTCTGACTTTATATCACACAATTCTGACTTTATATCTCACAATTCTGACTTTATATCTCACAATTCTGATTTTATATCTCATAATTCTGACTTTATATCACGCAATTCTGACTTCATATCACACAATTCTGATTTGATATCTCACAATTCTGACTTTATATCTCACAATTCTGATTTTATATCTCGCAATTCTGACTTTATATCTCACAATTCTGACTTTATATCACACAATTCTGACTTTATAACTCACAATTCTGATTTTATATCTCGCAATTCTGACTTTATATCTCACAATTCTGACTTTATATCACACAATTCTGACTTTATAACTCACAATTCTGATTTTATATCTCACAATTCTGATTTTATATCTCGCAATTCTGACTTCATATCACGCAATTCTGACTTCATATCACACAATCCTGATTTGATATCTCACAATTCTGACTTTATATCTCACAATTCTGACTTTATAACTCACAATTCTGACTTTATATCTCACAATTCTGATTTTATATCTCGCAATTGACTTTATAACTCACAATTCTGACTTTATATCTCAATTCTGACTTTATAACTCACAATTCTGACTTTATATCTCACAATTCTGACTTTATAACTCGCAATTCTGACTTTATAACTCGCAATTCTGACTTTATATCTCACAATTCTGATTTTATAACTCACAATTCTGACTTTATATCTCACAATTCTGATTTTATATCTCGCAATTCTGACTTCATATCACGCAATTCTGACTTCATATCACACAATCCTGATTTGATATCTCACAATTCTGACTTTATATCTCACAATTCTGACTTTATAACTCACAATTCTGACTTTATATCTCACAATTCTGATTTTATATCTCGCAATTGACTTTATAACTCACAATTCTGACTTTATATCTCAATTCTGACTTTATAACTCACAATTCTGACTTTATATCTCACAATTCTGACTTTATAACTCGCAATTCTGACTTTATAACTCGCAATTCTGACTTGATATCTCGCAATTTTGAGAAAAAAAGTCAGAATTACGAGATGTAAACTCACAATTGTGAGATAAAAAGTCGCAGTTATCTTTTAAAATGTTGTATTTTGTGGTGGAAACAAGCTTCCATAGATAATCTTGTACCATATTTATAAAAATTAAAAAAAAAAAAAAATACAACAAGAAAGATATATTAAATTTTTGTTATTGCATGAAGTGCAATAAACATCACATTATTCCTGGGTTTCACAAAATGGGGATTGTGAAGGCATTCCAGGGGGTTTGTAAGCTGATAAAGCAAATAATTATAATAATTAATTAATTAATATTAATAATTAATTAAAAACAGTCAAAATAAAACACTTTAACACATAAATAAAACACAAAAAGATGTAACCATGTGACCATTACCTGACATCAGAGAACTGCAAACATGCAAATGTGTTGTTAAATTATTGACTTAATTATTAACTTATTAACTCAGGAGCTACTTCAAGTAAATAAATTAATTTGAAGAGGTTCTGCTAGTTTGAGGATCTCGCCATTACATGTAAATACGAAATGACAATTAAAAAACTCATGCCTCAAGCTAGGGTTAAAGTTGGTGGATTCTGATTGGCTGTACGCCTGATTATCAAAAATGTTATCGCTCATAAACTGGAAAAAAAAATCGTTCTGAAAGAGATTCCAATGATATTGTTCCTCTGTGTCATTATTGTTATAGCTGTGGTGTGGACTTCTTTAGTCTCATAGAATTAGAGCGATTAATAAAACGATAATATTATAGTTGTCATTATAAATGATGTCATAGTTATCATTCTGGGTGTGAACGGCCTTTTACTGACTTTGACACAGTCAGTGGGTTTTCTTATTTTTTCCACGTTTCTACATGTTGGACACTTAGAGCTGCCCTGGAGGTCCACTGTCCTGTAAAGTTTAGTTCCAACCCTGAATCTGATGTTTACTTTTCACTGTATCCATATTTAATGTATGCATTGAACAGATGATGATAGACCCATAATACACAAGATCTCTTTAACATTCAGCATGTTTCTCTATGAAGGGTTTAATTGTGCAAGTGATTTACTCTTTATTTATTTACCCTTTCAGTGTGCTGAGAAACACAGTATTTGAAGATGCTGGGATTGAGACTTAGAGCGAAACTCTGATGTTTTATTTATTTGAAATGTAATTCCGACCCGCTACATAATTGCGGTGGCAGTTCTGCCTTGTTTTCCTTTTCATTGTAGCAAATACAATCTCCGCTCATTGCGCTGAAACCTTTGAGTACAGGCTAATTTGCCAGAGAGGCCTTTTATGTTTTAATCAAATATTTATGTAGTAATAACCCAGATGACAAAGGGCTCTGTCTTTGAGAGGAGTTCAAATAGCACATTAGTGTTTCTAGGCATCTCTTTATGGAACTGTGACCCAACATGGGCAGCACAGCTACTGAACAAGTCTTTTAACATGACACTACACTGACAGTTATTCCAAATCCAATGCTACTTATTCATAGTTTTCACGTGACGTCACTCCACCTGGAGGGCAAAACAAGGCTTTCCTCCATTGCCCGCCAGTAATTTTTACCAGGTTTGTACAAACCCGATTCCAAAAAAGTTGGGACACTGTACAAAATGTGAATAAAAAAGGAATGCAATAATTTACAAATCTCATAAACTTATATTTTATTCACAATAGAATATAGATAACATATCAAATGTTGAAAGTGAGACATTTTGAAATGTCATGCCAAATATTGGCTCATTTTGGATTTCATGAGAGCTACACATTCCAAAAAAGTTGGGACAGGTAGCAATAAGAGGCCGGAAAAGTTAAATGTACATATAAGGAACAGCTGGAGGACCAATTTGCAACTTATTAGGTCAATTGGCAACATGATTGGGTATAAAAAGAGCCTCTCAGAGTGGCAGTGTCTCTCAGAAGTCAAGATGGGCAGAGGATCACCAATTCCCCCAATGCTGCGGTGAAAAATAGTGGAGCAATATCAGAAAGGAGTTTCTCAGAGAAAAATTGCAAAGAGTTTGAAGTTATCATCATCTACAGTGCATAATATCATCCAAAGATTCAGAGAATCTGGAACAATCTCTGTGTGTAAGGGTCAAGGCCGGAAAACCATACTGGATGCCCGTGATCTTCTGGCCCTTAGACGGCACTGCATCACATACAGGAATGCTACTGTAATGGAAATCACAACATGGGCTCAGGAATACTTCCAGAAAACATTGTCGGTGAACACAATCCACCGTGCCATTCGCCGTTGCCGGCTAAAACTCTATAGGTCAAAAAAGAAGCCATATCTAAACATGATCCAGAAGCGCAGGCGTTTTCTCTGGGCCAAGGTTCATTTAAAATGGACTGTGGCAAAGTGGAAAACTGTTCTGTGGTCAGACGAATCAAAATTTGAAGTTCTTTTTGGAAAACTGGAACGCCATGTCATCCGGACTAAAGAGGACAAGAACAACCCAAGTTGTTATCAGCGCTCAGTTCAGAAGCCTGCATCTCTGATGGCATGGGGTTGCATGAGTGCGTGTGGCATGGGCAGCTTACACATCTGGAAAGGCACCATCAATGCTGAAAGGTATATCCAAGTTCTAGAACAACATATGCTCCCATCCAGACGTCGTCTCTTTCAGGGAAGACCTTGCATTTTCCAACATGACAATGCCAGACCACATACTGCATCAATTACAACATCATGGCTGCGTAGAAGAAGGATCCGGGTACTGAAATGGCCAGCCTGCAGTCCAGATCTTTCACCCATAGAAAACATTTGGCGCATCATAAAGAGGAAGATGCGACAAAGAGGACCTAAGACAGTTGAGCAACTAGAAGCCTGTATTAGACAAGAATGGGACAACATTCCTATTCCTAAACTTGAGCAACTTGTCTCCTCAGTCCCCAGACGTTTGCAGACTGTTATAAAAAGAAGAGGGGATGCCACACAGTGGTAAACATGGCCTTGTCCCAACTTTTTTGAGATGTGTTGATGCCATGAAATTTAAAATCAACTTATTTTTCCCTTAAAATTATACATTTTCTCAGTTTAAACATTTGATATGTCATCTATGTTGTATTCTGAATAAAATATTGAAATTTGAAACTTCCACATCATTGCATTCTGTTTTTATTCACAGTTTGTACAGTGTCCCAACTTTTTTGGAATCGGGTTTGTAGTAAGTTCTAATGTAGTAAGTGATATTAAAAGACCAAAATCAATATACACCTTTTTGATTATGCATACTTTGTACAAGCAAGCAAATGAACACAGAGTATTAATGCAACACAAGGTTTCTCGTTAGGTGTTTTTTTTTTTCCATCAAAAACCATTATAAAGAAAAAGTGTGGCATTCATATTCTTGGCTCATCTTCTCGCCTGTATATAGTATGCATCATCAAAAAGGTGTAAACTGAATTTAATCTTTTAATATCACTGTCTTAGGGCCAGATTTACTAAACAGGGCAAATTAGAATGAGAGCGCAATTCCATAAAAGCGCTGATGGGAGTGGAAAGTTCTGCGCGTGATCTACTGACGACGCGCAAATTAATGAACACAGACGCAGCCGGATCATTTCCAAAATGACCAGTGCAATCTACCTGTTTGCGTCTGGTTTAAGACGCACTTTTTGGGGGCGGTAAATAATGGCACAAACACCAGTAAATTGACAAGCACAAACCTTTGTAAATCACCTTGCATGATTCATTTAAATACTCTCCTTTCTATGAATTTTGCGCCTGAAAGGGAAACTCCAACAAATGCATATGCAATAAAGTCAGCCGCAAAAATAACCCTGTCCACGCCTTTTCAGTGCTAATTTATCACTATGTGTCTTTAGTAAATCCTGACAGTAGTTTTTTAATGCCAAAAGAGGGTTTGCGCTGGTGCAAGCTGTTAGTAAATCTGGCCCTTAGTACATTAAGGCACTTTATTAAGGGTGGGTTGCACTTACAATGATTCTTAGCCTGGCGTCGGTTCACCCTCCGCCTATGCTGCTCGATCAGCCCTTTAATTCTAACGGTCTTTCTACGTAGTTAATCTGTGTTTAAAATTAAGTGGTGCAACACAACTCCATTTAAAATAAAATCCAGATCAAAAAATCCTTGATTAGCATTAAACTTGCTTAATTTAAGCCTTATTGGTGCAACCCACCCTAAGTGTTTTTCACGTTAAGCATTTGAAAAATGTCCCGCTGTTTTTAGTGATTGAAATACTGCAGCAGTTGCTGTATATGGATCACAAGTGCCCAAAACTTGCATCTTGTTCACATAGTTTAAAAAAAAAAATGTACAGGCTTGTGCTGCAGTTCTATGGCAGTTTTGCCCTACAGGGCTCACGTGACTGAAAACTATGGATAACAAGGCCCACATGGAATCTGCACGGAAGTCATTTACTCAACCTCATGTCATTTCATGTCATGTCACAAACCTGTATGACTTTCTTTCTGAACACCGAGATATTTTGAAGAATGTTGGTAACCAAACAGTCTTGTGGCGCTTTTCCACTGCATGGTACAGTTCGGTACGGCTCGGTACGGCTCGCTTTGGCGCATTTCCACTGCATGGTACGGCTCGGTACGGCTCGCTTTGGCGCATTTCCACTGCATGGTGTGGTTCGGTATGGCTTGGTACGGCTCGCTTTGGCGCGTTTCCACTACATGGTACGGCTCGGTACGGCTCGCTTTGGCGCATTTCCACTGCATGGTGTGGTTCGTTATGGCTCGGTATGGTTCGCTTAAATAGAACCACCTCGGTTGAGGTTCCAAGCGTGCCGTACCGATACTAAAAAGTGACGTGTAAACACTGCAGATCACTGATTGTTCAGAGAGAATCGTCACTACCATTATATGCTTTTGTGACAGTGATATAGCAATTGAGACCCTAAACACATTGCTAAATACAAGATTAGTTTACCCTTGTGGGCCGTCGAGCAAATCAAGTGATATCGTCATCGGCACCTTTGTTGTACGAGTGCCTAAGACTCTCTTGTTTTTAGCAGTATTTTGTTTTGCTGCCATCAGCCTCCTTTGAAACAAACTTCTTCATCTTGTAGTTAAAAACATCCACATGCGAGAACAATTACAACGATCATTCTATAATCCCACCCACTTTAAAGCGGTGCTAACTGCAGTGGAAAACCAAACCGAGCCAAAGTGAGCCGAGCCGTGCCGAACCGAGTCGTACCACGCAGTTGAAAAGCGAAGCGAGCTAAGCCGAGCCGTACCGTCCCGAGCCGTACCAAGCGTTACTATGCAGTGGAAAAGCGCTATTGGATAACTTTGACTTCCATTGGAGAACGCCACACAGAACAACCAAGTGTGAGTAAATGAATTTCTCATTTTTAAATTTTTTATTTTCGGGTAAACGTACCCTTTAAGAGTTTATTTTCGAGAATTTCATTCTTTTAGAAGTGGGGGTATTTGTGACACGAGTTCATGAATATTAATTAGGTGAATTAGGTGAAAAAACAAAAACATTTTCATTAAGTCATTACAGCTTTAACGTCAATGGTAGGCTATGTCAGCAGTGGGGATATATTTGCTGGCACTTACAGGCTTGCATTTTGTTTTGTGATTTCATGTATAGCAAGCAATGGAAAAGTAAAAGAAAGTGTGGCACATATGTCTGAGAGATGTGCGGTGGAGAATATGGGTGCTGTTGCTTTCTGCCACTGATGGCACGGCTTTATTCCTCTGTACATCCATGCCGTAAGCTCATATCTCATAAAGTGGTCAGGAGATCTCCCACCAATCCCCACAGTAAATTATGCTAGTGGCAGGATATTCTCTACGTCAGATTCTCTACGCATGTTCAGAATGGAATACTAGCGTACTGCATACTGAGCAGTATACACTGTATATACCCAGCAATCAATAGCCGTCATTTCACCGTCTCGGTTAACTATAGACCCGATATAGTCCGACTATGAGTAACCCCCTTCTAGCCAAAACCTTGAATTTGGTTACATGTCGTTTTTGCCAAAATAACTTGCGCAATGTATGATATTCCATCATGTAAGCAAAATCAACAGTAATTACAAGGTGTTTGGCTTCATTTCTTTGACATATTCATGTTCTAGATGACTAGTCAATTCTTGGGCTATGTTTAGACGTCTATTAAAGTTTCACTGACAGCCCAAATTTTGCCTTGTTTTAGCCTAGACGTCAGGGCTGTGTTTCGATGGCTATTAGACATCTTTTAAACACAAAATTGCTTGCTGGGATACTACCTATTATTTAAAATAAAGTATGTCAATACACATTATGCAGTGATAAACATTTCAAACCTCATGCTAAATAGTTGTCACATGGCCTCATTATAGTGAGTGGCGACCAGATTTAATATAATTTAAAATAATCATTTACATTTTTAATTCAAATTTGACTAAAAATGTCCAGTCCGGTCATATAATATGTTATGCAAGGACTTAAAAATCAAAGCTAAAATTACTTGCGGTTCATACTGAAAATGGTAAGTCAAGTAAAGCGCATTGCTTTGAGGAATACCGAATACCGAGTTTTGTAGCAGATCTTCTTCTTGAGAGATTCTACTTTTTAAAAGCAGTGTCCTTTAGTGTCCTCACAGGAAGTGGTTTTGATTGCGCATGTGAACGAGTGTCCACGTCTGGCCTACGCACAGTGGAAAGCGAGGTGAGCTAGGGTCAGAGGCAGACATGTTGAGGCCACTGACTCTGCAGCCGATAAGAATAGAATTACTGCTAGAAGGACAGCTGTGCAGCGCTGTTGATGAGGTAGAAGTGACGATAAGCGCTTTGTGGATATTTGAGGAAGAGGAAAAGATATGCTGATAAACAGCTGTCCCAGGCACAGGCTTTTCTTTGATGATAACAGACACACTGCTCTGTTGTTCAGCTTTTACATGATGCCCATCAGTGATATGGGGAGGATTTGCACAATTGTAAATCTGCATACCTGTGACAGGAGGAACAAAGCCAGCTAGGCTTAAGTCTGCCAATCAGTAATTACATTTAGCCAGTGTTTTTATATGAGCGATATACACAGGGGTCATATGTTGCCATGTTATTGTTGTCAAGTCAAGTCAAGTCACCTTTATTTATATAGCGCTTTTTACAATGCCGATTGTTTCAAAGCAGCTTCACAGTGTTAACAGGAAAATAATGCAACAGAATTTGATTCGGCTGTACAGCCGCTCTGGTGAAAACAGTAATGTCATCCAGCTCATTTCAATTATCATATAGTGTCAATGCGGGCAGATCAGTAATATAGTTGAAATGTTAGTGTCCCCAACTGAGCAAGCCAAAAGCCAAAGGCGACATATCCATGTCTCATATCCCTGTTGAAAAAAACAGCATATGCTGGTTAGGTATGTTTTGAAGCATGGCAGCTGGTTTGAGCTGGTTTAAGCTGGTCCTGAGCTGGAGCTAGTTTCTTAGGACCAGCTTAGGACCAGCATTTACCAGCTAAGGACCAGCTTAAACCAGCTCAAACCAGCTGCCATGCTTCAAAACATACCTAACCAGCATATGCTGTTTTTTTTTCAACAGGGATCATTTGTTGTATGTCCTAACGACTACTAATAACACTCTAACAAACACAAATCAACATGCTGAAAACCTTTCAACCACCCACAGCATAACAACTCTTTACAAACCACTCTGAACACACAGTAGAGTTGTAGCAACTACCCAGAACACCCTCTTCACTCCAAAAATCTAGGAACTGCACTATAAACCACCATAGCAACATCGTAAAAACCAATAAAAAAAAAAAACTGTCAACCATCCAGAACACCCTAACATCCACATAGCAGTTCATTTAAAAGCAGTCCAAACACCTTAGTAGCCAGATAGTAACCCTCTACCACCTACACATAACACCACAGCAACTGCATAAAAACATATTACGACCACTCCCAACACCTTAACTTAAAGGTAGGGTAGGCAATTGCAGAGTGGCTAATAATAGCAAGCTAGCTTTGAAAGCATGAGATCCCATGCTCCCTTCAGAGCGTCTCCAAAGCCACGTGAACGCACACAGCAGATTCTGCAAAGCGTCACGAGAGACGGTGTTAAATTACCTCGTCTCAAAGCACATAACATTACAATAATAATGAACGTAAACAACTTACAAAGCTCTTACTTATACCACCTGACTGTTGCAGATTCATTTCGGCGTTGATAGTGTTGACATAAATTCAAGTTTGAGAACCTGAACAGCTCCAGGTACGTCATGGGTTGCCATCTCGTAATTATGGTTATGACACGGTGTAAGCGCAGCATAAGCTTGTTGTTTTGGTTCAGGAGGAACTATATAAGGCGGCTGCTGTTTGTTTTGCTGTCTGTCTACAACTCTACATACGTGTGATGTCTGCGCAGGCAGGGTGCATCAAGGTATGGAAATACTTATGTTGACAGGAAGGTAGGACATCGTATCATTGCATTCGGACCGTATGCAATGATTGGTCGAACATTTCTTGGTCCTAAGACTTCCACAGAAGATATATGAGCATGCTATAATATTTAGACCACTTCTATTATTGATTGCTATCAGGATGTGAAGAGAGTTTCAACCAGATTAACAAAAAGTGTTTATAAAACAAATTGCCTACCCTACCACCCAGAATATCCAAGCAACTGCATGGAAACATGGCAAATGTCACTGAAAACGTTCAACTGCCAAAACAACGTAGTAACCACTTAGCAATGCATTTAAAAGCACTCACATCTTAGCAACCCTCTACCACCAACACAGAACACCTAAACAACAACAAATCAACATGCTAAAACCAATGAGAATACTCTTTTAACCACCTAGCAACTGTATAGTAATGCAAATGTAAATAGCAAATGTTGTAGCAACTACCCAGAACACCCTTGAAAACACTCCAAAAATCCTGGCAACTGCCTTGCAATGCACTATAAACCCATCAGAAGACCGTTGCAACCACCAAGCAATGCCTTCGCAACCACCCAGAGCACCCTAGCAGCTGCATGGCAACACGCTAAAAAACACAGAAAATTTCCTTTCAACCACCCAGAACACCCTAACAACCAAATAGAAACACATTTAAAAGCACTCCGTACACCTTAGCATGCACACAGCAACACTCTACCACCTTAAATAAATAGTTCAACCGGAAAAAAGAAAATTCTGACATTATTTACTTTAAGGATTTTTCATTTTTGGGTGCACTATATAGCTTTAACCACCACAAAACAACAATAGGAAAACTATTTAGATAAAGCTTTGTTGCCCTTGAGTTTTGCACATGGTCACTCACATTTCTTCATAGTTCTTAATGTTGTTGTTGGGCAGATTTTATTGTGAATTCAATGAGTATACAAGATTGTCTACATTCAGATATTGAAAGGATTTAGAGACTCAATCTCTGAGCATCCAAGCTGTTTCATTCAATGTTCTCTTGTGTGGATACTGGATACAAACAATATCCTCCAAATCAGTCTTGCTCCTTTTTGAGAGATGCGGACCAACTTTTTAAAGCATCATCATTTCACTAGCCTGAACAAAAACAAGAGGGGTACGACTTCTGAATGGAGGGAAACTAATCAATGTTGGACACTTGAAGTCCCATTATGCTTGTTTCTCTGAAGCATCTGCCTCTGAATTTTTGTGTTGTGATGTCTCTGCGAAAGTGTTTCTTGGTATGCATAGAGCTTTAGACCCTGCATAGATGTTGTTTTAGAAAGTATCAGGATGTTTTCACTGAAGCGCTCTGGTGCTGTATTGAGCATCTTAGTCTCTTTTGTTTGTGTGCATTAGGGTTGTGTTGGCCGCTTTCCTAGAGTTGTGCTGCGATGGAGTGGTTATAGATATGAGAGCACATTATTTTTCATAGAAGGTTTATTACCTGAGCAACAGTGTTTCAATGGATTTGGTATGTCATATTTAATCTTGGATAAACAAAAATGTCTGAGAGTAACAAAAATGGACAACTGTGTGATGTCGTCTCAGCCTCAGATACCTACTGACCATTGATGTTTGTTTAATTTTTTAGTTTTTTTTTTTTTTTTTAGAAATGAACCAATCTATGCAAAAGTAGCAAAAACTTTCCAAAATCACAAGCTCCAGCAAAAAAAAAAAGGCTACACACTATGGTCTTTTTTTAAAAATGACGTATTATGCTGCAATTCATGGCAGAGTTTTGCATAGAGATTGCGAAGTTAATGGATTTTGTGTGTGTCACTTATAAGTGAGTAAATGAGATATCCACAATCAGAACTGAGTATTCTGCTTTGTTTCAAGACTGTGTAAAATAATCAGTGCTTATTCATTTTAGATGAACAGAAATTGACACACATTATTAGCTAATTTCTTCACAATTGTTGGTATAACCACAGACAGAGACTATTGTGGCAATATTTGAAAGAGCTACCAAAAATTAAGTGCTTGCAATTAGACTACAGAGGGTATGCACTGACGTCACTTTCCCGCCAGAACACGCCCCCTCAGCCGGACTGAGTGGCAAAAGCACTGTTGCATGACTGGAGTTAATAGGGGAAACTGCGAAAATGCGAGTAAAACAATCGATTATCAGTTTAAATAAAAGGTTGGACTCGATATAAGTGTTCCTTACAACTTACCAAAGATCCAGTGATCCATGGATATTGACTCGCAGCCAGGATTGTGTTTCCTGACATTTATATGAGCGTGATTTCGATGCCGTGGAAATACATAAAGCAAATTTGCCTGTGAACGCTTTATATAAATACAATATAGGTATGTCTAAATCCAGATGATCACTTATATCAATGTTATATATATCGTCATACTGTCCAGCCCTAAAACTTGTATAGTTTTTGTCAGTGTTTATTTAAAAACATCCAATTATACATAAGATGGTAAATATGTAATTGATGAGCTGTCAATAAAATATATATATATATATAGGGTATGATTTTACCCCAAAATTCAACAACTGCAAATCCACGTTTCGCTGCCTGAAGTCCAGTTGTTTTTGTGAATTGCAGTGATCCATTCACTTCTCTTTTCTGTAGCTTTTGGCAGTCTGTTAAAATATATAAATTTATTTTTACAATCAATCTCAAAGCTCTTTCCCGTTTTAGATGTGTTTTATGTGTTTCTTGCGGAATTCACGCTGAAAACCAATGCTGCCACTCAGTCTTTTTGCCACTCAGTGGACGTAACTGGCGGTGACGACATATGCATACCCTCTATATTATATTTTAAAATGACCATCAGATTACAGTTACTTTTTTATTGATCGAATATCATTCCTACATTCGATTCATGTTATTCAGAAAGTTATATACTTTTTTAAAGATTTTTGACCACCGGAATTTACAGATATAATTTATCTTTTAAGGAGTATTTTCTCAACGTTTCATATCTAATCCACTCCTGACAAACACATTTTAATTATTATTTGAATCATCACTCAGTGAGTCATTTAATCATGTATTGCTTCTGTATGTCTTTAGAAGTATTTTGTCTTTCTTAAAGTGATATTAGTTTAGAATGTATGAGCTTATTATTTCCAAGGCCATGTGTCAAGCTTGTCACAATAAACAGAACTTTATCATGCATTCATATGGACTACTATATTTAACATTCTTGGTGTCATTTCTTTATCGTGAACACTTTATATGTTAAATGTCACTGACCCATATCTCATATCCATATATTCATATTCACTATACATTAGGGGTGTGACGAGACACTTAGCTCACGAGACGAGACGAGACGAGACACGAGATCGGGTTTCACAAGAACGAGACAAGATTTTTGCACAGTATTTTTAAGAAATCCTCACTTGGCAAAATTCAAGACTGGAAATATAGTTTGCAGGTGCATTTTGAAATGTTTTAACTCATCATCTTAATGAATATCATTTCAGTTCTAGTTTATGAGTATGAATTATCAAATGCATTGAAAGAACAATATACAAGCACTGTAAAAGGTTTTGCCACAAACTGAACTGACTGGCTTCTCTCCTGTATGATTTCACATGAGTCTCTTCAGACCTTACTGTAAAAGAATAATGAGCTTCCAAAACTTCTGATTGAGGCTGTGTGTAACCTCCTAATTCAGCTCATTTCCACAAATTGAGCATAGAAATAAGAACAGTATAAATAACAAAAATAAATAATAGTTTTTTCTTAGTCTTATGGTTGCACTTATTGTTTGCACTTAATAATCAAAGTACTCTCTCAATATTCAAAGTGCAAACAGTGACCAAAACAGAGACCAGAGCTAAGAGGAGGTTAAACTACACAGCCCAGCCTAAGATAGCTTTGATATTGGGAGACAGGCTATTGTAAAAACTGAAATGTCTGTATAACTTGCACATTAGGTAGTTTTCATAAACACCCGCCTCCATAAAAAATGTATTATAAGTAACTAAATTTATAAGTAAATAAGCTTTAAGTAAATCAAGTTGTTTTATTGACGTCTTACCGTGGGTGAAACTCTGAGCGATTCATTTGCACGAATCAGGGAGCTCGCGCTTGCTTTCGCTTTGCGATCGCATGTACTCTATGTATAGGGAGCGGCGGTGCTAAGCGCGCATTCTACAAGATTATACATTTATCAGACGCTTAGACGCCTCTGTTGCGTATGAATCCTCCGCCATGGTCCTGTCAATCATCTCACACTTACTCTCGTCACATGATCAGTGAACTGCGATTCCTGCTGCACTGTGCGAGACTCCGCAGCTCGCACTGGCTGAGCAGAGCAGACGTTTACAATAGTTTACAATCGAAGCAATCGTTATCCAACTGAATTAAATGGTTTTTATTTGTATAAAAAAAAAAGCAAAACGACAGTGGAGCATGTAATGTAAACGTGGCGGTGGCATATTCTATGCTAATTTCACCCTCAAACTCTGTCATGGCAACATCGCGAGACAGCTTTTCGCTCGACGAGAAATCTTGTCACATTTTAATCTTGTCACACCCCTAATATACATACAATATATAATTAAATGCATCCTTTGAAGTCATATGGTAGCTCTAGATGGCAAACAGACCAAAAATCAAGTGCCTATTCGTTAAAAATCTTCCCCTCTGCTGTAGTTCTTAAATCTTATTTTCATCAACAATCTCCTTGGAGAGGTCTGATTGTTTAAGAAAATTAATTCATGGACAAATTCTCAAATTTATTCATGTAGCTTATGGGTTTGATTTCCAGGGAACACTTTTTTGAGAAAAAAAAAAAGAAAGAAAGAATAGCACTGAAGTACATAAAATGGTGGGGGAGAAAAAAGAAAAGCCATTTTTTCTCTTGAAAATATATTAAGACACAGTGATCCCATCTGAAACTCTGAAGTGGTTGAGGGATTGATTTCTAAGAATAAACCCATCAGCCTTTCCACTGAGTGGCCACATTAACCAAGTGTGGTGACGGTTCTCCTAGACTTACACAGAGTTATCAGAGGTGTTAAGGCCTTTGGGGGACATTCTGTAATAGGGCTCTGCACAGGTGACAAAATCTTGTTTAGACGACATCTTCTGTCCACCATCGCCACCCACCCCTCCTTCCAGGCCTGAAAACCAAACGGGCATTAGACTCTCACAGCACAATGGCTTCATCAGGCACGATGGCCTTTATCAAGAGAGCGGTCTTTGGAGAGAAGAGGCAGCTTTTACAAAAGGCTTTTGACAAACAAAAAGAAGGAAAAAAAGCCGATGGAAAGGCAGGAAGAGAAGAAAAGAAGAGACCTATGCTGGCAGAAAGGACGAGAAAGAGAGAAAGGCAGCTGTAATATCAACGTTTTAGGAGGTGTAGAAAAAAAGTAAACAAAAAAACAGACTGCCGCAACTACCGACAATTACAGAGGCCGACCATGCATGAAACGCAATATCTGAAGCAGAGAGAAAAGATATAGAACAGCTGTCTTCAGTCGAGGGATCAGTGGTCACCGCACTGAATTTACACATCAAGAAACAGCAAGATGGGCGAAAGAAAATGGAAAAAGTCATGGTGGAGTCATTACTCACCAAAGCACTTGAATGTGAGTCAAACGAATATGCGTGGGTCGGTAATACACAGGTTAGACGTAGCCACCCTGCAGTGAGTATTAGAGTGGCATGGGTGCTTGTCGTTTCACTCCATTTGACAGTTTAAGTGACTAGGCTGGAAAATGCTGACAGAACGGGCAACTGATGAATACGGGTGAGCGGCCATGGCAAAGAGCGGTTGAATCAAAGGTGTCTAAGATTTTAGTGCTTTAGAACTACACAGAGTCACGAGAACATGTCACGCTGCTTTCAAAATGTTGCTCTTGCTTGCATTTTGTATGATTCCGTAATCCACTGCATTGCATGTCCTCGCCGGTTGTGGCTTTTCAAATGAACATTTTATATTAATGTTACTATCAAAATACCTGCACTGTACCTTTAGGACTTCACCCAAAAATGAAAATTCTGTCATCATTTACTCACCCTCATGTCATTCCAAACCCATAAGACTTTCATTCATTTTCGAAATACAAATAATGTCTTTTTAAAATCATACCTGAGAAATTTCTGTCCCTCCTTTGAAAGTCCATTCAACCAAAATTTTCACAATTCAAAAAAGTTTAGAGAAACATTATAAAATGAATCCACATGAATCGAGTGGGTAAATCTAGGGGTGCGTCTCAATCAGCTCCCAGAATCAATATATTGTGTATAGAATTCGGGCACTGGTAAGGACAGTAAAGGACGCTGGCTCACTACACACTGGGACACTGATGACTATGTCCGGCGACGTGACAACGTCCTCATTGTACAACATCATTACTGGTATTTATGAACAACAGCAGAGCTGATATCTTTCTGACATTACTTGTAATGTTATTTAAAGTACATTGTGATAAATACTTTTCTTGTTACATGTACATGCAACATTTCAGCCGTAAATAAATTATAAATATTAGCTAGAGTATGTTCATTACCTGTCTAATGATGTATGTTTATGCTGAAATATAACAAAATAATGTTTTTTTTTTTTTTTTTTTTAAATTTATCATGTGCCGTTATGTGTAATGAGTTGGCTCACGTGATTTAAGTTCCGTGCTTCAGAACTTCCATTAAGGGAACATAGTGAGCATTGATGCTCCATGGTTGCCACGATGCATTGTGGGACTTCTTAGGGAGTGAACGTTTCAGTGCACTGGAAGGATTCAGCCCTTAAAATGGCCGACTCCCTGATCAGTCCCCTGACTACTGAACTAGGGAGCTGCTTGAGACCCACCCTAAGTCTTCTGAAGAGACTCTATGAAACTATGCTTGCTTGACCTTCTCGTGTGTCCGTTTGCCATGCTTGACGTGCTCTGTCTTACTTGTATGATGTCTTCATCAACTTTTTGAAGCATCAACGTTTTGTTGAAATTGACTTTCAATGATGGGAAAGAAATCTCAAAGGTTTCATTAAAAATATATTAATTTGTGTTTTAAAGATGTTATGGGTTTGGAACGACATGAGTAAATGATAACAGAATTTTCATTTTTTGGGTGAGCTATCCCTTTTATAGTAATGTGCAAGTTGCAATATGTATTTTGTAAAAGGATGTTGTAAATCTATACAGAAATCAAACAGACTAATGTTAGGAATTGTTAGGGGAAATTTCTAAAAGACTAATCATTGGAATAGTTAAGAAACCAGAGCTCATTTGAATCAGAATCAAACTATTTACAGAATTCTTATGATCTGTATACAGTCCTACCATTAAAAATATCAAACAATATTGTAGTTCTAGCTATTCTTCAGCTTTAGCTTTAGCAGTTAGCTTTAGCAGTTTGCCCCTGCTTGTAGATGCTATAACTGCACCATTATGCTTTATCCCCTGATTGCCATTAAAAATTTAATGTGGTTAATTTTTAAAATTGATGTATTCTAACGAAATGCAATCTTAAGAATCTCCAAGATATTACTATTTTGAGATGTTTTACCAGTTGCCAGTTTAGAGGGCTCTTAACTATGTGAAATGGGCTTTTCCCTGTCTAATATAGTAATTAGTCTCATGGCATTTACAGTACAGCTCAAACAAAAGGCTCACAAAATGTTTTTGGAACATTAAACAAAGATGGCAGTCTTCAGCTTTTGTACTTCTGAGACAAGCAGCTACCTGTGAGATGAATAGACCTTTGTTTAAATACTTTATAGATTCCTCTAAAACAAGGTCAAAAAACAGCAACTAAGAGAGGTTTTTTTGTTGTGCATGGGATAATGTAGCTACAGCAATGTTTTCATTGTGAGATCGGCTGATTTGAACTAAAAAAGAAAGTCTTTTACTGACTGAACATTAAGTTCTTAACCAATTCAGGAGTCAGGGTCACGTCCTGGGCTTCTATCCAGCACGGATAGATGAGAGGTGTCATGGCCTGGATGACACAGCCGTTCTGGTCATTCAGGTAGGGGATATTTAGTGTTGTTCACAAGCAGAAACATCTGCTGCTGCCCTGCCTTGCCTCAAATGAGGGTCAAAAGCAATTTGCATTCGACACATGCAGTGCCTATTGCTTCTTATCTGAAACACACAAACACACACTGCATCTCTTTTGACTGACAGCTCTGTGTCACACATGGAAGACACCCAAGCTGACAGCACCCTAAATTATGTGAGACTACTGTTTCCACAGCAACCACACATCTTTTTCAGTTTTATCTACAACGCTGGACGGAAAACAGGTAAACGGCAGACACAGACCATCTCCCTAAAAAAAGGAATGTCTTTTGCAGACCAGGGTGAGCAATGCCACATGATGAGTGAACAAGAAAGATGACAACAGATGGCTGGAGGGAGAGTCAGCAGGGACTAATAGAGGATATGTGAGGTGGCAAGGGTACACTGGAAGAGTCCCCTGACATGCATTAGTCTAGTGACAGGTTGGTGCTTAAGAACTTTGCTTGAACAAGATGGATGTGACCTGAGTCAATGTCCCCCGATGCACTGGACACTATAAAGCGAAGCATCAAGCTACAGCACTGCACCCACACTGCTCCAGCAGTTTAGCACAAGATCAAACCATTCCAATATTAATCACATTTGTCACACATTTCAAAATTTAAGCCAATGACTACACTGAGAAAAAAAAAGGCTTTGAAAGAATTTATACTGCAACAAATTTCTATATTAATTACAAAGAAACAGCACATAACACATTGACAGCTTACATGGTGTATCATTTTACATGGTCAGTGACAGCAATCTAATTAGAAATAAATCTTTAATTTCTGCAATTAATATTTTCTGATGAACTTGTTAAAAAAGTAACATCCTTTTTTTTTTTTGCTATGTTAACATCTTTCCCCACATCCTTTGGTTAGCGTTTGGATAGTTTGTTATTAGGTGTGATTAATCATGATTACTTACAGAAAAATGTGATTAATTTTTTTTTTTTTAATTATTATTTATTGACAACAATAATGCTAATACATACACATGCATATACAAATGTCATTATAGAGGGTATGCAGTGACATCACTTTCCCGCCAGAACACGCCCCCTCAGCCGGAATGAGTGGCAAAAGCACTGCTGCATGACTGGAGTTAATAGGGGAAACTGCGAAAACGCGAGTAAAACAAATGATTATCAGTTTAAACTAAAGGTTGAACTCGATATAGTGTTCTTTACAACTTACCAAAGATCCAGTGATCCATGGATATTGACTTACAGCCAGGAATCGTATTTCCTGACATTTATATGAGCCTGATTTTGACGCCCGGGAAAATACATAAAGCAAATTTGTCTGTGAGCGCTTTATATAAATACAATATAGGTATGTCTAAATCCAGGTGATCACTTATATCAATGTTATATATATATCGTCATACTGTCCAGCCCTAAAACTTGTATCGTTTTTGTCAGTGTTTATTTAAAAACATCAAACTAGGCAGAATATACGATGGTTAATATTTATTTGATGAGTTGTCAATACAATATATAACAATACAATTTATAGGGTATGATTTTACCCCAAAATTCAACATATTGACACAAACTGATAACTGCAAATCCACGTTTCGCTGCCTGGAGTCCAGTTGTTTCTGTGAATTGCAGTGATCCATTTGCTTCTCTTTTCGGTACCTTTCGGAAGTATGTAAAAATAATTTCTTGTCAAATCTGTTTGTGCAGTCAATCTCAAAGCTCTTTCTCATTTTAGATGTGTTTTATGTGTTTTTCGCGGCATTCACGCTGAAAACCAATGCTGCCACTCAGTCTTTTTGCCACTCATTGGGCGTAACCGCAGCGACTCCGACCAAAGGTGACGTCACGCGCATAACCTCTATAGTGGAGAAAGAACATCTTTATGGGTCATTTACTTGTAATGATTCACATGGGGTGTTTAAGAAAAGTAAAGTCACTTAAAGTATATGTATGGTAATATTTAATCACCCACAAGTGAAACATCATTCATAGAAATGTTCATCAGAACACCAATAGAGGATTGCATCTTTACATGTCCATAAAGTGTGAGGAAAGTATTGAGCTGGTAATCATATTATGTTATCTCTCTCTCTCTCTCTCTCTCTCTCTCTCTCTCTCTCTCTCTCTCTCTCTCTCTCTCTCTCTCTCTCTCTCTCTCTCTCTCTCTCTCTCTCTCTCTCTCTCTCTCTCTCTCTGTGTGTGTGTCTGTGTGTGGTTCAGGTATACCCTATGCTATGTTATGAGGACAAAATGTCCCCACAAAGATCCAAAATCCTTGTACTTGTTGGGACGTTTAAAGAAAATTTAAAAATGCAGAAAGTTTTCTGTGATGGATAGGTTTAGGGGATAGACTATGCAGTTTGTCCAGTATTAAAAATCATATATCATTTACTCCACTGTGAGTTAGTTGACATGTAGTTGCAAAGTTACTTACTAATAGAATGTCTAAAGTGGACCATCGAAATAAAGTTTTACCCCACATGATCCTTCAGAAATCATTCTAACATGCTGATTTAGTGTTTAAAAATAGTTTTTTTTATGTACTTAATTGTTTATTATTAACAGTTGAAAACAGTAGTGCTGCTTAATATTTTTTGGTAGAAACCATGATATATTTTTTCATGATTCTTTGATGAACAGAAAGTTAGCTATTGTTGTTTGGTGTTGAAAAGAATAGCAATTATTTGAAATAGTAATCTTTTGCAACATTATAAATGTCTTTACTGTCACTTTCGATCAATGCAATGTGCTGAATGAAAATATTAATTTATTAAAAAAAAAAAAAAAATCAACTCCCAAACTCTTTTTTCGCTCTTGCTTCATGTGGAGTTCAAAACAATGCATGACATGTTTAAGGTGGGTTGAATCCATGAGTTATGTGCCTTTACTCTTTCATAAAGCTTCTAAAATAGATTCTTTACATATGAATCTATTCAGGCTTTGTATTCAAGCTGAACTTCATAATGTGGCTAATTGAGTATCCACAGTTGGGTTTTGTAATGAGCCCTGTGGGAATTCTAGCCTAATTCATTGGTTTCATTGGCAATATCAAGAATCAGGATCCAGATCCCTGCGGGCCAGAGCACGAATGACCCAGTGAATCACATTTTTGAAGGTTATTTCAACCTGGAGCCTTTGGAACTTTTTCAAAGGACTTCAAATGACTTCAAATCTAATTTCCTCTCACATTATGAGGTCAAAATGACTATAGAGGAACAAAATCAAGGTTGTTCTGCTGAAGGGACAGTTCCTAGCATGGGTAGATGTGCATGAAAAAGAAAAAGACCATTAAGTGAGGGGATGTTTATGACCTTAACAACTGAGTTATATGATTATGTGTCTGATCGCGACACTTGTGAGGTTAGGCTAGCAATACATTGAGGAAGGGACAGCGGGAGAAAAAAAGACATTACTGGAGCCGAGTCAGGAGGCCAGGAGAGATTATAAGGGAGGAGGACAGAGCAATCTTCTATCGTTTCCATCCAAGAGATAAGAGACTAAGATGAGGTCACGGTTAATTCAGAGTAAGAGTCTGAGACATCTGGCTTTTTCTTGAACTTGAATACTGTTGCAAAATACAAGCATCACTGTTGGTTAAAGGGCACCTATTATGCCCCTTTTTACAAGATGTAATATAAGTCTCAGGTGTCCCCAGAGTGTGTCTGTGAAGTTTCAGATCAAAATTCCTAACAGATCATTTAATATACCATTTTGAAAATGCCAATTTTTGGGTTTAAGAAAAATGAGTTGTTTTGTGTGTGTCTCCTTTAAATGCAAATGAGCTGCTGCTCCCCACCCCAGAGGGCGGAGCCTTCACAGCTCGTGAACACGCGAATGAAAACTGAAACATGATACATCTGTTTGTTTTGATGATCATCTCTATCGCAGACATGCTCACCTGACATTGCAGATCTTCATCATCATGAAATATTATCATCTGCATGCATTTTAAAGCCATATCACTCTCAACTTGAGGACACACACCCGACGCATGCGCACAGAGAGCTGGATGTCGGTGCGTTCGTGAGTAGACTATCAAACTAGACTAGTTCTCTTTCATGTGTTATTGCGATTAAATTTTCAAATGCACACAAGGTTATGTCAGAAGTTCACATGAAAACAGTTGGTTATGTCTGTGCACGAATGCAGCAAGTAAGTTACAGAAATCCCGTGTGTATATTAGATCTGTGTACTAAAGTGAAAGCAGTGTAATATACAGTACCTACTGCTATATCTGCTGTTACTATGAATCAAACAACAGAAGAAAAACAGAAAATCACTCACTGCTCTTGACTGAATGAACTTTAGTAGAACACATTTCTTACTTGAATGCTGCTGTTAAATGCTCTGGCGAGGAGATAAACATGGCAGACTGTGTACAGCTTTCTGAGGGCGGGGTCTTTGCTAATATGGCAGTGTCCATCAACACTTGTGGGCGGGGCCTGTGAAATGTGACGTCACTTTGCCAGGAATCTGCAAACGGCTTGTTCTGAGACACTGCTTATGATTTATGGGGATTAAAAAAAAAGTCCCCATATAATTTTACCATTATAGGGTGGTTGTGTACACACACTGCCAACACACATTTATGTTCAAACACCTTATAAAAGTGACTTTTGCATAATAGGTGCCCTTTAAAACATTTCATGCTTGGCGCGCTTACACTACATCAGAAAATGATATCAATTGATTGATGGATCAATGACAAATAAATTAAAACAAGTGCCAAGTTTTTAAAACTGAAATATATATATAAAAAAAGCACATTTTATTATAGCTTCATGCATTCTTTTTTATCAACACTTGAAAAAAGCAACATTTTGAGCCAAAAGCTGAGGAATTCACATTTTTGTCAAAGACTATGTCCGGATCGGATTCAGAACTAAAATCAAAACATAGATTGAGTAGATCACGCCCATCAACACCCCCAAAGTTTGCACACCACTTCATTCGTTTGACATTTCATTCGGTATCATTAGGCAGTTTTGATCTATATTCTGTTGAATGTTTGATGAACACGTTACCTTATCCCTTGTTTTTTTCTTTCTTTGCCTGCGTTTTGATCAGGAGATTCTGTACTCTTTCAGAATATGTGTAATAGCGCCCCCTACCGTATAACAGTGAAAAAACATGGATTGCCGAAAAACTCCGTCAATGACGGGGATACGTTGTGTCTTAAGCCCTATTCGGATTGTAATTGTTTCTCATGGGGTCATAAGGTATTTTCTTCATTTACAGGGGCTAGTCGGTGATTTTATTGCCGTCCAAATCCAGAATGTCCAGAGTGTTTTTCTCACACCACCCGCGTAAAAATTCCTGGCTGAATTACCTTCTGTTTTTTGACAAACACCAAGGTTGTGTCGTTATTTAATTGCCATCTGAATCCACGTCTCTGAGTTTACAAGATATTACTTCAAAATGTTACATACAATCATATACATAAAAAACAAGCAGCTTTATGTTTACCTCATCATGTTATTTTCGCTAATTTCCATATTTTTAAAATGACATCTATCATTTTGAGATAAAATGCAAGATAGAAAACCATTTCAAATATAGCGTGTCTAGCTTCCTATTTTTAAACAGGAGATTTAAATTATTAAACGATAAATATGACATTATTTTCCTATTATTAAATTAAATATAAAATAAAATTTATTTGTATTATTCCAGACATTTATTTACAGCAGACAATCATGCAACTGACCAAGCGAGCAGCGCATTCTTGGGTTTCGTAGGATCACAAAACTGACTCCTCCACATGTGTAAATCGCCATCCAAAGTTTTTTGCCATGCAAATGTATTTTTATAGACATACACATGAGAAACAATTACCATCCAAATAGGGCTATAAATGACAGAAAACTTAGTCAATGGCAGGGAAAGAGTTAAAGGATATGCATACTAGTGGTTGTATACAGTGCAACTTGCATTTTAATGTATCTTTGAATAAATGAATAGATTCTCACAAAAAAAAATTCACATTGTCACATTTCTCAAAATGTCACATTATTGACCTTGATTTCAAAAAGGAATGGTTCATCACAAAATGTAGAACAAAAATTGAAAGACCCAAGCACTGGTTGACCAATAAAAGTTCACACAAAGGCAGATCCAGTTGTTCTGACTGAAATTCATTTCTATCTAATCAGATTTGAAACTGATCTGGCTCTTTCCACACCCTTAAAACAGATCTTGCACATTCCTATCCATCAAACACAGAGCGATCTCTAGTGTATAAGTCACTTTGCTTATCTACCAGTCAATGTGGTGGGCAGCCTGCAAGCTTGACATTTTGACAATAAATGCTGGTCAGCCTAAATTGTGTTTCCAAAAAACAAAAATGTGAATAGAGAGTGAATAGAAGTAAACAAAAAAGAGAGAGTTCACTCACAAAATCCAATTTCAATATCTGTTTTTGATTCCACATCTCAATTTTATACATAGCAAGTTATGTTATATGTTTGAATTGCATAAAAAGGCTTCTATTCAAGCTTATTTGAGCTAAAACATATCTTCAGTAGCACAATGATTGCACAAGGGTACAATCATTGCAATAAATATAAATAGGCATTTACAGATGAATGAAGCAGAGGTTGCGGTTGGTAATAGCTACAGGCTTTGCACCACTACGACATAACATCTGCTGTGATTAACCTCCTGCATTCACTGCTGTAAACAATTAGCTTGATTAACCACATTTAACCAACAAGCTGTTAAACAACCCAAGAACAGCGCATGAACAGACAAGCAGTAATTCAGGATGTAAACCGGTTAGTCCCTGAATCGAATGTCTTCGACTGAACATGCTCAAACTAAAGACAGGAATAAAGCAGCAGTTACCTTCCAGAACTTTTTGGCCGTCTCTACCCTGGACCGTTTGCGTGAGAGCGATACTAGCCTTGTAGAAGACACATGGTCAAAAATCATGTTGAAGGCTAGAGGACTTGCACAGAATATATGGACCGTGTACAGTGAGAATGCTTTATACGGCTCCCAGAACCCCTTCCAATTATCAAACACTCATAAACAATAAAAATCCAGCCCATCGGAGCAAGAGATCCCATTACACGCTAATGGAAGAGCAGATGGAGCAGCCGTCTAGTCTGGCAGACATGTAGCGAGGATGGAACAAGACAACAGATACAAGATCTCCGCCTGTAAGAGTTTGCCTTCCTAAAAACATAATAGTTTCTCACCAGGGTCATCACCCTAAAGTGGGTTATCGCTTTAATGAGTTTAGCGTGTTGGCTAATGTGATCAGAGATTATGATCAGAACAGAAATGTGAGCCTAGGTGTTGAGATTAGCATAGGCCTCCAGTGGCACTCAATATCTCATTTAAAGAGCAAATGTAAGAGCACGAGATAAAAGCTAAAGAGGTTATAGAGCAGAGAGTGTACACACACACACACACACACACATACATTCACACAGGTACAAGCATACAATATTTAATAATGTTTTCACACCAGAGCGTTAATGGCAGACTCATCCGTCTGATCTGCATGTTAGCTTAAAAACGGTGGTCTGGGGTGCAGAATATACATTGGGCCTCATATATGGAACGAACATACAACAGAAAACGGTGTACGGCCGTTTCCACGCAAAACTTAGCATTTATCAATATGGACGTGAACGGTGGCTACGATCAAATCTCACGTCAGGTCTCAGCTCGTGTACGCAAGTTTTTGAGTTAGCGTGAACTTGCGTGCAGCATAAAATCAGCCGGAGAATTGAAATGAGAACATTTTGATCATTTAGATTATTTTCCTGACTAACAACCAAAGCTCATTAGTCGACCATTAACCGTTAAAGGGATAGTTCACCCAAAAATTTAAATTCTGTCATTAATTACTCACCCTTGTGTCGTTCCAAACCCATAAGACCTTCGTTCATCTTCGGAACACAAATGAAGATATTTTTGATGAAATCCGAGAGCTCTCTGACCCCTCCATAGACAGCAATTTAATTAACACTTTCAACGCCCAGAAAGGTAGTAAAGACATCGTTAAAATAGTCCATGTGACTTCAGTGGTTCAACCTTAATTTTATGAAGCAATGAGAATAATTTTTTTGTGCAAAACAAACAAAAATAACGACTTTATTCAACAATTTCGTCAGTCTGCTATGCAGTTTACATTGTAAATACAGTGCAGCTCCCGCGTCATCATCACACGCATGCGTCGTGGTGCTCACATGAACAGCATCGGCTGCTGTATAACTCGAAAGCGATGCACTGTTTACAACGGAAACTACCAAATGAGAGAGATGAGCCCAATACCGTTTAATTTTCGCTTTAAATAAAGTCATTTTGGCTTGACGTGTTGTTTATAATGAATGCCACTATGACTAACTTATTATCCAATTTGTATTTTATTTAATATTTTAATATATAAATATATATTCTGAAAACCGTTAAATTTAAAGGATTTGTTGTGGAGTGAGAGGAAATTAAATAGCGCTATAGTGTTTAATGTTTGTATATGTGTCGTTTTATTTACCAGTATTTGATATACATATAAATGAATGTAATTGTTTGCAATTACGAGGTTAACGGGTGTTTTGGGAGTAAGATCAGTTTTTTCTTTCATGAGATTACTTCATCTTCTTGGCCGGGTTACGTTTCTCCATGTCGCAAACTCTAAGGGCAAGGCGTCTACCATGAATTTTTAGGGGCGTGATATTTAAATGACGATTGTTTTCAGCCGCCACATTTATCAACGTACGATTATTCATACGATGGGATTGGCGGCATACGAATGTTTCATGAATCACATGTGAACCCTGTCGTAAGATGATTTCTGCGTTCGGATCTGCACTCGTTTCCTAGTTAGATTGATAAATGAGGCCCATTGTAGGCTACTTATTCAAATAAGTACTGAATTTGAGCCGGATCCTGCTGGATCCTGTTTCGGAAAATGGATTTTGGATTTTGCGTTCCGGCATTTGTTTTTAAACGATCCGGCATAAACAAGTGCATTACATGGTGACATGCGTGTGCGAAGTGAGCGGAGCAGATGTATTTGAAGGTTATGTTTTGCTATTGGCCCTCAGGCTCAGCATATGTATTTTTGATCAGCTTTCCTAAGTTCAAAATCACTCATTGGTTGGTGCTTACTGCTTATTCTAGCTGAGCCCCCAGCACAAGTTTTTTTTAAGGCGCCGTTATTTTAGAAATTATTATAGAAAATAAAATATTATTTTTAAACATATTAGTTCCTAGGCGACGCGTTTTTCGTTTTTCCCTTTTTATTCAAAATATATTCACCAACTTGTTAACTATATCATGAATTATATGATATATTCTGATTTTCAAACGTGGAAGTGAAGGTGTTGTGTCGTTTAAACACCTTTATAATGATCATGTTGATATAATGCGCGATGAGTTTGCACCGTAATTCAGAGGATCTGCCAGATTTACATCACGTAAATTCATAAATTTTTCCTGAAATACATAAAAGTAAGTGGCCGGTGAACTGGGAGAAGAACAGAGTAAACTTTATTGTTTCATACACAATGTGTAGGCTATCTTATATGAATAAAAACTTTGTCAAATTATAATTGAAAGGATTATTACTGCAGCTTCCATAGGCATCAATTGGAATTTAACAAATTATAGGCTAACTGTATTTTTTTATATAGTACTCCATTTAAATTTCTATTTAAATGTCTGAAAACTAAAATAAACATTATGTGGTTAAAAACACTGAATAGGTGTGATATATGAAAAGCACTGAGCGTGTCCATTTCTGGCTCAGCACCAGCCAAAGTGCGAAAGCACATCTCAATTTAGCAATGACACACTGAACACTCTAATCACCGGTGTGATCGTACGTGTTAAATGGTTAAAATCAATCCCGTTGACAAATTGAAACTGAGGAGGGCACAAATCAGATCTGGGGGGGCAATGCTCCATTTTGCCCCCTTGTGGCTCCGGCCCTGAGGCAACGACGTCGTCGGTGGGAAAATATCACTGATCAACTGAATGATTTTTGGTCTTAATGCCAAATACGTGACAGAATAATACACTAGGCTGTAGTTAGGGCCGTGCAGAAACTTGTGAACGATGCTCTCCTCTTACAGTTGTGCCGACACCTTGTAGTGACTTCATTTAATGTTCCGGGAAACCTGAGGTTGTATGTTCAGTGTCAGTCACAGCACCTTTTAAATACTGTTTTTGATCCAGCAATGATTAATTTACAGATTAAGCACTGGTACTGAGTAGGTAATATTAATTAACTACATGTACTTATTATAAAGTTATGGTTAGGGCTTGGTTTAGGGTTAGTTACTTGTAATTATGCATCATTTACTGGTATTACTATAGTAAGTACATGTAGTAACGTGTAACTACGTCACCTTAAAATAAAGTGTTACCAAATGTGGACTTAAATCTGATTCACAATTGATATGAAAGCAATCTAGCATAAATTGCAAATGAACGACAACTGATGAATAATTTTCTTTAAGTATAGTGCCTTTGGCAAATAGCAACGTAGTTATTTGCTGAAATCGTCACCTTCCTCCATAGCTATCAAATCTCATTTGCACCCGTGATCAAGCCAAATAAGCAGAATAATGTCTTATCATTGACATCAAACCTGGTGGATGCATCTTGAAAGGCCATATCTCAATTAAATGAGATCTGAGACCTATTACATGGCTTCAGAACAATTGGAATATAGATCAGGAGTCATAGTTCACTTTGTGGCGCCACTTTTGGAACTCTATAGCATCAGTCACCATTATAAATGCAGTATGGACATTTGACAAAATATCTTATGTTATATGTTTGGAGGGGCATAAAGTTGAACAGAATTTTTTTTTTTTTTTTTTTTTTTTTGCGACAACTACCTCATTAAGTTTCGGTAGTAAATCCAAACATAAAAAAAAACATGAATTAAAAAAAAAAAAACAATTTGTTGGATTGCTATCATCCTGAGTCTTTACCTACATAGTCACAATCACTCAGCTGTCTTCAAAATAGTTTTATGATTTTTCAAAAAATAATGGTGTAGCATAACAAAACATTATCATTTATTGACAATGTATTGTACACAGTTTTACAGTCAATTGACCTGAGGCACGAATTATTCATTAAAGTGAACCAGTTTTGTTGTGTATTTTAACTATTTTTAAAGTCATAGGGCTCTATCATACACCCGGCGCAATGCGACACCAGGCAAGTGTTTTTTGCTAGTTTCAGCCCGACGCAGTTATCATTTTCACGTCCAGCGCCACGTTATTTAAATAGCAAATGCACAAACACAAACATTTTTAAATATTAAAAATAAAAGGATTCCTCTCTGAAGAAGTCTTTCCGCTCGCAAATTCCACCATGTAAATAGCGAATCTGCCATGGTGCAAGGTCAACTGGCTTTTAAAGGGAATGGGAGATGAGACTCTGATTGGTTTATTGCATGTTATGCCCAAAACAAACCCATGACTCATTAAGAGACTAGGTACAACCCTTTTGGACCATGCGCCTGGCGCGCCGACCGTTTTTTCCGTCGTTAAACTAGCAAAAGTGGATTTGGACATGCCCTAAGTGCACCTGCGCCATGCACTTCAGACCATGTGCTCAAATCGTTAAAATAGGGCCCATAATGTAACGGAAGTAGCGACAGATCTTTTCTTTCATATTGTGACATTCATATGAGTGAAGCTGATTATCAAAAAAGAAAAAAAAATAGGGCTGGACTTCCTTCTATCCAGCGATTGCTGATTAGATGGAGGCTGATTTGAATGTGAGCTTGAGTTGAATTTAAGGAAGTGGCAGGGTTTAAGCAGATGGTATGTTTGAAGTAGTCTGGAATACATCACCAGAGAGAAGTCATTTCACCAGAAGATCGAGTTATTAAATTTTTATCAAGAATTACAAGGTCAAAAATAGAAAATAAAAATGAAACATACGCATGGATGCATTTAGAAAATTGATAGGGTGAATTTCCATTTCATGCCAGATTTAAAAAGGTCACTTCACTGTGGCTTATCTTCATTACGAGTACGTTGTAGCTTGGGTTTCAAAGTAGCTTCCCCAACAGTATGTTTAAATCACTTTTCTCTTTTTAAAACTCATATAAACTCTTTAGACCAATTTTTTGTGAGGTTGGACTAACAGACCTGAATAATGTGATTATAGATTGGCTTTGCTCAGCATGTATACATGCTAATCAGACTATAATTGGCCTCGGTGTTGTGCGCATGCTCAAGACAGATGTGACGTGTGACATGTAGACCTATTTATTGATTCAAATACTCTGTTCTAATATGAAAGAGGCCTGGAGGAGAAGAATCAAATCTTGGTTCACAGCTCAAATCAATTTTTTTTTCTTGTTCTCACTATGCATGGCTCCAACTCAGCCACTCATTCCATTTAAAAAAGATGAAACTGTACTGTGACCCTCAGGTTAAACTCACCAACACTCTCTTTTTCTCTATGTCAGAATGCATCAGTCCTCATGTTAATATGCCCAATGTAGGTTCCTCTCCATTGCCTCCTAGAGCTCTGACAATGAGGGCTTCCAGTCCCCGCTCCAGCCCCGGCCTGCTGGGCTCTTGAGGGCAAGGTTAAGTGACGGCAGGCACATCACACACATTCAGAACAAAGCCTACTCAGGAGACCCTTACTAGCGGCTAATAACAAAGACCTGTGTAGCCTGTTGAATTAGCATTAACCTCCCCCGTTCCAGCACTTCAGCTTTTATCTGTTCATCATAAACGCTCTAAACATCCTCTCCAGCACCATGAGTGACTCCCGCAGGTGTGATTCAGCCCTAGACGTGGGAGTTGTTTTATTTCAGGGACTGAAAAACACTTGATTATTATTCACCTAGGTAAACTGGATGGGCCAAACAGAGCGGCATCTACAATGACCGCATCACTTCAGGAGACACGGTGAATTAATCAGACCAAAGGACTCTGTTTTTAATCTCCACAGTCACCCATGGATCCTATAGTCATCTGTGGTGTGAAGACCCCGGATAAGGCAGTGAGCCTCAGGGCCCGCTGAGAATGCCACAACACTGAAACACCTGCTAATGGATCAAATACAACAAGAATAAACCCCAACAGAGACCTGCACTGTGGAGACCAAACAGCTGGTGAGGGAGTGATATAGATCAGTGCTACTCAACTGGTGGGTTGTGATCCAAAGATGCGCAAAAGCCAGTAGAAAATCCTTGACAGCTGAATTTTAGTGTTCAATTTAAAGGACTAGATCACTGAGAATGGAAAAGGTGCCAAGAGAACAGCTCGGTTTCAGACCCTAGCGGGCTGGCTACTTTTTAGGAACATTTTAGGCATCATAACACTAAAAAAGTACCATGAATACCAGAATAACACAGTACTACCATAATTTTTGGATATGGTCCATCGCACTAGCACGGTTCTTAGACATGTACCGTGGTATTTTCTGAAACACATTGGATTAACATATCATGGAGCATGAATATGGCAATCACATACAGTGGGGAGAACAAGTATTTGATACACTGCCGATTTTGCAAGTTTGCCCACTTACAAAGCATGTAGAAGTCTGTAATTTTTATCATAGGTACACTTCAACTGTGAGAGACGGAATCTAAAACAAAAATCCAGAAAATCACATTGTATGATTTTTAAATAATTAATTTGCATTTTATTGCATGACATAAGTATTTGATCACCTACCAACCAGTAAGAATTCCGGCTCTTACAGACCTGTTAGTTTTTCTTTAAGAAGCCCTCCTGTTCTCCACTCATTACCTGTATTAACTGCACCTGTTTGAACTCGTTACCTGTATAAAAGACACCTGTCCACACGCTCAATCAAACAGACTCCAACCTCTCCACAATGGCCAAGACCAGAGAGCTGGGATGGGCTACAGGACAATAGGCAAGCGCCTTGATGAGAAGGCAACAACTGTTGCCGCAATTATTAGAAAATGGAAGAAGTTCAAGATGACGGTCAATCTCCCTCGGTCTGGGGCACCATGCAAGATCTCACCTCGTGGGGCATCAATGATCATGAGGAAGGTGAGGGATCAGCCCAGAACTACACGGCAGGACCTGGTCAATGACCTGAAGAGAGCTGGGACCACAGTCTCAAAGAAAACCATTAGTAACACACTACGCCGTCATGGATTAAAATCCTGCAGCGCACGCAAGGTCCCCCTGCTCAAGCCAGCGCATGTCCAGGCCCGTCTGAAGTTTGCCAATGACCATCTGGATGATCCAGAGGAGGAATGGGAGAAGGTCATGTGGTCTGATGAGACAAAAATAGAGCTTTTTGGTCTAAACTCCACTCGCCGTGTTTGGAGGAAGAAGAAGGATGAGTACAACCCCAAGAACACCATCCCAACCGTGAAGCATGGAGGTGGAAACATCATTCTTTGGGGATGCTTTTCTGCAAAGGGGACAGGACGACTGCACCGTATTGAGGGGAGGATGGATGGGGCCATGTATCGCGAGATCTTGGCCAACAACCTCCTTCCCTCAGTAAGAGCATTGAAGATGGGTCGTGGCTGGGTCTTCCAGCATGACAACGACCCGAAACACACAGCCAGGGCAACTAAGGAGTGGCTCCGTAAGAAGCATCTCAAGGTCCTGGAGTGGCCTAGCCAGTCTCCAGACCTGAACCCAATAGAAAATCTTTGGAGGGAGCTGAAAGGCCGTTTGCCCAGTGACAGCCCCGAAACCTGAAGGATCTGGAGAAGGTCTGTATGGAGGAGTGGGCCAAAATCCCTGCTGCAGTGTGTGCAAACCTGGTCAAGAACTACAGGAAACATATGATCTCTGTAATTGCAAACAAAAGTTTCTGTACCAAATATTAAGGTCTGCTTTTCTGATGTATCAAATACTTATGTCATGCAATAAAATGCAAATTAATTACTTAAAAATCATACAATGTGATTTTCTGGATTTTTGTTTTAGATTCCGTCTCTCACAGTTGAAGAGTACCTATGATAAAAATGACAGACTTCTACATGCTTTGTAAGTGGGCAAACCTGCAAAATCGGCAGTGTATCAAATACTTGTTCTCCCCACTGTATACCATGGTGCTACCTTCACTATAACAGTCAGAACTCGGGTTTGATCACTCTTTTTGTTTTCTTCTCTCATTTTGTCTCTTCCACATGCGGCCGCTCATTATGGATCACCTGTTTCTGTTTGTCTCTTGATTTCTCTGCTATATATATCCTTTGTTTCCCTCTGTTCTCTGCCAGTGTGTCTTATGTTTCCAGCTTATTTTGCCATTATTTTGTTAAGTTTGGGATCTCTGTTTGTTTAGTTTTTCATTTGCTTATGTTTTTCTTTTTCTGCCCAGTTGTGTTGTGGTTGCCTGTTTGCCCTCCAGAACTCACCAGTCGTAGACAGCTCTCCTGGTTTTGACCATCTGACCCTGTTCTGGTTTTGGAGTCTGGCTTCTCTTTCAGTACACTGCTTGCCTGCTTGGACTGTTTTGCCGTTCTCTCTATCAGCCTGATCTTGACCACGAGCTTGGATTTCTCTGATAATGTCTGCCCCTTGTTTGATCTCTCTGTTCGTCTGACCTCGACTCTCACCTCATGACTGGATGTTATTTGCTGATGGACTGATCTGGATTTCGACCTCAGCATGTTTGACTTTGCCTCTGCCTATTGCCCAGAGTTGGTTCGGAGCCCAGTGGCACACACTGTTTTTTGCAATAAAATGAAGTTGAGCATTTTTCTGTTTTTGGGTCCTTCCTTTCAGAGAATGTAACAATAACATTATAATTGTGGAAGAAGTACTTCTGACGTGAAAGCTGATTAAAAAACTGGTAACAATATGCATCCTTTATGGTCAAGCCAGTCCCATAAACTCATTGCTACTAGCTCAGTGAACATTTTCATTCAAGACGGTGGATGCAATCAAGGACATTTTAAAATGAATTTATTCAGTACTGAAAAACATAAAGAAAATAGTTCTATCTTGCCCAGCATTTTTGTGTGCATTGTTGTTCAACTCTACCACTTAAAGCGGCACTGTGCAGACCGATCGGTGTGGGACATCCAAGTACAGCGAGAGCGATTCGAAAGCATACGGAGCATAATTTACAGAAATTACAACATGACGTGAATGCAGCATGGGGGTGTAACGATACACTTGTGTCATGATTCGATACAAATTGCGATACTGAACTCACAATACGATAGTTATTACGATATTTTAAGCCACAATAAAGAAGAGATTTTTTTTTATTTTTACTTTTTTATTATTATTAAAATAATATTATTATTATTGTACTATTATCAGGACCCACAAATATTCCCCCATTGCATTATTATTATTATATTATTATCATTATTATTATATTCAACATTATATATAGTCGTTTAATGTAGTAATGTCACTGAAACTAGATAAACTTCATTTTTTCCCCTCACGCAGTACTCGCGCTTTCAATGCAAGCATTGGATCTTTTAAACCGTGCGCAGACAGATTCTCCCAGTGCTCGCTATGTCCTGCCTCTCCCGCTATTAATGCACTATACACATATGAATAAACCATCTAAAATGCTTTGAATAACCGTACTACTAAAACTAAACTAAATTGCGCTTTCACTTTGAGTGCCGTCCCGGCAGCGCGTGCGCTTCAGATGATCAATGCAATCAATCACAGTTCTAATCGCAAGAAAGCCTGTCAGAATGACTATTCCCAAACTGTAAATGTTTAGCACTTCCAAAAATTTAAATTCTGCATTTACTCACTCTCGCGTCACAAGCAATCTGAACGTCCGTGTTTACTACAAGTATGCGTGTTGTAAATCTGTTTATAAAGCCATCGTGTCTCTTCAGAAGATTTGGATTGGACCACTTGATTAGTTCTTTTTACGATGCCTTTATGACATTTTTGGGATCTTTTAAGTTTTAGAGGAATGTACTTTCTCAGGTTTCATGAAAAAAAATTTCTTCATTTGTGTTTGGAAGTTAAACAAAATGACATGAGGGTGAGTACATGATGACAGAATTTACCTTTTTGGCTGAATTCCTTATAAATACAGTAAGCTGAGCCTTGGATAAAACAACTCTTTATGGCAAATCATGTCTTTTACATCAACGATACATATCGTCGCATTTTGTTCAAATAAGGCACTGACATCTTGGGTCTCGAGTCTGCGCAGTAGCAACTTGGAGCCTGAGTCTGCGCAGTAGTGAGCACGAAGTGAAGCCGCGATATCAAGTTCCCGCCCACACTCCCGCCCAATCAACAACTTTTTGTGAAATACACAGTTATGGAAATGTAGAGATTAAAGTTAAAGCTCCAATCTCCTCCTGAAGTTCCCGAAAAATGTCTGTTAGTGCCTCTGTGACTTCACTCAGAGAAGCTGTCAATCTCAGCTGTCAATCACGTCACACCCCCGTTTTTATAGCATCAAATAACTAACTAACTAAAACCAAACTTATTTAAAGAACGAACACTTGAACTAACATCAGCGTGATAAAAACTGCCTAAAATGACAGAAACTATCTTTGGAAAAAATATAATTGAAGTGTAATTTGATTGTTTAGCTTGTCTATGTCCCATTACATTACATGGTGAGGGCGGGGTTAATGACCTATACTGCTTCCAGCCACCTGGGGGCGATCGGGACGCTTTGGCTTCACTTTTCACGACTCGTGTGGCACGCTTGGTACCAAAATGTTTTTATGCAAGTCACATGCGAGTACAACTGTCCTCTTATTGGTCTGAGTTTCCTCTGCGTCATCCATCAAGATGATTGACAAGTTTGCTCCATGAGCTTATTGTGGTTTTATTTGTAACTGTCGAGACACGCGGCAAACACTATACGAATGTAGCCATCACTCCCGCTGTTAAATTATTTACTACATTCATATTAATACTGCAGCAAATTCAAACACGCTCTCTCTGGATCTCCCAACACTGTCTAGAGTTAACAGTGTCAAGACATGCAAACACTACACGAATGTTATAATGCAGCTACAGCAGGAATCAAGGCTTCATCGGGACAGAATTCTCACACAGAGAAGTGAAATTACACAACATTTTAAGATATAGAGGTGCTCTTTTGGGTTTCAACTGTGATAACTAATGTGCTCACTCACAGAATCAGACACTACTGCTATTTATATAGCACAGTTTCCATTATGAATTATAATACCATTTGGTTCGTTGGTCCGTTGGATCAGATTGCTTTCACACCTCAAGCGAACCGTCCCAGAGTTCGTTTGCAATTGGGCCGAGACCACCTCGTTCAGGCGGTCTCGGAGCGATTGTTTTGGTGCGGATCCGAGCACGATTGTTGTGTTCACATATGCCTGAACGAACCGAACCAAGGGAGAAAACGCACCAGGTTCTGAAACAAACGCTCAGGTGTGAAAGCACCCATAAATACACAGAGGATGATGATTAATGGAAGAGGGAACAGGTGATGACTAATTAGGGAGTATGACAACTAATAAAAGAACTAGAACTCAAAAAAAGACAATGAAGACCAAGACTAGAAACTAAACATCATTGTACCATGTACTGATACCATTTTACCCCCTTAGAAGCAAGTTACTGTAGCTGCCTATGCAGACGGTTTGTAGCAGAGCCAGCTTGTCCACTTGTACTACCCACTCACACAATCAGAAAATGCTGAGAGATGTGGCAGAGAGATCAGGAGGGTTATTTCTTGGAAGAACAGCGAAGTGACATGTCTAAGCTGCTGTGTGCACTGTAAGCACAGTATCTGTAGTGTCATTAATGTCTTGTCTGTCTTTATTTTCCCAGCTGTCAGGTCAGAGGTGAAGAGGACAAATACAGTCTATGTGCTTTAACTTCGTCCAGATTTACACTCTTTAACCTTCCTGATCCCGTCCGTAGAAGCAGTGCTGACGCAAGCATTAGTGTCTAACACCCTGGCGCTAGCATCTGACACCCTGTCAACGGCTGCTGTGGAGAGAAGGGTCATAGTGAGCTGGGAATATGTATTCCTCATTTACAAATCTTGACGCACATGCACATCAGCAACACAGGTCCCAGGGTGCCTGTCAGATTACACTTTTCTAACCACACAATCCAGTTCTCCAGGGCTGAGTGGATGGATGTAAACATGTCATTCCGAGATGATATGAGTGAAAATTTCTTGACTTGTCTTGCTGATGCAAAAGCTCACTGTAATTTCTGAGAAGGCGAGGGTGATTGACTGAACAAGCTTCATTAACATAGCAAACACACGAAACCCTGCGTAAGCACTGCAAACTTAAACGATCTGGCTTGTAAATAAATACAGCAAGGGTCAAAGTCGTTCATATTAATTACAAGAGCAGCTAGCGTTACAGGTGTGCCATTTTAGCGAACAAACTTTTGGTGCAAAATCCTGTTTACTGTTATAGTGCTATCCCACATGTATTTAACAAATTGTCATTCCCTTTTAGAAAAGATGCCTCCTTTTATGCAAACGAGGCTCATTATAAATCACACAATTTATACCATGTCCTAAGCAGACACAATTTTGATGAGCTGAACTACATTTTGTAGGTCATTTTGTTTATATTTATGCAACATTGTGCCAGGTAGCATGTCCAAACTAAAATCTCATTAGACTGACATACTGCGTCCCTTATCTATATTAAAGGCCCACTGAAGTGCCTTGAAACACGCAGCATTATTCAGTGTGTTGATGTAATTTCCCCTGAAACAGGAAGAAAGGGCAGTACATACCAAGCAGCTCCTCCTCTTTTTTTAAAACAGCCAATAGCGTTTTGTTTATATCACAGTTTGACTAGAGCCTTTCAGCTCGGTAAAGCCGCAGTTTCCTCCTAATCGCTAACAGTTTCTCATCATAATCTCCTCCACATCACTTTGAAACACAGCATTCTGTGCAGAATTCAAATGGGTTCGATATGTTTTGTTGTCTGCGCTGACTTGTGCATGTGATCCGCTCTATGCTCTCGTGTCTCTGGACCAGAGCAGACTGTGTGTGTGCGCTGCGGCGTGCACGTGAAACCAGTCTTCATTCGCCTCAACTGAAAGCATATTTACACTGTCTCAATCGTTCACTATCCCCTATATAGTGCACTATGTGCCATTCACCATTTAGAAAATAGTAAATGTGTAAACAAGTGACCGATTTCAGCCGCAGCTTCAGAATCAGCGTCTATTTAGGGGGCAGGACGCTTCAGATTCTAGAGAGCGTTTGATTGGACAGAAGATGTGATGAGAAGCTGAAGTCCGCTGTGATGTCATAAAAATCCATGATCCATTTTAGCGGAAGTGAGAGACTGTAAGTGTTGCATGCTTATATCTCCTAAATGCAAATTTTGTCATTGTTTTGAAACACACCAGCTTATTCATAACCTTAAGGCTAACATATTAATACTAAAAGCTAAACTTAAATTTTGATTTCAGGGGGCCTTTAAACAACAAACATTAATGAGGAGAAACTTATATTATGTGTCCCAAACATTCCAAAAATTCTCCAAAAATCCCCCAAAATTCCACAAGGAAATCCATAAAATCTAGTGAAGGATCATGGAAGTCATGAAAATACAAGCGTTCTGCAGCTGCAGTGCATTGCAAACTGTTCTAATTGGCTGTATTTTGTGATTGTGTTGCGTCATATTATATTTATATATCATATTATATTTTTATATTTATATTTAAATTCAAATTAATATTATAAAGATTTCTGAAGGATCAAGTGACACTGAAGTAATGGCTGCTGAAAACTCAGCTTTGCCATCACAAGAATATAAAGTATAGTTTAACATATATTAAAATAGACACTGTTTTTAAAATTTAAATTGAATTATATATTTATATATATATATATATATATATATATATATATATATATATATATATATATATATATATATATATATATATATATATATCACTATATAACAGCTTGTTGGTGAGCAGAAGATATTTCTTTCATAAACATAAAAAAAAAATCTTACCAACCCTGAACTTTCGAACAGTACATTTTCAGATTTATTATATTTTTTAGAACCTTTGGACCTCATGAGTGAAACATGAACAGAACAAATTTCTGTGTAAATTGTTCGTAAAACAATTCTGAGGTAAACTGTGGCATTGAATTTAATGTGACATGGAGTGAAATGTATTCTATGTTTAATACAATCCCATAATGGATTGCTAATTTGTGTATATGGTTTGAAAAACCGTTTTTATTGAATTCAATGTGACAATTTGCATAGCAATGGTTTTACAAATGATTTATACAACATTTGTTCTGCTCATGTTTCATGAATGAGACATGAAGAGCCTCGAGTTCCTGTTCCAAAATTTTTACCTCTCACTGTTTTTCTGCCATTGTCTTGGTGCATTTCCATGCAGAGAGGAAAACTGTTCTATGAAAACTGTGAGCAGCCTTAAACTTGTTGGTATGTTTGTGCTATTACCTGAATCAGATAATTCCTGTAGTGAATCGTGTGAAATCAGTGCTATTAGCAGTTCGTAATTCATTCTTAACAAATGAATCCTCCCTTAGGGCCAATTTCATAAAAGCCCTCAAATAGATTTCCCACTGTTTTCTTTTGCTCCACTGCATGTATTCGCTGTACGCAACAACTTTTGCACTGATTTCAAAATAGCTCTGGCAGGTGAGCACTTTTGCAAAACTATATATTGCTTTTGTTCACACAACAGAAAGAATCAAAGCTACGGCTTTCATCTCAGCTAGCATGAGAGCAGCTTTGCAATTTAATATCTCAGAAATAAGCCTGTCATGGCATATAGCAGACAAATATGATCTCCCCTCGGCCCGCCTATATTCTCTCCACTGCATAGATCTATCTCATCATTTCATTTTCACAGACATTATTCAAGATATACAGATGTCAGTGAACTCTGCAAAAGCAATAATGTTTGGCTGTCATACGTCAAGGTAAAGCCTTCAGAGCGGAAAACATTGACACAACGCAAACAGCAGGCACAGCAGTCAACCCCGCTCCTAGAAAACCGAACGACAACGAGGAAAACTAATAGAAAGTCAGGCTTTGTAATGAATAAAAAAATGAGAAAAACACAATAGAAAGAAAGAGGGGAAGAACAGATGGATTAAGCAAAAGAACAAAGGATCATTTAAGAGATCCTCCATTAGTCCACATAGAAGTCATTTAGAGGCTGTTAAGATCTGTCTCAAGCTGAGAAATATAAAGCTTGTTGTGTCCTGACCTGAGTCTTGAAGTGCAAACAGACTGGACAGTGATGAACCAGTAGCGTAGCCACAGGGGGGCCTGGGAGGGGGGTGACGTTGTATGAATCCATAGGTTCTGTAGTTAATGCTGCTATTTGCGCATGTAAAACTGAACAAAACCAATTTTGGTATTTTTTATGGGTCACAGACATACATATATATACACCGATCAGGCATAACATTATGACCACTGACAGGTTAAGTGAATAACACTGAGCAATGGTAGAAGGTGCAATATTATAGAAAGTGGGCAATATTCTGCTGGGAAACTTTGGGTCCTGCCATCCATGTGGATGTTACTTTGACACGTACCACCTACCTAAGCATTTCTGCAGACCATGTACACCCTTTCATGGAAACGGTATTCCCTGGTGGCTGTGGCCTCTTTCAGCAGGATAATGCGCCCTGCCACAAAGCAAAAATGGTTCAGGAATGGTTTGAGGAGCACAACAACGAGTTTGAGGTGTTGACTTGGCCTCCAAAGTCCCCAGATCTCAATCCAATCGAGTCCGATCCATGGATGCCCCACCTCGCAACTTACAGGACTTAAAGGATCTGCTACTACCATCTTGATGCCAGGTACCACAGCACACCTTCAGGGGTCTAGTGGAGTCCATGCCTCGATGGGTCAGGGCTGTTTTGGCAGCAAACGGGGGACCAACACAATATTAGGAAGGTAGTTATAATGTTATTCCTGATCGGGGTGTATATATATATATATATATATACACACACACACACTGAACAAAATTTCAGATGCTCTGGGATGCTCTGGATCGGCGTATACAACAGCGTGTTCCAGTTCCTGCCGATATCCAGCAACTTCGCACAGCCATTTAAGAGGTCCAAGAAGTGGACCAACATTCCACAGGCCACAATCAACAACCTGATCAACTCTATGCGAAGAAGATGTGTTGCACTGCGTGAGGCAAATGGTGGTCGCACCAGATATTGACTTTTTTTTTTGACCCCCCGGGACCCCCCAGGCCCGGACCCCCCAATACAGTAAAACTGCACATTTTAGAGTGGCCTTTTATTGTGGCCAGCCTAAGGCACACCTGTCCAATAATCATGCTGTCTAATCAGCATCTTGATATGCCACACCTGTGAGGTGGATGGATTATCTCGGCAAAGGAGAAGTGCTCACTAACACAGATTTAGACAGATTTGTGAATAATATTTGATTGAAATAGGCCTTTTGTGTACATAGAAAAAGTCTTAGATCTTTGAGTTCAGCTCATGAAAAATGGGGTCAAAAACAAAAGTGTTGCGTTTATAATTTTGTTCAGTGTACATATATATATATATATATATATTGTGGCCCCTAATTTTGATGAACAGTAATGTTTTGCTTCACAGAGCCAACAATGTTCTCTGATGTGCTAGGTCAAAGAGCAATAAATAAGGGAGAGGGAAAAAAATAACGGAAAAAAGAAGTTGAGGGAAAGGTTGTCCTTTTATACAAAACATCTCCTCAGGTTGCACCACTGAATGCTGTGAGGCTTTAAACTTATGAAACAACATACTGGAACCATTTCAATTGTCCAGACCAGTGCTCAAAGTAGGCCAGTACGCACCGGTACGCAGTACCGGCACTTCTATATTTTAATCTGTAGCATACCCTCACTTTTTCTTGTGTACCGGCACTTCTCACGTTACCGGTACTCTGACCACCCACACCGAAACATAGAATCAGGCTATTAATTCATTGTATAAATTGCGCGCTTTTATAAGCTGTACGAACTGAACAGATCTGCACAATACGACTGAAGCCCAATTGTTTAATTTTGCATGAGTGGCGTGCAAATCACTGTAGGCGCGTTCACCAGCGCGCTCCAAAAGTGTGATAAGATTTGCACGAGTCGTTCCTATCGCGACGCTAATGATAAAATGTGCGACCCATTTGAATTCTATTGATAATTTACCACTTTAAAACACTATGGAGAAAGTAAAAAAATATCTAAAATAGCCATACTGATGAAAAGAGGAAAAAACATCATCCTGCACCAAAATGAATTAGAAAGTTAACATTAGCCTAAGCATAATGAAGAGCCATCAGTGGTCTTGCCTGTAATCATGTCCTTTATTCTAACAAATGCTATGGTTAAAAAATTACAAGAACTCTGAATTCTAAAGAATAAAAAAACTATAAATTATAAGAAGCAAATCTGTTTTCAAAATATACAAAATCAGCATATTAGAATGATTTCTTATGGATCATGTGACACTGAAGTCTGGAGTAATGATGCTGAAAATTAAGCTTTGCCATCACAAGAATAAATTACATTTGAAAATATATTCAACCGGAAAACAGTTATTTTAAACCATAATAATATTTTACAATATTACTGTTTTACTGTATTTTCATCAAATAAATTCAGCCTTGGCGAGCATGAGAGACTAACTCAATACTTAGGCTGGTCTCCCAGGCTGACCAGCTGAAAAGTGCCTAAAATTCCTCTGAAAGCAGAACCCCAGACTGGTTTAGTCCGACTAGTTCAATTGATTCTAACAAGCAGAAACCCACAAACCACATTAGGGTGGTTTAGGCTGTCTTTCTTTCAGTAGTGTTGAAACCTCTGTTTTTTCAAAGTTAAAGAGACAGAGCTTCAACAGTGCATATCAAACATGCTTCTGTTATTGTTTTAATGAGCTCTCAACCCTGACAGAAACACAACCTGACATAGATAATATATGCTGGTCTTTGTTTAGAAGCACAACAGGTGAATTCTCATTTAAAAGAACCTGTGTGGGCTATTATGCTCTTACTCATTGTTCCAGACTTTCCTCACCACATTGTTTTTAAATTGAGCACCTACATCTGCACTGGGGCCAATGACTTTCCAAGGACGTTCTTTCCTTTCTGAGTTATTCTGGGAGGATTACAGCAACACTGACAGAGAGGAATGGAGACATTAGGAGGCATAAAGTCTGGCTGACCATTGAGTAGAAAAAAATGGGAAGGAAAACGCTACGTTGTTTGAACAGGACAAAAGGATATATATTTTTTTTTCTGCAGAGAGAGAGAAGGTGGGGGAAAGAGAAAAAAGAAAGGGCAAAGGAGAGCTAAGTCAGAAAAATAATGTTGGATGGAGAGAGAGCACATGCCCTGCTGAAGACTATGAGTCCAATTAGAGCTGAAAAATGCAGCTGCGCAGGTGAATCTGACAAGATTATTCTGTTTGAGTTAGAGGAACCCGTCCAATTAGACCGCAGCTCTGTGCATGTGTACGTGAGTGTGGGTTTGCTTTGCACCATTCACTGCAGTGTCACTGGACAACCAGGAAGATGATCAATTACCAGCCCCTGCATCTGCGGTCATGATCTGTCTCAAGCATGCTGCTTTTTGACACATCAGACAACAGCAGCAGGTCGTGATACTGGAACCGTGTGTCCAGAGGCTCTGAGAACGCCTCTCTGTTATATATGTTTATCACTTCTGTCTATACCGATGTGGCTGCGGCAGGAACTGGACGGCACTGCCACGTCATCTGCAGCACCTCAGATGGCTGGAGCTCATGTATCATAAATCCATGTATCACGGTTTCCACAAAAATACTAAAGGGGACCTATTATGCAAAATTCACTTTTATGTGAACACAGATGTGTGTCCACAGTGTGCGTAAACAACCAGCCTATAATTGTAAAAATCCACCGAATACTTTTATATAATCCCCATCAATCATTATCAATCTCTCATAACGCACGTTTCATATTTCCCCCTACTCCTACGTAAGAGTAGGGAAACCTGAAAAATGCTAGCTGTTGATGATGCCTTTTAGCATAGACACACCCCTGAGTGAGAAGCACAGAGACCGCCATTTCTGTTGACTCGCTGTATCAGCTAGCTAGTGTTTTACAATGTCTACGCCAAAACACATTACAAATGTTCTGTTGTTAGATGTACCAACGAACATACGAGTCTCCATAGACTCCCGGCATCCGAGCCATGACACCGTGGTTGAATTTTATTTTTGAAGGAAATGTGCCGAAGAATGTCGGTAAAATGGTATATATTTGCACAAATCATTTTATGCATGACTGTGTAACGTACTGCTCTGAGAGACACAGGTAGAGGATCCAAACGCAGCTTTATTGAAAGGGTAATCCACAATCGTAGTCAAGAGTTCAAGCAAGGTCAAAACACAGGCAAGCAGTCCAAACAGGCAAACAAGACAGGAGAGAAAGGCAAAAGGGTAATCCACGGAATGGGCAAGTAATCCAAAACCAAGAGACAAGAAACCAGGGAAAATGCTCAGAAATGCAGTAATACAACAAACAAGACTTCGCAGTGAATGACAGACATGACCAGGCTTATAAAGTGTGAGCTAACAAGGTAATGGGGTGCAGGTGGATGTAATCAGGAAGGAAGTCCAGGTAGTGAGTGATGTGGGAATTGTAGTCCTTAGATGAAGTGACAGTCCGGGATGGAGTGCCCTCTGGTGGTAACCAAGGGCACTCTCATTTGTGATTGTGACATAGCCCCCCCTCAAAGGAGCGGCTTCCAGACGCTCCTAAAGTGTCCAGGAGGGCGGTGGAACGGAGGCGGAACCGGGGGGCGGGATGGAGGGCCAGGCCCGTGGAGCAGAAGAGGACCAGGGTGGCTCAGGCTGGGCAGACAGCCAGGGCAGAGAAGGATGGGCAGATGACCAGGGTGGTGCGGGCCAGGCAGATGACCAGGGTAAAAGGGCTGACCACCATGGCGGCGCAGACGACCACCACAGCAGCTCAGACGGTCTTGAAGCCCATGGCGGAGCAGACAACCACCACAGCAGCGCAGACGGGCTTGAAGACACCCACGGCAGAGCAGACGACCACCACAGCAGAGCAGACGACCACCACAGCAGTGCAGACGGGCTTGAAGACACCCACGGCGGAGCAGACGACCACCACAGCAGCGCAGATGGGTTTGAAGACACCCACGGCGCAGCAGACGACCACCACAGCAGCGCAGACGGGTTTGAAGACACCCACAGCGGAGCAGGCTGACCAGGTGGCCCGGTTGGAATCCTCTCTGGACTCGGGACAGGAGACGGAGTCCTCTCGGGACTCGTGACAGTAGGCAGAGTCCTCTCGGGACTCGTGACAGTAGGCAGAGTCCTCTCGGGACTCGTGACAGTAGGCAGAGTCCTCTCGGGACTCGTGACAGTAGGCAGAGTCCTCTCGGGACTCGTGACAGTAGGCGGAGTCCTCTCGGGACTCGTGACAGTAGGCGGAGCCCTCTCTGGACTCGTGACAGTAGGCGGAGTCCTCTCGGGACTCGTGACAGTAGGCGGAGTCCTCTCGGGACTCGTGACAGTAGGCGGAGTCCTCTCGGGACTCGTGACAGTAGGCGGAGTCCTCTCTGGACTCGTGACAGTAGGCGGAGCCCTCTCTGGACTCGTGACAGTAGGCGGAGCCATCTCTGGACGCTGGTCAGTGGCTGGAGCCATCTCTGGGCTCTGGACGGACACAGGGAACTTCACTGGGCGCTGGACGAAGACAGGGGACGTCACTGGGCTCTGGACGTGGACAGGAGATGTCAATGGATTCTGGACAGAGACTATGACGGGACGAGACTCTGGACTGGCGGGTACTGCGTGAATGTCGCATTCATCCTCAACAACACCCACACTAAAAGCAGAGCCACTCAGTTGCAAAGCAATGTCTATATAATATTCTAGTGTCCAGTTCGGATTGTGCAGTGGCATACAGGAACTGAGTGGCTCGGCAAGGCCTCCTCGAAAAATATCATCAGACATACCGTGTCCATCGTGGAGAGATATGCCAGTTCAATAAAGACTTGCACATAGTCCTCGATAGGACGATCTCCTTGACGGAGACGCATGATCTGTGCGGCTGGACTCATTTGTGTACAGACGTTCACTCGGCTGCTGGATCTGTGCATGGCGAAGTCTTCTGTAACGTACTGCTCTGAGAGACACAGGTAGAGGATCCAAACGCAGCTTTATTGAAAGGGTAATCCACAATCGTAGTCAAGAGTTCAGGCAAGGTCAAAACACAGGCAAGCAGTCCAAACAGGCAAACAAGACAGGAGAGACAGGCAAAAGGGTAATCCACGGAACGGGCAAGTAATCCAAAACCAAGAGACAAGAAACCAGGGAAAATGCTCAGAAATGCAATAATACAACAAACAAGACTTCGCAGTGAATGACAGACATGACAAGGCTTATAAAGTGTGAGCTAACAAGGTAATGGGGTGCAGGTGGATGTAATCAGGAAGGAAGTCCAGGTAGTGAGTGATGTGGGAATTGTAGTCCTTAGATGAAGTGACAGTCCGGGATGGAGTGCCCTCTGGTGGTAACCAAGGGCACTCTCATTTGTGATTGTGACAGACTGCTTCACCAACGAGGGTCAGTACAACGCTATATTTGCGAAAAAGTTATTTCTGAAGGATGGGTCAATACCAACACTTTGTGCTCTAAACTTCATATCCAGAACAAGTAAGAATGGCACTTCATATTTTGTGAATGTTTGATAATTTCCTTTCTGAATGAGCTTTCTAGAATGCTGTATGGCTAATATGGCTAAAGTTACCATAGTCTCTGACTGTATTCACAGAGACTAGAGCTATGTCGTTAGTTTTATCCCAAAAACGCTCACCGTCTGTGTAATTCATAAATGCAAATTTATTATGCATTGTATAGTCAGGGGACGGACTTTACGTTCCCACACGAACACCCACAACAACTACCGTTATATACATGTATCCACTAACCATTCAGAAACGTCCAGGTGCAGTCTAAAAGTTGCAACCTCTTCCTGTGTCCGACTCCAGTTCAAACATTTAAGGCTGCACTCCACAACTGGTTATTTCTGACATTTTGTCTGAGTGAGATTCGCCTGTTTTGTCGTTGACGGAGTATCCCAAACTCGTGTAAAGGATCCGCCCTCTTCTGGAAGGGGGGCGAGGAGCAGCAGCTCATTTGCATTTAAAGGGACATACAAAAACAGCGCTCTTTGCTCACACCCAAATAGGGGCAAATTTGACAAGCTATAATAAATGATCTGGGACACCTCGTATCTCCATATTTTGGTGTAAACGTAATGCAATGCACTTACCGCCTCAGATGAGGCCGTTCTAATGACGGAAAAACACGCATGTCTGATATTCTCCGAAATCCGCTGGTCAAAAACTCCATTTGAGCTTGATTTTGGTAAAACGTTAATAATATAATTATACATGCAAGTGTCTGACCTTATATAAAGCACAATATCAACTTTGACAATGCAGTGTTTCATTATTTTAAAAATACAGTGTTTTTTCCATTTCCTGAAAACTAGAGTGGCGATACAGGGTTTCCACCCAACAGTGACGATATAACATGAAAAAAAAAAAGTTATTTATTTTACACAATCCTGATGATGAATGGTAAATTGTTCATTGTTTGAACAGACTTAGAATACTGCATTTCAGTGCAAAACATGCTAATTATTTGCACACCATTTGCAATCTAAAATAACCAGGTGCTATAATGGGCAAAAATATAATGTTATAAAATTAAATATATGCACCCGATATATGCCTGACACAAATAATGGCCACTGAAAATTGGTGGTAAATAAATGTTTATTTAACAGGTATGTTTGTAGATATTAGTATTCATCATTGCAGCAGTAATGGTAGTAAGATGAATATTTTGGAATAGGGTTAAATTCCCTGTGGAAATTGCAAATAATTTTGTGGACATGCTCATTACTTGGTAAATCGAGTGCTACAAAAGGCTAACAGCATATGCAAATAATGCCATCATTCTCCCTTTTCTTATATTTATAGGACAATAGATTGCAGAGAAGTATAGGTTAAGAGAGAGAAGGAGTGGGACTGAGACATGACCAAAGACAGACACAAACCTGCATTCCCACGAGTCAACAGCTATTATATGCCCCACACAGAGGCCTGCTAAAAGCATCATCTGACAAATACAGTAATTAAGAACCACCAGTTCCATCAGTCTCCAGCAAGCAACGTTTGAGAAGGAAGGTTAGATTTACAGTTAGAGTTCAGTGTGTGCTGCTATCGTTTGCTGCAATCCTGCCTGAATTTATTTATTTTTCTTTAGAAACACCACCAAAGAACTCTATATGTTGATCCCAGATGGTGAGAGAGCTTTAGAGTGGTGCAAATCCCAACACCACCTGTCTAAATCTGATTTATGAGAGAACGAATAAGGGCATGTGTTTGGAGGGAAAACTGCAGCATATTGTGGCTGTATAACGTTTTAAATGTTTTTTTTTTGTTTTTTTTTTAAAAGACTGGGTTGTTTAAATGACTGCTTCAATTCATTTGAACAAGCAAGTGATGACCTCTATTGACACCCAGCACTCACGAATTATGGCTCAATACATGTCAACACTATTATCATACAACTGTTACAAAGAAAATTCGGCATCTCAGTGAGGACGGTCGAGATTTAACTGTTTAACTGTCTCTACTATGTGCAAAAATACGAATAGACAGTATAAAACTAATAAGAAAATGAATTTTCGGTGCCACTTTATATTAGGTGGCCTTGACTACTATGTACTAACATTTAAATTAATCATTTGATTCAGTGCACTTATTGTGTACATACATGTTTGTACTTACATTTTAAAAATTACCTGAATGTAATTACATCTGTAATACACCTGTCCCTAACTTTACCCGTATCCCACCTCAATATCAGCAAAAGTGTTTTGCAATACAATATGAATAAAATACATTGTACTTATTTTTTGATGTAAGTACATAGTAGTTAAGGCCACCTAATATAAAGTGGGACCGAAAATTCATTTTCTTATTAGTTTTATACTGTCTATTCATATTTACATAGTATTTTTGCACATAGTAGAGACAATTAAACAGTTAAATCTCGACCGTCCTCACTGAGATGCTTGCAAAACATTCAAATCAACTTCTGATAAGGGCCCTTTCAAACCTACCTTGTTTGGTCCGGATTTTCGGACTTTTCAGTTTGATCCGAATCAAAATTACAGATGTGAAACCACGGTCCGGACCAAACAGACGAAATTTGGTCAGACAAAAAGAGGTAGTCTCGGTCCGGATTCTAGTGTGAAAGCATTTTCTGTATGGTTCGGACTTTCAGACCATTTACAGGAAGATCCCGCGGGTTCCCGAAAAGCCTAAACAACTTGCCACTCACCTTGGTCACTCCCCAAATGGAGGTGCCAGGGCTCGCTGGATTGCTTGCAGTCTTCTCCTCCTTTCCTGTCGGCGACGATAAAATGTTTGCACAATGATGATGTTCATTTAGCGAATTTGAACTAGCCTCGAGTATAGTTGGTGCTGCAGGTAGTAATGCCATAATAATAACAGTATAGTGGCAACGATATGCGTCTGTTCATTCATTCTTGTCAAAGTTACCCGCTGAATTGACAACACGGTAACGTCAGATACACGTCCGTTTACAAACCAATCAATGTCAAGATGCAGCCCACATAGATGATGACGACAGGACGCAAGTATGTCATGTAAAGTTCTTTAGTGCGCTCGCATAATTGCAATGTGAAACCAAAGCAAAACTAACCGAATGTATAAAATGTACCAAAACATGAACTTTGGTTCGGACCTTGGTGCGGACTTTCAGGTGTGAAAACACCAATCTCATTAGGTTGAGTCTGATCACTGTCAGGGTGTGTTATAGAAAGTAGCCACATTATAAACAGCAGATTTTAGGATATTTTAACCCATCAATTCGCTTCAGAAGGCCTTTATTAACCCCCCGGAGCCGTGTGGAGTACGTTTATGATGGATGGATGCCCCTTTTTGAGCTTCAAACTCGTGGGCCCCGTTCACTGCCATTATAAAGCTTAGAAGCGTAAGGATATGTATTAATATAACTCCGACTGTGTTCATCAGAAAGAAGAAAGTCATATACACCAAGGATGGCTTGAGGGTGAGTAAATCATGGGATAATTTTCATTTTAAAGTGAACTAATCCTTTAATAGCAGCCCCCTCCTCAACAACTCATCAGTTTAAGCCTGATGCTTGCTCCTGTGGCTGGAGCAGTACAGTCTCTAGTGGTTCACATTGAAAACTACACCAGACAGAGCTCAGAATCACCTCAGATGAAGAACACAGCACACAGGATCAGACTAGTCAATGACATCTGACGAATAAGAGCTTGTGCTTGAATGACAACTCTCTAAGAAACTCACATCGACTCTGAGAATATCAAAGGCTCTTTTGAGGTGTACTGCTTTCATTGATTTGTCAAGATGATTAGTTTTCATATCCATATTTTACAGGACACTGCGGCTTAGCTGTCACTATAGCTCAAAGCAATGTTCTTGATTTGGAGAGTGCGTGTAAAATACTGTGAAGACATTAAACAAGGTCACGAGTGATGTGAAAGACACCTTGAAGAGATCTGAGCAGGGCAACTAGGGAAGTGCAAAACTACATATTTTAAATCTAACTGATGGGTTGTTTGAAGGATTAATTGAGTAATAGATCTTTTAGGAATCTTTAAACAATAAAATTAATAATAATACCAGACCCTGATCATAAGGAATTGTTAGAAGGGGTTCACATATAGGACATGTTTAAACAAAGCTAGATGGAGTGCAATGAAATGAAACCGAACACAAGGCCGAGATACATTTATAAGTTGATATGTTTTTAATTTGACACGGTCTCTTAAAAACGCTCATAAAAAAACTGTGAGACATAAAGGCCAACACGTCTGTAACTGGAAGTAATTGAAATTTATGGTTGAAAAATAAGAATAAGAATGTTATATAAGTGGTGCTGTATGATGAATAGACACACCTTATTCTTAGAGGGTTTTAATGTGCTGAGAATACTGAACACTAAAACATGGCACTAAAACCCTCTCTGAGAAGTTGCTTTTCTAAATTCATCCCCGTTAAAGTACCACTACTAAAAAATTATGACTACTGGACCATTTTGCCCATCCCTAAGAGTTGGTAAATCGTCAAACCTACAGCGAGAAGAACACACAAAAAAAACAACAACTAATGACTTTAGCTTTCACACATCTCTCTGGGGGTCTCTCTATAGTCCCATCAAAGCCATGAAAATAGGCCATTTGAAACAACATCAGAAAAAAACTAAACAAATTAATCTAAAAAGATTACTTGTGCCTTCTTTCAAACTGCTTTTATGTCTTACAAAACAGTCTCATAGCCAAGGGACGCATACAAAATGCACTTGTGCATCTACAAATGTGACTGTTGATGCTTTACGATTCTCTCTACTGCTTTTTTTTTCTTTCCCCAATTTCTGTAAAACAAAAAGCATCATAAATTATTACTAAATAAGCACTTTGGCTTTAAAGTAAATGCCACAGTCTCTCACAGTGCCGTAGAAGGAAATAAAGAGAGAGAGGCATGTATTGTTCTCTCTACCGTTTGTTCTTGCTGAGCAAAACATATTTCTATTGGTCAGACTCTTCAGCCACCTGAACAGAAACCCCACATGCCAGACCTGTGTAGTGTTCACTGTAATATTCTGTGCAAAGAAAATAAGAAATGCTTTTCATCACATTTTGGTAGATAAGAAAATCTATACTGAAAATCAATGGAAATGTGGATAGACTCCAGTTGAAGTGCTCCATTCATTTAGGATTCAACAAATCTCACATTTTTGAGTTTGACATCTGCTGTGAAGTTTATTTTTTGGCATGCACGGGAATGACATCAGAAGTGCGCACCTGCGCATGTGCATATCTTACAGGGGATTAGAGATCATAGATCAGAGAACGGATACATGCTGTGCAGGAGGTGGAGCTGTATCTTGCAACACTGAGTGTGGTAACGGTGAACACAGACGGCGATGAATCTGTTTTAGAGAAAGATGACGTTATTAATGTCTGCCATCTGTTTGTGCCTCTGTCAGAAGTCAACGAGACCCAAATTGAATCCTTAAAGCCATCTGCTTAACTCAAAATCCTCTAATAAGCCGTGTCAGGTGTCACTCACCCTTTGTATTCTAACATTTTGGTCCCAGTACAAATGAAGTATGGGTAAGCATATATTTGTAAAGTACAAATTTAACCTTCTCAATTTGCATAAAGCAATACTTTGTTTTTAAGGTGGCTAAGGCACTGTTTTTTTTTTTTTTCTCAATTGTACCCTTACAAAAAAAGGACTGTGGGGTAGTTATTAGATGTTATTACTAAGTTATTACCATGTCATTATTACTTTGAACTGTAAGCCTGGGAGTGCCATATAAAAACTATTAAATGTTCCCAAATGAATCCCAAAGGGAAACATGGTATTACCAATACTTTTTTGTTAGTGCAATGAAAGTAATGCAATGACAGTACAGGCTAAGGTGATTCTGTTAATGCAGTCACCAAGTATTTGCTACTATTGTTTGAAATTTAAATTTTTTAAATTTAGAACCATTTAAGCCATTTAAAAACTTCTCTTTCCTCAGGACTTATCTTAAGGACTAAAACACAAAATATGGCTATGTTTACATGTATAACTTTTGTTTCAATCGGACTGAATTCATTCCGATTGATGAATCTGAATGTAGTGTTTACATGAACGCTAAACAAAGTGATCGGGTTGATGTGAACATTTTTAATTTCTATTATTCAAATCAGTTAAATGATTGTTTTAGGCTGCATTAACTAGGTCAGCCGGAACCGGGAACACTTCCCATAACACCTGATGTACTCGTTACATCATAAGAAGAATGGCATCTACGCTAATGTTAGTCTCTCTGTTTATCCCGAGATTTAGTGCAGTCGGCCGGATCCGGACCAGAAGGTGGACCTTAGCCTGGACATGACGACCATATTCCTGAAGTGTCTGTAGAGACCGTGTCAATTAAACTCCCCCCTGTAAATGCCGCATCGACACGACATCCTCATTAAACCCGTTCCCGGCGTGACAACTCCAATCTTTCGAATAATCCTACGAATATCTATTGATCTAATATGACTTCTGACCTGTAATGTTGCCAGAATCATAATCATACACTATTTGTTCGTCGGCCAGAGGAGAACTGGCACCCCGACTGAGCCTGGTTTCTCCCAAGGTTTTTTTCTCCATTCTGGCCCTGAAGGAGTTTTGGTTCCTTGCCACCATCGCCTTTGGTTTTTGGCTTGCTCAGTTGGGGACACCTAAATTTCAACTATATTACTGATCTGCCCGCATTGACACTATATGATCATTGAAATGAGCTGGACGATGACATTACTGTTTTCACCAGAGCGGCTGTACAGCCGAATCAAATTCTGTTGCATTATTTTCCTGTTACCACTGTGAAGCTGCTTTGACACAATTGGCATTGTAAAAAGCGCTATATAAATAAAGGTGATTTGATTTGATTTGATGTGCGCGTTTATGTCACAAGCTTCAAATCCCGAATTTATTTTTTGACATGCGCACACTGCACAAATATGCAGAGTTTCTCGCTGTTTGCGTATAACTATATTCCTACATTGGTTCCTTGTTTTAAACAGCACTTAATATTTATCCATTTCTGGTCATAATTTTGAGACAATGAGCATATAAACCGTTTTGCCTTACTGCTTATATTTATCACACAGTAAAAATGTGTGTGGGTGAGAATCTGAAACAAAGACTGGTGGGATGTTGTCCTGCTCCACTTCACAGACGCTGAGTGAAAGGATAATTTTAGAATGACGGGACACTCATTTATATGACACTTTATTCAACAGGAAGAACGGCTTGTTCCACGCGTCATATTTCATTACACTATTTCTATGTCATTGCACATGCGCAGTCCTTTCAGTTTCGGTTTTCAATCTGATCAAGTGTTTATATGTCTTCTTGATCGGATTAGAAAAAGAATAAACCACCCCTTTCAATCCGATTGAAATTTAATTCGGACCGAGCTCAACTGGATCGATTAAGGTGTTTACATGAAGGCTTTTCAGTCCGATTGAGCCACCGATCCTATTACTGATGGATTATTTGTTTGCATGTAAACGTACCCAATGAGGCTGTAATAGCAATTTGAATGAATATCAACGTAAAGTATTGCAACATACGAAGGCAACAGACGGATTAGTGCTTTATAAATGAAGGTGAAGCAATGAAACTGGCTATGAACAACCAGAGACTTTGCATACAGGGTACAATGATGAGAAACTATCCATATACGTAGTCATGCACTTCACCACACCACAATAAAATGTATCTGCAATTAAAATAAAGTACAACAAGTTTCTTTTTAGCAAAAGACATGATTATTCTTAAAAAAGAAACTTCTTATTTTTTAGTTAAAACATTTCTTAACTAAATTATCAATTTGAAACACAAAGAGTCATCAAGCACAATACCTAAATATTTAAAGGTAAGAAACAATATCTGATACTTGAGCACTTTTTTTCAGTATTTTTGAGTTTTTTTATTGTTTAAAAATATTTTACATTTTATGTAAATGTAAACGTGTGTCAAAATATCAAATCTGTGCATTTGACATGCTACTGTCTATTATGCTGTCAATATTAATATTACAATAATATACAACAACATTTACAAGAAAAACAGAAAATCATTCACTGTTCTTAATTGGTTTCTTTGTTTGTATTAATTTTTACTCGAGTGTCAAATATTTGAAAGCTGCATGCCACTGTTTTAATGTAATCTGTTGGTATTTATATTAATGTTTAATGTTAATAATTAAAACAAATATTAATGTTTTCAGTAGATTATCCGTTGCTAGTATTGTGTATCTCTTGGTACAAATTCAGGTACAGTGACAAATTGTTTTAACACTGAAAACCAAGAAGAAGAAGAAGAAACAAAACAAACATCATCCCATAAGTTTTTTTTTCAGCTTTCATAATTTAATTGGTCACACTTTATATTATGTGTCTTTAACTAATATGTACTTATATTAAAAAAATAAGTAAAAATTGTGTTCATGTTGTATTGAAAAACAATTTTGCTGCTATTGAGGTGGGATACGGGTAAAGTTAGGGACAGGTTTGGTGGTATGTGTAGGTTTAAGGGTGGATTAAGAGGTAGGTGAAGGGTCAACAGTGTAATTATAGATGTATTTACTGAAATTAATTACAGATGTAATTACATACAGGTATTTTTAAATATAAGTATGATGTGAAAACCTTTTTATGGGACCTTTTAATTTCTGATATCAGGCTATAGTATTACCTTACCACCTGTACCAAAGAGCCTAACAATGTATGATACTACTCCTCTAGAGCCGCTGACTCAAATCAGCTGAACGATGACGTGTAATGTAACTGTCTGTCTACCATTTACCGAGCTCCAGCCGTGAAAAACAGTGCACCCCGCAGAAGAGGACTTTCAGCTCCGACGCTCAGCGCCTGCAGGCCTGAGCCAGGTTAAAAGCAAAGACGTGTGAGGTTTTTATATGAGAAGCTGATTTACCTAAAACTTTATCTGCTGCCGATGAATAAAGCATATACCGACTCCCTGCCCCACTGACTACATAATTCACAGCATAATTCAAGTCAACTGACTAAATTCCTATGCTACATTATCACTACAAAGTGTTATGGTGCAAGAGACGCCCTGCCGGTAATAAAATACAAACCGTTTCCAGCGTTATGGACGTGACATTTGCAGTCAAAACTTGAAATATACAGTGGGGAGAACAAGTATTTGATACACTGCCGATTCTGCAGGTTTGCCCACTTACAAAGCATGTAGAAGTCTGTAATTTTTATCATAGGTACTCTTCAACTGTGAGAGACGGAATCTAAAACAAAAATCCATAAAATCACATTGTATGATTTTTAAGTAATTAATTTGCATTTTATTGCATGACATAAGTATTAGATACATCAGAAAAGCAGAACTTAATATTTGGTACAGAAACTTTTGTTTGCAATTACAGAGATCATACGTTTCCTGTAGTTCTTGACCAGGTTTGCACACACTGCAGCAGGGATTTTGGCCCACTCCTCCATACAGACCTTCTCCAGATCCTTCAGGTTTCGGGGCTGTCGCTGGGCAATACGGACTTTCAGCTCCCTCCAAAGATTTTCTATTGGGTTCAGGTCTGGAGACTGGCTAGGCCACTCCAGGACCTTGAGATGCTTCTTACGGAGCCACTCCTTAGTTACCCTGGCTGTGTGTTTCGGGTCGTTGTCATGCTGGAAGACCCAGCCACGACCCATCTTCAATGCTCTTACTGAGGGAAGGAAGTTGTTGGCCAAGATCTCACGATACATGGCCCCATCCATCCTCCCCTCAATACGGTGCAGTCGTCCTGTCCCCTTTGCAGAAAAGCATCCCCAAAGAATGATGTTTCCACCTCCATGCTTCACGGTTGGGATGGTGTTCTTGGGGTTGTACTCATCCTTCTTCCTCCAAACACGGCGAGTGGAGTTTAGACCAAAAAGCTCTATTTTTGTCTCATCAGACCACATGACCTTCTCCCATTCCTCCTCTGGATCATCCAGATGGTCATTGGCAAACTTCAGACGGGCCTGGACATGCGCTGGCTTGAGCAGGGGGACCTTGCGTGCGCTGTAGGATTTTAATCCATGACGGCGTAGTGTGTTACTAATGGTTTTCTTTGAGACTGTGGTCCCAGCTCTCTTCAGGTCATTGACCAGGTCCTGTCGTGTAGTTCTGGGCTGATCCCTCACCTTCCTCATGATCATTGATGCCCCACGAGGTGAGATCTTGCATGGTGCCCCAGACCGAGGGAGATTGACCATCATCTTGAACTTCTTCCATTTTCTAATAATTGCGCCAACAGTTATTGCCTTCTCACCAAGCTGCTTGTCAATTGTCCTGTAGCCCATCCCAGCCTTGTGCAGGTCTACAATTTTATCCCTGATGTCCTTACACAGCTCTCTGGTTTTGGCCATTGTGGAGAGGTTGGAGTCTGTTTGATTGAGTGTGTGGATAGGTGTCTTTTATACAGGTAACGAGTTCAAACAGGTGCAGTTAATACAGGTAATGAGTGGAGAACAGGAGGGCTTCTTAAAGAAAAACTAACAGGTCTGTGAGAGCCGGAATTATTACTGGTTGGTAGGTGATCAAATACTTATGTCATGCAATAAAATGCAAATTAATTATTTAAAAATCATACAATGTGATTTTCTGGATTTTTAGATTCCGTCTCTCACAGTTGAAGAGTACCTATGATAAAAATTACAGACCTCTACATGCTTTTTAAGTAGGAAAACCTGCAAAATCGGCAGTGTATCAAATACTTGTTCTCCCCACTGTACATGCGTTACGGACGTGACAAAAACAGTCTCTAAGTTTTAGTTGATAAAATATTTTTTAGGAATTCTGCGAATTACACTGCATAAACCAAAAGTAATAATACCCACTGAAGGAAGAAGGGTTGGCTCTCTACAGAACATAAAATTTTCATTTTATTTTATTTTTCGTGTTCGCATTAACGAGGAAAAAACAGTGTTACGGGCGTGACAGATCTCCGTTACGGACGTGACTGGTCTGAAAGAGGCACTAAAAGACTGCTTTAAAACTTTCACAGAGACCTCGAGTGGGCATTTATACCACCAAATATTGACATCTGTGACACCAGTATGGTAAAATTGCACAATTAATCAACTTTATTATACTAAATCGCTGTATTTCAAATGGTTATGGATTATTTCTCATGTTGACAAGTGCGTGCGTTGTTCAAGACTCAATTTAGAGACCATGGTTTTTCTTCTAACAGAATTGCTTGCTAAAATTCCTAAATAAATATTAATGTTCATTATATAGGAGTTAAAATCGCAGTTTTCCCCCACAGTCAGGTGAACCGATTGGCACTATTGTCTGTAGGTGTGAGATGCACTCGCAATCATGTCAGTTTTATGTTTTGTCTAAATGATCGCATGGTTTTTAGCCAGTTTATGCAGCTCAAAGTACAAGTCGTGAGTCAAAATGATCGCATTTTATTTTAAAACATTTAAAAATGATTGCAATATCATTATTATTATTTTGTCAGCTTGATCACGGGATTATGATGAATAGGCCTATTCATGTTTTAACCAAGAGGGAAAAATGCGATATCCCGAGTGTCCTATGAGACACAATGCTCTTCTGTAAGTTGTACTGTATCATATAGCCTACCTTTTGACACAGAACGCTATATTTTAAAGCGATATGGAGGAGATTAGGAGGAGAAATGGTTAGAGATTAGGAGGAAACTGCGGCTTTACTGAGCTCAACGGCTCTGGCCGAGCTGTGATATAAATGAAACGCTATTGGCTATTTAAAAAAAGGGGAGGAGCTGTTCGATATGTCCCGCCCTGTCTTCCTGTTTCAGTGGAAATTACGTCAACACATTGAATAATGCTGCGCGTTTCGTGGCACTCCAGTGGACCTTTAAATGTCACATTTTATCTGAAATGGCACTGATTGACATACTGTTACAATGGATGGGGCAAAAATTTGACATATCAAAATACAGTAGATCTGTGCAGTCTTGTAAATGTAAATGATTAATAGACTTGCCACTTGTTCTACTACATGTTAGTACAAGTGTTTCTTTGTTGTTCTTTTTTATACTTTCTGTTCACATTTTTGTTAACTTAAAGCAAAAAGTATTTGAAGGCTATGTGTCACTACTATGTTAGTTTCTTTGTGTTTTGGTTTGGTTTTGTTTGGTTCCTGTTTGCCTGTGTTTCCGATCCATGTTTGTTTTTATGGTTACTTATTATGTTTCGCACCTGTCTCTAGTTATGTTAATTAGCCTCCATTTGTATTTAAGCCCTGAGTTTAGTTTAGTCCCTAGTCTAGTGTTAACGTTATGTTAGCGTGTAGTGCTTAGTGCTTAGTTTTCCCTGGTGTTCATTAAGAGTCAGTTTGTCTTGGTTCTCTCTTGGATTACTGCAGTTTAACAACATGCTGTTTTAATGTATTATTTGCTTATACATTTATTATTATTATTATTAGTTATATAGTATATAGTATAGTAATTAACTAATTAAATTGAATTGATATATTGCTATGGTACTGAAATTGGTACAGACTAGAGGCATGACATTTTATAGACAAGGATAATTAAACCATTTAAATAAAACATTTTTGACAAAATGAAATAACACTGCTTACAATGCACAAAAAATATTTTCAAAGGAATAGAATTTTAGAAAGAATATTATTGATGTCAGGGATTGACCTGCTTGAGCTGCACTGGTAAACGTTGCACTTTCCGCATGTTTTTGAATGTTGTTTGTTAAATAAATTAATATAATGTGTAAAATAAATATTTTTTAATTTCTCTTTAAATTTTTGTAGACATTGTATATACTGAATATTAAAAATATGAATTATATATTTACATTTTAATCAAAAGAAAACATATGCATTAAAGGTGCTATACATAATTATTTTTTTTGGCTGTACTAAATCACAAAAATACCATAATATTGTCTCAGATTAGCCAGACTCTTTCACCTCCTTCACGCAGCGATAACAATCACCCGAGTTCTAATCACCCGCACCTGTATCCAATCACCTCATCACCACTCACCATAAAACACCAGCACTCACATTCAGTCAGCATCTGGCCTCGAACTAGGAATGACCCACTTACCTGTTCTCCACGAATCTTCCTGTGTGATCTCCAGACTCCCACCAAAGTGTTGGTTACCTTTCAAGCTTCAAGATACTCCAGCCGCTGGCTATCCTGGTACTCCTGAGTTCCTTCCTTGGCCGTAAGATTGTACCTGCTCTCCACTCTTCTCGTCTTCACCGTTCACTGCCCTGAGTTCCTTAATAAAAATCTCCTTGTGTTCAATATTAACCTTGTCCAGTGTGTGTATCCTGACAAATATGAGATTTAGGAAACATGCTAATTTCACATACTTGTTTCTCTGAAAAACAATGCTACAGCCAGTTATTCTACTTTGAAATGTGCGTTCCGTGTCGCAATGTCTGTTTTTGTTTTGGTCTGTTTGTTTGATCAGCCCTGCCAATTTACAATAGTGTTTCGAAAACCCAGGTTGCCATTTGACAGAAAACACAGCGTATTGTAGCCACGGAAGCCAGCAAACAAACTCAGTCAGAGATTGCATGGTTCTACCCAACCTAAAAAGCCTCAGCATCCATCTAAAAAATATTAAAATGCAGAAAAATCAACTTAGGGTGTGTTCACACTTGTAGTTCGGTTAGCTTGGTTTGGACCGAAAAAAAAAAAAAAACCCCATTTAGTCCTGGTCCGTTTAGAGTTCACATTGGCATTTTAACCCCGAACCTAAAGCCATAGTGATATGTTCACAACCCGATTGGTCAGCTTTTATTATGTATATTTCTCCACAGAACTTATGGACATCCAAAACAATGCTGTGTGCTGGGCTAAATGCGCTCTTTGTATGTGCGCAACCGACATATGATTTTGACCAGCTGAAAACTCATGAAGACCTGAACGACAGGAATCCCTACATCACACACAAACGAAGATCTGTTGCGAGAAGACGTGGTTCTGATGCCTGTACCGAACTATGATGGGCAACGTCATGACTATGACGAGAAAAAACAGGCATGTTTGAGCATTCTGTCCTCTTTAGGGTCGCATCTTGTGACATCATGTCCTGTTTTTGGTTCGTTTACATGTCTTTGGTCTGTGCTGGTTCTGACCGCACCAGAATTCGTTTGGAAGTGGACAGAGACCCATCTTTTTAGTGGTCTCGGTCCGCTTGTTTGGTGCGCACCAGGGTTTGGATGGCAGCTTTCACACTTATTCAACTGAACCGCACTAACAGAGCAATCACACCAGGGTTGGTTTTAATTGAACCAAACATGCCAAGTGTCAACACATCTTATGGTGTGTGCACACCAAAAGCGAAGCGGATATTCGCATCGCGTTACTCGCGGGATAACTTGTTTTTAGTGTCACTCGCGCGATTAAAAACATTGTGTGATGAGGAGTGCACATCAACAACAACATTTCTTTCTGACATTTTTTCCGTCATCAAACATGTTGGAGATAACAACTATTGCTGCTCTGTACCTGTTGTGGAAGTCCCAGATACGCCGGAAAGCCAAACGCCGACGTGTCTGGGTTCACAGCACCATCCAGAGGTGCACACAACTCTGTGAATTTCACCGTCTTCTCCAGGAACTGTCGCTTCCAGCGCTACTTGAGGATGACGGGTGCCCAGTTTGATAATCTGTCAAACCGGACGTGTCAATAAGCTCTTCACTGATTGGCTTGCGCGACAGCGCGTCATGCGAATTTTTCGCTCAAGTTGAAATTCTGTAACTTGCGCGGGAGACGCGTTTGAGGCGAATATCACACGTTCGCAGGAAACGTGTCGCCCACTTCGCATTACTATCGTTGCCCAGTGCGAATTTGCGTCTATTCGCGTCTTTGCATTGACTTTGTATGCAATCTACTCGTGCAAATAATTACATTCACGTTTTGTGTGCACAAACCATTACAGTGTAAGGCTCGTCGCATTCCGTCGCATTTCATGTGCTCATTCCAAACTGGCAACCAGCATGAGTGTTGAGTCTGAGGAGGAGGGGGCGGGAGAAACAACCCTCTCCAATATTTTGAATTTGGACTGCAGTACCCAATTCAACCACTAGCTGTCAATATTACATACTGCACCTTTAAATAAAACTTTAACAAATTAAACTAAGATGCAGGTTTATGCTGTAACTGTTAGACTGTCAGCACACTAAAACCTTTTCAAATCGCAATGCATGGGAGAACACGAGGAAGACCTCGTTCAATGCAACATTTGCAAAATTATAATAGCACATCACGGTTCAATGTAGCAATGCTGACACATCTTAAAAACCGTCCATTAGTTTTTACTAGACTCCAGACGTAGCATTAGCGTTACTGACTTTGCTCCCAGTTATTTTAGTCTAATTATTTGGTGAATATCTGCAGTTACTCTACTGAGAAGGGCTGTGTTTAGTGCCCATACCTCTCTAAAAATGATTGGGATGTTGTGGATGTGACCCTAAACCAACTTTACAAGGCTTCTATAATGCTGACTAGTCATTCAGACAATCCACTGTCTAGTTGCTTTTTAAAATATGTAATTTTGCACATGCCCTGTGTTGATCACACTAATAACAGCTTTGGTCATTGATCATTTTATGTCTTCATATATTTACTAAGTCAGTTGTGCTTGACAGTTATAACATCATTTATGACTTGTAACTATATCTGCTATCATAAGGGTAGAAATTTCCAAATTTGTGTCCAACAGCGTTTAAACAGTGCCTGGGCAAATCCATTGTCTGGGCAACTCCTGTCTAATTCTGTCTTTATTGGCAAACAAAACCCAGAGCTGTGCCAGCTGTCTTTCATTTGCGTTTATTCGCAACATCTCACTCTGGTTCCAAATCACCCATCCCACGATACAACAGCTGCTCCACAGGGCCTGCCTCTCTCCACCAGCCCTGCCAGCATCCTAATGTCTCTATTATTCTATTCATCTCCTGCATTAGCACTGTGATTTCTCTCCAACCCTCATGAATGTGAGAACTCAGACCTGGTTGTGGATGGCAGGGAGCTCAGAACTTTACAAGAACATTTACAGTGTGGTTCACCGATGCCTCTAGAGATTAGACAAGTAAGAAGCCAAAGCCTCTGAAAGAACCCCATGGGTCAAATTATTTAAACGGCTGGGGCACTTTTGTGCACAGTGTTTCAGTTCATGACCTTCATCTTGTTCACTAAGTATCCAGTTTAACCAGTTTAATTCCTTCCTCTAGAGCAGAGGCCACAAGAGGGTTATAGGGAGTCTGTGGGAATTTAAGTGACAGGGAATAAAAAAAATGCTGCAGGAATGAGACCTAAAACCTGGAAACGCTTTTTTTAATGAGGTTTGTGGTGAATAGGGTTGGGTACCGTTCACATTTTAACCGGTACCGGTACCTGAAATTCGGTGCCGGTACCCAACGGTACCTTTTTTCGGTACTTTAGGGATGTTTACCTCAATAACTGTAAGTCATTTATAGAAGTGTTATTGACATTATGCCAGAGCTGCCTTGGTCGCTTTCTGCCATTGTCTGTGATTTGTATACTGTAATATTTACCAGTAAATAGTGGGATACTAGCTACTTACTTAATTGAATTCATAAAAACCTTTTTTTTTTTTTTTCTTCATTTCTATGAAAAGATTTTCCACAAATTCTGTGTTGTGTATTTTCTGGAAATCAAATGAAGACATAAAACATTAATTTAATTTATCTTTTAATTTAATTAAACTTTTTTTGTCAATCAAAGTGCTGCACAACTAAGCTTTATACTGTTAAAATTAAAACATGGAAGAAAAATTGTGATTTATTACTTAAAAAATAAAGTTTTAATAATTTATTATTATTACATTAGGATTAGTATTATTATTACATTGAGACGTATCTAAATTCTACTGTACAACAGTAATATGTTTGTCAAGTTAAACCAAACTTTTATTTTGACGGGTTGCCGTGAAGACCTTTGAGTTTCTGTGTGTTTATGATATGACGTAGTTTTTCTCAAATAAAACGGTAAAATGCTCATGAAGTGACACTCAGAGAGGCTCTGGAGATGAAGTTCATGCATTCATGTCCTCGTATGAGATGGCAGAGATGTAAACGCGCGATTCTGTGTGTGTGTGTGAGGTAAATTAAACCACACGACTGCGCCATTCATTCACACAGAGACATGCAGGATTCGTATATAAATAGTATTTTGCGGTTTAATATTGACAGACACTAGTCTATATCACCAGATGCGTTCTCAAGTACCGAAATTTGGCACAGATTGATTTCATGTGAATCGGTACTCTGTAGTACCGACGTAATTCGGTCAGTACCCTTAAAAGTACAGAGTTCAGTACCCAACCCTAGTGGTGAACACAAGGCTCAAGATATTTTCATATTTTATTCTAATACATGAAATACATCAGTAATACACCCTTGACAAGCTTTTACTTAAAAAAGGCAGTTACTAACAAGTGGCCAAATGGGACTACAGAGGTTGTCGGGAACATTAAACATCATCACACCAAACGTCTACTACTCTATTCACTTTCAAGTCGCTTTCATAGCCTTGTTACACAGTTATTTTAGTCAGTTGTTTATATTGCAAACTATTCTAACTCAAATTTCCCAACTTGTAGATTTTACATAAAGACTGAAAGAGGTGATGTTGACGTTGAACTTTACGTTTTTACTTGTAATTAGGCTTCACAATTTATAAAAGTTGTGTTCATTAGTTGTATTTACAGTATATATATATATATATATATATATATATACACAGTCTTGCTCAAATGTTACACACTCCTTTTGAGATCCATCTTTTCACACTGAGGACAATTGAGGGACTCAAACTCAACTATTAAAAAAGGTTCAAACATTCCTGTTCAATGCTTTTTTTGAAGAACGTTGGGCAGTTTAACTGCTCAGGACAAACAAGGGACTCATGAACAACCATCACAAAACAAAAAAAAACAGCCGTGGATCATCCAGGTAACAACACACAGTATTGAGAATCAAGGGTACATTAACTTTTGAACGGGGTCATTTTTATAAATTCATTTTTTTGTCTTGTGGACTATAACATCTTTTATGTAAAATATCTTATTCAGGACAGTACTAAACAAAAAAAAAAAAACTTTTATTTTGTTAAAATTATTCACATTTCCACAGATTCTGCAAGGGGTGTGTAAACTTTTGAGCAAGACATGCAACATATAGGGAATCGTTAGAAAAGCACGCCTCTATCTACATTTTTGCAAACACACTGGGCATTTCACTTTGAAAGTGTTGTGAAACATGCAAGAAGCAACAAAATATAATATAATATCTTTTTGAAAGGAGCTCCGTCGCAAGAGGACAATCATATTTGGTAGTTTGTGGCAAAAAGTTTGCAAACTCTTGCTGAATCAAGTGCTAAAAAGAGGCTAATGTTGAGATTACATTTAGCTCTGGGTTTAACACTGACCCTAGTTTGCAGTATTTCCCCCAGGGTGAATTGTAATGTCCTCATTAGTGAGACAAATGTAATTATTTTGACTGAATTTAAGCTGCTGGTATCTTAAAAGCACAAACTATGCACCTTTAACACATGAAGATTGAAGATTAGATTGGCATCAAAAACACTAATGCCACATGACCAGCAACCTCATACTGACTGACATATAAGTTACCTTGCAACCTTATGGAGCCCTGCACATGACATGCAGGAAAAAAAATAGTAGGCTAAATCGTGCGCACGATTTACTAATTCGTTCCCTCAATTTATAGATCGTGCACACGATTTACTAATTCGTTCCCGCGATTTGCTAAATCGTGCGCCTGACTTATAAATCGAGGGAACGAATTAGTAAATCGTGTGGATGGTTTAGCAAGTCGAGGGAACAAAGTAGTAAATCGTCCGCACGATTTAGCAAATCGAGGGAACGAAATAGTAAATTGTGCGCATGATTTATAAATCGAGGGAACAAATTAGTAAATCAGGCGCACAATTTACTTTTTTTTTTTCTTGCGGGGCTCCATACAACCTAATTACAAATAAAGAAAATAATGATGAATTTCTTACATTTAAAGCATTTTTAGAAGTGGCCTTCGCAATGTTGGGTTGGCAGCTGTATGGATGGTTTGGGCATGTTTGACTGGTGTCATTTGAGCATGTCATATTCTGACTTGTACAAGCCCTAGGCAAAATCAGACATGATATACCCCGAAGGGCTCGGGAAGCTGCACAGTAAACAATACCAGCCAGTAGGTCACAAATCATTTTCATTAAGAGTGACGTGCAGAATGCAGAGCCACGTACAACAATATACATTTTATTTCCATGCCATAATCAGTATTTACATTTTCTTTTTCAAATAATCAATTACCTCTTTTATGGGAATACCTGAGTATTTAAAATTGAGTTGTGATATCCAGTAAAATCTTTCTCACAATTCCACTTCACAATGATGATTATAGAAAAAATACAATGTGCAAAAACATTCAGCTGACTGATGAAATCTGATGTTCAGATATCAAGCCTAAAGGAAGAAAAACATGACAAAGACCCTTTGAGTGATACAATCTGTGAGGATTGAGTGATACAATCTGTGAGTGCCGCCCATGAGGCTTTACCCAACCTGACAGAAGAATGGCCCCTCTCATCCAACATTGAAGTGTCTGAACCCTAAAAACATCAACATATACATTCATAAAATCTGACTCATTGATCATTTAGCATTTTTACTGCTGCTTTGCATTTTCTTTAATCTGAATATAAACATTAAAAGAAGTGCATTCACTCCAGCGTTTGAGCAGAACCTTCCTTTAGTGCGAGTCTATGGGTTTTTTCCAACCCAGACTCATTGGATAAACATGCCTGTGGCGGCGTTTCTGTGACGTAATATTAGGTTGCCTCTTGCACATTTTGTGACAGCGAAATGTCTAGTGAGTGGCTGTAAAAGCATGTTCAGTTTTATCCGCAACAGATGAACATGAATTTGGCAATGTTTTATTACGCTGGTTATAGGGCTGCACGATATATCGTTTTAGCATGGATATCGCGATGTGCGCATGTCAAGTATAGTGATAGTAGTTGATCCCTGATCTGTACGGGCCAGCTGCTCTTAGGTTCAGAACGCATGTGATTCGCGGTTTAATTACAAAGTTTAATCATCATAGAGTGAAAGTTTATTATTTGCATGTGTTTAAGTCGAGTCAGGCATCAAGGGCAAGAGGACTTGCACGCTTTTTTCTGTGCACGCACACAGAGCCACGAAAACCGCATGTGAACGCCGAATTCATTGTGCACAGAAAACAGCACGCAGGCATTTTGACTTCATTTTCTTTTGAGCTTAAATGGACACGTGCACGCTAAATGAGGTCAAAAAGCCCGTCTCGGCGAGTATCCTCATAAACACAGTCGGTTATGTGTTGAAAACAATTGAGAAATGAAACGGATGCGTGTCATTTATATTAAGTCCGTGCATTCGTCTTAAAGTGACAGCTGTTTGTGTCTCCAATGGTGATCAAACAACAAAAGAGAAAGAGAAAATGACTTTCGTAGCTTTAACAAAGATAAAAAAATTAATTATATAAGTTATATTTCATTTATACAGTTATGACTGTTTTTTATTTTTTATTTGATTATTCAATTTCTGTACCTGAATACTGTTAGATTTACCTGAAAAACATAAAGCACTGCTTATTTCAACTGTATCTTTCTTCTATTGTATTTACCTATGCTTGTAATTTTTTTTTTTATTTTCTATGCAGATTCACTCCCCTACAAAATCACCACAATTATTCTAGAATGATTTATTCTTTTCAAATAGAGCGATTCAAATCATCTGGTGAAATTGTTTTTATATCGCAATATATATCGCAGAAAAACAAAATATCGCAATGTACATTTTTTCCAATATCGTGCAGCCCTAGCTGGTTATTGTATGTATCGCGACAGTTCATAAATGAAATGTCCAGTGAGTAGCACTAAAAGTTTAATGCTCTATCACGTTTGAAAATAACGTACCATCTACACTAAACCCTACCGATAGTCTTAAAAGCAAATGAAATGTGAAATAAAATGCATTTGCTGATGTAACTATGCTATTTTAGCTTGCTTCTACAAGTCTTTGAGCTCTTGTGTTTCACAGGACTCGTACCTGAGCGCTCCACATCGCAAGTGCAGTGCAATACTAGGTGAGCTACCGAACAAGTTTAGTATGTCAGAGAGCAGGTTACGTGATGCATAAGGTTTCCATTTCTGCTCCTGGAGGGCCACTGTCCTGCAGAGTTTAGCTCCAACTCCAATTAAACACACCTGAACCAACTAATCAAGGTCTTATGCTGCGTTCCAGACGAAGTTGGACGTGGGAATATCCCAAATTAAATGTCCCATTCAGACCTCAGTGAGTTCCAGTCAATCACGTCACGTTCACATGTTGACCACATAATGTCGCCATGACACAATGAGAGCATATCGCGTTTTTTTTGTCAATTATGGCAAAACAGAATAAAAATAACATAAAATTGCTTTGAAAACAGCTGACGAAAAGCAAAAACGAAGGTAACATTACATGAACTTAATGTCTAATGTTAAAGTTTGTTTTTACGTTTATATTCAATGGAAAGAGGACCCGCCAAGTGACGTCTAATGATGCGTCTCGCTGAGGTCGGGGTTGATCGATGTACCCCAAGTTCACACGGCGAATGTCTGACTTTGAGTGACGTTCCAGACCATTTCCAAGAAGAATGTGGGAAAAATCCCAAATCTGATCTGTCTGGAACGCAGCATTACTAGGCATACTAAAAACTTCCTGTGTGTTGAGGTGTGTTGAGGCAAGTTGGAGCTAAACTGTGCAGGACAGTGGCCCTCAGGAGCAGGTTTGGAGACCCCTGGCATAAAGAGAAATTTGTTAGCTTACAAATCATACACTATGGTAAAAATGTTTTAAGGTCATAACATAGTATTGAGCAAGGAACTGCACAAAAATAAGTACTTATTAATCAATAATCTGGCCCTGTAATTATAATTTGTGTTGAAAGGAATAGAAGTTGTTGGTGTTTTACTGCATCTAGTGTTCATTTCAGCTGGAAACTGAAGTGAATAGTACACTATATTGCCAAAAGTTTTGGGACGCCTGCCTTTACATGCACATGAACTTTAATGACATCCCATTCTTACTCCGTAGGGTTTAATATGGAGTTGGCCCACCCTTTGCAGCTATAACAGCTTCAACTCTTCTGGGAAGGCTTTCCACAAGGTTTAGGAGTGTGTTTATGGGAATTTTTGACCATTCTTCTAGATGCGCATTTGTGAGGTCAGGCACTGATGTTGGATGAGAAGGCCTGGCTCGCAGTCTCCGCTCTAATTCATCCCAAAGGTGTTCTATTGGGTTGAGGTCAGGACTCTGTGCAGGCCAGTCAAGTTCCTCTACACCAAACTCGCTCATCCATGTCTTTATGGACCTTGCTTTGTGCACTGGTGCGCAGTCATGTTGGAACAAGAAGGGGCCATCCCCAAACTGTTCCCACAAAGTTGGGAGCATGAAATTGTCCAAAATGTCTTGGTATGCTGAAGCATTAAGAGTTCCTTTCACTGGAACTAAGGGGCCAAGCCCAACCCCTGAAAAACAACCCCACACCATAATCCCCCATCACCAAACTTTACACTTGGCACAATGCAGTCAGGCAAGTACCGTTCTCCTGGCAACCGCCAAACCCAGATTCATACCACTTCGTGGCTGAGTTGCTGTTGTTCCCAATTGCTTCCACTTTGTTATAATACCACTAACAGTTGACCGTGGAATATTTAGTAGTTAGGAAATTTCACGAATGGAATTATTGCACAGGTGGCAACCTATCACGGTACCACGCTTGAATTCACTGAGCTCCTGAGAGCGAACCATTCTTTCACAAATGTTTGTAGAAGCAGTCTGCATGCCTAGGTGCTTGATTTCATACACTGTGGCCATGGAAGTGATTGGAACACATACATTCAATGATTTGGAGGGGTGTCCCAATACTTTTGGCAATATAGTGTATGTGCAAAGGTATGTTTTTGGAGTTTTGCAAAGATTTAGGTAGCGGTATGTTTTTCCAATGTTGGATTCTTTTTAACATCAATCAAGTAATTTTTTTTTTTAAACTTTACACAGTTTGAGCAAATCTTTCATGTCGGTAGCTCAAATGAGTTATGCACTGACTTGGGATTTGTGATGTTTGCAAACACCCTTAACAGGTTCACACTTGCTGCATTCTGCTTGTATCCTCATCCTTTGTTATAATTCTGCTGCTGTAATTGCTTTGCTTGAAAATTAAGTCCCAATGGAGTTGAGCAGAAAACTAGACTGGTGCAGATCTACTTTCTAGAGATCTGGAGAGAAACATGACAACATTCTAAGGTAAAAAGAATCTTCATCAACAGTATCAGGTTAAAGTGACAGTGTGAAATCACAGCTGCTCCAAATGTATTTGACATGTTGTATATCCGCAACCGTAACCACATGGGACAGGAGAATAAAGACGTGAAGATGACAGCGGCACATAAACACATTCAAACACACCTCATCTGCATTCAGTGCCTCAGGTGTGTGTGTTTAACTGCGTACGCAGCGAGAAAGATTTCTCGCAGAGGAAAGTTTGATGAGATTTTAATCAAAAATCTCTTCATGCTGAGACTTAGAAGCGTTTGAGATTAAGGCACCAAAGCCATCGCATGGTGTATTGACAAAATGGGATTTTTGCACAACAAAAGCTGCAGCTCAAGTTGCATAAGAACATAATTAATCGTTTTAAATGCATTGCATTTTTTTTTACATCCCCGCTAATTCCACCACATAAGACACTCGCGGCCAATAGCCTAAATCAATAGACTCCCATTAGCCTCGGCTGGATATTTTCAGTCACGTATTAAAGGTGTGTTGACGTTATGAAAGGCTGTGCTTTAGAGGATGATGTCCTTGTCCTCGCTGAGCCCAATGAAAGGTGAGGGGACGCAAACAGAAAGCAGGTAAAAATTAAAGGCGTTCTGCTCGATACGGAGAGATTCAATAGGTTTCCGAGTTATTTTCACAAACATGCTTGCTTTAAATGCCAACTTTCTAAGGCAGTAGGGTTAGAATGAGTAATTAAGGTCAGGTTACTCAATTATAGGCAAGGCATTGAGAAACGCGCTTAGAATCCCTCATACAACTGAAAGATCTACTGCAATCCAATATTATGCAATCCATACAGAGAAACAGACATATACTCAACAACAAACTATTTTTATTTACGTATTTGTTTGTTTGGGGTTTTTAGAAGTAGGACTAGGCGATGCTGCAGGCTGGACTTGAACCTGAGTACTACAGCTTGTCATGAGTGTGTGTGCTAACCACTATGCCACAACTGCAACATTTTCATTTATTTATAACTATAATATATTTTATAAAGACTAAAAATGTAATAGATGGGATAATCTAATTTCCAAGCCTAGACTATTTCAATCTTTTCAAAATAAATAATTAATAACATATAGTAATTAGTGTGGCAGCTTTTCTGGCAAGGGACATCAACATAAAATAAAGCAAGAAACTTAATTGCTAATTGCAAACGACAAAAAAAAAGTTTTTACATTATTTAGACAGGTTAATTAAAAGTCAAATCCAACCCAACACTTTATAAACCACCAACAATTAAACTCCCACGTCTCTAAAGTGTGAAATCTTTTGAGATAATTCAGCAAATTAAATGTTGAACTCAAATATTTACAAAATGCCCCATTTAAATCAAAGCAGTGCTCCAGCACCACAAACAGCTCGGATCACGGTGTGATTCAGCACCATGGACAGCACCTCAAAAATACAGACCTCGTAAAAGCATGTTGCGACACAACACATTAATTATGATTGTAAAATATGCCAACTAGGAAAAGACGATTGCTTGAAAAGTGAAAGCAGCACTTGCTGTTATGATTAGAGCCCGACCGATATGGGTTTTTGAGGGCTGATACCGATACCGATATTAGGGAGTAAAAAAAGTCCGATATCGATATATATTGTGTATATTAAAGTACAGTACCAGTCAAAAGTTTGGACACACTTTCCCAGTGGTGTGTCCAAACTTTTGACTGGTACTATATATAGAATGCAGTATATACATAATATACATACATTATACATAAATACAACAGAACAAACATACAAATGTAAAACAGTTATTTTCAGGGTTTTCATGTAGGTGTAAACTTTATTTTCAGGTACAGAAATAATCAAATGTAAAATATCACTTCATAATCTTCAGTGTATAAATATAGATTAACCCTTATTAAAGTTATTCAGTCAAGAGCCATGAGTGATTTTTTTTGTTCTGTCTTTTGTTATCTCGTCTTTATGAGAAAACGCTTCCCTGCCATTGACGAGATTTTTCCATGTTTTCTATGTTATACGGTAGGGGGCGCTATTACACATCTCCTGAACGAGTACAGAATCTGATCAAAACACAGGCGAAGGAGAGGCAGGAACGAGTGATCTCTTATAAGCATATGCATATGTAAAATAACGCGATCTTCAACATTAAACAGCATATAAATCAAAACTGCCTAATGTTACTGAATGAAATGTCGACCCAGGACGAGCTATAGGACTGTGAAGCTTTGGGGGTGTTGATGGACTCCATCATCGTTCTGAATCCCATCTGTATGCAAGTTAGTTGCGATTTTCTCAGCTTTTTTCTTAAAATGTTGCTTTTTTTATGAAACTTACATTTAAGTGTTGATAAAAAAAGAATGCATGAGAATAAAACAGAGGGTTTGTTCTTTCTTTTGATATATTACATGTTCAGATATTCATACAACAAGATATTCTGTGGGCCATGAAACTTGTGAAAATGACCAAAAACGCTGGCGGTGACTGGCAAATTTCATGTTTACATTCACTTAAGACATAACCGACTATGTTTATGATGATACTCGACAAGACAGGCATTTTGTCATCATTTTGTGTGAATATTCGCTCTCTGTGAGACGCGTGGGCGCGCGTTCATATCGGCGGCATATATGCAATGCCGATATATCTGCGTCAGGCTCATATTGGCCGATAAAATCGGCAGACTAATAAAACGGTCAGGCTCTAGGTATGATAACGACACTTCAATGGTTTGCTCCTGCAGGTTTTTGTTGGTTTGGTGGATCTCACAGCATGGGCAAGCCAGTGTTCAGCCACCAAACCAGGCGTGCATTTCCCAAAAGCATCATTAGTCAACTATGGTCACAAATTTCATCAATCCCAGCATAGTTCAACATGTTTCCTGAAACCATACTTCCAACAAACATTCGCAAACAGCATCGCTTTTGTGGTTGGAACCACGGCTCTCAATCTGTGGTTAGAAGCATAGTTTCTTGTTAGTATGTTAGTCATGTTTCGTGTTAGTACGACACTTACATAGATCATGCTCTTGATCAAAATAAGCAAGCAACATGCAGTACATTCTATTTCTTTCATTAACTATATTATTGAACCAACGTAGATTGAACGACGAATGTGCGACAAAGTCACTAAGTTTTCAGGAAACAGTCGTGACTAGCTATAGTTAGTTTCTCCAACGATGCATCATACTATGGTGGTTAAACAGTGAGTTACGTCTTTGTATGGGAAATGTACCCCAGATCTGCCTGACCAGTGGAAACCAGAAAACCAGCAGCATTTTTCATTAAGGATATTCAGCCACAAATATGTGAAAAGAATCTGGGACAACAAAAGGTCTCAACTGTGAAACTGGCGTTCCGAGTGACATATATGTCGCACCTTTGGCTATTTTTAGAAGAGCATTACACTCCTGAAAACAACCCCACGGGAAATTGTCTTGTAATAATAGCGACAAGAAACAATTACTACAGGCTCTTTATTAGTAGTTCTGTGTTTTCCAACTTGTTGTGTCTTATGTTCCCCCACACCTCCACCAAGGTTTAAATACTGCTTCATCATCAAAGCAAATATGTGACAAAACTTTTTTTTTTAACAAAGCAAAATCAAAACCTCCTTACATTTCCATTCCATTTTATGTAGCCCTGTTTGGGACACATTGTTATGGGACACAAGAACTTGTAAAGACTATTTAGGATGCCAGCTGGAGCGTGTAAAGAGATACACAAAACTTTGAAAGCAAGCGGTGGTAATTACAGTAGCTTTAGCATTTCACTGCACTCCTCACTAATGAATAGAAATGATTGGATGGATGGCAACTGCTGGTGACACTCACTGTTTCTCAAGCAGCACTGCAATCATGGTCAATGGCTTAGAGCCAAACACATCACAAAATGCATTAAAACTTTTAACAGACTATAAAAGAGGCTGTCATTAAAAGCCAAGAGGGCATAGCCTTCCCGCAAAGTTACAATAATTTAAACGTGATTATGGCAGAGCTGCATTGAGATTTCTAAAGTTGGCAAATTATGTTGAAATTAAAACGACTTCAGAATGCAAAAAAACAGAAAATGCAACATGAGCATAGCACTTTATAATTAAAAAAAAAAAAAAATTATATAATTTGTACGAGATTGTTATTGTAAGTTTATATGATGCCACCACTTAATATCAATTTTCAGTCATTTTCTCTAAATTTGAGCCAAACCTGTTTATTACAGCACAGACCTAAGTCTAAGAGACCCAGTTTCATTCAAAACTCAATTTTGAGAAAAAATGTGACTACATAGTTATTGCGTTTTGTCTTTGTGGGGCATATTTATGATTAGTGCTTTGGACAAACTTCTAATACTAAGTATTAAACTTAGGGTCCCATGAGCGTGCTGGTCTGAGAACGAGGTGTGTTCAGGCGCATTGTTGGCGTGTTGCTATTTTGAGACAACTGAAAACGACTGCGCCATTGACCAACAAAAACCTGGTCTAAAGTCAAAAGGAGCGTTAGTAATATGCGCCTATAGGCGGGTGCACAACGCACGTACACTCTGCTTATTACACACACAGGGACGCACAGCAGCACACAAACATTTTTAAATATTAAAAATAAAAGGATTCCTCTCTGGAGAAGCGTTCAGTCTTTCCGCTCGCAAATTCCGCCATGTAAATAGCGAATCCGCCATGGTGCAAGCGCAACTGGCTTTTAAAGGGAATGGGAGATGAGACTCTGATTGGTTTATTGCAAGTTACGCACAAAACGCACACATGACTCATTAAGAGACTAGGTACAACCCTTTTGGACCATGCGCCTGTTTTTTCCATCGTTAAACTAGCAAAAGTGGATTCGGACATGCCCTAAGTGCACTTGTTCCATGCGCTTCAGACCATGCACTCAAGATCGTTAAAATAGGGCCCATTAACTCGCAATTCTGAGAAAAAACAAAGAAAAAAAAAAGTCAAACATCTGATGGTAAAAGTTGTTAAGATATGTGTGATTTGTGACAGTTTGAGTGTCACTTACATCAGTGACGATCAGACTATCATTCTTGCAATTTGTTTCAAATCATATATAACAAAGCAGTTCCTAATAAAGTTACCACTTGTTATTTAACTCATTTGGCACCTGGAGACCCAGTGTGAGTCGGACCGGTGTGGTCCACCTTCTGCCAGCCCAGCAGCGTTTATCTTCCTAGAAAATCGTTGGTACAGCAAAGCCATTAGGAAATATCACAAGATATGCTCTTATCAAAGTGCACTGTGTGCTATAGGAACTCTGATGTTGACAAAATGATCTTTTAAGCCCTCGCGCTCAACACACAGACAGAACCGATGAAGATCCAAAGGAAAAAAAGTCAAACAAGCAGATCGATAAGGTTTAAATTCAGAGAGTAAGATCTGAGGTGATGGGACAAACGGTTAACAAGAAGACTTGAGTAAAACTCGGACATGTTCATTCCCTTGGTTCACATTCATCCACTCACTGAGTTTATGCAACCTCAAAAACTACAGAAGATGAGGACAAATGTTTCTAAGCCAAAAACAAAGACTGAGCGGAAAGAGCCAATGACCTTATTCAAGATGATTTCTCATATGTGAATATTGCAGACTGAGATTATTTATAAATCAGAGAGAGGGAGAGAGAGAAATAAAGAATTACAATGAATGAGTCAGACACATTGCCGTCATACTACTAAAGAGTGACTTTCTGCAATTGTGCATCCATCTTAACAGTTTATGTCCATCCTTTTACACTGATCACAGGAAATACTAGAGCGCCTCCAAGTGGCCAGAGAAACCTCAGCAGAATCACTTACAAAACCAGATACCTACAGTTCCAGTCAAACTTAAATGTATGGTGTATGGTGATTTTTAAACCTTTTGATCTAAAGAATTAACCCTCATATTCCATTGTGACTGACTTTACTGATGCCCCAATGATGTATGTGTAAAGTAATAATAGTAGTTTAAAAATGAACCTCGTATTTTCCTCCCAGCTGTTTTATTCTGCTCAAATGTTCAAATCAAAACCCAGCAGGCAGGTTTTGCTCAAGCTTTAACTATCTGTTGTGTCATACACTAGACATGCAGATATAAGTATGATATCGATTAATGCCATTTCTAATTAATGTATTCATGTTTTACATCTGGAGTCTCTGAGACCCCAAACAAAGAGTTAAACAAAAAGTTTAACTTTTTTTGTTGTTGTTCATGTCTAAAGCATGTTATTTTCACGGTGTATTTTGGTTTTGTTTCATGTTCATGTTCTTATTTTATGTTCAATGTCATGTTTCCTGGTTTGTCATGTGATTCCATTGTGCCCTCATGTGATCATGTCATGTGCTTCCCTAGTCTCTTGTGTCATGTTGTCATTGGTTCATTGTCTTGATTGTTCACAGGTTTGTCTTATTTAGTCATTAGTCCTTGTGTATTTAAGCACTCATGTTTGCCTTGTTCCCTTGTCTAGTATTATTCTCTGTACCACTGTTGGTGATGTCTGTGGCTGTTCAAGTCAAGTCTGTTCAAGTCCTTGTTTTTGTGCACTTGTAAATAAACTGCACTTGGGTTTAACTGCAAGCTTGCCTTCAGTGGATTAACGTTACAGTCATTAAGTTAATTAACTGTCTATAATCAGTTCTCATCAAATAGGAAAAGAAAAAAGCATCATGTTAAATATATTTGACCAATTAAAAAGACTTTTAAATGGCCACCCATAAACTTTGGTAACACTTTACAATCAGGTTGCATTTGTCAATATTAGTTAATGCATTAACATGAACTAACAACAAGGAATATATTTTTTACAGCATTTATTAATCTTTGTTAAAGTTAGTTAATCAAATGTTCATGTTAGTTCACAGTGCATTAACTAATATTTAGTAAATGTTGATATAACATTAAGATTAACAAATGCTGTAGAAGTATTGTTCATTATTAGTTCATGTTAACTAATGTTAAGAAAATGTTAAGAAACCTTATTGTAATGTGTTACTGAAACTTTTATTTTTAAATTATTTTATTAGATGAATATAAATAGGCTAAATATGACTATACACTGATCAGGCATAACATTATGACCAGGTGAAGTGAATAAAACTGATTATCTCTTCATCACAGCACCTGTTAGTGGGTGGGATATATTAGGCAGAAAGTAAACATTTTGTCCTCAAAGTTGATGTGTTAGAAGAAGGAAAAATGGGCAAGCATAAGGATTTGAGCAAGTTTGACAAGGGCCAAATTGTGATGGCTAGATGACTGGGTCAGAGCATCTCCAAAACTGCAGCTCTTGTGGGGTGTTCCCGGTCTGCAGTGGTCAGTATCTATCAAAAGTGCTCCAAGGAAGGAACAGTGGTGAACCGGCGACAGGGTCATGGGCGGCCAAGGCTCATTGATGCACGCGGGGAGCGAAGGCTGGCCGTGTGGTTTTATCAAACAGACGAGCTACTGTAGCTCAAATTGTTCAAGAAGTTAATGCTGGTTCTGATAGAAAGGTGTCAGAATACACAGTGCATTGCAGTTTGTTGCGTATGGGGCTGCACATAGTGCACCAGGTCAGGGCTGTTTTGGCAGCAAAAGGGGGAGCAACACAATATTAGGAAGGTGGTCGTAATGTTATGCCTAATCGGTGTATATTACAAAATCATTTTTTCCCATATTTTATTATTAATACTTTTGAAATAGATGGCTTAATGATACAGAATGAGTAGGTGTGTCCAAATCGTTATCTATAGTGTATTATCTGCCCTGAGGTTAAAACAAACATTTGACAGCAGAAAAGATGAAAATGTCTCATAAGCACATAAAGGGAAGTTAGGCTTTAAAAACATTTGATGTTAAAATCAATAAATTATTTCTCTGCAATAATCAGTTAAGCTACTTTTACAAAGTGTACCATGGCCACAGTTATAATTCTGATAATGTGTCTTTCAGAGGGAGAGTGGGACAACCTGTCACTCACATGAGATCACAGCAATAGCAAACCACAACCATCCAATCAATTCCCGATGAACAAAATCAAGTCCCGTCCTACATTTTTTTTTCTTGTTTGAGAAGTCGTTTCACTCGGATATACAGTGGGGAGAACAAGTATTTGATACACTGCCGATTTTGCAGGTTTTCCTACTTACAAAGCATGTAGAGGTCTGTAATTTTTATCATAGGTACACTTCAACTGTGAGAGACGGAAAATCCAGAAAATCACATTGTATGATTTTTAAATAATTAATTTGCATTTTATTGCATGACATAAGTATTTGATCACCTACCAACCAGTGAGAATTCCGGCTCTCACAGACCTGTTTTTCTTTAAGAAGCTCTCCTGTTCTCCACTCATTACCTGTATTAACTGCACCTGTTTGAACTTGTTACCTGTATAAAAGACACCTGTCCACACACGCAATCAAACAGACTCCAACCTCTCCACAATGGCCAAGACCAGAGAGCTGTGTAAGGACATCAGTGATAAAATTTTAGACCTGCACAAGGCTGGGATGGGCTACAGGACAATAGGCAAGCAGCTTGGTGAGAAAGCAACAACTGTTGGCACAATTATTAGAAAACGGAATAAGTTCAAGATGACGGTCAATCTCCCTTGGTCTGGGGCACAATGCAAGATCTCACCTCGTGGGGCATCAATGATCATGAGGAAGGTGAGGGATCAGCCCAGAACTACACGGCAGGACCTGGTCAATGACCTGAACAGAGCTGGGACCACAGTCTCAAAGAAAACCATTAGTAACACACTACGCCGTCATGGATTAAATCCTGCAGTGCACACAAGGTCCCCCTGCTCAAGCCAGCGCATGTCCAGGCCCGTCTGAAGTTTGCCAATGACCATCTGGATGATCCAGAGGAGGAATGGGAGAAGGTTATGTGGTCTGATGAGACAAAAATAGAGCTTTTTGGTCTAAACTCTACTCGCCGTGTTTGGAGGAAGAAGAAGGATGAGTACAACCCCAAGAACACCATCCCAACCGTGAAGCATGGAGGTGGAAACATCACTCTTTGGGGATGCTTTTCTGCAAAGGGGACAGGACGACTGCACCGCATTGAGGGGAGGATGGATGGGGCATGTATCGCGAGATCTTGGCCAACAACCTCCTTCCCTCAGTAAGAGCATTGAAGATGGGTCGTGGCTGGGTCTTCCAGCATGACAACGACCCGAAACACACAGCCAGGGCAACTAAGGAGTGGCTCCGTAAGAAGCATCTCAAGGTCCTGGAGTGGCCTAGCCAGTCTCCAGACCTGAACCCAATAGAAAATCTTTGGAGGGAGCTGAAAGTCCGTGTTGCCCAGCGACAGCCCCGAAACCTGAAGGATCTGGAGAAGGTCTGTATGGAGGAGTGGGCCAAAATCCCTGCTGCAGTGTGTGCAAACCTGGTCAAGAACTACAGGAAACGTATGATCTCTGTAATAGCAAACAAAGGTTTCTGTACCAAATATAAAGTTCTGCTTTTCTGATGTATCAAATACTTATGTCATGCAATAAAATGCAAATTAATTACTTAAAAATCATACAATGTGATTTTCTGGATTTTTGTTTTAGACTCCGTCACTCACAGTTGAAGAGTACCTGTGATAAAAATTACAGACTTCTACATGCTTTGTAAGTGGGCAAACCTGCAAAATCGGCAGTGTATCAAATACTTGTTCTCCCCACTGTATGTCATAATAGGGGAGAAAAGACTACTTCCGTTCATGCTGACTTAAACACAACATAGTACTATCATTATATATGGCCAAAAAATATGGTATTACTATGGTACTATGTCAAAAAAACATGGTAATTTTTGATTGGCTTTTTTTACAGTAATTTGCAATGTGAAATGTTTAAAATGAATGACTGTTGCGTGTTAAAATTGTTTTCTTTTTGCTGTGAGAGGTAATTACACACTGAACAAATGCCCTTTTCTTTACAACACAATGTACCAATCTGCAGTGTACAGGGCTGAGAGATACCTGCCAGACCCGCATACACACGACCCCAGGCGGTCTGTAAGAAGAGTAAGGACATCTGCTCCATCAAACATAATCAGTCTCTGAGCGATTTGCATATGCAAGAGCTCCTTAAATGATGCATCACTCAGAAACACCTGCAGTGATGAAGTATAAATTTGTGAACGTGTTAAAAACCTTGAACCGGCCCAAAATGGAAGCAGGATATAAAAGGAACTGCGGTGTGCCAGACTGACTTCCATCAAGAAACACAGAAACAATAAACAGAGCAATTCCAATAGGGTCCTCACACCATCGGTGCTCGGGCCCTAATAAGACACAAACAAATTTATTTTTATCCAAAAAAATGTACGTGTAGGATAGGGCATATATTATGTTTACCTGTGACGGTTTAATTTGCAGGGTTTGTAAAGAGTGAAATTGACTTTTTCCTGTCTTCTGTCTTTGTCAACTCCTTCTGGGCTGTTTACAAGACACTGTTTTCAACTAAAAACGGAAAACTTTTTATAAGTTTTGGTCATTCGTTTAAATGGCAATGACAATTTGCGGGCCTGAAAGCACAAAGTTTTGAAAACGAGACAGAGAAGCTTGATTCGTCACTCCAGAGAACAAGTCTCCACTGCTCTAGAGTCCAGTGGCGGCGTGCTTTACACCACTTCATCCGACGCTTTGCTGCTCGGCATGGAAACCCATTCCATGAAGCTCTCTACACACTGTTCTTGAGCTAATCTGAAGGGCACATGAAGTTTGGAGGTCTGTAGCTATTGACTCTGCAGAAAGTTGTCGACTTCTGCGCACTGTGCGCCTCAGCATGTGCTGACCCCGCTCTGTGATTTTACGTGGCCTACCACTTTATGGCCGAGTTGCTGTTGTTCCCAATTGCTTCCACTTTGTTATAATACCACTAACAGTTGACCATGGGATATTTAGTAATGAGGAAATTTCACGAATGGACTTATTGCACAGGTGGCAACCTATCACGGTACCACGCTTGAATTCACTGAGCTCCTGAGAGCGACCCATTCTTTCACAAATGTTTGTAGAAGCAGTCTGCATGCCTAGGTGCTTGATTTTATACACCTGTGGCCATGGAAGTGATTGGAACAACGGAATTCAATGTTTTGGATGTGTTGTGTCCTTAATTTGCCAGGAAACTTTATATCCTTACAGTCCTCTAATGCCACTTTCCTTCAACTGTTTCCAAAAGTCTGTGCCTAAGCTTTATAAATGAGGTGGTCAAGGAAAACAAGACAGTCAGTGGCTGTTTTACTCCTTGTTTTGAGGGCCAATCATCTCCATCTCACCACCCAGCTTGATCTGCCTGTTCTAGTTGGATTCATCATCCATATCAGACAGTTCTCTCCAGCGTAATAGGCATTAAAGTTGCCCTCCTAATATGACGGATGCTCTCTGGCTGTGAGCAGCATACACCAAACTCTTTTTCTGGACCATATCCAGTGACTGTGGCCAAGATGTGTACTGTATGGGGTTTTAGAGTACTGATGTCAAAGACAGACAGACAGACAGACAGACAGGCAGGCAGATAGACAGATAGATAGATAGATAGATAGATAGATAGATAGATAGATAGATAGATAGATAGATAGATAGATAGATGGGTTGACAGACAGACAGACAGACAGACAGATAGATATATAGATAGATAGATAGATAGATAGATAGATAGATAGATAGATAGATAGATAGATAGATAGATAGATAGATAGATAGATAGATGGGTTGACAGACAGACAGACAGACAGATAGATAGATGGGTTGACAGACAGAACGATAGAACGATAGATAGATAGATAGATAGATAGATAGATAGATAGATAGATAGATAGATAGATAGATAGATGGGTTAGACAGACAGACAGACAGACAGACAGACAGACAGACAGATAGATAGATAGATAGATAGATAGATAGATAGATAGATAGATAGATAGATAGATAGATAGATAGATAGATAGATAGATAGATAGACAGACAGACAGATAGATAGATGGGTTGACAGACAGAACGATAGAACGATAGAACGATAGAACGATAGATAGATAGATAGATAGATAGATAGATAGATAGATAGATAGATAGATAGATAGATAGATGGGTTAGACAGACAGACAGACAGACAGACAGACAGACAGATAGATAGATAGATAGATAGATAGATAGATAGATAGATAGATAGATAGATAGATAGATAGATAGATAGATAGATAGATGGGTTGACAGACAGAACGATAGATAGATAGATAGATAGATAGATAGATAGATAGATAGATAGATAGATAGATAGATAGATAGATAGATAGATGGGTTAGACAGACAGATAGATAGATAGATAGATAGATAGATAGATAGATAGATAGATAGATAGATAGATAGATAGATAGATAGATAGATAGATAGATAGATAGATGGGTTGACAGACAGAACGATAGATAGATAGATAGATAGATAGATAGATAGATAGATAGATAGATAGATAGATAGATAGATAGATAGATAGACAGACAGAACGATAGATAGATAGATAGATAGATAGATAGATAGATAGATAGATAGATAGATAGATAGATAGATAGATAGATAGATGGGTTAGACAGACAGACAGACAGACAGACAGACAGATAGACAGACAGACAGATAGATAGATAGATAGATAGATAGATGGGTTGACAGACAGAACGAACGATAGATAGATAGATAGATAGATAGATAGATAGATAGATAGATAGATAGATAGATAGATAGATAGATAGATAGATAGATAGATGGGTTAGACAGACAGACAGACAGACAGACAGATAGATAGATAGATAGATAGATAGATAGACAGACAGACAGACAGACAGACAGACAGAACGATAGAACGATAGATAGATAGATAGATAGATAGATAGATAGATAGATAGATAGATAGATAGATAGATAGATAGATAGATAGATAGACTCTTTTTACGATAATTTGCCACTATATATTTTGTGTCCCCAGTCCTCAGATGAACAGTTCGGGCAGTCTGTTAGACTTCTGCCCTGTCATGATGGTTTGGAATAGTCTCAGCCTCAGACGTCACGCCCACGGACCGTTGGCTGAACGTCTGATGCATATGGCACTCTCAACTGGAAACACTTCAGGAGTTTCGAAGTCATCATCTGATTGGTTGAATTCTACAGGATGTCCGCGAGACGAGTGAGTTGCGTTCTTTAACGGTTCGCCTGGAAACAAATGCGTGACGTCAAACTCCCTCGTGGAAGAAGAACGCCTTCGTGTTTACAACTGTGACAATGAGCGCGTACCAGGATCAACTAAACACTGGATTTTCAAAAGTATGTGAAGTTCGCGTCATTTTCATATGCCTATTCCTTAAAAAGTGAATGATTCAATTCAAAATGTGTTCAATTAACATACTTCGTAAGGGTCTTGAGGGCAACTGTAGATGTGCCAGTTCATCAATGATGTTGAATGTGAAGAACAGCAACAGAGGAAGGAAGAGATGCTTGACCTTGTTTATGGAGGGCCTGTACTAGAGAGTGAAGAGTGACAAAATGGTTCTCATGGCTGGAGAGCAGGAGAGATCACAGGAATTTATTCCTTTGTATCACATTCCTCAGCCACAATGCTTTAATATACAGCAGCCTTCATATGTGCAAGATCAATATGGCCATTACCTGGATATTTCACATTTCTGTACTTCACAACAAAGGAACAAACTGAATTAGTCCAGACAATCCCCTCTATAACACAACTGAGGTGAAGAAGACGTGTGTTGGCGTGTAGCAGATGGCTGCCTCACTCTTCTTCACAATATTCTGAACTATTATGACCAGGAGTTGAAGTGATACAACCAAAGCGAAATACCACGGTATGGTCATGTTTTTTCCTGCCTGTCTTTTAATTTCAAATTAAAAGAGTGCTGATATAGAGTATAAGAGCACTTGGATGTTTCACTGTCTGTATTATTTTGCTTTGTGTTTGTTGCGTAGGTTCCAAAGTATGTGGCGGTGCAAGGTACAGCACTGTAGTTTAGTATTTTACGTAATTATATTGATACTGTCTATTATTAGATATTTCAGTGAATTAAGAACTTTACAAATTAAACAGTAAAGTAGTAAAACTAATTATGAAATGTATCTATACATAAAATGAACTGCAGTTTCCATAACACTAGTGGCTGTATAGTCTCAGCCTCAGACCCGTCATGGTTCAAAACCCCCTCATGGAACAAGAAAGCCATCATGTTTATATCTGTGACAATGAGCGCTTATCAGGATCAATTAAATACTAGATTTTCAAAAGTATGTGAAGTTCACGGCATAGACTTGCAAAATACGTCTAAGAGTTTTAGACGCCATTCTGTTATCGTAGGGACATCGACTTTACATTTTCAAGCCCCTGACATGAAGCTGAACAAAACAAACTGGGATTGTTTGTCAGTCAGACGGCCTCTGGGCAGTCCTTGGCCAATGAAAGATACTATGGAGTCCAGACCTTCTGCCGACAGTCTGAAGGTCTGGTTATGTGAGACTAGTGGATGTATAACACCAACAACTTCTATTCCTTTACACAAATTATGATTTCAGGGGCAGATTATTGATTAAAAAAGACTATACATTATATACAGTATAATATTATGACCTCAAAACACTTTCACCATATTACATAATTGTAACATAATACATTTTGAGTTGTGGTATACTTTGTACTAAGAGGCTATTCATAGCCACTCCCACAGATCAACCAGCTGTCTTTGATGATCCACTAATTATTAATAGTTTAAGAAGACTTGTTTGAACAATTGATATGTATCCTGAAGAAGGATGTGTAGCGAAACACGTAGATCTACACTTTTAACTAGAGATGCACCAATACTATTTCTCAACCGATGCCGATAGTTTGATTTTTCTTATGGAAAAGAAACCTCTCCCAAATAATGCTGCAAACTATACAGGGAACCCTCTCATTTGGTACACAATAATATTGGTTGCAATTAACAACAAAGGTATTATATTAAACTGGTATTTATTTTCAGATATAATAGGCTAATTACACCCAAATAAAAAAAAAACTGAAATGTTTGTATACAACTCAATTGCACATATAAGCACTTGTCTTCATGACAAATTTATTCAAGCATACATATATAATTAACAGTAAGTAAGCTCCTCTCCAGTGTTTCTTATTGCTAACTAACAAACTGTGAACATCGGATGACTTTCCTAAGGTAGGCTAAATACAATGTTAAGTGACCTATTGTTTACAAGCTGTTTTATTGACGTCTTTACGCGGCTGAAACACTGATTGAGTGATTACATGAGTCATGATATGGATTTCGGTAAGTTGTACTGTATCTTTCAACATACCTTTTGATATTCATGCATGTTTTTCGAGATATAACTTGTATTAAAGTGGAAGAGATGACTCACGCTCCGCACTGCCGCTTGAACTGAGGCACTACAGCGATCTGTCACATTTAGGAGCGTTTGAGCGTTATTGTTTGAATTTCGAGATAAAATGGACAGAATTTGAAAGATGACTGTTCCTTTTTAAAAGTAACAAAGCACAGTGCTATTTGCGATTATTGGATGAGAGGCGCGCTAGAAATAATGTTTAGTGTAGGGAAAAACAGCAGACCTGGCAACCCTGGCTTGAACTACGGGTGATTCATAGGGTCAAATAGAGCCTGTTTTTATGTGGCTATTTTTTAACTGCTAATGCGCTATTGTCACGTTAACTTGCCCTACATGAGACATGAGACATATTCTTCACACACACACACAGTATGAGTTGCAGTCGGACACGTTTTTCCGCACCCTTTTGATTGCCAAGATAGATATGAAAATAGTAGCTTTTATCGGCCAATACCGATTATTGGCCGATACATCTGTGCATCTCTACTTTTAACTGTTTTTAATGATTTAGCCCAGTTAATTAAAGGCTTTTTACTTAACCACGTGAGTGCCTTGGAGTATTTCACCTTCATAGTTTGATGTCTACCTCCAGTTTATCCAATGAGCACCAGTGGCTACTAAAATACACCCGTGTAGCACTCTCTGCTTCTGTTGTTTTGTAATACATATTGACTTTGCATAACATAAACCAGCACCATATGCATGCCTTTCTGATGTAGTAAACTTGCTCAGTATCTCATCTGATACAGTATTGCACTTGAAATGTAGAACACTTTGGTACGAGTGTGACACAAGAGTCATGATAAAAGAGCTCAATGACTCATAGAAGCAAGTGAAAATGGCATGCATTTAAATAGCATTTGTTTTTGTTAAAGGTCCACTGTGTAATATTTATGAGGATCTATTGAAAGAAATGTAATATAATATACATAACTATGTTTTCAGTGGTGTATAAAGACCTTACATAATGAACTGTTATGTTTTTATTACCTTAGAATGAACCATTTCTATCTACATACACCACAGGTCCCCCTACAGTGAAGTCGCCATTTTGCGCAGCCATGTTTCTACAGTAGCCCTAAAAGGACAAACATCGCTACAGAGCACTAGCTACTCTCTGCTGTCTCAGACAACGACATCTTTGTCCTGCGTCGGCCACCGTAGCTTCTCTATGTGCTTCGAAAGGGCGGGTGCAATTCGTAACTTCACCACTAGATGCCGCTAAAATTTACACACTGAACCTTTAAAATGCGATACGTACAACAACCAAAATAATAAAACATTGCCAGATTCACATTTATCTGTTTCAGATAAAATTTAAAATTGCTTTTAATGCCACTTACTGGACATATCTCTTCAAAAGTGGAGCGAAACAATAATACAATAATACTTAATTTTGCAGAAATGTTGCCACAGGCACAGTGATTGATAGAACCGCCACTTAGTAACATTAATAACTAGGCCTGCACGATTTGGGGAAAATATCTAATTGCGATTATTTTGGTTAAAATTGCGATTTGTGATTTAAAATGCGTTTTTTTTTTTTTTTTATAAATGAAAAGTGTGTGTGTATATATATATATAACATTTTGTGCTTATATATTATGACTAATAATAATTATTATGATTATTATTATTGCTAATAATATATAATCATATATATATAATATTTAACAAAATAATAAATATTACTATTACAATAACTAATTATTATTAAAAAAAAATTAGCATTTAAGAGTAAATATAACAATATAATAATAATAATAATAATAATAATAATAATAATTATATTTTACAGAAAACTTATTTTACAAAAAACTGCAGGGTTACCTGTTAACATGCAGGCAGCCTATGACTAAAAACCACTAGAAATGTCTATTATGTCTATAAAATATTACATTATTATTATTATTATAAAAATCTGTGATATCAATTTCTTAATTTTTGTCAGGAGGTCAATCAAGAACGAGTCTCTGTCTTTAATATGAAATATGAGACTCTTATGCATCCACTGTGGGGAAAAACTCCTGTACACTGGAGAAAAACATGGATTGTCATATACATTTATTTAGAGAAGTATTATTTTTCCTATTTTTTACCCAAAATAGGATGGCGTGAGCACTGCTGGGCACTAAACACACTCATGTTTCATTCATACTGGAGGCCAGAGGGCGTCCTCGAGCAGAAACGCCACATTTGCCTCAGAGAGAAGTAATAATGACGTTTTCAGGAAATCCCTAATGTGAAGCTAGCGCTGTGTAGCTGAATAAAAAGAAGATAGAAACGCTTTGATTAAACATGAAGATTGTGACAATATATGGTGTATTTGAGTTATTCAAGCCTTCTCTGGTATTTTCATAATAATAAAGTATATTATAATGCAGTGCTAATCGACATAGACTTCATCACTGTATAGAATACTATAAAATAATTCATCGTCTGCCTCATCCTGTGATAAGAAGCCACATCAGCTCACAAAAAGGAAATATCAAACACTCAACTGACGATATGAAGTGAGTTAAAACATGTTATTAAACGTTGTCTTTTTTTAGTTTTTTTCAAACGCACGTTATAAGCGACTCGCAGTGCTTTCAGACTAGTTTACTACTGATCACAGAGCTGCTCTTAACTAACACGCTGGGCATATATTTACTTAATTAAAATCGCAGCCTTTATGCTTTCATAATTGCACATAAGCCAAATCGCGATTACGGTTCGATTTCGATTAATCGTGCAGCCCTATTAATAACACATTCTTCCACATTTTCATACACAAATATATCACAGTTTTAAATGGTGTAGCAGTATAACGGTATATATACCATTATACTTCCCTGTCTTAGGTTGTGTGAGTGTGTGTGTGTGTGTGTGTGTGTGTGTGTGTATTATGGCCCAACTGAATGACAGGGAGAGATTGAGGCTGCTGGAGCTTGACCGTGTTTGTCTAAAATCCAAACGGTGAAATTAATAGGCCCTGTTATTCTCATCCACCCCTCCACCCCTCTGTTCCAGCCTGTCAGAGAAAGACACCCGCTCTGAGTGACAGCTCCATGCACCCAATCCCTCCCCTCTGATCGAGCAGGAAAAACAACATTTAGGGGGAAAAAATAATGTTCTGCTTTTGTCATGTAGAACGGGACTCTCAAATATGCAGCCAGTATGTAGAGCAAATGAAAGCCCAATCCTATTAGAAACACATGAGATACAGTCCCACGTAAACACACAGAGAAAAAAAAGAAGGAAATAAGGAAAGAAAGAAAGAATATATATAGATAGATAGATATGGTACTTTCTTATTAGTGAAAGAAAAAGAGTGTAAAATAACAGAGCTGTTGTATTTGGTGGTTGGTGTGTGTTGTGATATCTATCATAGCTGTGAGTGTTTGTGTGCAGCACTTCACTGCTGCAGGACTCGACACATCAGTCAGGATTCTGCCAAAATCCTTTATTACTTGAGTTTCTAGAGCTGCCAGCCATACTGGACATAGCAAAGTTCACCGTTATTATTTAGACCTCCACATGAAAGGGGAATATGGACAAAACAAGAGATGCCACAGAGAGAAAGGAGGCAGTGAAAGGTCTATAAACTATAGCTATAGTAGTTCAGGGCAACAAACTCACATATCGACCAACCCGATCTCGAGAAAACATAACTATTTAATGAGTTGGCAATTTCGTGTAAATTCACACAATTTGATTCATATGTTTCTCATGGAGAGAAACAAAACTAAGCATGAAAGTCCACCCCTAACTCAACCCTTAAACCTAAACCTCAGTGGGGCGTACGGAAGCATATGAATGAAATCATATGAATTCATCACCAATGCACCAAAATGTAAAATACTTATAAACTGCTAAGAGAATGTTATATCGAATGATATTGATAAAATAAAAAATTCGGCCAAATCACCATTATGGGACCAGTATATTGCATTCCATACTGTCTAGGAAGACAGCTTACAACTTATCAAGTTCTCACAAGTGCTCAAATGTTCTTTGCATGCATCTTTTGCAGAAAACTCAATCCCATAATGCACTGTTAAGAGAATAGACCATTTGGGAGTAGACATCACAGTTATACATCACTGCAGTTGCATGCGCATTATGGTGGCAAATAAACAAACAGTGGTAACAAATGAAGAAAAATAGGTGAGATCCACAGAATAAGGAAAAAAAAAAAGTCATATAGTACCTTGGGATTTCAGAATCGGAATGCAAAAACAGATGGTCTTCATTTTTATCGAAGATAAACACATACAGTGGGGAGAACAAGTATTTGATACACTGCCGGTTTTGCAGGTTTGCCCACTTACAAAGCATGTAGAAGTCTGTCATTTTTATCATAGGTACTCTTCAACTGTGAGAGACGGAATCCAAAACAAAAATCCAGAAAATCACATTGTATGATTTTTAAGTAATTAATTTGCATTTTATTGCATGACATAAGTATTTGATACATCAGAAAAGCAGAACTTAATATTTGGAACAGACACCTTTGTTTGCAATTACAGAGATCATACGTTTCCTGTAGTTCTTGACCAGGTTTGCACACACTGCAGCAGGGATTTTGGCCCACTCCTCCCTACAGACCTTCTCCAGATCCTTCAGGTTTCGGGGCTGTCGCTGGGCAGTACGGACTTTCAGCTCCCTCCAAAGATTTTCTATTGGGTTCAGGTCTGGAGACTGGCTAGGCCACACCAGGACCTTGAGATGCTTCTTACGGAGCCACTCCTTAGTTGCCCTGGCTGTGTGTTTCGGGTCGTTGTCATGCTGGAAGACCCAGCCACGACCCATCTTCAATGCTCTTACTGAGGGAAGAAGGTTGTTGGCCAAGATCTCGCAATACATGGCCCCATCCATCCTCCCCTCAATACGGTGCAGCCGTCCTGTCCCCTTTGCAGAAAAGCATCCCCAAAGAATGATGTTTCCACCTCCATGCTTCACGGTTGGGATGGTGTTCTTGGGGTTGTACTCATCCTTCTTCTTCCTCCAAACACGGCGAGTGGAGTTTAGACCAAAAAGCTCTATTTTTGTCTCATCAGACCACATGACCTTCTCCCATTCCTCCTCTGGATCATCCAGATGGTCACTGGCAAACTTCAGACGGGCCTGGACATGCGCTGGCTTGAGCAGGGGGACCTTGCGTGCGCTGCAGGATTTTAATCCATGACGGCGTAGTGTGTTACTAATGGTTTTCTTTGAGACTGTGGTCCCAGCTCTCTTCAGGTCATTGACCAGGTCCTGTCGTGTAGTTCTGGGCTGATCCCTCACCTTCCTCATGATCATTGATGCCCCACGAGGTGAGATCTTGCATGGTGCCCCAGACCGAGGGAGATTGACCGTCATCTTGAACTTCTTCCATTTTCTAATAATTGCGCCAATAGTTGTTGCCTTCTCACCAAGCTGCTTGCCTATTGTCCTGTAGCCCATCCCAGCCTTGTGCAGGTCTACAATTTTATCCCTGGTGTCCTTACACAGCTCTCTGGTCTTGGCCATTGTGGAGAGGTTGGAGTCTGTTTGATTGAGTGTGTGGACAGGTGTCTTTTATACAGGTAACGAGTTCAAACAGGTGCAGTTAATACAGGTAATGAGTGGAGAACAGGAGGGCTTCTTAAAGAAAAACTAACAGGTCTGTGAGAGCCGGAATTCTTACTGGTTGGTAGGTGATCAAATACTTATGTCATGCAATAAAATGCAAATTAATTATTTAAAAACCATACAATGTGATTTTCTGGATTTTTGTTTTAGATTCCGTCTCTCACAGTTGAAGAGTACCTATGATAAAAATTACAGACCTCTACATGCTTTGTAATTAGGAAAGCCTGCAAAATCGGCAGTGTATCAAATACTTGTTCTCCCCACTGTACGTTAATGATTGCAAGCCATTAAATGGACAGACTGGACTGATGAATAAAGCCTGATTTGATGTAAACAATATGTCTACATAATATTCAGAAATGCAGTTTAAGGGATAGTTCACCCAAAAATGAAAATTATCCCATAATTTACTCACCCTCAAGCCATCCTAGTGTTTGACATCCTTCTTTCAGACGAATACAATCAGAGTTATATTAAAAAATGTCCTGTCTCTTCCAAGTATTATAATGGCAGTGAATGGAAGCCCAAAATTTGAAGCCCAAAAAAGTGCATCCATCCATTATAAAAATAATCCACACTGCTCCAGGGGGTTAATAAAGGCCTTCTGAAGCGAATCGATGGGTTTGTGTAAGAAAAAATATCCATATTTAACATGTTATAAAGTAAAATATCTAGCTTCCGGCGGACCGCCTTCCGTATTCAACTTACGAAGAAAGTGAAACTCCTCTCGCAGTTCAAAATGCTTACGCTATGAAAGAAGAATGTCATATACACCTGGGATGGCTTGAAGGTGAGTAAATCATGGGGTAATTTTCATTTTTGGGTGAACTATCCCTTTAATAGAGGGAATAATAAATAAGCCCAACAGTTACAGCATGAAATAATCTTTGAACCTATAACATTTTACATAGACTACAGATAGTAGTAGCAGTAGTTCTAGTGTTTTGTCATGAAAAACGGTTAATAGCCTACTAACCCAGACATGCAAGTGTGGTTCGCCTTTAGTATATATTAGTTTGACTTGTTTATAATAGGCCACATCTTGTATAGCTTCATTTAGCATCCTTGCTGTTGGCTAGGCAGTACCTCGGTCAGAAATACACAAAAATTCAATATTCTGACTGCAAAGTAGAAATTTTTATGCATCAAGATATTTGGGTAACACTTTATTTCAGTGGTCCACTTTAGACATTCTACTAACTAAGTAACCTTGCAACTACATGTCTACCAACTCTCATTAGAGTTACTTTCATTTCAGTGTGGATGCTGCAAGACAGTTTACTAGGTTTTGGAACACTGCCACAGTGTGATGAAAATAAGTATTTTGCAGAATTTCCACAGTTGTCCATTATAATCCTGCCCTGAATGGTTGCCGGAAAAATGTAATTACGGACAAACCTTTCTGAAAAACTGCAGTGAGGCAGACATGCTCTAACTACTGATTATACCAACAATCCAGCGTTTAAAAGATTATACCTAAAAACAGCATTTTAATTTGCTGCAGTAGCGACATTATTCAAAATGCTTTTGACGTGAAGGCGATTTTTTATGCTTAGCGTTTAGCAAGAGTTTGCTTTTGTAAAACAGACACAAATAGCAAAGATCACGTTTAATTAAGTAAAATTAATTTTAAGAGCTATTTTCATTTTTTTTTTTTTTTCTGCTGAGAGATAAAGGTTGAGTTAGTGACAGGACAGCAACAGGCTGCAAATCAATATTAATTTCTTTGAACATGCAGAATAATAACTTGAAGGGCAGATGAATCTTCCCTAAAGAAAAAACCCTTCCGAGAAGATCTCATAGTCTATCTTTTCACATATCTGACACTGTATTTGACACCATCTATCATTTACCACTGATGAAACATAAACATTCAATATATTTATTCTTTTTATACTCTAAGAATTTTACAAGACTTTATTTTATTCTATTCATCTGAATTTACACAAAATCAAGACTGTAGACCTCATCTTGCTTACCTTCAGCCATCTAAAAAAAATAAGAAAAAAGAAAGAAAGAAAAAGAAAAGACGTAACATAACTTATATTTGGAGGCTGGGATTGATGTTACATACTTTTTGAGACCCCTGATCATCTTTCATAAAGAAGAATGACTCCATTGAGAGAGTACAGGTGAGAGATGGGCTGGAATGGGCGGCATTAGCTGGGAAATGAAACGTCTCAAGCAAAAGGACTGATGTTTCCCACACAACACAGGTTTGATGGGAAATTCAATACTTTATATCAAAGCTGCCACATCAATATGTTCATGCCCAGAAATAAAATGTTTACTCCTCATTTCAAAGTTCTAGAGTACTCAAAGAATGACCTCCTATAGTTTCCAACTTTCCCCCCCACCAAAAAAAGATAAAAGGCATGTATGATATTTACACAAGACTCAGAAAAATGACATTAATTCCTTTGCATATTGATTTTGACCTTAAATGCCAAAACACCAGCACCACAAATACAATCAAACTGACATGTCAGCATAAGTCTCTCATTCACCACATCCCGAGTTTCCCAAACCCAACATTATTTCTGCTTATTATGAGCTTGTTACTAAACACCAATTAATTTAATTGACTAATTTAATTTAATTTAATTTGCAGCCCCTGAAAATATATTATTTTTTTTGTGATTTAACAGACCTCATCTTGAACACATTAATTTTGAGACAACCACTGCAAATAACACATACATGCCACCAAATACACTCTTTACCACTTCAGGATGCTTCCATTAACAGGAAGAGAGCTTTTCTGGCCAAAATCACTGTGGTACAGAGCAACAGATGAGCATTTATTTTACAAGCTTTAGCAGTTCAGAGGCTCGACAAGTGATATTCTGTTTGGGGGGCAGATCTCATAATTCCAATAACAGTACGATTCCCCTCAGACTTCAGTATTAAATCATTTATTCATTGTCACTGGATGTCTTTCCAAAATTCTAATAAGATATAAAGCCCTTGGTAAAGAATCGGTCTCTCTGGAGAGGTAACACAGCACAGCCCATCACTGAAAGTTTCTTACCATGTTAGAAGAAGCAGCCGTATCGATCTGTTGGGTAGCAATTAAGACAGACATGATTGAGATGCCCGTGCCTCTGCCCGTCTCCTTCTGCTGTCTCTCTATCTTTCACTTCAAGTCTTCAGGAAGTCCGCTGGGGTACGGAGGGAGGGGTTCTATATGCGACTCTGACTCGGGACCCCACGCCAGCCCACTACAAGACACTCTCCAATAAATCAATCGGCTAGTGGCACAAGAAGAAGACAGTCTATCTATCCCAGTTTCATACTCTGCGGCTGTCTCGCTCTTCTTCACATGCTTTCTCGCTCTCTCTCAATCCCGTCTCGCTCTTTTTGACTCCATCTCCCCCTTCTTTTCCCACCCACTCCCATCCACTCATTCATTGAACATGCCTCTTCATGGATGGAGTGCAACATCAACATGAAATCTGACTCTATTTACTTTCCTACAGTAATACAAGATCCTGTTCTTACTGATCTACAAATCTTATTCTTAAGGTTTATCAGTGTCACGTTATTCCAAAAAAACATGTTTGTCTTTATAATCTTTCATCAAAATGTACTTGCTCCAGGGCTGTGTGGGCTATTACTATTAATAGTCAAATAGCCATTTACACATTTTATTATTTTACTATTAGGATTAGGGCTGGATAATATAGCTAAAAATCTATCTCTATATTTTTCAGAGATACTGGTGATATTTGGTTTATCTTGATATTTATATATTTGTTCTAAAAAAAAAAAAAAAAAAAAAAAAAAAAGGATGCAGCCAAAATGTACGGCGTAAAATACAGTACAAAAAATTGTTAATATTCAAAGCATTTGTTTTCATTAAATGTTTTTCATTACATGAAAGAATACTTAATCACTGTCATTTATATACACCAATAAAACAACATTTACCTATACATTTATTTTTACCAAAAATTTTAATATATGAAAAATATGAGACGTGTATTTGTAAACATTGTTGAGTGATGATGCAAACGAATCGCTGATGGTCTGAACTAATTCACAGAAATGAATCAAACTCGCCAACTCTAAAGCTGTTTTCACAAAATCTGTTTTTAAAAGATCTCTGAATTTTTCGTATTTCTTCTGATGTTTTCATATTCATGAGTCATACTCATATTCATTTATTAGGAACCGTAATAGTAACATAAAAACGAATGTAAAGATCACTTCATTTGTAATAATTTAGTTTCAATATGACTCTAGATCCGTATTTAATCTGACTCCAAGTTCATTTGAATCTAAAATTTAGACTGAGACTATTATTCATTTTAGTTTTGTTATTTATTTGGATATTTGATTATTCTGGGTATCCCATACTTTCAATTATTCGTTCATCAGTTGACCCAATATCGCACAGAGTCTCATGCCAGCTGGGTCAAGATCTCACAGGCACAAAATTGCCAGATCTGATGTTAGACAGAGGATGCAGGGTTAACTATTTACCTTAAAGTCACCACTACATGCTTGCTCAAAAACAAAAAGTGTAGTTTTCATAGTCACATTCATGCAACTTGCTAAGTCAGTGATAGACAGTATTTGAAAGGTCCCAGATGATGTGCCCCATGCTCCATTCATTCATGGGCCTTCAGTTTGACCTATCCTGGACACAATATTTGTGGAAACACCAGACTCAACTTTAATCTACTAGAAATAAATGATTTCAGAATACAGAATCAATCAAATATAACATTTTATTTGTTAGGTAAAAATGTATCATGCCAATTGCATAATTAACCAATAAGAAGCCAATTCAGAAAGGATAAATACACAACATCAATTGCTCAAAGATGAATCTAAGAGTGAGAAATGCACACCTGACAGCAGAGAGCCACACAGCAGTGTATGAGTTCTGAGTGCAGGACTCAGGAGGATCACACAGCACTGTATGGGTTTTCTGGTTACAGAATCCCCATGACTGTGTGGCCACTTGCCACTTTCCCTTAAATGCCCTGAACAGAACAAAGAAATCTTCAACTCTAAGTTGTAAATTATAAAAGACGTTTTGGTTGAACAGAATCCTGTAACCCAAGGGTCACGCCTGATCAGGGATAGGAAAACATTCTCACCAGAGACCTTGTGAGAGGCACACCCCTTTAGCAGCAGAACAGAACTCCTCTAAGTTTTCAATCTTTCTCATAATATAACTGACTGCTGTGAAATTGAGGCCATTTTACCAATTGCACTGAGACATTTAAAATGATACCAAACATGAAAGAGTAAAAAGTAATGGATGCACAAGATACAATTGCCATTCTTTGTGAACTTTCAACCAGGGTGAAAGGAAAAGGGAGTGTGGAAAGGGGGGTTTAAGCTTGAGGAGATAAGATTAGGCAAATAGAATTCTGTGTCCTTGCTTCATGATCTTTTCTTCAGATTAGTAAGTTTATTGTTTTATTGCATGGTGCCTGTTTTTTTGTGAGAGGTCGTGTTCAGTCTTATCAGGAATTTCGGTCTTACAACGTGACAAAGTGACTGTTGCAAATCCATTTGTTCTTAATGTCAGAAGTATGTCAGAAAAAGAACGGAGCATCAGTTTACAGTCGAATCCAGTGTAGACAGCATCACTGATTATAATGCATTCTATTTGCTTTTATCGTGTCGCATCTCGCCGCTCGCGTCTGGTGTAGACACGGTTTAAGACGCGCTTATGACTGCACATGTGCATTGGCTGGTCCAGCCTGAAAAATGCAGTTTTTGTCATGATTTGAGCATTTAGAATCAAAATTTATGTTGTCAGATTTGATTAGTTTCATGTTGACACTCACAGGTTATTTTGATGGCTCAGTGGTTCGGTTATACCAAAGACTAGGGGTGGGAGGAAAAAAAAAAAATCGATCCATCGATGCATCGCGATTCTCTCTTCTGAGAATTTCAGAATCGATTCTGAGCTTAGTTTTTAACCAGATGCACAATGACGCTGAGTTTGCTTTAGAAACACCCGTATTCGGCTTGCTTCCAATAAAATCCATAAAATAATCTTTCATAAAGTTTGAAGCGAATTACAAGGACATTTGCGGGCTTCATTGCGCTGTGAGAGACGCACGCTTTGTTTGATGTTACACTTGCAGTGCGCGTCTCGCCCGTCAGTATTTTCCTTACAAATGCGCTACGAAGTCATCATTTATGTCTTTTGGAATGCAGTGGACTTATTAAAAATATGAAACTCACTGACAGAAGGCTGCTTTCAAGTTCAAATGCTGACGCTCGCTTTGTTTGTAAAGACTGCTGGCACATGCGGCTGTGTGTGACTCCGTGTAAGTGTTTTAATGTACTTGCGTCTCAAAAATGGTTTTATGATGCAAAATTTATGTAAACACAGCCAGCTACGTTTTAAGGGATTAAATGGACAGGACAAACCACATTTTCTTATATATCTGTGTGTGAATGAATATTATTAGATCTCCCGCTGATGTCATAGTAACAATCAAACAACTGTCAAGATGAGAAAGAAAAATCACTCACAGTTCTTGAATGGAAAACGTTCAGTTAATCTTAAACATGAAAGGACTCTTTTTATTGCTTGTAATATGTTTCTTTGTTCCTCCTTATTATTTACTATTTGCTTTTATGTTTCGAAGCTATATTAGTTTAAAATTCTTAACATACAATTGTTTTATTTTAATTTTTTTCAATTTGTAATTATTTTAGAAAGTACTTATAATTACATATGCAATTAAATAAAAAAAAAGATTTTCAAGTCGGTTAGCGAATTAATTATTAAGAAAAAAAGTAGATCAAGAATCGCTTTTGAATTGGATCGTGACTCCCAGAATTGGAAACGGATCGTGAGGTGACTAAAGATTCCCACCCCCACCAAAGACTTGGAATGGGAAAATCGGTAATGTGCAATACGGCAATAAAAAGTTCTGCCTTCTAATGCTGCCTTCATGTGTCTTCATCGGAATAATCGTAAATACTAGTTTCCTAGTTGAAAAATTAGACATGAACGCCCTCTCAAGTCAAAATTGGAATGCGATGAGCTTGTAATCATGACTTCAGGGGATTACGAAATTTCCGATAGCATGTGAAGGCAGCAATAGAGCCAATCGCCAGTTACTAAAGTCATCGGATCACTGCAGTGCCTGTTAGAAGCTCCGGTTCCTATAGAAACAATTAGTGTCTTGGGATTGTACATGTGCATTGGCCGGACCAACCCAAAATATATGGTTTAACGCTATTTGAGCTTAAGAAACAACATTTTTGAGACAGTTCATGTGAGATTTTATTGCTGATTCAAAATATGTTATGGAAATGTGAGTTTGACATGCAATTTTTGAGACTTCAGCATTTCCCCATTCCCCATTCAAATAGATAGGAGTTGGTCTTGCATGCCGGAAATAGCTGCCGGAGGCATTGCAAATATGTTCAGCAAGTGAATTGACTTTCCTTAAAAGGGACTTTGGGGATACTGCAATTTAGGTGTTCAGAAAGCTGTAGGATCCTGCAATGCCCAAACAAAAGCACACCAGGCAATCAGAAACTTTCTAGCACTGAAAAGTAGTGAAGTGCTTGCCTCAATCTCCTCCAAATACTGCTTGAGGGTGCGAGTTGCTGGTGTATTTCCATCCGTTCCACTAACATGGAATCAATCTGTTCAGTCGTTGTGAAGCTGGGATCTTTATGTGGCACGTCTAGCGTGCTATACCTGCTCCATTGGTTTATTTGTGTACAGCCAAAGTGTCAAAGACTTATCAAATGATTTGATGCCTCAAAGCTGTTCAGCTGACAAGTGTAGTGATCCAGAGTTTCAGTGCAATGGCAGAACAAAACCTGGTCGAAGGGAATGCGTTTTGGAAAACTGAAGTCTGACACAATGAGACGTGTCTGTTGCTGTCAGAATCACTTCAAAGCAACACACAGCTCCCTCAGAAGGCATGAGGTGCTGCTCAAGACATGAGCTTCGGGATAGAGCCCGCAGGAGAGAAAAATCACAAGCCAGATGTCTTCAAGACAGCAATGAGATTACATGGAGAGCAAATTGAGACTTCCGCTGAAACCTTCTGCTTCTCTTGAGAAAAAGACCCTAGTAATGGCGCAGTTTCAGAGGAGATCAGGTAAGATTTCTCAGATTGGATCAATGAACAATTAGTGTCCATGATAAAGAAATGTATTTTAATGCTGCCTTCACATGCTATTCGAAATTTCATACTTCCCACTTCTGAAGTCGTGATTACGAGCTCATCGCATTCAAATTTTGACTTGAGAGGGCATTCATATCCAATTTTTCAACTAGGAAACTAGTATTTAGGATAATTCCGATAGCACACGAAGGCAGCATAAGAATCAAGTTTACATCACATACATTTTTGAGGTGTATGAAGTGAGTCGTACTATTTTTATCCACTTTTAATTTTAATATTTGGTATGTCCACCTTTTGCAGCACTTACAGCAGCACATCTCTCTGGCATAGTGTCAGTATATTTCCTCTGAGAACTTCAAAACTAATGTTATCCCATGCCTTCTGCAACTGAAGCCAAAGGCTTTCCTTTAAATGTACAATAGATCTGTCCAGTTTATTTTCCAACTCGCCCCAAATTTGCTCGATGGGGTTGAGGTCCGGACTTTGATGGGGCCAGTCCATTATTTTTAATGTTTCAGCAGATTCCTTCCATCGCAGGTAGTTCCGGCAGTAGTTAGAAGAATGTTTCGGGTCATTGTCCTCTTGGAAAATAAATCCAGGCCCAATAAGACGACTCCCAGATGCCAAGTGTTCTAATAATTTTGGCCACCACTGTATATATATATATATATATATATATATATATATATATATATATAATTACATTATTTAATTGAGCAAGACAAAAAATGCTTTACTTTGAACCAGTCTATAACGCTCAAATGTGAAATCTAACAGCTCTGAATACGAACGTATTATAAAACAATATGGAGCATTTCTAATCAAATTCAAGTTCAGATGATCTAGGATGCTATTAAATGTATAGCTCTATATTTGTACGTCAACAAGTGTATATTTCATTTGAGTCTATTTTTTATGTGACCAAAGGAATTTGAAGGAGACACATCTTTAATGCTATGTATAATGAAAGATAACAGAAAACTCATTTAAGTCTCCTCTAACTCCAGTAATAAAATTCTACTCTGAGAACCTCTAAAATTCACTTCCCTCATATCTAGATGTGTCTTAGGTGAACATATGATTGGTTAGTCATAAATCAATTATGATGCTGAGGGACATGAGCTGAGGTTATGTATCCATCAGAAGGACTGGTGCACACTTTCGCACTGCGAACTCCCAGCAGGTCCATCTGACATAGGTGCAGAGCAAGCACTTTCCACAGCCAAACACACACACAAGCCAGAGTCTCGCAAACAATTACCTATACGCTCAAAACTGACATGAAGCAGCGGTAAATCATTGCAGCATACATTGGCATGCAGTAAAGTGTGCGGCCTATTACACACTATACATGCTGTATAATGTCTTTTCAATTTTAAAAATGTCAAGCAGTATGCAGCTTGAAATGATAAAAATATCAAACAGTACTATGCTACATTGTCTCATTATTACCTTGCATGGAGTCAAATTATTATTTTAGATATATTGAAATTTGTACTTGCAATCCACATTTGTGTAAAAATGTGTTTGGTCTGATGAAATAATGAGATACATTGTTAACTGTTAGTGTCCCTATCCCTATCACATATTTTAGTAATAAAAAAATTAAGTTGGCATATCATTCGAAAGTGGAAACAACCAAAATTAATTCGGTGAAAACCGTTTTGAAATTGGACATTGCGTTCTATGGAAATAGTACTTTAAAGCTTTAAAGTCCATTTAGCGAGCCATTTTTGTGACATCAACTTCAAATTATTTTGTAAACTGTATATTTTGTATACAATATATAACTTCTTATATCATAATATATCAAAATATCATATTGTAGACATTCATTTTGTGATGCTGAGTGGTAGGGCTATGCGATATGGACAAAACAAATCTATCACGATTTTTTTGATCAATATTGCGATTTCGATTTTAATCACGATTTTGAAAAAATATTTCCTTACACATACTTGTGTCTATAATTTTTTTGGAAGCTGGCTTTATTGCCAATATTTGCAGGCACAATATCTTTGCATGAAGGAAATTGTGACGTTGGTTATTTCTTTATGTCTTTTTAAACTCTTTTCGTATGTTGTGCAGTTCGCAAATGCCTGTGTTATTGATTTTTGTATACATGTTTTGGAGGAATCTTTTTTGTGTCTTTTGCAACATCTCGCACATGACGTTCTACGTGGTGCTCATAGTAAAAGAAGTTAAACTTTTAAAAAAAATCTCTAGACCAGCGTCTCGTGTATTTAACCGCAAAAATGCGTTCTGTTTGAATGGCCCTTAATACTGTTTTGCCACAGTGAAAGTTTGACCAGTCTCGCAAATGACATGGATCTGATACATCGTCTCTCCTTTTTTGGGTCCTGATGATAGCTGTACAGGGGGGTTTTCCCTCATCTTCATAAATATATCTAGTAGCAGAGCACATGCAAGGGCTGGAAATCCATTTATCCATTGCTGAAACTTCATCGTCTTCATGGAGAACGCGGCTCATGATTGCTTAACAACGGCAGACACGCTCCCGGTCGCTTTTTGAAAGGAGAAGAAAGCGGCACGGCCGGCGTTTTCCACACGTTTTTAGATGTGACGTGAACGGCCCTTTAGGGGGATGGTGGAAAAAAAAAATCGGGCTTTCTGCGGTTTAGAAATTGTGCATGCTCACATCATGATTCTTTATGATTTTGATTAATCGCACAGCCCTACTGACTGGCTTCTTTAAAAAGAGACCTTCGGCCTGTATTCCAAAACATTCATGAATTACAACCATTTAAGTTCAGATCTATGTTAAAGAAAGTAGGGTGACAGTAAACAGGTTAAGTAAGTATGAGGAGGGAGGGGAAATATGAGATGGGAGGAAAAAACTACATTCTAATGGGAAAGTACAAAGTACAATGAGTGTACAATGCTTCTCAGGGAAAAGCAATGCTTTTGTTAGAGATTGCAAACGTTTTGTGAGCTAATTTAACCAACCTGTCTGTAAAGTAATTCTGAACACCTTGGTTAGCTTGTTTGGGTGTGTTTGGTTAGGATTAACTAAACTCAGCAGGACACTTGCTGTGCAAGAATGGAGTTGAAGCTTGTTAAGGAGAGATGTGTTACTTTTCACAGTGATCTGACGTTTTTCAACTGGAGAGCGACAATACATGCAGAAAAAGCCATTGACATTGAAGGAGGGACCTGAGCCTCAGCCATATCCACACAGCAGACTATTACAGAGAGTTGGCATAGTTTCTTTTGACAACCACCTACAAACCCACTAGAAACACTCTAGCAACCCCACAGAACACCTTAGCAACTGTATCCCAACTCTAGTTGTGGTACATCCAGGAATTCCATGTGCACAGTATGCACACTGCATTTTACTATTTCAAAACTAGCATGTAATATGCCATTCTGAATATTCCCCATGACTCTTTTCTAAATACTAAAAGTCAGTTTCAATCATACATTGTTTGCTTTTCATAAATGTAATAAAAAACAACTGAATCAAAAGCAATGGGTGTAGCAATGAGGGGGTCTTGCAGGCTGAGGATGCTGCCTCCAAAACAAGACAATTCAGGAGTCCCCCATGATGAGTTTATTTCATTATTGAACAATGCCTCCCCAATTCCCCACTTCATGAAGGAGGGATGAATTAAAAAATGAGCAGGCTCCCAGAGGCCTGCAATAGCGCTGTCATCTAGCTGAGATTTGCCTCAAGCAAGATAAAATGAGTGCGTATCCGTCACTCCACATCAGTTCAGAGTACTCAACACAGACCAGAACCATCTCAGTGATGGAAACAGAGAGGGCTGATATTCATGCAAATTGTGTTTGTTTGTTTGTTTGTTTATTTCATTGAGTGTCTGATTTGCTGTTTGTCTTTTTTTTTTCTTTTTTTATAAATGCACAGACAAAAGATTTTTTTTTGTTGTTGTTTCATTAGAACTACATTTTATAGACTACAGCAAACATGGCTGAATACAACTGGTGGTATTTATAATTGGGGAAGTTGCATTATCATTCTTGAGAGCATTTTATTTTTGGTTAAAGTGCCTCTATTATGGTATTTCGAATATTCCCTTTTATGCAGTGTGTAATATAACTGTTTGTGTATGTAAACTTTCTGCAAAGTTATTGTCTCCCAAAAGAAATAATCGACTCTGAACCACCTGAACGAGTCGTTTGTAATTCGAATCCTGCTGCGTGACGGTTCTACATCACTAGAAATTACATTTGCATAATGCCCGCCTATGTTGTATGTTGTCCGCCCGTAAACAACTTGTCCCACCCTCAAACGCCATTTTACTGATGACTGCTTATCAAATCTCAGAGTTCGCAAAATGCTTGCTCTTAAAAGATGGGTCAGTACTCAGTTTATTTGGACCAGCTTGCTCCTCAGAATCACAACCTGTAAGTATAAATAATTATTTATGTATATATTTTCTACCGGGTGTTCAAAATACATAGTTTATGGCTAACTCACGTTATTACTGTCTTACTAAAATAGTTCTGCTAAGCAGCTGTGGGCCACTATTACCTAAAACTGTCTATCAATGCAGAATGTCTGTCATTTTTACTACTTTGAGTAAAGATAAAGGATGGAGCAAGATTTGTTTTACAAACGTTTGTTACATCAGTCATTCACGTTAGTGCTGGGCTAACGTATGCGCCATTATTGATACAGTTCCCGCATGTGCACCGCAATAAATGAGAAATATACACATCGGTTTGTTGATGGACATACACTTGTCAATGCTGATGGTGAGGAATTACAGTTGCAACATCTCATAATGTACCTCAAAATGAGTAGCGTATCACTGAGAAACGTCCTGCTTAAGCCGTCCTTGCGATGGAGGTTCGGGTTGAATATCTAGTTCTTCCAATGTTTCATCATCAGACTTGCGCTCGAATTGATATAGTAAAATCAACGTCATCGTTACTGTCTTTACAGTGTGTGCAATCGCTGAGTTTTAGGAAGCCTCCAGAGCTAAAGTTCATTTATGGTAATGGCCGTTTATCTTCTGACTTGCGCTGTATGTGGTAGACCAATCACAACAGACTGGGCCATCTGACCAATCAGAGCACAGTAGCTCGCGGAAAAGGAGGGATTTAGAGAGACTGATTCATCTGTTGAGTCGTTTGAGAATCACTGAAAAATGTGCTGATGTGCAATGTATATAATGAGAAAGTTTTTTGACCTTTGATGCATGTAAACGTTGTAGGAGACCTCCAAAACAAAATGAGGAGCCTTTAAAAAAGCATAATAGGGGCACTTTAATTTTTCATGAAGGGAAACAGACGTACAATTTAAATTAATGACGCACGGATGTACTGTATTGTGTTGTCATGAAATAAGTTATGCTCATGAATATTAATTAGATTATGCACAAATAATTTAAAACGATCTTTTATTGTTTTAATAAATTATTAGTCTGTCACTGTTTGGGAGAACGGTAGAAGAGTATTTTCTTATTTGTATGTCTGAACAGAAATGTAACCAACATTATAATTAGAAATGTCCAAAAAATTATTTAAATTACAATTTTAATAGCACACTGACTGGCCATTTTTCAACATAAAACGAGTCATTAACTCCTTACTCAGTGATTGAAGGGAGGTTAAGTTAAGGGATTCTTGCTGACCCATTCAAGTAAATCAAATGAACATGCAACATATTTAGTTTCATAACTTAATTCCTATCTGCCACTATCTGTCCTGGGATTCTGTAGGTTAGTGGATAAACACAGTCCAGTGGGAGGATTTTGAACATTAAGTTTAAAAAGGTTAAAAATACCATGAAATCAAATTGGACATTTTCTAATGGAATATTGCTTATTATAAATTATGTATCTGTGCACATAATTTTATTAAAATTATTGTGCACTCATGATCTTTAATCAAACTAACTTTCCCTCAGTCTTCCAGTGACATCTCTTCTTCTCTTGTCTTCTCTTGTCTTCTCTTGTCTTCTCTTGTCTTCTCTTGTCTTCTCTTGTCTTCTCTTGTCTTCTCTTGTCTTCTCTTCTCTTCTCATGTATTTTGGAGTGAGGGCGGGACAACCTGTCACTCACATGAAATCGCAGCAAACCACAACCATCTAACATCCAATCCATTTCCCATGGACAAAATCAAGTTCTGTCCTACATTTTTTCTTGTTTGAGAAGCCGTTTCACTTGGATGTACATCACAATACAGAAGAAAAGACTATCCCAACTTCCGTTTCATGCCGACTTTAAATAAAGATTCTCTTTTCCAATTTGCCTGATATAACTTTTTTATATTTTAATAAACCAAAACTGTGGTTGTACACCAAGAGACTGTGAAATTTATTTGCAGTTTTGGTAGTGATTTTACTAAAATGAATAGTGAGCTGGTACAGCTGTGAAAAAAGCAATAGTGTGATAATCAGAGTGTGAGTCTGTCCACTCTGCTGTGTCCTTCACCCACTGATATCAGCTGCAATGAGTGCTCAACATAACATATAAAAAATGTATTTGCATGACTGGATCGCTACTCATAACAAAAAACAAAATGAAAACTCCCACTCACAATTGGAGAGCCTTCTGAACGTTTCGTTTTTCACAGCCTGTTTTATACAGTAGATTGGTGAAGACATTCACAGAAAAATATGCTTAAATGTGTATATCTTTTAAAAGCTTTTGTCAACTTTCAGAAGTAGGGATGTCAGAAGAATCGCTACTTTTCAAAAAAAACTTTTTGTAATATAATACTACTACTTTAGTAGTTTTATTATAATATTTTTTCATATGGGATTACATTTTTGTGATCACACTGTATTTGAAATGTTTCTGTAAATACTTGATCCTGCTGTTAGGCCATGTTTTATTCACTGTATACACTTTATGTAGCGCCAGTTCACACAGAATCAATCTCTCAGAGGGTCACCCACATAAAGATCAACCGGTTAATTCATTGCTCTGCAATTACATAACACACCATAGTTATTTTTTAATGTTTTATTTATTTATTTAAGATAACAGCAAAGATGAAAATTACAAATACAGCAGAACAAAGATAGATAGGCCTACCTGAAAATCTCTTTATTTCATTTGTATCTAAGCAGAATTCAGGCTTTGTTGTAGTACTCAAGACCAGATGCGACCCGACATGGGACAGAATTCAATACCATATTTTCATGGTCTTGTCATGAACTCGGGAGCATTTTGGACTTGGTCTTGATTTTTGGACTCTGCAGCACTGTGGATATGTTTTGTGGTCTGTGCCGACTTACACATATGATCTGCTCTGATTTGTCGTGTCTCTGAATGGAGGTTCACATGACACTTATGTAGAAACAGGCTTTATTCACAACAAAGGAAATCATTTCCATCCAAAGTTGCGAATTTACCTGCGGCTGTGCGCGTGCGGCTCATGTGCAAAACGTGCAGCAGACACGCAAGGAAAAATGAAGTGTAGTTATGTATTCTAAATGTATTAAAGGTATAGTTCACCCAAAAATGAAAATTATCCCATAATTTACTCACCCTCAAGCCATCCTAGGTGTATATGACATTCTTCTTTCAGACGAATACAATCAGAGTTATATTAAAAAAAATGTCCTGGCTCATCCAAGCTTTATAATGGCAGTGAATGGCAGCCCAAAATTTGAAGACCAAAAAAGTGCATCCATCCATTATAAAAGTAATACACACTGCTCCAGGGGGTTAATAAAGGCCTTTTAAGCGAATCGATGGGTTTTTGGTAAGAAAAATATCTATATTTAACATAAAGTTAAATAGTTATAAAGTAAAATATCTAGCTTCAGGCGGACCGCCTTCCGTATTCAACTTACGAAGAAAGTTTAGCGCCTCTCGCAGTTCAAAATGCTTACGCTACGTCCAACGTCATCGTCGTGCCAGTCACGCTTTTTTTGGAAGTTAAATACAGAAATACTTTTTTGGGCTTCAAATTTTGGGCTGCCATTCACTGCCATTATAATGCTTGGAAGAGCCAGGACATTTTTTAATATAACTGATTGTATTCGTCTGAAAGAAGAATGTCATATACACCTGGGATGGCTTGAGAGTGAGTAAATCATGGGGTAATTTTCATTTTTGGGTGAACTATCCTTTTAATGTCTTCAAGCCATGCAATGGATTAGGTAGGCTAGCCATTTATTTTGAATTAACTAAGTGTCCAAAAAACCCTCCAATATACCAGAGATCCATTTTCCATTAGTTGAACTTTCAAATGACATTGGAAAACACTGCATCATGGAAGTCCTATAGCTTTAGCCAAGCAGCATTTCACGAGTTCACCCTCACATATAATTGGATATGATAAAAAGTATGCATATTTGGTGTGCTGTCCGAGGAAGGCTCCGAGCTCGGAATTTGGCCCGAACCCAGAGTAGTCCTCCAATCCCTGGTTGGGATAGGAAATAGTTAAGAGTGAGGAGTTGGGGTGGTGGAGGGATGCTGGAAAACTGTCGTGGGTAGCAGTGTTGTCAACGACCTTTTTTCACTGACGAAAACGAGACGATAACTAAATAAAAACCAGTTTTGGATGACAAAAACTATGACGAAAATCTACTGTCATTTTCGCCAACGAATAAAAACGAGACGAAAATGTTAGGGCGGGACGATTAGGGAAGAGATCCTGTCAAAACTGATGTCCTGTGTAATAAATGCGCACATTTGAATTGTAACGTGCTGATCTAACCGCGGGAAAATGCACCGCTGTTGCACATTCTACAGGCTCACGCAACAGTGCTTCAGACTGCTTCAGAGCGATTCGCAATCAATGAATAGCACACATTTATGCCAGGTAACTGTTTATGAACTAATGCTGAGGAATAATGACAATGTTTACTTTACAATGTTTATATAGTAATATGTTTTAGACGGTTGTAGCAATGCATATTTGATCACCCTCAGTCATCTGAACTTGAAAGAGCAGCTGCAACTGCAATAGTAAGACGCAGACATTTCAAAATAAGAGTCCTGGTGTATTTCAAGCTTGTTTATAATTAAAAGTCACGCATTATATATAGGTTTTTGGCTACACAGTACACTTTAATTTCATTCCCATTTAATTCATAGTCAGGAGGAAAGACTAAAAACAGTATTTGACACATATTATTCAATAAAGTATCAGGGTTATAATAGTTAACTAAAACCATAAATATTCATTACTTGAAATTAAATGTTAACTGAAATTAAAAAAAAAAAAAAAAAAAAAAAACTTCAGCTTAACCTGATATACTAACTAAAACAGAAATACAACATTATAAAAACTATATAGATGTTTAAAAAAAAAATAAACAAAACTGAATTGATCTCTCTTTCGTGTATTTTTGCGCTTGAATGGTCAAAAACACAATTATGTCAAAATGTATGTCAGTTATGTAATGCTTAAATGCTCAATTAATGCATTACAATTTAACTAAACTCATTAGATTTTAGTCGTCTAAATCTACTGTAGATTTAGTCGACTAAAACTAGACTAAAAGTAAAAACAATTCAGGTGACTACAATGTGACTAAAACTAAATGGCATTTTAGTCAAAAGACTAAATCAAAATTTGCTGTCAAAATTAACACTGGTGGGTAGAGGCAAGTTGGCTATATTTATACCTCCTCTCATGCTAATTAGGTTGATTACCTGAAGGTGCTCCTCCTGAACTTTGTTAATAAAATATAATTTCATGTAATTCCGTGATCTACGCATCGTCTAATGTTGCATTCGACCTGCTCTAAATATTATGTGATCTACTACCAATGTTTTGCGAAGATACAAACAAAAACGTGGTGCAAAAGCATCATGTGTATACTGTTTACACGTGCGTCGGTGGCCCTTTTTATACAAATACTTGGTATATAAATACTATGGTTTCTAACTGAAACAAATACGCTTGTTGTATTCTGCTAGTTGAAACCTTTTCAACGATAGGCCTATATGACAAGTCTATGTGTTATGTAAGATGATTTTATAGATCACATTTTCATGTTAAACAGTTATTTTTTCACACTATGACAATAGCGCACTTCTAATATGTCAGCAAATTTAAAAGCACTTGTTAAGTGATGGTCATATTCCCTTCATTCACTGTAAAGCCAAGTTTCTAAGCTTTAAAATGACACCTCTTATCCCCTGGTTTCACAGACAAGGCTTAAGCTAGTCCCAGACTAAAATGCATGTTTGAGCTGTTTTAACTGAAAGCAACTGTTGGTTAAGCAACCAAGTGGTTAAGTAACATGATAACTTAGTAGCGTCTCCCCCACTTAGGATTTAAGATCTTAATGTTAACAATTAATTGATTCATTTATTAATTGATCGTTAATTTAAACAACGATCGATTATGGGAATTTATGTACAGTGGGGAGAACAAGTATTTGATACACTGCCGATTTTGCAGGTTTGCCCACTTACAAAGCATGTAGAAGTCTGTAATTTTTATCATAGGTACTCTTTAACTGTGAGAGACGGAATCTAAAACAAAAATCCAGAAAATCACATTGTATGATTTTTAAGTAATTCATTTGCATTTTATTGCATGACATAAGTATTTGATACATCGGAAAAGCAGAACTTAATATTTGGTACAGAAACCTTTGTTTGCAATTACAGAGATCATACGTTTCCTGTAGTTCTTGACCAGGTTTGCACACACTGCAGCAGGGATTTTGGCCCACTCCTCCATACAGACCTTCTCCAGATCCTTCAGGTTTCAGGGCTGTCGCTGGGCAATGTGGACTTTCAGCTCCCTCCAAAGATTTTCTATTGGGTTCAGGTCTGGAGACTGGCTAGGCCACTCCAGGACCTTGAAATGCTTCTTACGGAGCCACTCCTTAGTTGCCCTGGCTGTGTGTTTTTAGGTCGTTGTCATGCTGGAAGACCCAGCCACGACCCATCTTCAATGCTCTTACTGAGGGAAGGAGGTTGTTGGCCAAGATCTCGCGATACATGGCCCCATCCATCCTCCCCTCAATACGGTGCAGTCGTCCTGTCCCCTTTGCAGAAAAGCATCCCCAAAGAATGATGTTTCCACCTCCATGCTTCACGGTTGGGATGGTGTTCTTGGGGTTGTACTCATCCTTCTTCTTCCACCAAACACGGCGAGTGGAGTTTAGACCAAAAAGCTCTATTTTTGTCTCATCAGACCACATGACCTTCTCCCATTCCTCCTCTGGATCATCCAGATGGTCATTGGCAAACTTCAGACGGGCCTGGACATGCGCTGGCTTGAGCAGGGGGACCTTGCATGCGCTGCAGGATTTTAATCCATGACGGCGTAGTGTGTTACTAATGGTTTTCTTTGAGACTGTGGTCCCAGCTCTCTTCAGGTCATTGACCAGGTCCTGCCGTGTAGTTCTGGGCTGATCCCTCACCTTCCTCATGATCATTGATGCCCCACGAGGTGAGATCTTGCATGGTGCCCCAGACCGAGGGAGATTGACCGTCATCTTGAACTTCTTCCATTTTCTAATAATTGCGCCAACAGTTGTTGCCTTCTCACCAAGCTGCTTGCCTATTGTCCTGTAGCCCATCCCAGCCTTGTGCAGGTCTACAATTTTATCCCTGATGTCCTTACACAGCTCTCTGGTCTTGGCCATTGTGGAGAGGTTGAAGTCTGTTTGATTGAGTGTGTGGACAGGTGTCTTTTATACAGGTAACGAGTTCAAACAGGTGCAGTTAATACAGGTAATGAGTGGAGAACAGGAGGGCTTCTTAAAGAAAAACTAACAGGTCTGTAAGAGCCGGAATTCTTACTGGTTGGTAGGTGATCAAATACTTATGTCATGCAATAAAATGCAAATTAATTATTTAAAAATCATACAATGTGACATACAGTTGAAGTGTACCTATGATAAAAATTACAGACCTCTATATGTTTTGTAAGTAGGAAAACCTGCAAAATCAGCAGTGTATCAAATACTTGTTCTCCCCACTGTATATTGACACTCCTAGTCCTTCTATAACAGAATTGCGAAAAACTGGAGGGATGGAAGAAGACAGCACTAAAACATTGCATATGCCACCCTTTCTTATTTCTCTTGCACATGAAAAAACTAGCAAAAGCAACAGTTTGAACAGAAAAAAAAAAAGTTCTGGCCACAAAAATTGTATTTGATAATAATCGGATTTTCCCTGAAGTGGTTGATACCTGAAAAACATCAAGCACTGTTCACTTCATTAGTATCTTTGTTTCTTTGTTCTTTATTTTAGTACGGACTGCTTGAATAATTATTTGAGAACATGAAACAATGTTTACTTTATTGAGAAATACTTGAAAGCTACATGCTATTGTCTTAATATTCAATATATTAATATTTATTTTTTATTACGCATACATATATTTATCACTTTTTAAATAAAGGAGTGTGTTTGAATGCATTTTAATTTTTGCTGTGGTATTGTATTGGTATTAAAAATGGGCATTTGAAATTTAACTTATTGATTATTGCAATGTTGGACAACCTAATTAGGAGTGCACTTGCATATAGACACTATTTAAACACAAATATCAGACATTCGTTGTCTCAGACTTCCCATTATTCAATAAATAAATAACTCAACTTTTTCTGATTTCATTCTGCAGCAGCAACGCTGTGTACAGATTTGAGGTGTTTAATAACTTGACATTCAGCGAGCGACTGAACTATTTAGATAAGTGATGTGCGTTTTGAACACCCACAAGCTTTCTGTGCCAAATTGTCCCATTCCTCATAATAAAAGCACGTCTGATGGTGCTTGACTCTGATATTTTATTGTATGTGTTATTAATAGGACTGCATCAGACTATCAGGAGAAACAAGAATGAAAATAGATATAAAAAAAGAAACGTTTTGAACAGTCTCACGTGACCAAACAGGATGGCGTCTGATGTGCTGTTTTTACATCTGTGTGTTTACAGCGCATGATTGACATGTCTTAAGTATCCATTTACTGAACGTCCATGGGTGTGTGTGTAAAACAACACATTCATACTAGAGCATAATAATGTTTATCTCTCTTTGGCTTGATATCAAATAAGGCCCTTATTTGCATATAAATGAATGATTATCCTCTGCCATTCGTTTATCAGAGTATTTCATGAAAAGAAAAAAAAAAAAAAAAAAAAAAAAAAAAAAAAAAAAAAAAACATAGGAACATGTTCCTCCATACTTTCATAAGCCTGTCAAAAGAGGTGGAAGGTTTATAAATAATGAATGAAATAAAAAATGTCATTTAGTTTATGTGGAAGGAACTAAATGGCTCATGTTGCGGAGTTTACAGGCTAATAAATAATGATGTATGAATTTCACTGATTACTGCACCCACCTTACAGCGATATAGATGTTTAAAGTGTCATATTATACTTTTTTTTTTTTGCATTTTAATTTTCTGCACCCCACAGATACTGTTCTAGCAGGTTCTTTCACTAGAAATAGTCATAATTTAGTTCATGTTCTTTCCAGGAAGCTAACAGAAGTGTATCAAGGAAAAAGTCATCAATTTTATAAATTTGCTGTAAACTAAATCTTTAGAATCCATAACAAAGTGAGGAGTAGATACAAATTCAGGCCTTTATTCTACGATCTTCATCTCCATTCTCAACAGTGACCGTAAACGACAAATACTGCACTTGTTATGAATTGCTGCCTCAAAAAGCGATACGAGACGTTTTACGGCAGTGATAACAAATGCTCATTGGCTCTCGCCTGCTTTGTCACAGATTGCGACATGTCGTGTTTCGGTTGGTGTGCGTGTGAATGAGAAATGTGTGCCTTCACGGAGTGAATCAGGGGTAACATTTTCAGTGATTAATAATTTAAATTCTGCTCTGTACCTCATACAAAACTATTATATGCTGCCAGACTGCGACTGCAACACATCGTCATTTGGACTACTGTATAATATTATAATATATGTTTGGTACCGCTTATAATAAATGATTGTGATTCCACTTGTCTGTCTATTATGTTTTTCTTCATAACTGTACATATTTTTAGGAAATGGTTATGGGTAGGTTTAGAGGAAGGAGTGGGATTAGTGGCTCAAAATATAATTTTAATGCTATATTGTTACTAAAATTTTAATTTTCCTACATATTTCTGTCCATTACAATGTATTATTTTTTATTCTCTTTAAAATTGTTGTTTAGGTTTGGGGTAGGGATTAGGGATCTATAAAATGGTATCTAGGGATCTAAAAATTGTCTATATAACGGCAATTATACAAATGGCTTTATGATATAAAAGTATACATATTTTACATTTTTTTTAGCTGTAAAAATGTGATTATGCATATGTTTAAATGTTGCCAAAATGTCCATATTGTACATTTCAGCACCTATCCAAATGTACAAAAAAGTATGTTTTATACCTGTATATGTTACATATTAATGCCTACATATTAACAATGAGACCTGGCTGTCTACAGTATATAGAACCCTAGGTTTCTTGACTTGAACTATGCTTTAATACTGTACGTATTTTACAGTATGTCCTCTTGCCCTTCAAAGCATTGACTGAAATCCTGTATGTGATGTGTGATCATTAAAGCCGATGTAACGCCTCCCAAAAGACGCTGCAGTCACCAGCAGAGGGGTTGTGAAACAGTATCTGTAAGCGATACCTGCCCGGAATCACTCGCCTTAGGGAAACAAATAACAAACGTACAAATGAGAAATTGAGAGGCCACTGAATAACTGAATAATAGGCTAGTAGAAGTAACCACCCTTAGCAGCCACCTAGCATGCTCAAAGCAACTCAAAGCACCTTAGCAAATGATTTACAATGCCTTGACACCCCCCTACTACACACTGGAAGGGTAGCAGTGGGATTCGTAGGCAAACGCCACTGACATTTTCTATAAAAAAAAAATTAAGGATGGATGGATGTTTTAAATAAATTCAGTCCATCACAGTTGCACTTTTCTTTGGTAATTTATAGTTATTGTGCTTTTTAATTCTAATAGTTGTGTCAAGATTCATTAAAAACCCAGCAGAGTCAGATATATAAGATTCCATTTCAAGTGTTGTAGAATAGATTGTCACACATTTCTATCAACTCACTTTATATCTAAGGTATTTGTTGAACTGGTTTTACTAATTAAGACTGAGATTTTAAAATGGACATGAAATGTCTTAAAATCGTTTATTAGGCAAAAGTAAACAAAAAAAGTTTATTCAATGCTGTAACTGAAATATAATTCAGTCAGGTCCACTTAAGTCAAAAACACCATAGACAAACTTTTAGTCAACTTTTTATTGGCATATTTTGCTAAATTTACATTTGGCAATACGGCTCTGTTCTAAATTCCCCATCCGTATCATGAGCTCCATGAAAAGCCAAGAGAGGGAACAGCAGCAGCTTTTGGGGACAACCTCCCATTTTTTTAAACTGGGAGGGCAACTTAAATCCCCCATTGAGAACAGAGCATGCATCAATGACAACAATGACATTGATTAAGTTAAACACAGTTTAAGGAGGAGCTGGGGTGGAGGTGGGTTGCAAAGCAGTGTGCAGTGGAAGCAGCTAAGCAGGCAGACTGAACTTAATCTGTGCTTAAGTAAGGCGCCCTGTTTGAGAGTTGCCAATTGAGTGCATAGGAATCGGATCAGCTGATATGGGCGGAGTTGGAATTTTTCCAATTAGCTGATAGCGGAGCTTGACTACGTGGCCTGCCTGAACTAACGCAGAATGCTTGATTTATGAAATGTATTATTACCATGAACAAATGTTTCTTACAGAATGCTGTTTTTGCAGTAAGGTTTGATTTATGATGATTTACATGAATTTTGTGATTTATGTTTCACAAACTTTATGTACACAAAACTTGCTTCATTCTGAGACCGATATTACTGAACGTAAGATGTTTGTGAGATGCTGTTTCAGTAACCACTCAAGTGAAGCCATTAACTATATACTTATGATTTGTTGTGATGTGTTCAAATCATGTTGCTTTCTTTTGAAAACCTCAACAGGATATTTTTACAGTGGAAGTGCTTGGTTTCTAAACACCTCTTGAATTTTCCTGCACTCAAATATTAACCACACATTGTGGTTGGCACAACTCATGTTTATCTATATTTAATATAGTCTGAGTTGAATTTTACCTTCTTTTTTTGTTTTTCATCAAGGTTTTTTTAAGGGCGTGTCAACCTAACCATGATGGTTTCTGCCTTATTTTGACTAATTTCTACCAACTGAACCATGAATTTCCACCAAAATACTATAGAGATTGATTGGACACACAGCCTTTGACGTCAACAACAAAAAGTATGGGAAGTGTTTCCTCGATTTATTTTGATATCCTAACTATGCACAATTATCTGGCTAGTGGCAGTTGATTATTTGCATTCAGCATCAGAACAGATCTGCGGCGTATTTTTGGGTCACGATCCACCAGGTCGGAACCACCAGGGCCGGCCCTGACCAATTTGCTGCCCTAGGCAAGATTTTACCTGGTGCCCCTTGTATCAAGGTTTAGCACTACACGTTGTCTAAGTTGTGGAAACACTGGTACTGTTGTATTTTTGTAACGCATTGATGTAGCCTATGTGTGTGTGTGTGTGTGTTATTGTTTATGTTTTAAAAATTGGACCAGGAGTCTAATAAAAATTTGATTGATTGATTATCACAGCCCATTCTACCCCGTCATTGTGTTCATGATATTATTATTATTTTTTAAAGGCTGATGATGGTTAAACTATACAAAAATAGCACCTACGCCACAATACAGCTTAAACACAAACAGCAAGAGTAATTGCATCTAGCGTTCAAGCACAAAATTGAGAACTAGCAAAAGTGTTTGTTTTCCAGTAGATGGCAGCAATCTTCCACTAAACTATGCACATTCATCTTTTCACCATGAATGAAACTGAGAAATGTAGCTAGATCTTCTTTAATGTGAATTTTACATAAAATGTTACTATTTTAAACAAACCCGTATATAAATATCATTACTAATTTCGGCAAATATATTGTAAAAATGTCATATATCCCCCCAAAACTGCACAACTGTAGAGTAAAAACATTATTAAAAGAGTGATGTGTTTAAAAAAAACTGACATGATTTTTACAAAATCACACTGTCTGGGGCTTCTGGAGAACCCAGAACAGCTCCTTGCATAAAGTTTAAGGTAAAAATAACTGCAATTATTTAGCGAACATTAGTATTTTAATACTATGCAATTAGATGAACTGTTCATTCATTACATCACTTTACCTCTGTCTTTATCCCCCTTTTTCCTCTTTTCTTCATCAGAGGGCTTCGGCCTTTTTGACACTTTTTCACATGAATTCGGCCATCCGTCGCAATCAGGCAACTTTCACCGTGTCTACACCTGGCGCGAGCGGCCAGGCCCGCACCCTCAAACTAAAGCAATCCTGTCTGCATTGGATGCGGCGAGAGACGACGCGACAACAAATTCCCAACGTTAAACTGATCGCGCGTTGTATATCTGACGCACTTCAAGCACTCGCTGGGCGGGGGAAGATTGATGCGGCGGACCGGGATGAGTCGGGGGGCTTAATTAATATTAATAAAATAGTAGTAATAAAATGGAGAAAAAGAAAAAAAAAAAAATCATTTTGGCACCTCTATGGATGAGTGGCGCCCCTAGCATTTACCTATTCCGCCTATGCCACGGGCCGGCCCTGGGAACCACTGATGTAAAGGCTCAGTGACCACATGAACTGAAACTGTAAAACAGCAAAACTCTAAGCTCATCTCTCCTGTAACAAATAGAGATGGACATGAGAGGAACAGCGAGGATCGGCACTCATGCGGAGCAGTTTTCCCTATGGACCGAGACGCCAAATGTTTTTCTGCACTGATTGGATCCTCCAGGCCAGTCTCACTCCCCTGAGCTCACAGAACGACAGAGCAAAATGACTGTCTCTCGTGGCACACATGGCTGGTGCTGAGATGGGGCATTTGGAGAGACATCCTCCTGGATAAAAGCCCACTTTAGTTACAGCCTCATCCATCCGGACGTGGGCAGTGTTCATAAACAGCTGCCATTACGCCCATCAGACATGCACTCACAGGGGCCACAGTGGCCCCGACCCCCACAGCTCAGCTGTGTTTACTTGACTCTGTGCAGGTGCCCATGTAAAACATAACCTGTTGTTATTGTATTTCAACAACCCCGTCCACTGGTAGTGATCCGCTGTAGAAAAGGTGTTTCATTTTCACATGTGTAACCCTGCTGATCCGACCGATATCTGTTTTTCTGAGTGTGATAATGTAAAAGATCTACAGTTGAGATCTTCTTGCAGCTTATTTTACACCGCTTGATTGGAGATAAGATTTCCAACCTCTTTCTTCTTTTATAGTGCATCTCATGGTAAGTAAATGGACAGCCTTAAAAAAAATTACAAAAACAAAGAGCTTACTTTTATTCTTTGTTACTTAACAAAGAATTAAAACACCAGAGCAACTGCAGAGCAACACCCTGGCAGCCAGTGAATGAATGAGTAAGCACATATGTGTTTAATATAGAATTTCCTATGGCAATATAACAATTATATCTAGTTATCTTGCTGCTCTACTGTATTATTCAGACATCTTCCACAGTATAGTGTAACACTTTTGATAATCCATGTAAAACTTTGGGTCTAAATACACAGTCATTATTAGCTAGGTCTATGACATAAAAAAAAAAAAAAATTCTAGATGTGTTTCTAAAGTTACACTAAAAATGCAGTTCATACACACAATGGGTCTCATTCACTAATAACTGCGTACACTATTCGTATTACACGCACATTTGAACTTCTCACGAAAACTTTCAAAACACATAAGTACGCACGTTCTCGTTCTTGTTCTTAACCTCGTTCAAATGTTGATGAATTTGGACTATTGTAAATGAGCGACCGCATGCCCGAGGTAATTCAATTCACATTTAATTAAATGTTAGTAATTTACATAAAACATGCCCAAACCATGTACATATAAGGGGCATTCTGCACACCCTTTTCTTTCATCACTTTCTAAAGAAACGTTCTCGACTGAGAGCATGAGCAACAAGATCCTCGAACAATGCCTAGAGTGCCATCCTCAAAGAAAGTTCAAACGCAATAAACACCTTTTATACAGTCATTACAGACCTCTGATTAGCCAGCTGTACATACGCGCATCTGCGTCTTTATGCAGAGCTACCTCACAGCTTGAGCTATAATGCAACTTTTCTTACTGTCTTGATACATGATAAAATGAAATTTTAAACAGATATAGATCTTAAATATATTTCATCATACAGTATACATATGTATATATATATATATATATATATATATACACACACACACACACACACACACCGATCAGGCATAACATTATGACCACTGACAGGTGAAGTGAATAACACTGATTATCTCTTCATCACGGCACCTGTTAGTGGGTGGGATATATTAGGCAGAAAGTAAACATTTTTGTCCTCAAGGTTGATGTGTTAGAAGAAGGAAAAATAAGCAAGCGTAAGGATTTGAGCGAGTTTGACAAGGGCCAAATTGTGATGGCTAGACGACTGGGTCAGAGCATCTCCAAAACTGCTGCTCTTGTGGGGTGTTCCTGGTCTGCAGTGGTCTGTATCTATCAAAAGTGGTCCAAGGAAGAAACAGTGGTGAACCGGCGACAGGGTCATGGGTGGCCAAGGCTCATTGATGCACGTGTGGTGCGAAGGGTGGCCCGTGTGGTCCGATCAAACAGACGAGCTACTGTAGCTCAAATTGCTCAAGAAGTTAATGCTGGCTCTGATAGAAAGGTGTCAGAATACACAGTGCATCGCAGTTTGTTACGTATGGGGCTGCATAGCCGCAGACCAGTCAGGGTGCCCATGCTGACCCCTGTTCACCGCCAAAAGCACCAACAGTGGGCACATGAGCATCAGAACTGGACCACGGAGCAATGGAAGAAGGTGGCCTGGTCTGATGAATCACGTTTTCTTTTACATCACGTGGATGGCCGGGTGCGTGTGCATCGCTTACTTGGGGAACACATGGCACCAGGATGCACTATGGGAAGAAGGCAAGCCGACAAAGGCAGTGTGATGCTTTAGGCAATGTTCTGCTGGGAAACCTTGGGTCAAATTCGTGCATGCATGCTTAGTGAATGAGACGCAATGACTTCAATATGCCTTTCCTCTGATGAAGATTTCTGAATTAAAATTTATTTTTGGGGACAGTCAAAAAGGTCAGTGTGATACAACTGTCATGATATCATAATGAAGACAAAAAATTGTTTGGCATAATATTTTATTATTATTTATAAAAAAAAACAGGAAATCATATCACAGCGAGAACCCCTCATGACTGTGTCAAGGTCAGTAAGTGTCTAAAATCAGAGATTTTTTTATGACCTGGCAAGTGAAGTACAATTTTGGGTGGTACAATCTCCCCAAATTTTTTTTATAATAAATTAGTTTTACAACACACACACACACACACACATACACATACACATACACACATATATATATATGATTTTTGATAGTGTCAACAGATGGCAGCATGAAGTGTCGCATATACAGCAGACTTTGAAATAGTCCTCTTTTATTTACGCACTTACATGCGTGTCCACCATGCATTATTGCAAGTTGCCATGGCACTGTAGTTCTTGGGCCCATCAATGATGCTTGCAGCTATTTTAATTTAATTCTAAGAAAGCTCCAGCTGAGTGCAAGTGTTCTTTTTAGTTCGTTTTTTTTTTTTCTTTCAGTTTTGTTGAGCCAATCCCCATGGTAGCATCAGTTTCCTGTTCTCAACTGACAAAAGTGGAGCTTTTGTGTCTTCTGCTGTAGCTCATCCACTTTAAGGTTTGATGTGTTTGCCTTTCTGTCAGCTTAAACTAGTCTGCAAATTCTCCTCTGACCTCCTCACACCACTGAAGCTAACTGAATGCTTTTCGCCATTCAGTCGTATCCGACTAACTCCAACAACCTCAAAGTCACTATGGCTTTATATAGACAGGCAGAAAAAAAAGGCATATCAGACTAAAATCCATTTACTGTATAAATATCTAAACCACATCCATATGCTTAGATCCAAAGTTTTGTATTTAGATTGTTCCATCATTGGGGACGTGTATATAACATAATACATAGAGTGCATCAGTTTCTTGTCTAAATTCACTTATTCACACTCACATTTGACAGTTATTAATTATATAGTAAATAATAAATCAGTGAGCAGTTTCAGGCAACAGCATATAATGCATAAATACAGTAATACATATAGTGTTTATGCCATCTGCACTACTGCAATCGATATGAGCAAGATTTTTCATCATCATTTGCTGTATGCAAGCATCTGGCATCGTGTTGGTGCGTCAGTCATTACTATGGTAATTGTTGTAAATACAACAGATATTGACTACACTGTCTGAACAAACAGACGATTTCATCACTTACAAAATGACAGATTTGAAAATTGAATCAAATTTATGCGCCGTGTGAACTACGCCTCAGATCACTTCTTCCCAATTCTGATGTTTGATTCGAACAACTGAACCTCTTGACCATGTCAATCTTTTGTATTTTGAGTTGCTGCCACATAATTGGTAGATTAGATATTTTCTTTAACAAGCAGGTATACCTAAAAAAGTGGCCACTGAGCGTATTTCCTTCCACAAGAGCCAAAGTGCTTTTTTCTGGGTGTGTGATAAAGGCTATAGGACACTATATGAGAATGCTAGTTCCATCACTAATTAAATGTCTTGCCTGTCAGTAGTACAGAGGAAAGAGCAAGCAGGTCATTGATAAAGAGTTAAGAAAGTAGACCAGTCCATTACAATATCCAGTGCCTTTGAAAACTAAATGTTACATGTGCACATTTGTATTCAAAACTCTGAAATTAGACCTCTGAAAAACTAGCAAAATGTCAATGAAAATTTTTCCAACTCGGCATTATCTGACACAGTCCACACAGAACCTAGAACACTAGAAAAAAAGGGGAAAAAAAACTAACAGGACACTTAAAAACTCCAGCAACCTCAGATATTGTCAGCAAAAATATTGTCTAAAATAGTGTGCAAGATATTTTAATGGAAAAAAAATTATATTATATATACACACTATAATGCCAAAAGTTTTGGGACGCCTGCCTTTACATGCACATGAACTTTAATGACATCCCATTCTTAATCCGTAGGGTTTAATATGGAGTTGGCCCACTCTTTGCAGCTATAACAGCTTCAACTCTTCTGGGGAGGCTTTCCACAAGGTTTAGGAGTGTGTTTATGGGAATTTTTGACCATTCTTCTAGAAGCGCATTTGTGAGGCCAGGCACTGATGTTGGACGAGAAGGCCTGGCTCATAGTCTCCGCTCTAATTCATCCCAAACGTGTTCTATCGGGTTGAGGTCAGGACTCTGTGCAGGCCAGTCAAGTTCCTCCACACCAAACTCGCTCATCCATGTCTTTATGGACCTTGCTTTGTGCACTGGTGCGCAGTCATGTTGGAACAGGAAGGGGCCATCCCCAAACTGTTCCCACAAAGTTGGCAGCATGAAATTGTCCAAAATGTCTTGGTATGCTGAAGCAATAAGAGTTCCTTTTACTGGAACTAAGGGGCCAAGCCCAGCCCCTGAAAAACAACCCCACACCATAATCCCCCCTCCACCAAACTTTACACTTGGCACAATGCAGTCAGGCAAGTACTGTTTGCGAGGCAACCGCCAAACCCAGACTCGTCCATCGGATTGCCAGACAAGAAGCATGATTCGTCACTCCAGAGAAAAAAGTTTAGAGGTCTGTAGCTATTGACTCTGCAGAAAGTTGGCGACTTCTGCGCACCTCAGCATGCGCTGACCCCGCTCTGTGATTTTACGTGGCCTATCACTTTGTGGCTGAGTTGCTGTTGTTCCCAATTGCTTCCACTTTGTTATAATACCACTAACAGTTGACCGTAGAATATTTAGTAGTGAGGAAATTTCATGAATGGGCTTATTGCACAGGTGGCAACCTATCACGGTACCACACTTGAATTCACTGAATTCCTGAGAGCAACAAATTCTTTCACAAATGTTTGTAGATGCAGTCTGCATGCCTAGGTGCTTGATTTTATACACCTTTGGCCATGGAAGTGATTGGAACACCTAAAAATCAATGATTTGGAGGGGTGTCTCAATACCTTTGGCAATATAGTGTATATACACATCCATACGTGCTGTTGCAAGGAGGTTTGGTGTGTCTCCCAGCACAGTTTCAAGAGCATAGAGGAGATACAGGGAGAAAGGCCATTACACAAGGAGAGCTGTACAGGGACGTAGAAGAGAAACAACCCAGTAGCAGGACCGGTATCTGCTCCTTTGTGCGAGGAGGAACAGGAGGAACACTGCCAGAGCCCTACAAAATGACCTCCATCAGGCTACTGGTGTATGTGACAAGCATGGCGAGCGAGAGCCGTGAGAGAGCGGCGTGAGGCCTGTGCGTGATTGAAGATGAATGCCAGCTGCGCGTCACACCGGTCTCGAATCCTCTCACGGAGGAGCTCGGAAGCATAAAAGGAGGAGCGATGACAGTGAAGGACGAGAGAGGACCAGGCCTGGACTTTATGTTGTTTTGTTTACGTTTTATAATGTGTGTGCGGCAGTTGTCCGTGAGGAGGCTGCCGTTTTTACTTTCATTTTGTTTATTCTAAGATTAAAGTTTTTGAACGTTCGCAGTTCCCGCCTCCTTCTTCCCATATCAACAAACCCCATTACAGTGTGCATGTTTCTAACCAAACTGTCAGAAACAGACTTCATGAGGGCTCACAGCTCAGCACCGTGCAGTTCGATTGGCATTTGAAAGAAAACACCAGAATTGGCAAGTCCGCCATTGGCGCCCCCTCTTCACGGATGCAGGTTCACACTGAGCATGTGATAGAAGATATGAAAGAGATGCCATGGAGAATGTTATGCTGCGTGCAACATTATCCAGCATGACCGGTTTGGTGGTGGGTCAGTAATGGTCTGGGAAGGAATATCCTTGGAGGGTCGCGCAGACCTCCATGTGCTAGCCAGTGGTTCCCTTACTGCTGTTAGGTACCGGGATGAAATCCTCAGGGACACTGACAGACCTTATGCTGGTGCAGTGGGCCCTGGGTTCCTCCTGATGTATGATAATGCCCGGCCTCATGTGGCTAGAGTGTAGGCGGTTTTTAGATGACGAAGGCATTGATGCTATTGACTGGCCCTCACATTCCCCAGACCTAAATCCAATTGAGAACCTCTATGGCATTATGTATTGGAGCATCCGAAGCCGCCAAGTAGCACCAAACTGTCCAGGAGCTCACTGATGCCCTGATCCAGGTCTGGGAGGAGATCCCCCAGGACACCATCCACCATCTCATCCGGAGCATGCCCAGACGTTGACATGAGTGTATACAGGCAAGTGGGGGCCATACACACTACTGACTTACATTATGAGTTGCTGTGATGAACTTAATGCAAGTTGGATCAGCCTGTAACTTTGGTATGATTTTGAATCCAGCCTTTAGTGTGTTGATGATTTTGGTTTCCACTGACTGTCGTCACATAATTTTGTTCTTAACAAATTATAGAATGTATATAAATAAAGATTTTATATATACACTGCTCAAAAAAAAGGGAACACTTAAATCACGCATTGGATCTCAATGAATGAAATATTAAATTTGAAAATCTTTATTTATATACATTCTATAATTTGTACATTCTATAAATAAATGGCCTTTACTGTAAGTATTAAGATACTTATTGACCTTAACACATGAAGATGATAAAGGTATTGTTTTCCCTCGGCCCACATACAGCAATAAGTTACGGCCCTTGGTTGGCCCAGATCTGGATTAAAGTCAAGGGCCACACATGGGCCATAACTGGCCAAAGTCTCAGCCAATCAATCTGAACTGGGCCAGAACAAGTTTTAATATTGGTACCGATTCACAGCCTTATAGTAAACCATATTAACACCAGTCTTACAGATGAACTCATTACAGATGAGTTAAAACAGATGAAGTAGATCGAGTCCATCAACACCCCCAAAGCTTGCACAGTCCTATAGCTCCTCCTGGGTCGACATTTCATTAAGTAACATTAGGCAGTTTTGATTTATAAGCTGTTTAATGTTGATGATTGCATTATTTTACATATGATTACATATGCTGTCGCTTGTTTCTGTATCTTCATCGCCTGTGTTTGATCAGGAGATTCAGTACTCTTTCAGAAGATGCGTAATAGCGCCTCCTACAGTATAACAGTGAAAACCCATAAAGCCGGAAATTTCCGTCAATGGCAGGGAAGCATTGTCTCATAAATTATGGAAATTTCTGTCAATGGCGGGGAAAGAGTTATGTTAAATGAATGAAATGCAGCTGTGATGCTTCTGCAGTACCGCAATTTGGTCAAGTGAAGCTATATTTGCACATGCACAAACGGAAAGGACGTTCAACACTCATCCTTCAGCTCTCTTTAGACCAACAACAGAACCAAGTTGCTGATAGACACCTGCTTTCAAACACTCCTGTGTGTATCAACAGCGCTGCTTGTGCTTTCAAACGCTCCCGCTTTCAAAACACTTTCTAGCACTTCCGTGTGCTTTCAAACGCTCCCGTGTGTTGATCATTGTATCGAATCACAGACATATCCGATGAGTGTGTAAACACATTGGCCAATCTGAGGTGTTTACGATCTGAGTACCGAAGTCAGTACTTTTGACAACACTAATCTACGGTGGCCAAGAGAGCTCAACGCGCTGCAACTGAAGAAAACACATGCAAATAGAAAAAACACCAGAAATAAGAAAACATCTTCATCAGTTTTACAACACGCGCTGCAAACGTTCACAACACAACCAAATACAGAAAAGCGCTGCAAAGGTTCACAACACAACCAAATACAGAAACGCGCTGCAAACGTTCACAACACAACCAAATACAGAAACGCGCTGCAAATACTCACAACACAACTAAATACAGAAAGGCGCTGCAAACGTTCACAATGCAACCAAATACAGAAACACGCTGCAAATACTCACAACACAACCAAATACAGATAGGCGCTGCAAACGTTCACAATGCAACCAAATACAGAAAGGCGCTGCAAATACTCACAACACAACCAAATACAGAAAGGCGCTGCAAACGTTCACAACACAACCAAATACAGAAAGGCGCTGCGAACGTTCACAACACAACCAAATACAGAAACGTGCTGCAAATACTCACAACACAACCAAATACAGATAGGCGCTGCAAGCGTTCACAACGCAACCAAATACAGAAAGGCACTGCAAAAGTTCACAACACAACCAAATACAGAAACGCGCTGCAAAACCAGGCCAGGCGATCTCAAGCCGCGATGATCTGAATGATGATGATGATTATATTTTAGAATTAAATTAATACTATTACAATTAATTTGCCCCGCAATAATTTCATAGCGCATCACTGCATAACCGATGCGATTTAGCTAACTCCTCATTTAAAAAAACAACACGAAATAGCCTACATCTCTCTTCTATTTTTTTTTTTCTCTCACTAGGCTACGTATGGGCCACAAGAGAAATATTAAGAAAATAAATTAAAGTTATATACCATTATCAGAACATTCAGCTCTCATCGTTTAGTTTTTAGTTTCACTTTCTGCAGTGAATATTGACTGGGATTTCAGACTTCTTCACCAGTAACTAGCGCAAAGTTTGCACTGCTTTATCCATTGACTTGCCTTCATGGTTTAAAACGCAAACATTTCCAATATTGTGACATGACATTTGTCTTTCTCAACACTTGCACGCAAAATGATGGACAACGACACACAGCGCACGCCATATCCCATGATAATAAAATCAAGTAAATTATTAAATAAATTATTATTTATTAATAATAATACATTTTCACGCAAGCCCCCCTGAGAATTTCTAAAATGGTTAATAAAATGGCTGGGACCGCTTATTGTTCAGTGTTTACTCTTCAGTGGTGTGGTCGATGAGTTTTTTGTTTATTTTAACATCCTGAACATGTGTACTATTGCGTCGTAAGTATTTGCAGCGTGTTTTTGTATTTGGGTGCGTTGTGAGTATTTGCAGCGTTTTTTTGTATTTGGTTGTGTTGTGAACTTTTGCAGTGCCTTTCTGTATTTGGTTGTGTTGTGAACTTTTGCAGCGCCTTTCTGTATTTGGTTGTGTTGTGAGTATTTGAAGCGTTTTTTTGTATTTGATTGTGTTGTGAACTTTTGCAGTGCGTTTCTGTATTTGGTTGTGTTGTGAGTATTTGAAGCGTTTTTTTGTATTTGGTTGTGTTGTGAACTTTTGCAGCGCCTTTCTGTATTTGGTTGTGTTGTGAACTTTTGCAGCGCCTTTCTATATTTGGTTGTGTTGTGAACTTTTGCAGCGCGTTTCTGTATTTGGTTGTGTTGTGAACTTTTGCAGCGCGTTTCTGTATTTGGTTGTGTTGTGAACTTTTGCACCGCGTTTCTGTATTTAGTTGTGTTGTGAACGTTTGCAGCGCGTTTCTGTATTTGGTTGTGTTGTGAACTTTTGCAGCGCGTTTCTGTATTTGGTTGTGTTGTGAACTTTTGCAGCGCGTTTCTGTATTTGGTTGTGTTGTGAGTATTTGCAGCGCGTTTCTGTATTTGATTGTGTTGTGAACGTTTGCAGCGCGTTTCTGTATTTAGTTGTGTTGTGAACGTTTGCACCGCCTTTCTGTATTTGGTTGTGTTGTGAACGCTTGCAGCGCGTTTCTGTATTTGGTTGTGTTGTGAACTTTTGCAGCGCGTTTCTGTATTTGGTTGTGTTGTGAGTATTTGCAGCGCGTTTCTGTATTTGGTTGTGTTGTAAACGTTTGCAGCACATACGTTGTCAAACTGATGAAGATGTTTTTTCTATTTGCATGTGTTTTCTTTAGTTGCAGCTCTCTCGGCCACCATACTAATCTCCATTATAAATAAAATTGGAGTAGAGGTAACATCAGTAGGTAAGAATTCCAAGATGGAAATTTAAATTGGCAGATTGGGATAAATTGAAAGAGATATGTGAATCAAGATTTAAGGAGTTAAGTGGGTCAACAGAACAAGTTGATGGAGCTTATTTGCAAAATCAGTAGAATTATGTGTAAAACTGCAGAAGTGATAGGAAAAAGAAAAGGGAACAGAAAAAAAGAAAGCAGTACCATGGTGCACAGAAGATTGTAGAATGGCTATTAGAGTCAGAAATAGATTATTAAGGAAAGTAAGGAAGACTTTTTCATTTCCCGTTTCTTCATTTCGTTTCATTTTGTACAAAAAAGAAGAAGAAAGTGGTTAGAACAGCAAAAACAAGTCATTGGGGAGAATGTTGTGATAGAATAGATCTCAGAATTTTGGGGAAGGATTAAGAAGATGGATGGGATCCAGAGGTGTAATAATATTCCTGGTTTAGTTGAGTCTTTTGTTAAAGTACATAGCAATGAAAATATTTCTAAAGAAATGAGATGTAGAGAGCAGAGTTTGAGGAAACACTCAAACTTATTAGACAACAAAAAGACATTACTGGAGGAACAATTAATGTTCAGTTATAGCCAATAGCAAATACCTGGGAAAGATTGATCAAATCAACTGAATTACAGACCTATAGCCCTACCATCAAACAAGCCCAGACTGGCCATCGGGAGCACCGGTGACTAGTCACTGGAAATAATGCGACCCAAGCACAGAGATGAGCAGTGAATGGTGATTTATTAACAATATGGGGAACAATGTGCAATAGGTAAACATTCCAGAGACAATCCCACAACAGCAGTCTAGAATGGAGACTTGGGCACAGGATTGAGCAGCCAAGGAACCAGCAGTCTTAAGGCTGATTTATGATGACAATGATGACGTTAGGGTTGCATGGTTAAAGGTGCAAGTTTAATAAAAATAATGCATGTTTAATAATAGAAATGAAATCAAAATGTTTAGAGAAATTAGAAAATATTTAAGAGATTGTGGTTTAATTTAGTTGTATACATGTTCTCATATCCATATATTATGTAATGTGACAAGGAATAAGGTTTACTGGGTTTTACACGATTCTTCTGTAGTGTGGTTTTGGTGAAGTGTACTGAAACATCATCATGCTTGTATCGTCACGTATCATCGCTGATTCCTGATGGTTTAGAAGACAATTACTCTGAGTCGCTCCCTGTCGTTTCAAAGAATAGTACAACAGCAAGCGCATTAAAAACACCTCGTCCATTTGGAGAGGTACGCGTGCAGTCAGCAAAGAAAAGTATAAATCAGGCTTCAGGCTGGGCAGGACAGGACTCCAACACAACATAAACACAACAACAGGAAAGAAACAAGACACCAAGAACAAGACAAAATACTCAAACATCAAATAAGTACAATGGTGAGCAATAAACTAGAATTAAGTAACTGTAAAAATTTAATTTATCAAAATATTACATTTTTATATTTTTTTTATAAATTTATACAAAATAATTTATCAATTTCAAATGTGACCCATGGTCACAAGCCTGATTTGAGCCACATGATCAATGGACTGATCTGGGCCACACACCTCCCACCAACAATCGGCCCTCATGTTGTTTGCCGTCATCCATGCTGTGCCATCATTGCCACACATGGCCCAGCTAAGTTTCAGGGCACATCAATTTTGGCTTGTTTGTGGATCTCAGATGTCCACAGTGCATGAAGTATGGTTTACTTAAAAAGAGGGATTGTGAACAAAACATGCCCAGAGTTAACTTTATTCTCAAACTTGTGATATAGTCCATTACAGGCAATGCAAATCAAATCACATGCAGCTTCACGCCATGTATAGAACAAGTACAATCATTTGATTCATGACTAGTTGGCACTTCTTCTTTAGTTGCAGGTTTAGTCAGCTTTTTGTTGCAAGCCGTACATTTTTTAGAAAAACATTAGTTGTTCTGTCATTAGGATGAAGACTTGTTTTGTATACCAGCCACTGCGGCTAATGCAGTCAGTATACCATATTTATTGCTGATTTCTGAACACTCAATAGGGACAGCATGACACACTGCAGAAAATGCAATCGTTTTATTGCCATCTCTGCACTTTTACACACTTTTTCAATCATAACGTCAGAGACCAGAGCTGAAAAAGCAAGATGAGGCAGAAATGCATATAGGGCACATCAGCTCATTAAGTGGGAGGAAGTGAAACAGGGTTAAGAAATATGATTTGATGCCGGCAAATATCAGAGAAATTTGCATGATTGCAATTGCATTACCAGTGGTTTTCAAACAGGAGATCAGGACTCACTAGGGGGCCTCAGCATACTTCCAAAGGGTCTGCAATATGGCTTAAATGATTCATCATTCAAAAAAGTAAAAAAAAAAAAAAGAGAAAAGCTTTAGGTTAACATAGCTTAAAATCAAGATGTAAACTGACATACTTTATCTTATTTTACTTTGCTATCTTAACAACTGCCATTTTTATCCAGGGGTCTAACAGTCTTGGAAAACATCTCAGGTTACGACTATAACCATTGTTCCCTGAGAAGGGAACAAGACACTGCGTCACCGTAGCAACGCTATGGGAACGCCTGTGCGTGATGGCGTTGTCAGTCCAATGGCATGACAGAACGTCATAGGAGGGTGACATCATGACTAGAAAGCTATAAAGAATGTTAGCTTTTGATCAGCCGAAGCAAGTTGATCACAGGTATGCAGAAAGAATGGCAGGGTGACGCAGTGTTTCGTTCCCTTCTCAGGGAACAATGGTTACAGTCGTAAGCTGAGACGTTCCCTTTCGAGGGAACTCGCACTGTGTCACCGTAGCAACACTCTGGGAACGAGATACCCACTGCACCTTACTGACAAGTGTCTATCTAGTGTGAAATCAAAGCAAGCACAACTAAGAAATCAGCACCTGGGATCCCAGTGTGCAGCCCAAATCTAGGTTGTAAAACCTAACAAACGTGCAGAGAGGACCAGCCTGCCGCATCACACACATTGTGTAGGGATAGCCCTGATGATAAGGCTTTCAAAAACGGCAAACTCCTTCTCCTGGTCCGACGCACCATGAAGGAAACAAGTTACCAACATGTTTCTCTGTATAATTTTAAGTCATCTTACCTGATCAACACTGTGTGAATATTTTCATAATAACATTAGCGGAGTGGAATAAAGAACGTGATCAGCGTGATTGATATTCAAAATGGTAAGCAAGCGCTGCTTTGTTTATGGTTTGTATACCTGCAGTCTTAGTTTCGCTTTCCCTTTTTGAATGACAAATATAGACAGTTATCTCCTTTACACACAGGCGCAGAACGCAGGTGCTAGTTGACAGTCGCCTGTAGTCCTTTTGGTGTGTTCAGGTGCTGTTTTTTTCCCTGACGCAGGCGACTGCGAGGCGACAACACAGTCGGCTTTCATCAGCGCTAATTCTTTGGGGTTGATATGGTGTGTCCCTACCTTAAGACATAAGGTCCCTCCTTACTGGAATCTCCATTGGAAAGCCGTCAAGGAGGGACAAAAGGTCCGAGAACCACACTCAGGCCGGCAAGAACGGGGCTACTAGCAAGAGACAGGCCCTATCCCGATGGACTCTCTCCAGAACTCCAGAAGAGTAGAATGATCAGGAAAACTGTGTACAGACTCAGCTTCTGCCACGTCTGCACCATGACATCCAATCCCAGAGGGGCTGGATACGAGAGGGAGAACCAGAGCGGACAGTGTGTAGTTTTCTAAGACTCAAATAGATCCACTTAAGCCTGACCGAATGCCCTCCATATGAGCTCCACCACCTCGGGGTGGAGTTTCCATTCCCCGAGCCTCAGGCTCTGCCAACAGGATGTCTGCTCCCTTGTTTTGGTGCCAAGGGATGTACACTGCTCTCAGGTAGAGCAGCTTTCCTGAGCCCACAAAAGGATCTGGTGTGCCAGTTTGCAAAGTGGGTGCAACTGCAGACTCCCCTGATGATTTATGGAGGCGAACACTGATGTGTTGCCTGTCCAGAAAAGCACATGATATCTCCTCAGGTCTGGGAGGAGGTGTTTCAATGCTTGAAAGACAGCCATTATCACCAGGCAATTATGTGCCAAGAGAGATGATGACCCCTCCACAGACTCTGAGCTGAGCGACCATCCATGATCGCTCTCCAGCCCGTGAGGGAAGCATCATTCGTAAGTGTATGCGATGACAAGGAGCTCCCAGCACAGGACCCTGGGACAAGAACCAAGGCTTCTTCCACATCACCAAGGTACGAAGGCACCTGCGGGTAACCTTGATCATGTGGAACGGGTTGCCCCTCAGGGAAAGGTCTCATGTACAGCAGGCCAAAAGGTATCCCGTTGGACACAGCTGCCATCAGACCTAACAGTCTCAAAACTGTCTGAGAGTGAGTGACGGGCCTAGCTTATCTTGCTCACGGCTGTGAGGATCGATTCGATACGAGCAGGAGACAGACGTGCCTGTGTCATTGAATCCCACACCACGCCTAGAAAAGTGGTCCTCTGTAATGGAGAAAGCACACTTTTCTTTGCGTTCAACCTTAACCCCTACGGGTCTGCACAGTTTTGGGGCCCTTTAGAAGTTTTGACATGCTCTGACATCTGTGCTTTTTTCAGTTGCTTATAGACATATTAATGGCAAAAGTGTCATTACACTGTATTCAGCACAAACTACCATAATAGGTGAGCAACATGTACAGTGGGGAGAACAAGTATTTGATACACTGCCGATTTTGCAGGTTTTCCTACTTACAAAGCATGTAGAGGTCTGTAATTTTTATCATAAGTGTTGATTTTTATCAAAATCACGCAAGGTCCCCCTGCTCAAGCCAGCGCATGTCCAGGCCCGTTTGAAGTTTGCCAATGACCATCTGGATGATCCAGAGGAGGAATGGGAGGAGGTCATGTGGTCTGATGAGACAAAAATAGAGCTTTTTGGTCTAAACTCCACTCGCCGTGTTTGGAGGAAGAAGAAGGATGAGTACAACCCCAAGAACACCATCCCAACCGTGAAGCATGGAGGTGGAAACATCATTCTTTGGGGATGCTTTTCTGCAAAGGAGACAGGGCGACTGCACCGTATTGAGGGGAGGATGGATGCGGCCATGTATCGCGAGATCTTGGCCAACAACCTTCTTCCCTCAGTAAGAGCATTGAAGATGGGTCGTGGCTGGGTCTTCCAGCATGACAACGACCCGAAACACACAGCCAGGGCAACTAAGGAGTGGCTCCGTAAGAAGCATCTCAAGGTCCTGGTGTGGCCTAGCCAGTCTCCAGACCTGAACCCAATAGAAAATCTTTGGAGGGAGCTGAAAGTCCGTATTGCCCAGCGACAGCCCGAAACCTGAAGGATCTGGAGAAGGTCTGTATGGAGGAGTGGGCCAAAATCCCTGCTGCAGTGTGTGCAAACCTGGTCAAGAACTACAGGAAACGTATGATCTCTGTAATTGCAAACAAAGGTTTCTGTACCAAATATTAAGTTCTGCTTTTCTGATGTATCATATACTTATGTCATGCAATAAAATGCAAATTAATTACTTAAAAATCATACAATGTGATTTTTTTGGATTTTTGTTTTAGATTCCGTCACTCACAGTTGAAGAGTACCTATGATAAAAATTACAGACTTCTACATGCTTTGTAAGTGGGCAAACCTGCAAAATCGGCAGTGTATCAAATACTTGTTCTCCCCACTGTATGTACATGCTTGTATTTTTGAGAGAATAACGTTTATGCGTGGTTTTTGAAAAAACAAAAAATTAAAGACACTGAAATAAGGCCCCAAAACACACAATAGATATGTGTCCACAAGACTTTTGACTAATGGGTGTTGTTGCCTAGAATTTTTTGCTTCAAACTGATGGGAGAATCATTGTGCCAACTCATTCACATAAAACAATATATTGATTTAAATTTTGTAAGACACTTTTTCTTCACAAGCCCATATGCGAAGAGGTGTGAATGATCATTAATAATGCTGTGATTTACACCTGAGAGAACAAAGAACCACATAATGAGCTGCATGATGAATGAGCCTTTGAGTCAGGTATCTGAGAAGGGAACTCTTTACAAAATTTACAAAAGAAATATATATTTTTTGTAGTTTATTTAGAATATAGTTAACAATATAAAGTGAGCGCCAAAGGCACATTACAAAGGCCTACTATAGTTTAAATTATCAAAAGATTTGACATTACTATTTGTAATGTTTTTGAAAGTCTCATGTTCAAAAAAAACAGTAATATTGTGACATTGAACTCAATTCAGTATTCAGTAAATACAAATAACTGAATAATTGGTAATAGGGCTGCAACAACTAATCGATAAAATCGATAATAATCGATAGTGAAAATCATCGATAACGATTCTCATTATCGATTAGTCGGGTCTGCCCTCTGTACGCAAAGCTTCAACCAGTCGCGCCAAATTACACTGAAAAACACATTTCTATGGACAAAATGTGCATCTAGAAATAGTGGAGTGGACATGATCCAAGTGCCCAAAATTTTTTTTTATTTTAAGCTTCAAGCGAATGCATTAGCGTTTAACATACCCTGTCATGCACTTTGACAGATGTGTGTGCGTCTGTGTCCTCAGTGCAAAACTTTCTTTTACAGGTTATATCCACTGATCTATATAGAGAACAGTAATTATTTCCTCATCTGTAAATGCTACTAATTCATGCGAGTATTTCCATTTTGCATGAAAGCGCGTCCTGACAGTCTGTGTTAAACTTCACTGAACGAGCGCCAGCGCGGTGGGCGCGCGCATACGCGTCAAACAGACAGAACGCAGTCGAGAGGGAGACAAATATTCAGCGCAAAAACACTCATTTAGCTGAAATATCTGCTGTTGGACGCTAAATTTAGGTTTAAAAGTCAACGTGTAATTCAAGTATTTTATGAAAGTAGTAATTGTAAAGGGATAACAGCGTGTAATTGAATATAAATGTTAGACGTTTCTTGAAGCCTATTTACAGGATAAAGAAAAGACAGTAACATGTTACTGTGTCCAGAGTGAATGTGTGTGTGTGTGTGTGTGTGTGTGTGTGTGTGTGTGTGTGTGTGTGTGTGTGTGTGTGTGTGTGTGTGTGTGTGTGTGTGTGTGTGTGTGTTCCTGCAGAACATTCGTCTAATCTGGTAACACTGAGTTTGTGTTTTTTTGTTTTTGTTTAATATTATTTTAAATGTAGTGATCTAAACTCCTTTTGCTTAGTAACTTTTTTTTTTTACATAATGTATAGCACAAACATACCCTTATGAAAATTAACCATGGTTTTATTATAGTAAAACCATGCTTTTATTATAATAAAACCATGTTTTTTGCCGTATTGATTACCATTTGTATAACCCCACAAATACCATATAGATCCAACTATGGATTTGAAGCAAAATAATGGTTAATTTGTGCTTACCACTGAATAACTACAATAACCCTGTTATTTATTTATTATTATTATTATTGTTTGTTTTATTCAATGTAAAACCATGGTTAATTTATGTAATGGTAGATATACTGTATTCACTATGTATGTTTTCATAGCACAGCTGACATGTTTGTTTGAAGGACAGCATTGGGCAGGATGGGGAATAGTGTGTTTTGTCAAAAAAAAAAAAAAAAAAAAAAAAAAAAAGAGGCTTTTTATCCGATTAATCGAAAAAATAATCGGCCAACTAATTGATTATCAAAATAATCGTTAGTTGAAGCCCTAATTGGTAATGATGAATGTTATAAGTAAAATATTTGGGGTTTAAAACAACAATGCAATGCAATTATGATTTCAAAAAGTATAGGGTGAATTCAGGTCATTTCAATGGCAAAAAATTTTGGAATCATTTAATTTTGTAAACTATCCGATACACACAATACTCAGATATCATGTCTGTGAGGTAAGTAGCCTATACGCCGAGTTTCGGTTCATTTATGAGACGCGCTCCAGTTCACATGCAGTGCATGATCATGCCCAGCGCCTATGTCATGATTATATTGTCTGCTATATTTGCTTCTTATTTATTAAATCCAGACAATTGGCTGATGAAACATTGATTAAAATTAAGATACAATTTATACAAAACGAAATTCACTTAAATAAAGGCTTTCTACAAAAAAAAAACTTAATGAAGTGGTCAAAATCATGTCTGACCCACTCCATGTCTTCTGATATATTGCGCATCTTATGATGTGTCCTATCTTATTTATGCTGTTCACTTTTCATAATCAACATAGATGAAATAAAAAAAAATAACATTAGGATAAAATATTTAAACATAAATATTAAACAAAATATGTTTTAATGGCTACAAGTATTGTACACAAACGTTTGACTGGTACTGTATTTATAGCATCTAAGCAGAAATTTGCGAACAAAAGCTTTATTGATGTGACACTAGGCTATTTTACAGTAAACACTTCATAATCTGTCCAAAACAGGCCAAAGAAATCTTGTCTAAACAGTCTTACGTCTATGACATTTTATGTTGCAGCAGGATTCACATTTAAACAGTCTTTTTGCGGTTTAATATTCACAGACACTAACAGAATAAACTTACCTCACAATCCTCGGCTAGATCCGTTGCTACATGAAATTAAACAGCTTTTCTTCTGAGGTAAATTATTCAAGGATTATTCCTCACCGCATCTCAAAACAATGTAAAGTACATGCACTAAACTTGATGTGTTTATTCGAGTTGATGTGGGCAAGGATACTCTCATGGATCGCGTCAGAATTTGACTTTCAAAAGAATGCGCGCTCCGTGAGCGTGGCCGCATTACCACTTAATGAAGAGGCTTGCGAACGATTGACATCTCTCTCTTTTCAAACAGATTACATAAACAGAGAATATTTGTTTTCGATTTCATTTACATTATTTAAAACCTGACATTTCAACGTTTCTTTAGACATATGTCTCATGTTTGTGTGACAAGTATTCACTAAGTTACAGTTCATTTTCTGAAGAGTATCAGATTGGACTTCATCGACAGAGTCTGCAGATCATGTTTGTTTTCTTTATTTTGCAAAAAGCACAACATTTTGTTTTTATTGTGAGTATACACAAATGAAGTAGGTACTAAAAGTAAGTAGATACTTAACAGATTATAATGATGTATAACACTTGCCTGAATGACACAAATCGACAGAGTTATTTGAGTCTCTTTGGCACTGATAAGAAAAAAAATCGAGACGGTTGCACCAGCCCGATCACCAACCTCAGAGGGTTAACCCCAATTCTTTCATGTGGCCGATGATGACATCTCGATGCCGAACCGCCATCTGCTCCAACTGAGCCAAAATCGTAATTATATACGCAAATGCCCTGGAGTTGCAAGGAGCCAGAGCTGCATCCACGCAATTTGTGAAAGTACGGGGTGGCAAGGCTAGGCCGAAAGGAAGAACCCGGTGCTGGTAAGCTTCGCCCCCAAAAGCAAACCTGAGGAACTTCCTGAGTTGAGGAAGGATGGATATATAGAAGTATGCATCCTTGAGATTTATCGTGACAAACCAGTCCTCGGATTTGATTTATGTAACAATTAACCTCAGCACACAGATCTAGAATTGGACGCAACCCCCGAACCTATATCGGAATGATAAAATACTGGCTGTAGAACCTGGAATCTCTCTTGGGAGGGACACTGGGACACTCTATGGCCTCCTTCCCCAAAAGAGCTTTGACTTCTTGTTCCATTATCAGAGCCTGTTTGGGACCTACCACTGTGGGCAGGATCCCGTTGAACTGAGTCAGATAAGAACCATAGCTGAATTCTGTAGCCTCTCTATATAGTCTGCAGGACCCACTGAGACACATTTGGCAGAAGTTCCCATGCTGCCAAATGGTCTAATAAAGGAACCAGCCTCTCAAGACTGGTCACTGGTGTATTTCGAGTGTTCAGCTCTGCATCCTGGGCAACAACCAAACTGGGCAGAGACTGGGCCAAACTCACTGGAAACCGCTGCACCCTGAAGCACCAGAGGTGTCGGGGTTGGCAGAGCGGTCCTCTGAGGGCACCGAGGAGAAACTAGCACCGTATGATGAGGTGTGAACCACTTCCCTTCAGGACCGAAGCCTTCGAGAGGATGACAGTCCTCAGATCTATCCCCCCCCGGGAGGACTTCAAGATGCAAGTTCTCAAACTTCTTAAAATCAAATGAGTATTTATCATTTAATTCCTCAGAATTAAATGCAGCCAAGAAACAACCAGACAAGTATACATGGTCTGAATGGCAGGCTGAATATTCATATTAGTTTCAATATAGTTTAATAGTTTCAATATACAAAAAGGAATCATAAAAATCATAGCTTGCAAACACATAATTAGTTTGCACGCAATCATAGGAACAAGAGAGAAAGGGATTCTCCCATCTGCTCAGTTCCCTCAGCATCTGTATTATTTACGGACGCGTAATCTACACGTTACCTCGGCAAACGCAAGATCCGAGCCACTAAATTCTTTATTGCATAGGACTGTCTTCCCTCGAGAAGAAAGTCAACAGGAGCGGAGCTAAAACTCCAGAGAGCTGACCGTGCATGCTCCGCTCCCAAACAAACAACACATAAATCGCGCCCACTCATAATGTAGCGAGGGCAGGGATGTACACACGATTTAAGCTATCAGACAATTTCACATAGAGTGCTTGCTGAAGGGGATACAGAAGCTAATATTGTTTGGTTCAGGTGTGCTTTATAGCTTCCTGGTCATGACGTCACCTGCGTGGGAGGTTCCGTCATGCCATTAAACTGATTTCATACGTGCTTCACGATGCAAACACGCAGAGGCGTTCCCATAGCATTGCTATGGTGACAGTGCGAGTTCCCTCGAAAGGGAACCAGGATATGTGATGGAACTGTACAAATGTGATTTCTAAACATGGAAGTGCCATAATTAAAATAATATTAAAAAGACAAGGAGATTAATAATGAAAATATTTTTTTCTAGTTTTGTCAAACTATAAAACATTTTATTATGTAGAATTAGCTATTTGTACGGAGCCTCAAGCATGACATGGGGGAGGGGACAAAATAATGCGACCACGAATTAAGAATTTGTTTCCACGACTTGCTACCATATTTTCCAGAAAGTATGCACCGGATAAAAATTGCATTTTTGAGAGGACAACACACACACACACAGACACAGTTCCTGTGGTGTATAAATAATATTTTATTATTACATTCACAAATAAAGAAAATACAGTTAAATAGTACGTAACATTTGTAAACATTTAATTAATTTGTTATATTAATTCATTCCCTGTTTTAGTTAAATCATGGCCATGTTGTACTGCTTTGTTTCCTTGTTTAATTAGTACAACGTGGCCCCAATTTAACTAAAACGAGGGAACAAATTAGTACAGTATGGCCATGAATTAACAAGTCATGGGAACAAATTCTTAATTCGTGGTCGCAATATTTTGTCCCCACCCCTGCATGCCATGTTTGAGGCTCTGTACAAATAGCAATTTCTACATAATAAAATGTTTTAGAGCTTGACAAAACTAGAAAAAAATATGTTCATTATAGCAATCGCCATGTCTTTCATTCATAGCCACTATATCAATTTTTTCCCCCCATGCATTTCATGTGTGGGGCTCCATATACATTTGTGAGTAAAAAAATATTTAATATTATCCTGTAATTGAACACTGTAAAGACTGGAAATCTTATATAAATTCATTGGCCATTACGATTGGGAACCCTGAAGAACACTCACTTTGTGAAACTTCTGCAATTACGGATTTCTGTAATTGTATTAATTTTTTCTTTATTATTATTATTATTATTATTATTATGTGTAATTACTTTATTTAATTATTCAATATATTGTCACTCTTAGTTTCTGTAAATAAAAAAGTGAGATGTATGAGAAATATCTATATATGAGGAGGGGCCTTTGAATATTGTCTAGGGCAATGAGGAGTTGAGAAAACTGCTTTGTACAACAACTTGCCAAACCAGTCAGGGTTATGAAGCTTTGTGAAATGTAATTGCTAATAAACAGAGAAGACAGCATCAGCAATGGCTGTGAAAAACCTAAAAGCTTTTAAATTGCAATCCAAGGCCAAGTAGCCCCAATGTATGATACTAGACATTCTACTATACAATGTCCTCCTCCTTAACAACCGTTTCATTTGGATTCATGGGAGGGGCTTGGACAACCACATTAGCTCTGCATTAGAAATAACCATTAACAAGAGATCATCCTCGCATCCAATTTGCCATCGAAAAATAGAGCCACTATACGCAATAGCCTATGAAGAGTTAATGAGCCGCATCAAACTCTATTAGCCCTAATGGCAATGTGTCATTTTGGTTTGGAACTAAAAGATGACTGGATTTCCTGCTACTGAGCACAGAATAATTGAAAGCTGAACGGAAGTTTGCTAAAAAAAAATGTCCATGTGAGATGAACGGTATGTGCTATAATAGCATCTGTCAGCAAACGCTGGCAACAAAGGCGAGAGCTAGACAAAGATCACAAGCACACTTGAAGGAAATGCAGACAGTGGGCGAAGACCAAGAGCAAAGAGGCAGCAAGGTGAGTGATCTTGCTCAGGGAACAGCAGGACGGACCGGGTGATGTGGCAGCATTTGAGCAGGTTAGAGCTGATCTTTAAAAGTGGGGAGAGCAGAAGGTCATGTAGCTCTGACAGCTCGGCCTCAGCAGTCTGATGTTTGATTAAATGGCACGTTGACCTTTCAGAAGACTCTGGGGTTGGATATGTCTTTACCCGCAGGCTACAGTCGAGGTCTTTTAACAGTGAACATATCTATCAATCAGAAGAGCTTCATCGCACCTCAAGTGCTAAATTCAATGCCCTATAGTGATCTATGAAACACTGGGATGAGAAGTATTTTATACAGAGGCAGATGTTACACATTTTAGAAAAACAAAGAGATCTGAAAATGCAACAGTGTCCTTGATGTTCAGATGTGGAAAACTAACAGACTGCAAGATCTGGCTGACATGGCCAGCCCAAATCTGACTCACTATCTGACTCACTACTATGGTTTCTATGCAATCTCCAGGGTTCAGGGAGCACGTTTTTATACTGCCAGGAAACAATTCAAGGAGCATGAGGTGCAAGAACTTAATTGCTGGATTTAATAAGTTTTGTTGAGTAGACCAGATTTATCTGTGAAACAGCGGCTGATCACTTAGACCAGGGGTAGGGAACGTTGATCCTGGAGAGCCACTGCCCTGCAGAGTTTAGCTCCAACCCTGAAAAAACACTCACCTGCCTGTAACTTGAGTAATCCTAAAGACCTTGATTAGCTTGTTCAGGTGTGTTTAAATAGGGTTAGAGCTAAACTCTGCAGGGCAGTGGCTCTCAATGTTCCCTACCCCTGACTTAGACCAACATTTTTTTTTAAACAAATATGATAGCCCTTCCTAAAAAATAGAGGCAGCATTATGTGTAAAATGTGTAAAAACCTAAAATACTAACCTTTAAATACTATGTGAGAAAAAATAATAGGTTAGACATTGCAAGGACAAAATGTTGTAAAATTAAATAATATGCCAAATGAAAATTTAAATAATTGGCTTTTGTATTGTCATTGTACTTAAACCAAAAGAAATAATTAAACTACTACCTAGAAAACATTTAATTTGTATGGCATTATAAGCATATCTTTTTTCTGCAAACTATTAGAGTACTGTTTTATATAAACACACAAAACATTTCAATTAATGTACAGTGCATTGCACAGTTTTTACACTAAACTATTTGCTAATTTTATTTTATCTTATTATTTCTTATTTGACGTTGAAATGACTAATCCCTGACTTAGACGGTCTCTTCCTGTCTATGGTCTTGTGCCTTGGCTGAAAGAAGCTGCAATGTGGACAAAATTTTCAAAACATTTAAACGTATCTAAACTTAACAAATCTGCAGCAGACACCATTCTATTCATTGTCCCCATCAGTTTGTTGGGACTACTAGACAACAAGTGGCAACTGCACAAAGTCACACAAAGATTTTAAAAGCTCATCTGCCATGTAATCCGAGCAACTGTAAGAAATTTGAGTCTTTATGTGTACTAGAGCTGCACGATTCTGGATAAAATGGAAAAAAAATTTTGTGTAAAATGGAGATTGCGATTCTCCCACGGTAAACAAAATAACATACAAACTAGAGGTTCTGACAAAATGGTCATTGCTTTAGTCTATTTAAAAGATATATTAATTTGAACAAAATAAAAAATAATTTAAATGGAGTCAATGTCTCATTCATCATGACTTGTTTCATTATTGGATGAATCAGTGTTTGTGAATAAATCTTTTAAATGAATGACAAACACTTTTTTTAAACACTCAATTGTCACCACCTCCTGGCATTACGATAAGCAATACAATACATACAAGTGTCAAAATACTTTTTTAGAAGATGATTTACTCTTATTTTGATCAATACCGTGTTTATACCCAAACCATAAACTTTTATCCCCTGTTATTTAAATGTTTGTAACACATAAATAACGATAATGTGTGGTTGAAAAGACTGTTTGTTTATGAAGCTGCTTCAAACTGTACATTTACATGACAGCCGTTCTCTCCGGATCAGCAGCAGCGCGAACGCAGATTTGAATGTTGCAGTGTGAAGATCGTACTTTCAAAGGTTAACCAAAGTCTTTGTTTTAAACAGTTTCACATCACAAGCGTCAGCGGAGTGTGAGCAGCACGTTTTTTGTCACTGCCCATATGAATGAACGAGAGCGTTCACATCGGAAGCACGGCGGCCGACCCTCTCACGGTGCGTGTCCACTGGCGCGGAACAGAGCGAATTAATTGGAAATGCTCGCTCTGCTCCGCATGCTTCGTGCCAGTGGACATCCGTCATTCATTAACATTGGCAAAATACGCCAAATTCACGCTCCGCTGATGCTTGCGATGTGAAACAGGCATAAAAGACACAGCAGAATCGTAGTCATTTAGGAATAAGATCGCGTGGGTGTTTGAATCGAGATCGCAATCTTTTAACGATTAATCGTGCAGCTCTAATGTGTACTGTAGGATAGTATACATAGGTTGTTTAATTGCTTGACTCTACAGTACGTACCACCATAAGTACTTGCAACTGCGTTTTCATGCAGATTCTGTGCGACTCCTAGGTGTTCAGAAAAGGAGTTCAGAAAACAGCTTTTACACAAACCAAATTTAGAACTCAAGCCTGCAGTGCCCTAAAATGTGTCACCATGTAGGTAACAAATGAACCGAACAAACATGCAAACAATGAGTTCCATTGCGGCTCAGACACTGTACAACAGAAAAATGAATCTCCATCACAAACAACAAAGCCACTACAGAGGAACATTTGGTGCCTTTCTAAATCCACTCCCACTTGTCAAGTGCCAGCTTTGTGCACTCTCCAACACTGCCATTTCCCATGAAATTCTGAGTGCCAAAAGTTCTTCTGAGAGATTGTCACTTCAGAGCATCTCAGACAAGACGAGTTGGAAGGGAGACAGTGCCCATCTCCTCTCCCAAAACCTGCTTCCTGTTTGAGAAAACCTAATTAATAGGTGTGTGCCAGAGGCTCATCGACTGCCAAGGAGCATCTGCCCAAACGGTTGGATTTGGAAAGGCAGAGCGAGACGCCACAGCCTGCCATTAAGCAAGCATCAGTGGCTCCATGTGCACCCAGCACTTTAGGTGAGCGTGGCCACTCGCAGACACCATGCTACGGCCCAATATGGCCCACGCTCTACCGTACACACTTCCTATGCTCAGATCCCTCGCCAAAGCAGACTTCAAACAGAGATGCTTTCGACATCAATCAGTCAAAGCATGCATAAACACTCACTGTCGCCCCTCTATAGCTCTTTACAAAGATTTCTTTCGAATAAAACCCTTTGAAAGTGTTTTAAGGTCAATACCTGAGCTCGCTCGGGCGGCAGTTGAGATATTGCATGCCTGACGAGTCTGACAAACAGAACAGAAGAAATTTGGAAGTCATGACTGTCACCTTCACCCTCCTCTCCTTATTATGTGCATATGATTGGCAAGGCATTAGATATCTCCAGCACTCTGGAGGGGGCCCAGTGCCAATTGAAATGTAGCACACATTCAGGCTTCAATCATACAGATGAATATGAAACAACTGAATGCTTCGGCAGAGAGGACCCGTCTCACCTCTCGCCACTGATCCATAATGCGCCCTCTGCGATCATTTAGTCCCTCTCATTGACCATACTTGGTTTCAGTGAGATGCGTTAAAGGGTAACTAAACCCTAGAACAACTTTTTAAGTTAATGATCTGCAAGACTGAGGCTTTATTAGTGCTGTTCATTGATTTGAGTAAATGTTTTGACATTTGGGTATAAAATGTTTTAATTCTACAATATATGGTGTAAACTACTGCAACTACTGCAGTTGAATTTTCCTATTGAACGTTGTTGGCCATCGTGACGTATGTTGGCTCTTCCAACGGCTCACTACCATGCCCTTGGCGCAAGCTCACCACGCCCTTGGCATAGGCTCAGCCCCTGGTATAAAAACATCTTGTTCCGTCAAAACCACTGTAGCGAGTCAGGAGTTGGAATTGCGAGTATTATCAGGATAGCGTATATTAGCATCTAGTTAGCATAGCCATTTATATAGTTATTTAGATTATTTTGTGTAGCCTAGTTAGTTAATTAGCATAGTTGTTAGTGTAGTATTGTTAGAAGTATAGTTAGTTAGTAGCATAGTATTGCATCAGTTAGGATAGCTTCAAGTTAGCATAGATTTTTAGGATTAGCTTTATCTGTATTTAGTACAGTGGTTAGGATGGGACGTAGGTGTAGTGTTGCTGGTTGCAACAGCACTGCTGGACTGTATAGCTTTCCAGCAGACTTGGAAATTAGGCGCCAGTGGTTGCATGCACTTGGCCTGGAAGTGCGTGAGTTCCCGCCTAGAGCTGGAGTGTGCAACCTGCATTGTACACGGGATTGTTTCTCCAACGCAATGAAGGTGGAAATGGGCTTCTCCAAACAGCTCGCGCTGAAAAGCGACGCAGTGCCAAACGATTGATCATTTGATTGATCATTGATTTTTCTTCCTGGAACTAACCTGTTTACAAGTGTCTCTTCCATTTCACCAAATAACTGGTGGTAAGTGCCATATACAGCTTGTAACACATAGGGGTTTAGTGCTACTGGCTCAAAGCCTGGATGGGCAGTTATACAGCCCACTCCAACAATCTGGTCACACCTGTGTACTACCTACAACATGAGAATGTTTATTACTACTTTGTTAGGATGATTTATTTATTATTTTGTATGTGTGTGTTTTGTGTATAGTACTTATTCAATTAATTAACTGGACTTAACACTGGTCTTGACATATTTCATAGCTATACCTTGGGTATCTCCCTAAACATATGTTCTCTACCAGGGACAGTGAGCTGCAGTGCCCACAGGTGCACCTGTTGAGACAGAATAATTTTGTAACTGTAGAGGGACTTTTTTTGTAACTTTTTTGCTTAATTATTAACACTAAATCATACGAAAATTAACCTAAATGCATGGGTTTAAAAATTTTAAAAGTTTGTTAGCATTTGCTATGAGCATTAGCCATAATGCTAATGTTTTACCACTCAAGACACTGGCCCCATCTCTCTTGCGCTGCTGCTTCGCTAGCATCGTCGGCATCGGGAGTTAACGCAGTTTGAGCCAGCGGCTCGAATTGATAAGGCTCTGGCCCTGTATCTACAGACAATTCACCCTCCTCCACTTCAGGTGAAGGTGGGGGAGAAAAGTCCTCTACTTCAAAAGACCGATCTGATGCAAAACTACTGGAGTCACTCCAGTCATTCTCCATCTTTGCGAGTCTGACCGCTGTCAATCAACCCGTCACTGCGGGTCTCAGGTGCACGCCCCCCGCTCAGCCCCACCCTCGGCTCGTCCCCTCTGTCTCCGCTGGGCTCTGCCCACTTTTCCAGCATTTTTCAAATATTGCCAGTGGGTGGAGTTAGGCTGTGAACAGGGGTTTAATTACCCTTTAAAATAGTTCACCCAACATTTACGATTCTGTCATTACTTACTCATCTACAGGACATTCCAAACCCATTTGCTTTTATTTGTTCTCTGTTGAACACTTAAGGTAAATGTTTGGAAAATCTTTTTGTAGCTCTTACAGTTTTATTGTATCTTAAAATATGTCAGTGCCATTGTTTTGTCTCAAGATGCACACCAGTAATGTTTTTTCTAATGCACGTTTATAAAAGCTACTTAAACGTCATAATTAAACGAAAGCCTAATCCTGGCTTAATCTAAACCGTGTCTGTGAAACCGGGTCTTGATGTTTTCGCAGTCCTTAACTCAAATCTGCTAGCAATCATATCGTTGTCTACAATAGCGCAGCTGATTGGTTGCTTTTGCATCAGCAGCCAATGAGCTTGCTGCTCAACATTTAAATACTTGTTAGTATTTGCTGTTAGCAGTCTGCAGCGCGCTTTCAGAAAGCATCTGAAATCAACATCTAAGATAAGTGAATGCTCTTTTACTCCATATCTCTGTGCATAATCACATGGTCTTTAATTCCTAAATGAGCAATCATAACAAGTTTTAAACTAAGCGCCATGTTCAGCAGTCTTGCATTCGATGCAGGAGTGAATTACTAACCTTATGAAAAAGAAGTATACCCTCATTCATTTTGTACTGCATCTGTACTACAAGTGAATTTATAAGTATACTAGTAGTCTAGTATTTTAATACTTGTAGCACATTTTTTTGTTTATGAAAGTACACTTTGAAGTATACTCTCAGTAAACTGCTAGTTTAGTAGTTTTATACTGCAAGTATAGTATAGAAGTTTTCTTTAAGTGAACATAACATCATACTTAGTTTCCTATTTATATATTAATTTTGCACTTTAAGTATACTATAAGACAGTATGTAAAGTATTTAATAGGATACTCAATCAAAAGAATAAGCACAACTACAAGCCAAGTATACTTAGAATACTTAATTATACTGAGAAGTACATAGTATATTTTTGTGAAGTACATAAAACGTAGACTGAAAGTATACTTTATTTTTATTTGAAAAGAAATATACTAATAGCAACTTCTTTTTCGTAAGGGTAAGCATACAAGCAGCAGCGTTTACGCAATTGTGTTTATGCAGCAGCAAGCGGTCTGTTGTATGTAATTGCTGTGAGGATACGCCGTCTAAGCCAGGGGTTTTCAAACTTTTTGATGCCAAGGACCCCCAAATTCGATGAACCTTTTAAGATGGACCCCTTCCTAAAAGTCCTCTTTCAACGGGGGTTTACCATATTTAGCTGCATAACTTCCAATGATGCGTTCATTTATCTCCAAGGGCGATGTTTCCATTACTAAATGTGTGCTTCTGATTTCAGCTGCACACAGTGTCAGAGTCACACTCCTGTCATTCATTTATCGCGCCCAACCCAGGTGGTTGCTGGATTTTCATATTTCTATCAGCTTGCAACATGATATCTATTGTTAACGAGAACACATAGTGCACATTTCACATAGATAGTAAAACATGCGGCCTCGTGGTTCTTGGAGCAGCGGCAGTACATATTTCTTGACGTCAATCTGGGGGGGGTGGGGGTTGTTTTGTCCTATCCCATCCTGTCAATGTTCACCCATATGCGCGGATATATGCATGTCTACCGATGCTTGTTTTCTTATACTCAGCAGCATGCATATATTGCCTTGTAGTGTTCATTTCTCGTGTCTCCTGCTTTGTTGGGGGGGGGGGGTTATCATGTATGTTATTTGTGGTGTGGGGGGGGGGGTATTTCATGTCTGTGTATGTACTGACATCAAATAGTTACAAATTGCAATGAGAGTGTGTTGGTCCATACAACTCATGCTCTATATTCCAACTCTTCTGAAGCTTTGTGTGAGGAAAAGCCCAAAAATCACTAAAATTGTCTGATGATCGTAATGAAGAAAATGTCTCATTAAAAGGAAATATCGTGTTGCGGAACAAAAGCATAGAGGTTTGAAATGGCATGAAGGTGAGTAAACAATGACAAAATGTTCCGTTTGGTGTGAACTAAAAATCCTTTAAATTTGGATTTTTTTAAACATTTAAAAATCAATAATTAACACGCAATACGCGTTGTTCCAATGTTTATTTGCATCTGGCCTGTGAGATTGACAGAAAAGAAATTGAGATTAATTCTAAATGTTCCAATGTTTCAGCATTCAGTTAGAGCATTTTGAGCCCAGTCCTCAAAGACCATTTTTGTTAAACGGTCATTTTGTTTTATGGCCAAGTTATAAGTTCAGTCCCTGACCATGCTCTGAACATGGATGAAACACACCCCAGGGAAACTTTATGGGACTGGACTTCAAAGCCAGGACATCAATCTTGTGTATGTGACCCTCAACAAGGGCCTAATTTTCATTTCCATTATCTTTTAAGCCTCTTGAGTGAATTCCTTAAGCAACAACAGACACTAAATGGCACCGTGGCTGAAATGCAAGGCGCTGCCATGCATTTATAAGTTAATTTAGATGTAGTGAGTGCTCCCATGATAAAGCGCTCTCATAATGGCTGAAGAATATTCTGTTCAGGGTCTAACAGGTGTTATTTAATTTTATGTCTGACCGCTATGCAAGATCTTATTAAAATTTTATCCTGAAAGAGTAAGGGCCTTACAGAGACAAACATTATATGCAAACAAAATAGACATGTTGTATGGTCTGTTAAAGTTTGAAGCTATTGAAATCCAGTCATTTTAGTGCTTGCAAGGCAGCACTGTATTGAAATTCCTCCTCATTTAATACTACTTATTTTTTTCTCCACAGTTTTCCTGAATTAATTCAGCTTAAACTGCTTACCATACAGAGCCCATTCAAACTTTGCTTTGTAGATCATTTGAGCAGTTGGTGACCTTTTTAACAAAAAAAAAAAACCCCAGTGAGTTACATTGTTAAAATGTTCACAATAATCTAACTGACAGCAATGACATTGTTCTGAGATTTGTATCTGTGATTGGTCTTCTTTGTTAAAAAAAAAATTGCATACTGAAAAATGATTAGGGCCAATGATAAAGAAGAGAGAAGTAAAATCTTTTAAAACAATAGTTTAAAATATGTTTTCTTTATTTTCTCAAAAAGGTCGGTTTCATGTGGTTTTGAAAAATATTTATATCATGTTCAAAAAATTAAATGTAATGAGCCAAAAAAATTTGCCTTACATAGAAGTGCATATGTCTTATTAATTATTTTTAAAAAGTGAATATATTTTACGATGTATAAATTCATAATTATATCAATTAATACATTTACATTAAAAAACAAACTAACCTTTACCTGTCATAAAATATTTGAAGAAATAATCATGAAAATATTTGTTTATTCTTATAAATAATAATAAAAGATTATGCCAAACTACTTCAGTTTTTATTTAATAACCAAATATTGTGTTAATTTTCTCATGACAAGTGTCTTTGGTGCAATATTTCATTTATAGAGGCTAAAACCTCAACTACCTAAACAATGTTCTTTGGATGCCTTGCCAGCACTGCTATTTCCTTTAGGACATGCTAATCACAGTCCTAATTAAACGCATTGTGGTGCTTCAAATCAACATGACACACTTTGCTTTACTTAGCATTTCAAAGTTCAACAATTTTTCAATGAGAAAAAATGTAGAGCAGTTCCTGAATTTCTGCAATGGGAATTGATTCAGGTGGTTGGAAAATGAGAGGAGGAGCAAGTTATTAGAATGTGATCAAAGATTGCAAAGACAAACCTTTTTTTTCTTTGAAATAATTTGCACCGATGAATCACAATATGACCAAGAACATGTACTAAGAAAACAAATAGGGTCAATTTTGATTTCCCCCTTGCCTTAAATCTCGGAAGCTCTCGGAAAACCTGTTAAAAGCTTGAAAGTGGTTTTCCTCGGTATGACTATCCACAATGCCTAGCTCTGGGGGAGACACAAATGAAGAGTTCCATTAAAAGAGTTATACATCACAGAGAGACTAGAAATTCCCTCACTCACAGAGACAAAATGGTGTGTATGAAAAATGGTTTGAATCGACTGGCTGAAAAGTGTGTGTGCGTGTCTGTGTGTGTGTGAGACAGAGAGAGAGATGGAAAGTTAGGGAAGAGGAATTGCACAGTGGCTGTGCTTTAAACTCCACACTTCTTTCTACTGAGACGCCTATGCAGAGACCAAAAGACGGAGGGAGAGAGAGATGACAGGCTGATGTGTTGATTCAGGAGAAAGTGACATCACATTAGTGAGCATCACAATACACTTTTCAGAAATTCTGCAATTGTGCAAACCGTCAGCAATGTGAAAGCATGTTTCAAGAAGTTCTTTGCAGTTGGTTTTAATCAGCAATAGTTGCAAAAAGTTCAAATCAAGTAAATGAACTTTCCGAAGGACGTGGTTGTCATTAACACAAAGCAAAAAACAATGGAGGAGGAGGACGATAAATACCATAGATCCCATGGTGCACTAGCATCTCAAATGTTGCTTAGGAAGATGAACAGCGATATCCGTGATCAAGGTTTTTGGCTTACAAAGGCATTATTTGAATGCCAGCTGAAGGTTAATGAGGAAAATATCAGTGAAAGCTGCCAGTAACAGAGGGACACAAAGAATGCTTAGTGTGACAATGTGTAGCATTTTATTATCAATGTGATGGAGCATGTTGGAATGTTATCCTTTTCTTATTACACAGTTGCATGCAATTCTTGATTGTGATACTGTAGGTCAATTGCAGTATTTTGTGGTCATATAATGACTGTTCGTTGTTTTATGTATCACTTTGCGCTCTCTATCTTCTTATAATTTAAATTCAAATCAATATTTCATGTCCATTTATTTATTTATGTGTTAAGTAAACGTAATAAGTAGGATATGTACAGCGAGTCAGTCATTATTGCAAACTATTTTGTGGCAGAAAGACACAAAGGTGCAATGTGTAAATTTTAGCGACATCTAGCGGTGAGGTTGTGAATTGCAATCACCAACCGCTCACCCCTCCCTTTCGAAGCACATAGAGAAGCTACGGTGGCCGACACAGGACAAAAATGACGTCGTCGGAGAGAGCAGAGAGTAGTTAGTGCTCTGTAGAGCAGTTTGTCCGTTTAGGGCTACTGTAGAAACATGATGGCGCAAAATGGTGACTTCACTGTAAGGGGACCTGCGGTGTATGTAGATAGAAATGGCTCATTCTAAGGTAAAAAAAAAAAACATAACGGTTCATTATGTAAGGTCTTTATACACCACTGAAAACATAGTTATGTATATTATATTGCATTTCTGTCAATAGATCCTCATAAATACTACACACTGCACCTTTAAAGTGATAGTTCACCCAAAAATGTATGTATATGACTAGGTGTATCTGACTTTCTTCTTTCAGACGAATCGGAGTTATATTAAAAAATGTCCTGGCTAATCCAAGCTTTATAATTGGCAGCCCAAAATTTGAAGCCCAAAAAAGTGCATCCATCCATTATAAAAGTAATCCACACGCTCCAGGGGGTTAATAAAGGGCGTCTGAAGTGAATCGATGGGTTAGTGTAAGAAAAATATCCATATTTAAAACTTTATAAAGTAAAATATCTAGCTTCTGGCGGACCACCTTCCGTATTTAACTCGGTCCGCCGGAAGCTATATTTTACTTTATAACGTGTTAAATGTGGATATTCTTCTTACACAAATGCTTCGGTTCGCTTCAGAAGGCCTTTATTAATCCCCCAGAGCCTTGTGGAGTATGTTTATAATGGATGGATACAATATTTTGGGCTTCAAATTTTGGGCTGCCATTCACTGCCATTATAAAGCTTGGAAGAGCCAGGACGTTTTTTTTTTTTTTATAAAACTCTGATTGTATTCGTCTGAAAGAAGAAAGTCATATACACCTAAGATGGCTTGAGGGTGAGTAAATCATGGGGTAATTTTCATTTTTGGGTGAACTATCCCTTTAAAAATAACATTTTCCAACAACAACGTTTGGTAACACTTTGGGCCCTATCATACTGTAACGGATCGCTGAGAGAAGAGGCTGAGAGAGAATCCACTTGCACGCACCCTTTTAATTACAAGACTCCACATGAAAATACAAGAACTTCTGACCCAGAACACCAATACAATCCACCACGGAGAACATCATAACAAATACATCCAGATACCTACATTTAATGACTAGCAAACCATGATTGAAAACCAAGACCTTAAATACACAGAACAAAGAGTAGATAATTGACTGCAGGTGTGTGCAATGAAGGTAATCATAAGTGATATGACAACGAGGAGAGACAGAAACTAAACAGGAAGAGAACATGAAAACAATGAAAACAAAGAAAGCACTTCAACATAAAAGTCCATACAAAACAAAAGACACAAAACTGGGATCGTGACACATACACCCGGCACAACGCAAGTGTTTTTTGCTAGTTTCAGCCCAGCGCAGTTATCATTTTCACGTCCAGAGCCCACGTTGTTTAAATAGCAAATGCATTTGCGGCCATCTGTTTACCCATGGGCGTGCTGTCTAAAAAACGAGGTGCGTTCAGGCGCATTGTTGGCGTGTTGCTATTTTGAGGCAACTGAAAACGACTGCGCCATTGACCAACAAAAACCTGATCTAAAGTCAATGGTGCAGTATTTTTCATGTTATTTAAAGGGTGCATTAGTAATATGCGCCTATAGGCGGGTGCACAACGTGCGTACACTCTGCGTGTTACACACACAGGGACGTGCAGCAGCACACAAACACCTATTTGCAGTAATGATGAATGAAACTGGCTAATTATTTGACCAATCATGGCAATACACACACGTATTTAAACTGACTTGTCAGGCTGAGGGTGTCTATATTCTGCCATCTAAATAGCGAATCTGCCATGGTGCAAGCGCAACTGGCTTTTAAATGGAATTGGAGATGACACTCTGATTGGTTTATTGCACGTTACGCCCAAAACACACCCATTACTCATTAAGAGACTAGGTACAACCCTTTTGGACATTTTTTCCATCGTTAAACTAGCAAAAGTGGATTCGGACACGTCCTTATAAGTAACTTTGCAACTACATGCAATACTCTGCAACTATTCTAACCCTAACCCTACCAATCTACTAATACTCTACTAACACTCTAATGAGAGTTAGTAGACATGTAGGTGCAATGTTTCTTAAAATCAACAGAATGTGTTAAAGGGACCATCAAAATAAAGTGAAACCCAACGTTTCAGTTTCAGAGTGTATGAGGTCTATCTCCTGCACATCTCACTCAATACCCACATCTCATTGGCACATTTAGTGCTTTACTCTGGTGTCACTCACCATCCATCCCTCCTGACTGAGATACAGCCTGATCTGGTGGCTCCTGCATTGGGCCGTGGAGATTACACACAATAAGTACCTCCGACTTTATCATTCAGTGGGCATAGGCCAGACTATGAAACACAATTACACTCAATGGTATGAGTGAGTGGTAGAGGGGAGCTTATGACAGCAGATTCCTAATGAGCATAGCAGAGGGTAATCATCATCAATGCTGCTCACAAAGGCAATTTCTTCATCATGCAGCTGGACTCCACCCCCTCCACTTTCACCGTGTTAACACAACACCCAAAAAAGGGGAACCAAATATACTTGAATTAAAGGATGAAGGCTTGGTAGAGTTTCCTACAGTATAGGGATACTTAATCGAGGATGGTCACCGTCTGCAGAATAGTCACTGCAATAGGGGGAAACACTTAAAATCTGCAGAGTCATCTTCGTGACCATCATCCACTGTTGTATAGTGAACGCAAGGCAAGTTAACTTTGACCTCAATACCAAAACTACGTCTGGGAAATAATTGGACACAAAATGTTGTTTTGAGTTGAACATTTTTATCTCACTCACTTGAAATTAACAAATTCCAAGTATGGGTCACCATACTTGGCCACACGTCACTTCACTTCAAAAAACTTTTGCGAATATTTTCGAAACCGTTAATCCAATCGAGACAAAACAACCACAGGAAATTCGAAAACATAGGTCGATGGCTAAACAATAATGCCCAAATGTCAAAATTTTGAGAGGAAGTGGCAAAAAAATCTAATCAATGTCAATCTAATCATGGGTCATTTTTATGCTCTCATAAATATAAGTATCTATATTAACTTCAAAATGTAATGAGATATTTACAACAGATTTGACACACATATGTATGGACACACTCTGAGGACACCTAAAAAAAAAAGTGGTGGAGATTGGGCAAGACATGGTGCTCTAACTGTCAAAGAAACTTTAAAAAACATATTTTTCCTTAGTAAATTGCCTGTATTGGCTGTAAATGGTCTTTTCCATATGATCGAAGTTTATTTGTCTATTTTCATTTGACTACCTAGGCAGTGGCTACTCTTCCTGGGGTCCCAACAAGTAAAAAATACAAAACTACATTAAATCAAAAACAATAAAAAGTCAAGTCAATGACGCATACATACCCAAAATTCATTCCAAATATTAAAATCAACAATTTACTATATATTGTGCCATTAAATGAAATATTTCTTATAAAACAAAGCAGACAGACAATCCTTCTCCAGTGACAACCTACTTTTGTGCATTCTTATTATATTATATATTAATTATATTTATATCTTAATATATATCTTATTATATTTAAATTGAGTCGTGCGGCTCTGTTCTGGACTAACTGTAATTTCTCCAAGTCTTTACTTGATGTACTCGACCACACCACTGGGCAATGATCTAAATAAGAACCATTGTTTGCACAATTTGACAAATACAGTGTTGTGGTAAAAAGTTTGCACATCTCTTAATAACTGACAAACCTCTTATATCTATCTATAGATCTATCTATATTTTCTAATTTTGACCACTTCAGCCTACTGCCTAATATAACTCCAAGAAGTCTTATTTCCTCTACCTGGTCAATTCATAGTTTTCAGTCACGTGACTGTCACGGAGCCCTGAAGGGCAAAACCACCATAGAAATGCAGCACAAGCCTGCCAATTCTTTAAAAATATGTGAACAAGATGCAAGTTTTGGGCACTTGTGATCCGTATACAGCACCTGCTGCCATATTTCAATCACTAAAAACAGCGGGACATTTTTAAAACGCTTAACGTGAAAAACACTTAGGGTGGGTTGCACCAATAAGGATTAAATTGAGCAAAGTTAAACGCCAATGAAGGATTTTTTTTTATCTGGGTTTTATTTTAAATAAAGTTGTGTTGCTTCATTTTAAACACAGATACAGTGGGGAGAACAAGTATTTGATACACTGCCGATTTTGCAGGTTTTCCTACTTACAAAGCATGTAGAGGTCTGTAATTTTTATCATAGGTACTCTTCAACTGTGAGAGATGGAATCTAAAACAAAATCCAGAAAATCACATTGTATGATTTTTAAATAATTAATTTGCATTTTATTGCATGACATAAGTATTTGATCACCTACCAACCAGTAAGAATTCCGGCTCTCACAGACCTGTTAGTTTTTCTTTAAGAAGCCCTCCTGTTCTCCACTCATTACCTGTATTAACTGCACCTGTTTGAACTCGTTACCTATATAAAAGACACCTGTCCACACACTCAATCAAACAGACTCCAACCTTTCCACAATGGCCAAGACCAGAGAGCTGTGTAAGGACATCAGGGATAAAACTGTAGACCTGCACAAGGCTGGGATGGGCTACAGGACAATAGGCAAGCAGCTTGGTGAGAAGGCAACAACTGTTGGCGCAATTATTAGAAAATGGAAGAAGCTCAAGATGACGGTCAATCTCCCTCGGTCTGGGGCACCATGCAAGATCTCACCTCGTGGGGCATCAATGATCATGAGGAAGGTGAGGGATCAGCCCAGAACTACACGGCACGACCTGGTCAATGACCTGAAGAGAGCTGGGACCACAGTCTCAAAGAAAACCATTAGTAACACACTACGCCGTCATGGATTAAAATCCTGCAGCACACGCAAGGTCCCCCTGCTCAAGCCAGCGCATGTCCAGGCCCGTTTGAAGTTTGCCAATGACCATCTGGATGATCCAGAGGAGGAATGGGAGAAGGTCATGTGGTCTGATGAGACAAAAATAGAGCTTTTTGGTCTAAACTCCACTCGCCGTGTTTGGAGGAAGAAGAAGGATGAGTACAACCCCAAGAACACCATCCCAACCGTGAAGCATTTAGGTGGAAACATCATTCTTTGGGGATGCTTTTCTGCAAAGGGGACAGGACGACTGCACCGTATTGAGGGGAGGATGGATGGGGCCATGTATCGCGAGATCTTGGCCAACAACCTCCTTCCCTCAGTAAGAGCATTGAAGATGGGTCGTGGCTGGGTCATCCAGCATGACAACGACCTGAAACACACAGCCAGGGCAACTAATGAGTGGCTCCGTAAGAAGCATCTCAAGGTCCTGGAGTGGCCTAGCCAGTCTCCAGACCTGAACCCAATAGAAAATCTTTGGAGGGAGCTGAAAGTCCGTATTGCCCAGCGACAGCCCCGAAACCTGAAGGATCTGGAGAAGGTCTGTATGGAGGAGTGGGCCAAAATCCCTGCTGCAGTGTGTGCAAACCTGGTCAAGAACTACAGGAAACGTATGATCTCTGTAATTGCAAACAAAGGTTTCTGTACCAAATATTAAGTTCTGCTTTTCTGATATATCAAATACTTATGTCATGCAATAAAATGCAAATTAATTATTTAAAAATCATACAATGTGATTTTCTGGATTTTAGTTTTAGATTCTGTCTCTCACAGTTGAAGTGTACCTATGATAAAAATTACAGACTTCTACATGCTTTGTAAGTGGGCAAACCTGCAAAATCGGCAGTGTATCAAATACTTGTTCTCCCCACTGTACTTCATTTACCCCCTTTTTATTAATTAAAAAATTGAGAAATTCTCAAGAACTACAGTAAAAACCTGTGTGATGCAAGAAACAATTTTTTCATGAGAAATTTTATTTTAATATCATTAGATCAAATTTATAAGAACATATAATATGAAATTGCCAGTATAAGCTCCATTGAATTCAATTGATTTCATTAAATTCATTTGAAACTTATAACTCATGACTGCTCAAAAAAGTTTAGATTTATGAAACCCACATATTCTTTTTCTAACTAAACAACACCAAAACAACATCAATATTACTGTTTTCAAACAAAATATATTAATTTTATTTGCTTTTATAAACTTTTACTTTTATATGGAAAAAAATTACGATGACAAGCATGAATCTCTTTATCATGCTGCAATGGTTCATTATTAGGTGGCAGAAAAGTGAAATGTGGACTTTTTCTTTTCCAAATCCTCTTTTCTTTTTCTTTTTTAAATTTAGACTGTTTGGTTTAAGAACGTTTGCTCAACAAACATATAAAGTCATATGTTTGTCATTTTATTTAAATTTCAGAATTATTGTTTGTGCATGCGCGAGCATGTTTATAAACAAAATTATCTAAAAAACTGTATGTAACTCTTCTGGGTCAAAAAGTTTTACTTTAAGGTACATTTTAAATGATATTTTTTTTAATAATCGTTTGCTTTAAAAGGGTAGACTTATTTTGATGTGTTGACTGACATACTACAGAACATGTAAAGTACTTGAATATAATGTTTAGTTTAACTATAGTGTGTTATTCAATATTACATTTAGCCTAAAGTTAATATATTTGAAATATACTAAATTGCAACTTCATGATTAAAATTGTGTAATTACAAATATATATACAGTAAATACAATACATTTCAAGTTTCAATAGAAATGACGGTATGCCAAAGTATGATACCGATTTGTACAGTTGTGGTCAGAATTATTGGCCCCCTTGGTAAATATGAACAAAGAAGTCTGTAAAAAATAAATCTGCATTGTTAATCCTTTTGATATTTTATTCCAAAAATCCACAAAAACCTAACCTTTCTTTGAAGTAAAAGAATTGGAAATGTGGGGAACATCTCTTTATGAAATAAATGGTTTTCTCCAAAACACGTTGGACATAATTATTGGCACCCTTTTTATTCAATACTTTTTTCAACCTTCTTTTCCCAAGATAACAGCTCTGAGTCTTCTTTTATAACGCCTGATGAGTTTGGAGAACACCTGACAAGAGATCAGAGTTCATTCCTCCATACAGAATCTCTCCAGATCCTTCAGATTCCCAGATCCATGTTGGTGCTTCTTCTCTTCAGTTCACCCCACTCATTTTCTATAGGGTTCAGGTCAGGGAACTGGGATGGTCATGGCAGAAGCTTTATTTTGTGTTGAGTGACACATTTGTGTGTTGATTTTGATGTTTGTTTTGGATCGTTGTCCTGATGGAAGATCCAACCACGGCCCATTATAAGATTTCTAGCAGAGGCCGTCAGGTTTTGATTTTTTTATCTGTTGGTATTTGCTAGAATCCATTATACCATGTATCTGAACAAGATGTCCAGGACCTCCAGCTAAAAAAAAATAGGCCCACAACATTAAAGACCCAGGAGTGTATTCAATCATGGGCATGATCCCTGTTTGCACCAAACCCATCTGGTGGGTTTGCTGGGAATGTTACAGGGAATGTCTGTGTCTATTACATCAAACATTAGAAATAAAAAAAATAAAAAATGTAAGCAGTAAGTAATGAGGCCAATTTTATTGTAGCAATGCATTAATATACAGTATACTTAATATATGTACAGTCACGTGTATGTATAGTGATTTAATAAACAGAATTATCTGTTTTATAATGCTGATCTTATGTGCTCCATAAAAATAACTTGATACTTTATCAGCTTAAGCATAATCTTATTTTGAGTTGTTTGATTAAATTTTAACTAACTTTTAATGAACTATTGTGTATTTTCTAAGGACTACAACCTAAAATTGCATTACCAGTGTGCAGTGTCAGTGGCATTCATTACAGATGTTCAGATAAACTAGTATGCATTACCACTAAATACCAAATGGCATGAGGAATTCATTTTAGCAAAGCCTCGAACCATTTGAATCAATTTTAATGTATTACTAGTATCAGCTCATCTAATATGTGTGTGAACATAAAGGCACAGGGTGAGGCAAAAGGCATGATGAAATATTCATCTATTGTAAACTCATTATTTTGCTTGCAGACTGGCCCACAGTTGTCTTGGTGAGTGGTGATGGATGGCTTTGGACCGGAGCGCCACTGGAACAGACAGAAATGGGCGGCATGGGGAAAGAAATGCCTTTATATCTGTACATGGCACAGCATCCATCCAATCCGAATAGCTCAAGCAGGAGAGCAAAGACACCACACAGAGAAAAAAAAAAAATCTTCCTTAGCATTTAACATGAAAAACAAGGAAAAGAACCATGTGTGTTGATGATAAATATGTTTTCTTCATGACAGGTGATGATACAACTTGAAAGATTAGCTTCAGGGTTTCAGAATCATTGAAACACACATTTGCAGGAAATATAAAATCACAAATGAAATCTTAGCTGCTTCTCCTAGCAATGCTTTTCAGATCAATTAAACGAGATCTTAGCATGAACAGCATTTTCATCAAAATCTTCCAAGACTAAGAAGTTATGCTCTCCAAATCAAATTAATTGTATACAGCTCTAAAACAATCGACTATTTTAATTCCTATTTCTAAGAGAAACATCCGAGACAAAGTTGATAAACTCAATTACTGTAGATCTCCTGAGCTATGAAAGAGCAACATCTGAGCAATAAATGTTAAAAGGGCCACTTTCTTTTAACTTTCAGCCAACTAGTCCTGTATATGCTCTCTCCAGCTAGACTGCCCCAAAAACGTAATGCTTTAATCTCAGTTTCTCTTCATATTCAAATTAAGTGAAGCTGGCAAAGTATGCAAATAAAAATGCACCTCCATGGCGTGCAATAGCAAGCAGCACAATATCTCTCAATATAACCTTCAGCATAAATCTTCTATATATATATATATATATATATATATATATATATATATATATATATATATATAGATAGATAGATAGATAGATAGATAGATAGATAGCAAATGCTTTCTTGTCTCTGGTGCAAGAACCTTTTCTGTGAAATTAGTTACATTTGTGGATGGGAACAGGTTTTGGGGAGATAAAAGTCCAAATATGCACCTCTTCACCAACTCAGTGTTTGCTACTCTAGTTTGCTGTGATGTTCTCAGCAGACAGGTACTTCAAACATGTTCGGCTATTTTCCACACCCACACTGTCATGATGATGTCAGTTGAATTTAAAAGTTGTTTCTGAGGCGGAGCAAGTAATTCTGGTGAAAGATTTCTTATTTGATTTTTTTTTTATTATTTGGAATAATGTGCTATTATAATCTGTCAGTGTTTGCAATGTTACAGACCATAGCATGCGAATAGTGCGGAGTGAAAGTGGAGCGATGGAGCAATGGAGCTGTGTGATTTTGCCTGGAGCAAGGAGCGGATTTTTGAAAGTCAAACTGTAAGTGTTTTCACTCGCTCCAGGAACGCTCAGAGCAGGGTTTCTCACTATTGAGCGCAGAGTGGGAAATGGAAAACTAACAACGAACTAACATACTGAGTTCCACTCACATTCTGTGTTCCTGGCTGGCTTGGCGAAAGTTTGATGGCTTTGGCTTTTATTGCAACAGTTTTATTGGTTGAGAAAATGTTTATTGCTAGTATGTTACTGCTTAATTCATTACTAAACTAAAACTAAACTCCAACAACTTTCTCTCATGAAATAATGAATTTCAAAAACATTTTTGAGTGGGCTCATGTATGTTTTCATTGGAATGAGAATGATGAAAAATGCTTTGTGATGTTAGTACGAAAGTGAGTAAGGACTCCAAATATGACTTTTATGACTGGCTAACAATGTTAGAAAGGATAAAAATCTCTCTGAGAGTAAATGACTGCGTGTTCATGCATGAAAATCTGATGGTCGTGAAAAATAACTTGATATTTACGTGCGCATGTACCTCTTTAAATTGCATGCAGCATTGCATTGAGAAAAACATTACAGATGATGGATTCCAGCAGGCCTAATGAAACGCTGCGGATGCCAGATCCAGCTTTGAGAAACGACGGCCCACTTAAAGGTCACTATAAATCACGGACCTCTTTCCCTGCTTGTGTGCTGCACTCGTCCAGCGGGCCAACCCCAATCAAATAAACCGCTCCGCGGAGCCCAGCCGCTTGCAAGCCTACATTTACCAACGTGAACATGCACCTTTATTTGGGCTTGTAGACAGACAATCCTGTATGTTCTTCTCATTATATTTATGTGTGACTTTAACTGTTGCAGTCATGTCACTTGCTCCAGTCACGCTGGATAACATTTAATCAATCCCGGGGCAGGTGCCACGAGCTGCAAGATACATATACGTTGTTCTTCTATATAATTATGTTAATATGCCTCCATTTTTTCCTTTTTGCCACTAAGTAACCAAAGTTCCCATAAGTGGCCACTGCAATGTTTCAATTACAGTAATCAAAGCAAAGTGCTGCACTACTACCAAGTTTGTTCTATATGGGAAAAAGGACTCAAACAGCCAATCGCACTCCAAAGACAAACGACCAAAGATATACGACCACAAAAGCACTCTTGACTCAGACCCTATGAATTCATGCTTGAAATCATAATTTTTCTGTGCTTTACTCCAAGAAGGCATTAATACTGTACATATCCATTAGCATTCACATTCATCTCAATGCAGTACGCAATTTACATACTATTACAGGGCTCGACAGTGCGACCATTTCACTCGCATTTGCGACTGAAAATAGATGTGTGCGAACTGTAAAATGTATTTTGGAGCATGTGTGCGGATCAGTTTTCTTAAGATCATAAAAAGTCTTCAATACCTTAAATGGTATAACAAGCGTCTTAATGATCATTTTAAGGCATCTTATATTTTGGGGATGGAAAAACATAAGTCGCGATACTGCCTAATGTGATTATTAAACTTCAAAAGGCTTTGATTTCATTAAATAAATGTGAGTGCTTCACGCTTCAAAGTCTGAAAGTGGTGCTGTTGTGGCGCTGTCTTGGCACATTTATGCCAAGCGATTGCTTATGAACTAATGCTGATCAATTATGGTGTTTACTTACGATGTTTATATAGTAATATGTTGTGTACAGTTGTAAGAATGCATATTTTATCTCCCTCATATGAATTTGAATAAGCAGCCTGCAATAATAAAGCATAGACATTTCAAAATAAGAGTCCAGGTGTATTTCGGGCTTGTTTATTAAATAAAAGTCACGCTGTGTGTCCAGTTTGCACCCCAGTTATTTGGTAACACAAACTGTATGTCATTTAATTTAATTTCCATTTAATTTAAAGTAAACTATTTTAGCTTCTGTCTGGGAAGCCCCATCACAGGAAGGAAAGACTAAGAACATTATTTGACACATTAAATATATAGATTTTACAAGTATCAGTGTTATTATAGTTAAAAACTAAAACCATAAAAAATCATTACTTGAAATAAATTAAAATGTTAACTGACATAAAATTAAATATAAAAAACTTAATTTTCATTTAGTTGAAATTAGCCTGTTATTTAGTTTAATTTAGGGATGCGCCAATCCGTCATTATTTGCCGGATCGGGTATCGGTCAGACAGGACCGATCCAAATCTGATATTGTGCGTATAATATTCTGTGTTATTGTTAAGCCCCAGTGCCCCACAAAAGGCGCAAAAACATTATAAAGCATCATCAATGCTTCGTGCATTGTATTAAGTGTTCTGAAGCTATTCCATAGTTTAATGTGAGGTACAGATGAATATTTAAGTCATTAAATTCAAGTTAACGTGAATGCTTCCCTCCACTGCGTCTGTCAGTCATTCTCCATTCAGCTTTAAACTGCGTGTCGCGTTCGGTTACGACAGTCAACACAATGAAACTCCAAGATGATTCAATGTTCCTGTTATTATGCTTGATCTGTAGATAACGCTCTATGGTTTCGCATAAAATTACTTTATCTTGCTGGAGTTTATTGCTGTTTCTATCGTGTTACTTTTTATCGGGTGTCTGTTAGATCACAACACTGGACTAGAGATTGTATTGTTCTTCACACGCACGGTAACTGAAATTTTAAACTGTTAAAAGAAAAGGCTCAATAAAATACTGCATAGATAGATACACTACGCATTGATATATCTTCCCTTTGTGTTTTGAACTTTTCAGTGCGGAGGAAGGGCTGCGCGCTGTGACTCCATGTTGCTTCAGGCGTATCACCCTGCGCGTGGCATGCTCATAAGCGCTTTGTGCCGCTCTGTTTTGGAGCCTTTCGTATTATAAAACTTTTGCGCAATGAAAGATTATTAATAGCCTATCTATAGTATGTTGCTGCCTCATTAAAAAGCTGCGCTATACATTTAAAATAAATGTCTTTTCATTTCTTAGTATATAGGCCCTATTTCTATAAATATATTTACTTGTTTTTCATTAATGTATTTTACAACAATGTGTAACATTTTACCAGATTTAGTGCTAGACTTTTGTATTTTTACTTTTGTAAAAATTGTACTTTTGTTTTCTACACTAGTGTATTCACTTTTATTTGTTACCCACTAAATGTTTAGATTTTATACAATTATTGTGCACTCATGATTTTTCTAGAGTAACTTTTGCTGCTGAATTATCCACTAATCTAGTTTATCCACCATCTAGTTTATAGTAGTATTTTTGTCATAGATTGTGATTATATATAATTTTAATTTGTTGTTTTTCTTCATAATGAAGTTGTCTGTATTTAGTAGATTGTGTTTAACACACAAAAGAGTGATTATCAGTTCAACACACTGAGGTACAGAAATTCTACATTGAATTTTTAAACAAAACTGTGCTGGTATCGGATTGGTATCGGTATCGGCCGATAATCAGAATTTTTGGTATCTGATCGGTTCTGAAAAAAGTGGTATCGGTGCATCCCTAGTTTCATTAACCTGATGTACCAAACTAAAACTGAAATAAAAATTAATAAACACTATACAGACATTTTTAAAAAATAACAAAAACAAACAAAAAAAAAAACGACAAAACAGAATTTACGGTGGCCGAGAGAGCTCAACACGCTGCAACTGAAGAAAACACATGCAAATTAAGAAAACATCTTCATCAGTTTGACAACACATATGCTGCAAAGTTTCACAACGCAGCCAAATATAGAAACGTGCTGTAAAAGTTCACAATGCAACCAAATACAGAAACGCACTGCAAAGTTGCACAACGCAACCAAATACAGAAACGCGCTGCAAAAGTTCACAACGCAACAAAATACAGAACCGCGCTGCAAAAGTTCACAACGCAACCAAATACAGAAACGCGCTGCAAAAGTTCACAACGCAACAAAATACAGAAACACCTGCAAAAGTTCACAACACAACCAAATACAGAAACGCACTGCAAAGTTTCACAACGCAACCAAATACAGAAACGCACTGCAAAGTTGCACAACGCAACCAAATATAGAAACGCGCTGCAAAAGTTCACAACGCAACCAAATACAGAACCGCGCTGCAAAAGTTCACCACGCAACCAAATACAGAAACGCACTGCAAAGTTGCACAACGCAACCAAATATAGAAACGAACTGCAAAAGTTCACAACGCAGACAAATACAGAACCGCGCTGCAAAGTTTCAAAACGCAACCAAATACAGAAACGCGCTGCAAAAGTTCACAACGCAACCAAATACAGAAACGCACTGCAAAGTTTCAAAACGCAACCAAATACAGAAACGCACTGCAAAGTTTAACAACACAAGCAAATACAGAAACACACTGCAAAGTTTCACAACGCAACCAAATACAGAAACGCACTGCAAAGTTTAACAACACAAGCAAATACAGAAACACACTGCAAAGTTTAACAACACAAGCAAATACAGAAACACACTGCAAAGTTTCACAACGCAACCAAATACAGAAACGTGCTGCAAAGTTGCACAACGCAACCAAATACAGAAACACGCTGCAAAAGTTCACAACGCAACCAAATACACACGCGCTTCAAAAGTTTACAACGCAACCAAATACAGAAACACACTGCAAAGTTTCACAACGCAACCAAATACAGAAACACGCTGCAAATAGCACAAATCAATGCGCTGCGAAGCAGAATCAAATTGATTTCAAAATATTAACAAAAACTATATAGTACCTGTGATACTAAAATAACACTGGTATGGCAAAATCTGTTACAGTGTGTTTTATAAATGCAGAAATAGTTAGTTGCGTCCCTAAAGTTTCTAAATGCGCTCCTAAATTTTTCAACTTAGGAGCACAGGTGTTCCTTGGGAAAAAAGTAAGCGTCAAGCCCTGTATTATCATTGCTCATGAGTCATGACAACACTAACTCAAAAACATCAGACATGATTTCAACACGAGTGCTCAAAAACATCAGAAAAAAAAACTCCACAGTCGATGAATAGAATCTAAACTACAAAAAAGAGCAACTTTACACACTGTATACATTTTATTCCTCGCAAATGTATTCAATAATTTCTTAGTATATGTAAATAACTTCCAATTTCAATATCAAAGTCATTGAAATCTACTAATCAAAGTTGTGATCAAGCAATCATCTGTGAAAAACAGTTGAGGCTTATTATTCAGTCAGGAAAGTTGTATCTTTAACCATCACCACTGATCAGACATCTCTTTAAATCAAGCTGAGGGTCTTTGTCTGAGAACAGTGTAAGCTTAAGAAATTCAACCATCTCAAACTCATGAGGATAACAAAAGCAGACAGACTGTCAGATAGGTACATGGCTCAAACTGACATTTCTCATGGTTTGCTGGACAAGGATCTTGTTCCTACATGAAGGGTAGAATTGTGCATCTAGTGGTAAAAGTGCATTAGCGGTCGTCTCAGTCTGTGTTTTACAATAATAAAAACAGCATTTTCTCTCTTTTAACAGTAAGCTTACAAACATTACAACAAAAAGTATTTATTTTAGCCCACTGTATCTTTTATATTAGTTTTAAAGTCCTGTTTGTCTGTTGTAATATATTGAAAGACTCAAGTTCAGGAACTTTCAGAGTACATTTCTGTAAATCTTTTCATTTTAAAAAGAGTGAATACTTCAATTTCTCTGGCATGATTGCAGTGTTAAGTTATTCTCAGTCTTTGGTATCAGATCGCTCTGAGTTCAACTGAATAAAGCCTGATGAACTGTGAGGTCTATGTCTGGACCTCAGTCTCTGCAGGTCACTGACACATCCAACCTGGCTCTGTAATATCCCAATATTCCACTGTGCTTTAGGTGCAATCAAATTTTAATGAATTCTCTCTCATCTGAACCCCTGACACTAAAGGTCACCTCTGCGTTTAATGCAGGCTAAAGCCCTAACATAAATAAAATCCCATGTGTACTGCTTCACTTGAAACATGTTTAAATGTATATCCTGCAACAACTGTTGAAGTTTTCAGTCATTTCCTATCTACTAAATACAGGCTGCAGAATCACTTGCCATTATTATAAATGATAACATAGAAACATATATATTTTAAATATAAGTTCCTGCTCAATAGGTAGAGCACCAGCAATATCACTGTAATATGTGACCCTGGACCACAAAACCAGTCATAAGTCGCACGGGTATATTTGTGGCAATAGCCAACAATACATTGTATGGGTCAAAATTATCGATTTTTCTTTTATGCCAAAAATCATTAGTATATTAAGTAAAGATCACGTGTCATGAAGATGGGCTATTTTGTACATTTCCTACCATAATATCAAAAGTGTATTAATAGTAGTAATATGCATTGCTAAGGACTTCATTTGGACAACTTTAAAAGAGATTTTCTCAATATTTAGATTTGTTTGCACCCTCAGATTCCAGATTTTCAAATAGTTGTATCTCGGACAAATGTTGTCCTATCCTAACAAACCATACATCAATGGAAAGTTTTTTTTTATTCAGCTTTCAGATGGTGTATAAACCCTTATGACTGGTTTTGTGGTCCAGGGTCACATATGTTTGATTCGCACAATACATATAAGAAATATATTTTAGAAACAGCACTAACAAAACCTACAACGGTATTGCTAAGTGTTCAAGTCATGATACTATGGCAATACTATGTTTTTTTGTATACTCTATATGGTGTCATGATCATTTTTTTTTTTTTTTTATAATAATGGCTATGTGCCAATACACAGTACATTATTTTTGTCACTGTACTGTACTACCATGTCATATTTCTACCAAGTTATTAGTTCTAAGTTTTGAAATGGTACTATAATAACATTTGGATTTTTTTAAAAGCCTATGTAGGCTACCATGTCTTTTTTTTTTTTTTTTTTAATGGGTTTTTTTTAAGGTAATATGTTTTTATTTGAACATAAACATCAATATCAAGTTTATTTGACTGTGCTATGGTAATAACGTGTTTTAACAAGTGCAATGCCTTGTTTTTTTATTGATTGATTTATTGAAATCAGTCAGTAATACGATGATATTCTTTGAAGCACCTTGGAGTAGCACATGGTAGCTATATTGATGTTAATCATTAGATATCATCAGTCATGGTAGGCTATATCATGGTATTAGGACCACGGTACTTTTTTGTTACGGAGTGTAAAGTAGTAAACACTATTCTTGTTTTTGCGCGTGAGGGAAAACAAAAAAAACAAGCAAACAATGCCAAACAATCAAATCTATTATTCACAGAAAGTCACTTTCAGTATCTCCTCTGAAACGCACACGTCTGGTAATAAATATGTTTCGCTTACCATCATATTTCCCTGCATTTTGGCCGTTTCGATTAAATTCTTCTCCTTCATTTTGTTTCTTCGATATGATGGATGTATGTGTCAGTGGCGGTGTCTCGGCTGGTTCCGCCCGGTCCGGTTCTTCTTTCTCAGCACCCTGTTGAGCGCTCCAACACTAAACTGCCTCTACAGTCTTTCACCGTCGGCTGTTTTAGACGCCAGCAGCGGACGTTAGTTCTCAGAAAGGCTCCGCTGTGGCGCAGGACGGTTATTTGGTCGTTTCAGAGAGGGATGAGCGACGCGTTTCGACGCGAGTAAGAGTGAAGCTGCACATGACAATCCCGCTGCTGTGAGAGGAACACACGCCTCGCGACTGTTACGGGATCTATTGCCCCAACTTTACTGTTGAGCTCGATGAAATATCTTTGTGTTATGTCGTTGCATATTATAAAATATAAATCCTTTTTAAATGAATGCTCATAGAACATATATTTGTGAAGAAACTGAGGAAGCTTGTTTAAATACTGTATCTCTGTTGAAAAGACCTGTAGGCTATTGCTGTTTATCAGATTATTCTGGTTGACCACGATTTTTATTGGTGAGTAATATGTCTGTGCTGGTCCACAGTGGTTTAAACTGATCTAAGCTCTAAAAAGGACACAATAAGCATAATAAAAGTTGCTCTCAAACCTCATTCAAGCTTTATCAGGTCAAAACTATTTAAAGTTTTTTTTTTTCTGTCAACCATGAAAAGATGAAATCAAACTGTTCACAAGCATCTCTATTTCTGAGATTCCTGTTTACAACCCCAGCAGGCATCTAATGAAAGTCTATGGTCCTGTTAGATGCTCTAAAGTGGCCACTGTGGTGTTGCCAAATCTTTCAAGATCAAATAAAATCTCTGTTGCATGGAGGGTTTACTTTCTGTAGGAGCTGGTTGTCTGCTTCTTTTTTTTTTTTTTTTTTTTTTTTTTTTGTAGTGTTGTACAAGCTGGCGATTTCATATTAATTTTGTGAATTGATGTATGACTTGTAGGTAAAATGTTACCTTGAAGCTTCACTCCTAAACCAACCCGAAGAAAACATAACTATTTTATGAGGTGGTGATTTTGTATGAAATTGTACAATGCGATTTGTACAGAAAATATGTGACCTGTGCTGGCAAAATGAGTTTGCAATGAGTATATTTTCAAAAGTACATTTTCATGAGTACATTTTCAAAAATGATTTGTGATTTATTGTTGTTTTCACAAAAACCTTCAAAATGATGTATGATTTGTTTGAATCGGAGAAAAAATGACTGAGCTACACCTGTTTGAAGTCGATAGAGTCAGCAAAGTCAATTCTGAGAATAATCGAGTTAAAGTTTTGTAAAGGTTCCAAAACAAAATCACCTATAGCAGCCATACCTTAAAATCTCTGGTAATAACACCAAATTTGACACACACTAAGTCAAAACCAAATATCTATAGGAAAAAAATATATATATTCAACTTTTTTGCCATGATACCACAATTGTTTAGTTAACAATAAAACAGACAGCCTATATATTAAGACCTACTGTACCGCACGGATGTTTTATAATATTACACATCAGATATTTTTTCCCAAACAGTGTAGAGGGCTGTGTCCGAAATCGCCCCCTATTCCCTTAAATAGGGCACTATTTGAGGGGACAGCCATTTGTAGTGGTGTCCGGAACCATGGTGGACGTTATTGAGTGCACTCATTCAATCCCACAATGCACAGCAATAACGAGTGTACAACTGATGTATGCTCAACGGCTTGAGAATACCCATAATGCACTGTGAGAGTCACGCGCTGAATGAATTCCCGTGGCTGTGTCTGAAATCGCCCCCTATACCCTTAAACAGGACACTATTTGAGGGAACAGCCATTTGTAGTGGTGTCCGAAACCATAGTGGACGTTATTGAGTGCACTCATTCAATCCCACAATGCACCACAATAATGAGTGTACAACTGATGTACGCTCAACGGCTAGAGAATACCCATAATGCACTGTGCGAGTCGCACGCAGAATGAATTCCCGCGTCTGACCAGAAGATGGCGCCCGCAGCTGAATCAATAATCCATCCATTTTCCAAACAGATCCAGCATAATATCATACAGGTATAAATTCCTTTTTAATTGATGATTAAATTGTTTAATTAAGGGTTATACATGCTAGTTTCCATCGCAGAGTTCAAGATTATTTTTTTTCATTACTACTGGAGCTGCCAGTTTGCTACGTTTTAAATAATTATTAAACAGCAAGCACAAACTATGCAAAAGCACTCAGTGTCCGAATTCACTCACTCGTTTTCATTCACTCCTTCAAGTGGACTATATTAGTGGAGTAATGTAGGGAATAGTGAATGAGGGTATAGGGGCAGATTTCAAACACATCTGTGTATGTCGGGATTGCGCACTCTGATGCGTCTTTGTGCGCACGTGTCGCATCTGTCAGTCAGCGTGAATGAGATCGTTTTCATGGACAAATGAAAGGATTTTTGTGAAAACCTCAAAATTGACCAACATCTACATTTTACACTTGTTTTGCCTATAGCTCGAAATTATCCCGTGCGTATTTCGACTCCTTTTGCCAGCACAGGTCACATATAGACGTAAGCATAATGTTAGAAAAAATTACGTAAGCATCCACCGCTAACCCCACCCCCTAAACCTAACCTAGATAGTACAAAAACGTACAAATCAGATCATACAAAGTCATACAAAATAAAACATAAAAATAGCTATGAATTGCTATGAGAGTGTATTGCCTAAACCCTCAGAGAGGCGTGTACAAAAAAACATACAAATGAGATGTACAAATTCGTACAAATTTGCTAAATTTTATATTTTTACGGGGAAAAAAAGACTTACGAATTAGCATGGATATGAGAGACGGTGGCCATAATGTTGACAATAATACAGTAATACAATTTGAGATGCACAAAATAATAATAATAAAACAGAAAATATTTAAATGATAATAAGGGTAGATTTTGAAAATGACAACAGAGAACTACCACTAATAGTAATCGCCCAAATACTCATGTTATTGGCTGATCTCAAATGAGTTACATTCAAATGTCTGTGTTATTAATGTGTTATTATTCTGGTAGTCCGCTATAAACATGTCAACCTTAACAAACTTCCTTTGCAAACTATTGCTCCGTGTGCAATGGCAGTAGATGAACTGAAAGGAAAACTGATAGTAGAAGGTTATATTTTATGCTATTGCCCACTATAGCACCTTTTACGGCAATGCTGAGAATTCAGGGTATTGTTATAAATTGCAGATAGACAAAATGTATAAAATCAGGCTTGTGCAAGAGTAAGTTTCAGGTCGGTTTCCCTTCTGGCCATTTTATAACACTATTCTTTACAGAGGATAGGAAACTTTCTAAGCAAATTAAATATTCTCACCACAAACCGGCTTTAAGCTGGTCACAGTCAATTACTCCAGCTAAATTTATTGCTACTAATAAGTACAAGTTTTTCCGGTCCATCCACCAGCCTGCATAGTCAGCCGTGCTGGGTCAGAAACTGGGCCACCTGCTCAAAAATACAACCTGTAGAGCTGAAGTGTGCAATTTCTGGGCCACTAGCATCACCATATGGAATTGCAGAAGTTAACCAGTTTTCAAGTTGAGTCAGGTGTGTTAGATTAAGGAGACATCTGCAAATTTAAACACTGCTTTATAAATATGAATTTAAAGGAAAAAAATTATTAACATTCCTTGTAGGGTGAGCAGACACATACTGTATGAAAAGGAGCCATTGGCCATTTGTATTTGTACGGCAATGAATTGCAGACTGAACATAAGGAGCCATAAAACAAAATATAAGGGAAAAACAGCTTGGAGGACATACTACCCTGAATAAATATTCTGTTGTTAACAAGGCTATTATGCTAATTTAAGAATTGAGGGACACAATCAATAAATGGCAACATTGTGGAATGACTCCCTCAAGGACATTAATTACGTCTGCATACACAAAATAGAGTTCGCTACATGGGGAAAAAACAAGGAGAAAGACAATGATTTAAGGGCATAATTTTTAAATGTTTCACTACAAGCAAAAGTTGACTAGTAATATTAAGGTTTTGTCTGCAACAATATATGTTGAATCTTCGCTTGAATGCACCAGGAATTTCTGATCTTCAAAATTATTGTGGTCAGTGGTATATTCATTGAATTATGTCCATCAGTTGCTTCAGTATTTAACCCTCTGGCCCTCAGTATATGTTAAAATAGATGTAAGGCATTTAAAATCCAATTTTTGAAGGTAGATTAGTGCCATCTGGTGGGAGTAAGAAAAAGAAAAACTTGTGTAATGACATGGTGTAACCACTACATGCCTGTATAGTTCTATATAAAGTGGCTTATAAATTCTCTAGTGGTTTTTAGACATAAATATTTATTTTTATTAAGTTGTGGAATTGGATTTATACTTAGACATTCTCAAAGACTACTTTTTGTCAAGGTTTATATGATTTTTTTTAAATGTTGATTTGAAGTGTCAGTTTTTGCAACAGAGGTTTTTTTGCACATTTTGTTACACATAACATCAAAATTCAATAAAAAAAATGTAACAAAATTGAACAGGTATGCTTTATCACAGCTTAATCAGTCTGGGTCTGATCTGATTTCAAACTCTTATTTGAGTCTTTTGGCTCAATTTTACCATATTGTTACAGCCACACCAGTTCATATGTGTGTTTATAATAGTGTGTTGTGTGTGTGTGTCTGTTTTGTACTCTTGTGTAACCTCTTCCTTGTTGTTCGTTTGTTTACTGCATTGTGGCTGAATTATTGATTTTATTTCACACATTTGCAAAACCTTGCTCTGTGTTATAGTCACGCTAGTTCATATATACGTGTGGGGGGAGGGGTGGGGAGGTGAGGATTGTGTCTCTTTTACACTCTTGATATTTTAGAGTGTCACCCCTTCATTACTGTGCACTTTTCTCTGCACAGTGGCTGATTTGTAGTTTGTGATTCTCTGAGTTTTTGTCGGTCATTTTTGACCGCGAAGGAGCCAAGTGTGACTTTTTTTCGACCCTTTAACATATCCATGATTTTATGATTTTTTTGTGTGTTAACATAGCTAATTACAAAAGTCGCCAGGTGTCATCCCATGAAGCAAAAAAAATTACTATTTCAAAACATAAAATTTTTCGGTCATTTCTGACCGAAGAGGCCTAAAAGCCACATTCAATTGAATTATCCTCTTTCTTGGCCTGGTTCAAAGAAGTAGACTTTTGATGTAATTCACATCCTATTTTAAATATTTTGGTCATAAAAACCAAAACAAAAAAAAAAACAGTTTGTCCCTCAAGTGAAAATTGTAAGTTATCGCTTAGAGAAGTAATCAAATATTTCCTCAAAGCTTATTACTCAATTCATAGCACATGCACTAATACACACGTGTGATGCACATAAAGATAAAGCACTTTGACATTTGAGCAGTCAACATTAGGATTCCAGTCATATGAGCGCTCAGAATTGATGGCTGTCTCTGCACTGTTGATTAACCGGCTGATGTGTAACTTCTTGTGGGGTTCTTCAGGAGTACTTTGTAAGTAGAGCCAGGGTAATTTAGAAGAGTCGAGAGCACTGACCTTCCGTGTCCTGCCCTGTCAGACGTAGAAATAATTACTTCAGTTAATGAAGACAGGTGCAGACGAACTGCGCCCATATGTGTAGAACGAACGTGACATCATAGTGCTCAAATATGCGGTCCACAAGTGATTTCCTCACGAGTGCTTTGTTACTCTTATTTGAACATATTGTAACTAAACCTGCCATTAGTGATGGGCAGTATTTCAGATATGTATTTAAAGCTGCAGTCCGTAACTTTTTTTGGTTAAAAATGATCCAAAATCAATTGGAGCAAGTACATTACCAGCCAGTGTTCAAAACTATCTCCTAACCCTAGCCTGATTAACAACGGTAAGCTTGTAATAATGTGTTATAATTTGAGGGGTACTGGTAGCTTTCCGTTTGTCTTTGCGTCATTACGTCATGTCTGTATACATAAAGAAGGAGTCCGGCTAGTAGTAGTATAGCATGTGAGGATGCTGCAGGTGGCAGATCATTTATAGCCTTTTCTCACAGCAGCTGGAATAATTAAATTTATCATTTTGATGGTGGGTTGTAATCCAGAAAGGTCAAAATGACAATCATCAGTGACAACTTGAGATTCATCCGTAGTCAAAAGCAAAAGATTAGACTGTACAGAAATTGAAATCTACAGGTAACGCTAATACACACTAAATACACATAGTCAGTCACGCAATGCTGATGTTGTAACAATTTCAGAACAAAGTATAACAATAATAATAATTTGCACGGTTTGATGTGATATGAGCTAAGCGATCATTAGATTCAATCACTGTTGGTTGCATGATTTATTGTAATGCTTTTTTTCTCCATTGGTCAGAATAAAAGTGGTAGACATGTTCCAGTGAAAATTCTTTTTTTGTCATACTTCCAAGACGTAGAATCCGAAGTACAGTATCCACACCGGTGTGGTGAATGAATGACAACCACACATACTCCTCAAAACATTAGATTAATCCGCGCTGAGGAGCCGTGTCGATGCACAACTCACGTAAAGATGATAATTCCGCAAATAACTGCAATTGCAGGTTTCAAACAGAGATGGCGACAAAGAGGCAAAACTTATGGACTGCAGCTTTAAAATACATATTTGAAATGCAAAATTCTATTTTGAAAAAAAACCTTTCGAAAACAAAAAAAAAACATTTACATTTAAGTTTAGTATTTTTGTTTTACATAAAAAAAAATAGATAAAATATTTTTATTAGGCTATATTTATATTTTTATTAGGCAGCGGATTTCCTGTATCAACTAGTTCAGGCCCCTCAACCCTAGCTTTCATGCACATGAGCTGTAGCTGTACGACTCCATCTAGCATTGAGTGACTGAATTTTCTACATTAATAAGAAATAAGACAAGGCACTTTTCCAGAGCCTGCACTAAAGCAAGCTCCGCAGCAGACTTCTACCCGACAGTCAAAGGCCCTGTTCCAAATGGAACCCTAAGACCTTGCAATCTTCCTCCGAAATCACACTCTCGTGACATAATGCCGCTTTGACTCTCGGGTAGAAGTCTGCTGCGGAGCTCGCTTCATTGCAGGCTTGGCAAAAGTGCACATCGAGGACACATATCGGTCGTGAGGAGTGTGTTCGCGAGTACACTTTTGAAACCTAAAATGACAAATTTGACACCCTGCTGTCTTGAGGACTTAACCATTGTAAATCCACAAGACCGCAAGTGCATATGAAGTGTACCATTTGGGACAGGGCCAAAGCCGCATTATATCACGAAAGTGTGGACTCGGAGGAAGATTGCGAGGGGTTAGGGTTCCATTTGGGACAGGGCCGCCGCCTAAGTAGTGTTCACCACAAGTAATGGGCTTTATTTTGATCCATTTCAACAGAGGTATTTTGTAATTTTATTTTAAATACATTTTCACATATTTATGCCCATCTCTGCCTGCCAGTCCTATTTTGCCATGAAAAAAATCCTTATCTCTTTAAAACTGAACTGTATTCAAGACAAAACATGAAGAGTGAAACACTATTCTGTGAATCTGTGAAACTAATAACTATTCTGTGAAACTATTAAAAGTCCATGCACTATTTATGATTTAATGAGAGAAAGAACGAATAAGTCTTAAGCAATTACCAGTCTTTTAAGACACAGGCTGTTCCTTTGAAAGCAAAGCGCTCTGCATATCTGAATATTAATGGAAGAGTTTCCTGGGAACAGCAGACATATGCCATAAACGCATATTAAATCCATCATTTTAACCTGCTTTGCTGGGGAGATGAATGATGAGGTGAACTTCAGAGCAGATGTTTTTTTTCTACCTCTGGGCCAGGCTGACAGGAGAGAAGAACTTAAGGAAATGTTCCAGAAAAGTTGCCCACCCCAGAGCTGAGTCAGAACGGATGGCAGGGGAAGTCGTCAGGTGCTGCACACTTGGTGAGGAAAGATGCAGCAGTTGGAGAGCTCATACAACAGCATTTGTGTCTCTGTGTTAAACTGGTTTCAACTTAAACTCACTTTTAACCTAGGATAATGCCTAGAGCATTTTCTCATTTTCATTCATTTCAATGGCATTTTCTTGGCTGACGCATTCCTCATCGGAAATGTGCAACCTGCATTCTGCCATTTGTGCTAAAAGCTGCTCAAATGTAAGACAAAGCCTTAAATGCTATGCCATCATGTCATGAAAATGCTGACTCGCTGATGGCAACACAAGAACACTCAGTCCCAAACTCTATCTAAAACTGTAACCTCAAAGGCTGCAGATAGGGAAAATTTAGGTCAATGTCACACTTTTTATCTCCAAAAAATCTGACACTGGTAAATCATAATGAAATACACTGTTCAAAAGGGTTTCTTTCTTTCTTTCTTTCTTTCTTTGAAAAGAAATTAATACTTATTCAGCAAGTACTTGTCGAATTGATCAAAAGTCACAGTTAACTGTTTCAACATTGATAATGTTTCTTAAGCATCAAATCAACATATTAGAATGATTTCTGAAGGATCATGTGATGTTGAAGACAACAGTAATGGCTGATCAAATAAATGCAGTCTTGGTGTGCATAAAAACTATAAAACATTCACTCATCCGAATTGTTCAAAATGTGGATTCATTCAGGAACTAAACACCTCTGTGTATTGCTTCTGCTGTGGATTTGTTTAGAACTATTTCAGTGCTCCCTACAGTGCTCCCTACAGTATAACAGTGAAAACATGGATTGCCGGAATAACATGTGAATGGCGGTGAAGTGTTTTGTCATAAATGACAGAATATCTTGTCAATGGCAAGGAAAAAGTTAAAGTCCCCCTGTAGCCAATCATTTTATCCCTTAAAAATCATCTTTGATCACCAAAATGACATATTTAAACATTATTTCCTGTGAAAAAAAATTAATTTGTGCCTTAAAATAGCTTGACTGTAACTCTACACCCTTGCTTCATTTAGTGTACGCGTATCAATGAATATGTAAATGAGCCCCGCCTCCACTCACTCATACCAGCTCATCTACAAGTCGATGTATCAGAATGGCAATGCATTTTATGTATCGATCTCTACAACGTCGAACACATAACGCTAATTAATATGATTAGCCTTTTGCTTGACTACGTTATCAAACATCTAATAATACACTCACCTAAAGGATTATTAGGAACACCTGTTCAATTTCTCATTAATGCAATTATCTAATCAACCAATCACATGGCAGTTGCTTCAATGCATTTAGGGGTGTGGTCCTGGTCAAGACAATCTCCTGAACTCCAAACTGAATGTCAGAATGGGAAAGAAAGGTGATTTAAGCAATTTTGAGCGTGGCATGGTTGTTGGTGCCAGACGGGCCGGTCTGAGTATTTCACAATCTGCTCAGTTACTGGGATTTTCACGCACAACCATTTCTAGAGTTTACAAAGAATGGTGTGAAAAGGGAAAAACATCCAGTATGCGGCAGTCCTGTGGGCGAAAATGCCTTGTTGATGCTAGAGGTCAGAGGAGAATGGGCCGACTGATTCAAGCTGATAGAAGAGCAACTTTGACTGAAATAACCACTCGTTACAACCGAGGTATGCAGCAAAGCATTTGTGAAGCCACAACACGCACAACCTTGAGGCGGATGGGCTACAACAGCAGAAGACCCCACCGGGTACCACTCATCTCCACTACAAATAGGAAAAAGAGGCTACAATTTGCACGAGCTCACCAAAATTGGACAGTTGAAGACTGGAAAAATGTTGCCTGGTCTGATGAGTCTCGATTTCTGTTGAGACATTCAGATGGTAGAGTCAGAATTTGGCGTAAACAGAATGAGAACATGGATCCATCATGCCTTGTTACCACTGTGCAGGCTGGTGGTGGTGGTGTAATGGTGTGGGGGATGTTTTCTTGGCACACTTTAGGCCCCTTAGTGCCAATTGGGCATCGTTTAAATGCCACGGCCTACCTGAGCATTGTTTCTGACCATGTCCATCCCTTTATGACCACCATGTACCCATCCTCTGATGGCTACTTCCAGCAGGATAATGCACCATGTCACAAAGCTCGAATCATTTCAAATTGGTTTCTTGAACATGACAATGAGTTCACTGTACTAAAATGGCCCCCACAGTCACCAGATCTCAACCCAATAGAGCATCTTTGGGATGTGGTGGAACGGGAGCTTCGTGCCCTGGATGTGCATCCCACAAATCTCCATCAACTGCAAGATGCTATCCTATCAATATGGGCCAACATTTCTAAAGGATGCTTTCAGCACCTTGTTGAATCAATGCCATGTAGAATTAAGGCAGTTCTGAAGGCGAAAGGGGGTCAAACACAGTATTAGTATGGTGTTCCTAATAATCCTTTAGGTGAGTGTATGTTGCTAATGTTACACAAACCATGTTGACATGATTGGTTACAAGGTAGTTTGTGACGTCAGAAACACCAGCGATTTCAAACCGCGTCTTTTTTTTACTGCACTTTTAAGGAGAAAATACTCAGCAATGGTGGTGACTTATGAATTTGCACATGGTTTGTCTTAAAGCATATAAACACCACATAGACATATAAACAACATTCAAAACTTGATTTTCACCACAGGGGGTCTTTAAGAAAGTTGTGCAGACGTGATATTGGCTGCCTTCAGGTGTTCTATTAACATGACACTCTCTCATTACCGATCCAGACAGCTGGTCTAGGATTAAATCTCACATCCCCACCTGAAAGATGTAGTGCAGAAGAGAAGATGCTTTATGGGCTGTTACTGGGGAGATGTACAGCTCATAACTGATCCTCAAGGTGGTTTCTGGGGCGACAGAAAAGAGCATCAATCAATTCGTGTAATCTCATGGACAGTGCTTCGCGAATGCAAATTATCGCCACCTTTACGAATGCTTATCCAAGCACCACACTTATTTCAAAGGTCTCGTAAATAATTAAGCATACAGCTGTATGTGTCTGGGGTGAAGCAGACTCTTTAAAAAGGCTTTCTAAGACAAACAGCAAGAAGTTGAGGAAAAAATCCATGTGAATCTCTAAGTTTCACTTGTGAAAAACTCCAAGTGAAAAACAAATGCTACTACAGCTCAGAACTAATTTAGCTTTTCTAAGCTGTTTTTGCAATGACTTCAAGGTAACTGGTTTCAGGGTGATTTTTATTGAACGTATTAAATCAAGTTAAAATAAAATCCACTCAAATTCAGACCAAGATGGCTTATAATACCTGAAAAAACCATTAGCATTCCATTTCATCTCTAAAGGGCCGGGTATACTTTATTTTCTGCATTCCGCTCAGTCTCATGCACAGTCCTGAGTATACTCAACCGCGGATGACCACGGATGGATGAGTTCGAGACATCTGCAGTATTTTTTTTCTATACTCTACAAGAGGTAAGCACTGAGTCATGTCATATACAGGACATTTGCTCGGAAGGATAGAATAAGAAAAGTAGCATATTTGCCATTGCATGCAAAGTTTAGAAGAAGAACCAAAATAAAAACGATGGAGAATGGTATGCTGCTTTGTTTACTGTTCTTGGAACAGCATGTTGTTTTGTATCACTCTTTCTGCACTCTTCTTCGACTACTGCACATCACAACTGCGTATTGCTACATTGTGGACTCTTCGGTTTCAACACTCACCTTGCACATGTGGGAGCGAGGTTTGAGGCTTGGGTGAGTGTAATAGACGGCAGCTAGTAAAGGTAAAGTCACACTAGCGACTGACGCTAGAGGCTGCGGTCTTTAGCGTCCTTGTTAGCATGCCCACCTCCCATGCTGGAAACACCAGTTTAAATCCTGCCTGGAGCGGTTTGAGTATAACCGGAAGGGTCACATTGGTGCCGTGACCCGGGAGTGAGGTTTGGGGGATGAGTATAATGGAGGCCAGCTAGTAAAGAGCTAAAGAGTTACACACCTGCTGTTGTGCACGCACCATCCATGCAGACAAAAAAATTGGGCTGCACGCGGACAGTGTGCACGGATGTCCACGGACACTCCTGATGACGAAAATTACGTAGTGTGGAACATGGACGGCCGAAGTATACTTTGGGTTTAAGGCATCTGCTTGACTGGGGTGTGATTCCCAGAAGTATGAGGTTTGTTTATCATTACCATTACAATTATCATTACTCCTACACTGAAAAAAAAAAAAAAAAAATAGTGTAGAAACAAATTTCATTCAGAAATTGCTAGTATATTTCACAAATAATTACAAAAGATCCACAAGTAACACATTGAATTAAACATGACATTTTTTTAATATATAAAGACTGAAATAGTATATTTTCTTGTAAAACATCTTCCAAAAACAACTACAAAAAAAAATAAATAAATAAAAACATTTTCCAGTGTAAGCATGGAAAAGCATGGTCTTTTTTTTAATTTTTTTATCTGAGCCATACATGCCATATGACTAACCACAATTTGCCACAATATGTTTTGTTTTCATATCAAACACTATATTGTTTTATTTCAAAACTTTTTCCGTAAAATGTTTTACTTGAAACGTTTGCTTGTGCTATCAGTCTTTAAAACAAACATTTTTACCTAATGTAATATCCAAATATTGTTTGGGGCCACTGTATATTTCTAACACACAACTGAAACACAAACAGAAGACATTTATAGCCAAAGAAGTTAGACGATTTCCCTGACATAGACTGATCAATGAATAAAATTACATATACAGCATACAGTATATTCTGCAAACCCCCAAGAGCTGTGGTGACATAGATAAAATGCCTCTTCACTTTTGATAGAGTGTCAGTTGCTCTGGAGAGAACACCTGTCTCATTATTCTCCAGATGACAAAGCTCTCTTTGTGTTTAATGAAATTCTTCACTAGTTGGCATTGACATCTAACACCGTAAGTTAACACCTGCACTAGTATGACATTTAAAATCACCAGAGAAGACTCTTTTTTACACACATTTATTTATTTACTTATTTTATAATAAAGAAATAAAGAATCAGTTTATTTTCAATGATTTGTTAGATCTTTCCACTTACAATATAGCACAACATAAGTAATATAGCAATAATTAAGAATAAGAGCAATAGAATGAACAACAATAGTAAAGGAAACATTTAATTATCAAATATCATAGCTCAAAACAGAAATATAAAAGAATAGTATCTTAGTAAAAATCAAGAAAAATTAGATGGTAAGAAAAAGGAAAGAAGAAAGAAAGAGGGCATTACTTTGCTTGTGTTCATGTCAGCATCAATCAAAGGAATTTGTCTCATTACCTTAGTTTTGACTTAATATTAATATAATTTGATCAGGATAGTGAACTCATGCACATTATTTGATAGATTTAACTCTGTTTAGTGTGTAGTGCAAAAGGTCTTTTAAAACACAAATTTTATTTTCATAAGGATATCAGAATATCAGCCATTCATCTCTATTACACTTTGAAGGATAATTGAAAATGCAAAACTTACAATGACAATTTCATGATGTTTACATTACATACTACCTCTGTCAGACTCGGTAATTCAAGTAAAATTGTGGGGAAGTTGTGGGGGCATAAGTGCAACTGTAAATAATGCCGTGTAATGATATTTGCTAAATAAAACAATAATTTGACATTTTGCACACTGATCTTCAAACCTGTAACATTCAACCCCAAAACATCAGAAATGTAACGTTTAGTACTATTTATACATTGGTTACTTTCACCCAATGAAATGCGATTGTTTTTTGCAGCAGCAGTTTATGACATAGAGATATTTGATTGGGATGTTGTAAAATCAGTAGAAATTCTAATAAAATGCAAATTAATAAAACATCAATAAAGAGCAAGGCCATTTAAGAATAGGCCATTGAAAAGTCTATATTTGTTGACCACTAAGTTGAAATTTTCTTTTAGAAAATAACACCCTAAGAATGACCCATTAGTGTTTAGCTGTTTGTGCTTTTGTAACCACACAAACGTTCCTTGGGGCAATCATTCATAATGTAGGAATGTCAGTAAGTGATTTAAAAACATCTGATTGGGATGATTCTACACCTATAAAACCTTTTTTATGTTCCAGCGCGTGGCATTCCCTGTCACATCCAAACGACTGCTCATTTGCACTCTTGTACGACATGAGTGAGGTTTAAGTGTGGTTCATACTCAACAAATCATTTCTTTTAAGGGCCATGGCCATGTGGGCTGTCTCTGCCCGCTCAGCGGGTTATTTGCCAGCCATTTTCAAATAGTCAATAAAACACTCAGCTGCAGTTATAGGAAGATGGCAACACTGTGCATTTCAATGAAAGCAGTCCTATTCCAAACACTAAGCTGATGTAACACTTGGGGAATGATATTTGAGGTGAGACCAGGGGACTGTGGGAATGTACTGTCCAAATATTTAAGGAGAATTTGTCTCTATCTGATTTATCTAATTTTCCTACTGTGCATAGGTCAAAGGGATTGTCACTGAGGCATAGTGCATTTAGTGGGCCTGTTTAGGCTGCCTTATGTGTGCTGTGTGAGTGTATTTGAATGGTTAACAGTTTCACTTTGAGTATTTCCTGGAATAGTTGGGTGTATGGTGACTGGCTATTTATTAGTAGATGGGAGGTTTTCTAAGCCTTACCTCTTGTTTATCAGTCACTTCAAATCCAAGTCGGATCTGACGTTCCACAAAGAAGGATCAGAGAAACAGAAATGTATATCTTTTTTTATACCCTCTCTCTCTATCTTTCTCATTTTTTTTTTTTTACAAAATCAAACGAGAGGATGATTAGAGTTTTTCTCAGTCGCTTTGGTGCATTTCTCACATCACTATTTTCATTTGCACAACAGTTAGTTCAACCTCCACAACATTTAGTCATTTGTGCACATCATAGTAGCAGTTTCTCATTCCTTCCAACAAATTGCAAATGGTTTTGGACATGCATCAATTGCTTTCATATAACTCTCTGCTGTTTTAAAACATTATAATTCGGTTATGTCATGTCAGTCAAAATTAACTATACTTGTGAATGCTGAATAGTCATTCCATATAAAACTAATACTCCTCGTTTCATTGCTTGAGTCATTACATACAAAAATGTTGAACTAGTTGTCAAAATCTGTCAAGCAAATTTTATACATTTTTTACATCTTTCTTTTTCCTGAAAATGTCTCCTAAATTGAAAAATTTCTCTCAGGTCAATCTCAGCTTTCACTGATGAGAAGAGGTGTGTGAAGCATTAGTTGCAACCAATGATAAGCCACTTCTCTACAATCACTGTCAGAGCTGAATCCCATAAACCCCCACTTTACAAGCATATATGAACCAAGCAGGACATAGTGTGTACCATTTCTACAATACTGTGACACAGAAATGGAAGGTCAGCCTTGTGGAAGAGGGGTGAGGGTGAGGGTGAGGGTGAGGGTGAGGGTGAGGGTGAGGGTGAGGGTGAGGGTGAGGGTGAGGGTGAGGGTGAGGGTGAGGGGGAAGGGGAGGGGGAAGGGGAGGGGGAAGGGGAAGGGGACAAAACAGGGGAGGGGGAAGGGGACAAAACAGGGGAGGGGGAAGGGGAAGGGGACAAAACAGGGGAAGAGGAAGAAGAGGCCAAGTACATAGGCGGATCCCTGATGAAATCAGGGCTACAATTGTGGATCATGTTGTCAATCACGCTACAATTGACAGAGTGCTCAGGAGGAATAAAATGCGCATGAAACAATTGTACAATGTGCCAATGTGCGGAATCTAAAACAAAAATCCAGAAAATCACATTGTATGATTTTTAAGTAATTAATTTGCATTTTATTGCATGACATAAGTATTTGATACATCAGAAAAGCAGAACTTAATATTTGGTACAGAAACCTTTGTTTGCAATTACAGAGATCATACGTTTCCTGTAGTTCTTGACCAGGTTTGCACACACTGCAGCAGGGATTTTGGCCCACTCCTCCATACAGACCTTCTCCAGATCCTTCAGGTTTCGGGGCTGTCGCTGGGCAATACGGACTTTCAGCTCCCTCCAAAGATTTTCTATCAGGTTCAGGTCTGGAGACTGGCTAGGCCACTCCAGGACCTTGAGATGCTTCTTACGGAGCCACTCCTTAGTTGCCCTGGCTGTGTGTTTTGGGTCGTTGTCATGCTGGAAGACCCAGCCACGACCCATCTTCAATGCTCTTACTGAGGGAAGGAGGTTGTTGGCCAAGATCTCGCGATACATGGCCCCATCCATCCTCCCCTCAATACGGTGCAGTCGTCCTGTCCCCTTTGCAGAAAAGCATCCCCAAAGAATAATGTTTCCACCTAAATGCTTCACAGTTGGGATGGTGTTCTTGGGGTTGTACTCATCCTTCTTCCTCCAAACAAGGCGAGTGGAGTTTAGACCAAAAAGCTCTATTTTTGTCTCATCAGACCACATGACCTTCTCCCATTTCTCCTCTGGATCATCCAGATGGTCAAACTTCAGACGGGCCTGGATATGCACTGGCTTGAGCAGGGGGACCTTGTGTGCGCTGCAGGATTTTAATCCATGACGGCGTAGTGTGTTACTAATGGTTTTCTTTGAGACTGTGGTCCCAGCTCTCTTCAGGTCATTGACCAGGTCCTGCCGTGTATTTCTGGGCTGATCCCTCACCTTCCTCATGATCATTGATGCCCCACGAGGTGAGATCTTGCATGGTGCCCCAGACCGAGGGAGATTGACCGTCATCTTGAACTTCTTCCATTTTCTAATAATTACGCCAACAGTTGTTGCCTTCTCACCAAGCTGCTTGCCTATTGTCCTGTAGCCCATCCCAGCCTTGTGCAGGTCTACAATTTTATCCCTGATGTCCTTACACAGCTCTCTGGTCTTGGCCATTGTGGAGAGGTTGGAGTCTGTTTGATTGTGTGTGTTGACAGGTGTCTTTTATACAGGTAACGAGTTCAAACAGGTGCAGTTAATACAGGTAATGAGTGGAGAACAGGAGGGCTTCTTAAAGAAAAACTAACAGGTCTGTGAGAGCCGGAATTCTTACTGGTTGGTAGGTGATCAAATACTTATGTCATGCAATAAAATGCAAATTAATTATTTAAAAATCATACAATGTGATTTTCTGGATTTTTGTTTTAGATTCCGTCTCTCACAGTTGAAGTGTACCTATGATAAAAATTACAGACTTCTACATGCTTTGTAAGTGGGCAAACCTGGAAAAACAGCAGTGTATCAAATACTTGTTCTCCCCACTGTATGTGTTCTATGCATATTCTAATGTTCAGTGCTGTAAACTGTTTACTTTGTGTAGTGTCATGCACTACACTTACATGACAGTTCTGTGTATGTGTATTCACAGTGCATACTGTACAATATGTTGTCCAAAATGCATTATGTTACACAGGAAAAGTTGTTATATTTTTTCTCACTCCCTCTTCTGTAAAAAAGCATGTACTGGAGCTGGAGGCCAGGGAACCGCTGCACACATTCATATACCTTGATGAGGCGGGTTTCAATCTGGCAAAAGGTAGAAGACGTGGAAGGAATCGCATTGGACAGAGAGCAACCATTGATGTCCCAGGCCAACGAGGAGGGAATATTACTATGTGTGTAGCCATCTCAGAAAACGGCGCCCTCACCCATATCCCCCGTCTTGGTCCATACAACACACAACATCTGCTGACTTTTTTAGACACTGTTTACAGGGACATAATCCCTGAGAATGAGAGGGGTCTAACTGGACCATCTGAGCAAGCATGTTGTTGTTTTGGATAATGTGCATTTTCACCACTCAGATGTCGTCAGACAGTGGTTTGCAGCACATGATAGGATGCTGGTGGAATATCTCCCTCCCTACTCACCATTCCTAAATCCAATAGAGGAGTTTTTCTCTTCCTGGAGGTGGAAGGTATATGACCGGCATCCACATACCCAAATGGCCCTGCTAGCGGCCATGACATCACAGCAGAGTCCTGCAGAGGGTGGATTCACCACTCGAGGAGATACTTTCCTCACTGCATTGCAAGAGATGATATTCGCTGTGATGTAGATGAAATTATGTGGCCAGACAGAGAGGAACGTCTGGATGTGCATGAATGATTACAGTACTATATATGTTGTATGTTCAGTTCCAATATGTACTGCAATGTTGTGCACAGGTCTACCCAAAGGGAGTTTATGTTTGTTGTAAATAAGGGTGTATTTTTTTTGCACAATGCTGTGAACAAATTAGAATTGCAAAGAGCATATGCAGTAAAAATGTGAAACATACATATTCAGTGTCTTGTACTCAGTTACCTCACTAAATGTGTAACTTTACTGTATTTTTCAAATGGCTGTGCAAATAGTATATAGTGCTGTCTTGAGCATTTTCAGGTAGTGTCACCAAGATCTGACTTTTTTGCATTGGAAAACATTTACAGAGTAAACTGTCATAATGAAAACATGACAAAGCCATTTGACTATCTTGTTCATAAACACTGGTGTCAGGACTTTTCATCTTGATGACACTGACACTTTCATTGACATGAATACTTGCTTTTGAGGAATGAGCTATCCATTTTGAGCAAGTGACACGCTTTCGCAGGTTATCAAGTAGGTTTTGCAGTTTGTACTAATTGTTTTGAGAACTGCATTAACTGTTGTGCAAATGTAAATAGTGATGTGAGAAATGCACCAAAGCGACTGAGAAAAACTGTAAAGACTTGAAAACAGTTCTTAGACTAATTAGATAATAAGGCTGTACCTAGTTGTTTTGAACCACAGAAGGACAAATATTGGATAGGATACATTACATACACCGATCAGGCATAACATTATGACCTAATATTATGTTGGTCCCCCTTTTACTGCCAAAACAGCCCTGACCTGTTGAGGCATGGACTCCACTAGATAAAGGTGTGCTGTGGTATCTGGCACCAAGATGTTAGCAGCAGATCCTTTAAGTCCTGTAAGTTGCAAGGTGGGGCCTCCATGGATCGGACTTGTTTGTGTAGGATTGAAAATAATCAAAGATATTTGATATTTGAAATTGAACAAAGAATATTCAGATTATCTCCTCGGGATGGAAGGGAAAATTTCAAGTGACGTATTGTTTGCTTTATGGAGCAAAAAAGTTGAGCCTATCTTGAACAGCAAATACATACCAAATAATCTCAATTCAGATGATGAAATGCTCACATATTGGGACATAATTGGCAAACATCAAAAGAAATCGAAACATGGTGAAATAATTGAGGCTTTAAACTTCATAAGTTGTAAAAGGCTACGTAATGTGACAACACATCTATTTTCAAGTATAGATGCTAAATGTAAAGAAGTGCATTCTAAAAATGCAGAGACACAAAAGTCTGAGGCAAAGATTCAAGATGTTCAAACACAGCTAGATAAATTACTAGCTGAGCAGTTAGCCCTGACTGAAAAGTGTAAAAATCACAAAGAGACCATTGCAGATCTCAAGGCTAAGCTAAATGCTAAAAAGTTCATTTCTCCCAAAACGCTTAACAGCGATGGGACTAAAAAGCATGTTCACTTCTTAGAGGAGGTGACTTGCTCTAATGAATCTGAAACGTTTAGTTCAGAAAATGCACAAGAAAGTGTGCCTATTTCAGTTCTTAAGGTGATGCAGCACCGTAACAGCGCAGAGTCATGTACCAGAATGCATGGTGTACAAGCATTAGAGAGTCATGAAAACCCTCAAACTCCAGGAGAACATAGCACACAACCCAATGGCAAAGGGAACAGGTTTTGCAGTTAGAAAATAGGCCATTCAGAGGAAAAATGCTGGTCCCTGGGTAGGGGTCGACCTCCACCTTATTTTCAGAAAAATAGGAAATTACTTTCTAAGGGCAAAGATCAGCGCTCATTTGCAGGTAAAACTCTTAGTGAGTTAACTGCATTGTTCATGCAAGGCCTAGCTATTATTCAGCTATTAACCTCACTTGCTAGTGGGCTAGCAGCCTCATAGCAATGAGTTTAATAGTTAAACATCCAAATTGCAATGATCCTGTTTGTATTTTCAAATTTGTAATTGTACTAAACACATTGTGCGCATTGAACACACATTATAGTTGTTTGTGCTACTAGATACACATAGACTAGTTTACTTTATTCTTTAAAACACATGATTGCTTTACTGTTAGTGTTGTATTAAACACTTAGGATAAAGGTTGTAGATGCTATGCATTCTAGGCCATGTATCTTGTGTAACTGGAATAACTTTAATACTGGAATTGTATAGCAATTTCAAGTTGCATGTGTGTCTATGCTGAATTTGTTTGTCTCCTAAGTGGAACACTCTGCTATTTCCTATATAGCTGCAGTAAAACCATGTACAGGAGCACAGAATTGCCATGTGGCTACAGTGTAATTTACAATTGCATTAACCATGAAAATGCTTTCATCACAGCAGGATTCAGTAACTCTGAACTTTGCACTTTATCATGCTCCTTAACAAAAACATTGGTGTTGGAAGATTTTGAACCAGACCACACCTCACTCACATTCTCATGCTGGCTCCCTGTTACAACAGGACCAAAATTTGCATCATAATTGTAAACCCTCCTCACCATGTTTGGGGCATGATTTGCACATAGCCACAGCTAAATGCAGCCACATAGATTTGATCTTCACACACAAAGTCAAATCTACATCTACATCAGCCTCACAAAAAATCTTTACATCTAGACTGTATTACAACTGTGAATTTCTTCCAGTTATTGTTTGTTTTGTTTTTCTTTAGAATTACTAAATCAGTTAGTTATTATTTGTCTCACCAAGTTAAATATCAAAAGAGTATTTCTCATTCTTACCTAAGTGCAAAAATGTGTATTATCATTGTATTGAAATAATGCATTTGATTTTGAACTTATTTGATTTCTGATTCTTTGTATTTTGTCCATTTTACTTGCAACAATGTTTATGGACAGGAATTCAATTGAATCTCTGTATTTGGTTACACTGAATATTTTGCTGATACTCTTCATGAAAAGGGGTGTTTAAAACCATCAATGATTGTTGTTTTGTTATAATGCAATTTATTTTTAATGTTTCCAGAAACAATGTTAGAGCTTGTGAGATCTTCTTTTATTCTCAACCTTGTCCATAAATACATCGGTTTAAGGGCTTATTGCCAGAGACTATTTTAATCTGACCACATCAAACGTCTGACCAATGACAAATGTCATGTATGCTTTTGCTCTTTGTTGTGCTATATGTTCTTTTAATCACAGGATCCATGCTGCACAAGTTCACATCCTGTGTCCTCAGAAAGAGGGACAAGCGTTTGCTCTCATCTTCAGTGACTGTTCTCGAGGTGTGAAGTATTCAATGGACGTTTTGCATATCAAGGATCGGTGCAACACCATTTGATGGAGCCTTCTCATGCAGGGCTGAAATGAGAACAAAGACTGAAGACTGACCAGCTGCTATTGCAACAAGTCTGGACGAGAAGTCTGAAGATGACATCTACACACAACAGAAAGCATGTCCTCGTGGACTGTGCCACCTTTGGACACTTTATGATTGTGGCCAACAGTGCCAAGGGGGGATTTTGTAGGATTGAAAATAATCAAAGATATTTGATATTTGAAATTGAACAAAGAAATTTGCTTCACTGTTTTCAACCCCCATCTTTCTTATCAGAAGGGCCATTTGGAATCCCTAAAGACAAAGAGATGCTGAAGGCCTGTAGGCCAAATGTGTGTCACACCTTTAGTACAGTGGGGGAAGTTTGGTCTGATTGGTCAGTTTGAATGTCTCACATTAGGGTTTCAGTCACATGGTCAAGGAACAGATAAAAAGAAGATGTAACTGTTACTCTGCCTCTTTTTTTAATTCTCTGGCTTTCTTGATTCTCTGGTTCTCTCTCTTCTTGGGGGCCTTCTCTTCTTTGCTCTCTTCTTCTCTTTGTCTCTTTCTCTCTCTCTCTCCCTCTCTCTCTCTCTTTCTCTCTCTCTCTCCCTCTCTCTCTCTTTCTATCACTCAGGTAACCTTCTATTCATGCTGGGTACGATTAATGGTATAAGTTTTTATCATCTCATACATCTATTTTGTAACTATTTTAAGTGTAACCATAACCAGAAATTGTCATTAAATCCTTTCTATTACAAATGATGTGCTAACTAGTTTTGATTTGGTATTGACTTTGAAGTGCTACCTATTGCAATACAATATAGTCACATTCTAGCAACGCTTTCCCACATATTTTGCTATTGTAACTGCACTTATTTCCGTCGTTGGTATAAGTTGCAGTGGGTGGTAAAGACGAGAAATGTACAGTTTTCTATCCTCTTGCTGATAACGTTTCTTTAGTCATTCGGCAACCCTGCAGCCTGAACCACTGTAGGCGACCCACCCTTACATTTGTTCAGCACATCCCACAGATGCTCGATTGGATTGAGATCTGGGGAATTTGGAAAACTCATTGTTGTGCTCCTCAAACCATTCCTGAACCATTTTTGCTTTGTGGCAGGGCGCATTATCCTGCTGAAAGAGGCCACGGCCACCAGGGAATACCGTTTCCATGAAAGGATGTACATGGTCTGCAAAAATGCTTAGGTAGGTGGTACGTGTCAAAGTAACATCCACATGGATGGCAGAACCCAAGGTTTCCCAGCGAAACATTGCCCAAAGCATCACACTGCCTCCGTCAGCTTGCTTTCTTCCCATAGTGCATCCTGGTGCCATGTGTTCCCCAGGTAAGCGATGCACACGCACCCGGCCATCCACGTGATGTAAAAGAAAATGTGATTCATCAGACCAGGCCACCTTCTTCCATTGCTCCGTCGTCCAGTTCTGATGCTCACGTGCCCACTGTTGGCGCTTTCGGGCGGTAAACAGGGGTCAGCATGGGCACCCTGACTGGTCTGCAGCTATGCAGCATTAACTTGAGCAATTTGAGCTACAGTAGCTCGTCAGGCATAACATTTTGATCACCTTCCCAATATTAATACTGTCTGATCGGACTACAGGGGCCAGCCTTCGCTCCCCACATGCATCAATGAGCCTTGGCCGCCCATGACCCTGTCGCCGGTTCACCACTGTTCCTTCTTTGGACCACTTTCCATAGATACTGACCAATGCAGACCGGGAACACCCCACAAGAGCTGCAGTTTTGGAGATGCTCTGACCCAGTCGTCTAGCCATCACAATTTGGCCCTTGTCAAACTTACTCAAATCCTTATGCTTGCCCATTTTTCCTGCTTCTAACACTTTGAGGACAAAATGTTCACTTGCTGCCTAATATATCCCACCCACTAACAGGTGCCAGGATGAAGAGATAATCAGTGTTATTCACTTAACCTGGTCATAATGTTATGCCTGATCGGTGTATGTTTTAATGACATAATTACTGGCTTCTTCATTAGCATATATTTGTGTCTATATTTGCTAGGTACAGAGCAATAATATTGCATGTATTAAATTACTTTAGACTATGTAATCAATGTAAACATCTGGGTGCTTCAGGTTTACCCCTGTAAATGCTTACCCCTGTAAGCATTTTAAAGAAACTAAATAATAGTCTGTAAGTTTGAAAAGTGTGTCTGTCCCTAAATGTGACTTGTAGCACTGCATTGAGTTCCTCTCCTCGAGCTGGAGTCAACTTGAGAGTGTGTGAAATCACTGGCAGACAGACTGTCATGACCTCAGCGTTTAGTGAAGACAGCCGTTTACTCAGAGGGCAGAGAGATCTGTGTGACTCATAACACTCCTGCTGTCAATCACCTTCACATTGAAAACACTACAAAGTCAAATTAAAACGGCAAAAAACTGGCAAGTGGATAGATAGGTGAACAGACATAGATGGACGGGCACAGGCGACTGACAACAAGAAAGACAAACAGACAGTAGATGATAGATAGATAGATAGATAGATAGATAGATAGATAGATAGATAGATAGATAGATAGATAGATAGATAGATAGATAGATAGACAGACAGATAGATAGATAGATAGATAGATAGATAGATAGATAGGTTGACAGACAGACAGACAGACAGACAGACAGATAGATAGATAGATAGATAGATAGATAGATAGATAGATAGATAGATAGATAGATAGATAGATAGATAGATAGATAGATAGATAGATAGATGGGTTGAGAGACAGACAGACAGACAGACAGACAGATAGATAGATAGATAGATAGATAGATAGATAGATAGATAGATAGATAGATAGATAGATAGATAGATAGATAGATAGATAGATAGATAGATAGATACTCTTCAACTGTGAGAGACGATATCTAAAACAAAAATCCAGAAAATCACATTGTATGATTTTTAAGTAATTAATTTGCATTTTATTGCATGACATAAGTATTTAATACATCAGAAAAGCAGAACTTAATATTTGGTACAAAAACCTTTGCAATTACAGAGATCATACGTTTCCTGTAGTTCTTGACCAGGTTTGCACACACTGCAGCAGGGATTCTGGCCCACTCCTCCATACAGACCTTCTCCAGATCCTTCAGGTTTCGGGGCTGTCGCTGAGCAATACGGACTTTCAGCTCCCTCCAAAGATTTTCTATCAGGTTCAGGTCTGGAGACTGGCTAGGCCACTCCAGGACCTTGAGATGCTTCTTACAGAGCCACTCCTTAGTTGCCCTGGCTGTGTGTTTTGGGTCGTTGTCATGCTGGAAGACCCAGCCACGACCCATCTTCAATGCTCTTACTGAGGGAAGGAGGTTGTTGGCCAAGATCTCGTGATACATGGCCCCATCCATCCTCCCCTCAATACGGTGCAGTCGTCCTGTCCCCATTGCAGAAAAGCATCCCCAAAGAATGATGTTTCCACCTCCATGCTTCACAGTTGGGATGGTGTTCTTGGGGTTGTACTCATCCTTCTTCTTCCTCCAAACACGGTGAGTGGAGTTTAGACCAAAAAGCTCTATTTTTGTCTCATCAGACCACATGACCTTCTCCCATTCCTCCTCTGGATCATCCAGATGGTCATTGGCAAACTTCAGACGGGCCTGGACATGCGCTGGCTTGAGCAGGGGGACCTTGCGTGTGCTGCAGGATTTTAATCCATGACGGCGTAGTGTGTTACTAATGGTTTTCTTTGAGACTGTGGTCCCAGCTCTCTTCAGGTCATTGACCAGGTCCTGCTGTGTAGTTCTGGGCTGATCCCTCACCTTCCTCATGATCATTGATGCCCCACGAGGTGAGATCTTGCATGGTGCCCCAGACCGAGGGAGATTGACCGTCATCTTGAACTTCTTCCATTTTCTAATAATTGCGCCAACAGTTGTTGCCTTCTCACCAAGCTGCTTGCCTATTGTCCTCTAGCCCATCCCAGCCTTGTGCAGGTCTACAATTTTATCCTTGATGTCCTTACACAGCTCTCTGGTCTTGGCCATTGTGGAGAGGTTGGAGTCTGTTTGATTGAGTGTGTGGACAGGTGTCTTTTATACAGGTAACGAGTTCAAACAGGTGCAGTTAATACAGATAATGAGTGGAGAACAGGAGGGCTTCTTAAAGAAAAACTAACAGGTCTGTGAGAGCCGGAATTCTTACTAGTTGGTAGGTGATCAAATACTTATGTTATGCAATAAAATGCAAATTAATTATTTAAAAATCATACAATGTGATTTTCTGGATTTTTGTTTTAGATTCCGTCTCTCACATTTGAAGTGTACCTATGATAAAAATTACAGACCTCTACATGCTTTGTAAGTGGGTAAACCTGGAAAAACAGCAGTGTATCAAATACTTGTTCTCCCCACTGTATTTATCTATCTATCTATCTATCTATCTATCTATCTATCTATCTATCTATCTATCTATCTATCTATCTATCTATCTATCTATCTATCTATCTGTCTGTCTGTCTGTCTGTCAACCCATCTATCTATCTATCTATCTATCTATCTATCTATCTATCTATCTATCTATCTATCTATCTATCTATCTATCTATCTATCTATCTATCTGTCTGTCTGTCAACCCATCTACAGTGGGGAGAGCAAGTATTTGATACACTGCAGATTTTGCAGGCTGTGAGAGACGGAATGTAAAACAAAAATCCAGAAAATCATACAATGTGATTTTCTGGATTTTTGTTTTAGATTCCGTCTCTCACAGTTGAAGTGTACCTATGATAAAAATTACAGACTTCTACATGCTTTGTAAGTGGGCAAACCTGCAAAATCGGCAGTGTATCAAATACTTGCTCTCCCCACTGTAGATGGGTTGACAGACAGACAGATAGATAGATAGATAGATAGATAGATAGATAGATAGATAGATAGATAGATAGATAGATAGATAGATAGATAGATAGATAGATAGATAGATAGATAGATAGATGGGTTGACAGACAGACAGACAGACAGACAGACAGATAGATAGATAGATAGATAGATAGATAGATAGATAGATAGATAGATAGATAGATAGATAGATAGATAGATAGATAGATAGATAGATAGATAGATAGATAGATAGATAAATACAGTGGGGAGAACAAGTATTTGATACACTGCTGTTTTTCCAGGTTTACCCACTTACAAAGCATGTAGAGGTCTGTAATTTTTATCATAGGTACACTTCAAATGTGAGAGACGGAATCTAAAACAAAAATCCAGAAAATCACATTGTATGATTTTTAAATAATTAATTTGCATTTTATTGCATAACATAAGTATTTGATCACCTACCAACTAGTAAGAATTCCGGCTCTCACAGACCTGTTAGTTTTTCTTTAAGAAGCCCTCCTGTTCTCCACTCATTATCTGTATTAACTGCACCTGTTTGAACTCGTTACCTGTATAAAAGACACCTGTCCACACACTCAATCAAACAGACTCCAACCTCTCCACAATGGCTAAGACCAGAGAGCTGTGTAAGGACATCAGGGATAAAATTGTAGACCTGCACAAGGCTGGGATGGGCTAAAGGACAATAGGCAAGCAGCTTGGTGAGAAGGCAACAACTGGTGGCGCAATTATTAGAAAATTTTAGAAAATATTAGAAAAGAAGTTCAAGATGACGGTCAATCTCCCTCGGTCTGGGGCACCATGCAAGATCTCACCTCGTGGGGCATCAATGATCATGAGGAAGGTGAGGGATCAGCCCAGAACTACACAGCAGGACCTGGTCAATGACCTGAAGAGAGCTGGGACCACAGTCTCAAAGAAAACCATTAGTAACACACTACGTCCCCCTGCTCAAGCCAGCGCATGTCCAGGCCCGTCTGAAGTTTGCCAATGACCATCTGGATGATCCAGAGGAGGAATGGGAGAAGGTTATGTGGTCTGATGAGACAAAAATAGAGCTTTTTGGTCTAAACTCCACTCACCGTGTTTGGAGGAAGAAGAAGGATGAGTACAACCCCAAGAACACCATCCCAACCGTGAAGCATGGAGGTGGAAACATCATTCTTTGGATTTTCTGGATTTTTGTTTTAGATTCCGTCACTCACAGTTGAAGAGTACCTATGATAAAAATTACAGACTTCTACATGCTTTGTAAGTGGGCAAACCTGCAAAATCGGCAGTGTATCAAATACTTGTTCTCCCCACTGTAGATAGATAGATAGATAGATAGATAGATAGATAGATAGATAGATAGATAGATAGATAGACAGACAGACAGACAGACAGACAGACAGACAGACAGACAGACAGACAGATAGATAGATAGATAGATAGATAGATAGATAGACAGACAGACAGACAGACAGACAGACAGATAGATAGATAGATAGATAGATAGATAGATAGATAGATAGATAGATAGATGGGTTGACAGACAGACAGACAGACAGACAGACAGACAGACAGACAGACAGACAGATAGATAGATAGATAGATAGATAGATAGATAGATAGATAGATAGATAGATAGATAGATAGATAGATAGATGGGTTGACAGACAGACAGATAGATAGACAGACGGATAGATAGATAGATAGATAGATGGGTTGACAGACAGACAGACAGACAGACAGATAGATAGATAGATAGATAGATAGATAGATAGATAGATAGATAGATAGATAGATAGATAGATAGATGGGTTGACAGACAGACAGATAGATAGATAGATAGATAGATAGATAGATAGATAGATAGATAGATAGATAGATAGATAGATAGATAGATAGATAGATAGATCTATTTGTATTTATGCTCATTGTAGAGTGATTTTGCTCATTTGGCCGTAGCCCCTGTTCTATGCTTTATTACAGTAGGGCCGGAGCTAAACCTCAGCAGCTGATCAAATAGTTCACAGAACTGCTGTTGCAGCACAATCTGCACACACACAATAAATCACATCGTCCGTCTAGTGGTTTTACGACAACATTGTCCCAGCGGCAGATAGATAGATAGATAGATAGATAGATAGATAGATAGATAGATAGATAGATAGATAGATAGATAGATAGATAGATAGATAGATGGGTTGACAGACAGACAGACAGACAGACAGACAGACAGACAGATAGATAGATAGATAGATAGATAGATAGATAGATAGATAGATAGATAGATAGATAGATAGATAGATGGGTTGACAGACAGACAGATAGATAGACAGACGGATAGATAGATAGATAGATGGGTTGACAGACAGACAGACAGACAGACAGACAGATAGATAGATAGATAGATAGATAGATAGATAGATAGATAGATAGATAGATGGGTTGACAGACAGACAGATAGATAGATAGACAGACGGATAGATAGATAGATAGATAGATAGATAGATAGATAGATAGATAGATAGATAGATAGATAGATAGATAGATAGATAGATAGATAGATAGATAGATAGATAGATAGATGGGCTGACAGACAGATAGATAGATAGATAGATAGATAGATAGATAGATAGATAGATAGATAGATAGATAGATAGATAGATAGATGGATGGGTTGACACAGACAGACAGACAGACAGACAGATAGATAGATAGATAGATAGATAGATAGATAGATAGATAGATAGATAGGTTGACAGACAGACAGACAGACAGACAGACAGACAGAACGATAGATAGATAGATAGATAGATAGATAGATAGATAGATAGATAGATAGATAGATAGATAGATAGATAGATTTTGCTCATTTGGCCGTAGCCCCTGTTCTATGCTTTATTACAGTAGGGCCGGAGCTAAACCTCAGCAGCTGATCAAATAGTTCACAGAACTGCTGTTGCAGCACAATCTGCACACACACAATAAATCACATTGTCCGTCTAGTGGTTTTACGACAACATTGTCCCAGCAGCAGTCCACCACAGCAGCGATGCTTCTCATCTGCTCCTCTCTGCTCTTTCCCTTGAATAAGTATCACCTCCATCACCCTCTCTCCCCAGCAGCAATCCGCATTAGCTTACAAAAGTGTCACTAATCACTATTAATATGAGGCAGAGGTGGAGTAACGTCGGGCAGGAATTCATTAGGCAGAGTTTATGCAGCCGATCCGCTGGGTTTGAGGCCTCAATCAGTCGTGTTTGTCAGCCTGTGGTGATGGCAGTGAGCTGGTGTGTGACACAGCAACATCTAGTAATTAAAAGCTGCCTTCCTCCGTCGAGCAAAAAAGCCAGAGACAGTGAACCCAGCCTGGCCCTGGCCTGACCTAATATCCTTCTAAATGACCATCATAGCCATCAGTTAACCATCAGCTAAAGGGATAGTTCAAATAGAAAATCCAGTCATCACTTACTCACACTCATGTTGTTCCAAATCTGCATAACTTAAAATAACATAAAATAAGATATTTTCAAAATTGCCTCAGGTTTTTTCCCTCCTCCCATAACTGTGGTTTACTGTTGTTTTGGACCCCACTGACTTTCATTGCATGGGCAAAATAAACTAAAACATTACAAAATATGGTGAAATATCCCTTCGAATACATTGCTTGTGATTGCTAAATATATCATTTTAAAACCATGGGCACTACTAGGGGCTTGATCCTCCCTTTTCTTGAATTTGAAATTGGATTTAAGACCTTTATAATTATAATCTCATTCATATTCACAAGTCATCAAGTAATTTAGAATACTGATTGAGACTATTAATACTGCAGTTCAGTGGATTCTAATGCATAGCATATATGATATGATACTGGGAAATGATTAATTCATTTGCATTTATTTGAACTGTTGGGGGCTTGACAGATATTTAAATGTCTTTTATTGCAAATGATTGAGCAGGAACTATTAACTATCATTTAAATGTATAAAATATAAAGCAAAACACATATTTGTTTCCCTTAGCAGACATTCAAAACCTGCCAGGTATTCTGACTATACATAGTTCAATATTTTTATTGTATTATAATATATAGTAATTGTTTTACCAGCATTGCAAAGGCACATCTCGGCAGAAATAGAACCCATGTGACAAAATGTCCTGTTCCTCATCACTTATCATGGCTGTGGTTGATAAGAACAAAAACCTCAGACTTGCATGGGAAAGATAGCTTTTATCGCTTGTCGCTTCATCAGGTCACGTCTGGTTAGAACACAGCGTTAGTTGACATGCAGAAAGTTGCTTCACTAATTAAGTGTCTGAGCTTGTGAATTATAAATGGTCTTCTCTGTCTCTTGCTGTGTCTCTACTCAAGGTCTAATTCCCTAAGTTATCCGTGGCTGTTTCCAGCCTCTGATGAACTCATTCTTAAGGGTCGGTCACATTTACCATTGCTCTGTGAAATTTCGTGTGAAATCCAGTCATTTCGATAGGAATCATCACGTTTGACTTTGCCTTGAGGGCCAAAAAGGTCCCCCACGCAGATTTTACTCATGTTCATGCCAGCGCAAACCCTTTTTTGGCATTAAAAAAGTACTGTCAGGATTAATAAAATCACGCAGTGAAAAATTAGCAATGAAAAGGCAATTAGTTATTTTTACGGCGGACCGTATTGCATATGCATTTGTAAGAGTTTGCCTTTCAGATGCAATATGGGAGCAGGATATTTAAATAAATCATGCAGCATGAATGATTTACTAAGGTTTGCGGTAGTCAAACTCTGTGGTAGAGTTTTTTCTTACAGGTTTAAGAGAAAGTTACATTTTAAAATATATAGCTTTTACTAACATATATTGTGCTAATATTTTATTAAAGGGGGCATAACACACACAGTTTCTGCCAATATCATGTTAATCTTGAGTACCTATAGAGTAGTATTGCATCCTTCATATCTCCAAAGAGTCTTTAGTTTTATCATATTTATAAAAGACAGATACTAAAAGACCGATAGCCGAACTCGTGAAGGTGTGCAGTCCCTGGATAACTTTTGATTCACTATACGTTTGTGTTGTTTACATTATGCACTTACGCACCGATTGCCAACAAAACACAGACATTTGATGCAGTTTCACTCACCGCCTGCGGTTTCGACTCGTGACCGGGAACAAACAAACACACTTGCAGAACTCCGTTGCTGCTCCAGAAAAACAAACTGCATCCACTGTTTCCTTAACGCTGGGTTATTTGGGAAGCTGAACAAGGTTATCTTTCCCTCACAACCAAAAACACACTTCTTTAGTGACTTTGTTGATTTCGTGGTCTAAAAACAAAATGACAGCACTGCCGACGGCCCCCGTAACCCGAACGAAGCTCGTTGTTGACGCTCTTGCTCTCGCTCTGGTTGATGTGCGCACGCGCTCATCCGGGAGAAGTGCCCATACAAGGAATTCCGCCCTTTATGACGTCATACAGGGCCATAATGTTGACATTGTTTTCAAGTTTTTAAGATGGCTGCCGGGTACAGGGGTGGTTTGTTAGGCTCCACACTTGCCCCTTTGTTTAACCTTTCTCTACAGTCATTTTTGATCTTACTTCATATTTTTCAACAATTGCTCATCAACACTAAAAAAATCTTCGGCCAAAGATGGATTTTAAACATTGGGAAGAGGGATAAGGAGTTTTGTTGCATATGGCTGCTTTTTTTGTGGTTCCTGATAAGTCCATGTGGTTTTGGTGTCAGTGCTACTGGAAATGAAGCACAGAGTAGATCTGTTGGACTCATGCCCATGGTTGACAGACCAAAACTGAACTTTTTCAGCCAAGGATACCACATTATTTACTCTACCTGCTGGCAAAACAATCATCATCATGGAAAAGAAAGTCATCAGCATGTCAAGAGAAGCAAATGGTATGGTCCAAAGGTTCTAATGAGTCTTCTCTTGCTCAGCAGTGACATACAGATAAATCCAGGACCATCAACAAACCAACATATAACCGAGCCAGTAAGTGGATTGAGTGAATGTAATCCAGGCTGGAGTGTGAACTGTGGTGCAGAGATCAGTGGACCATCAGGGTGTAAGATGGGAGTTGTTGGGTGTTTGGCCAAACTCCCCCTGAATATCTTCCAGGATGTGCCCATGCTTGAAACATCAGAGCTTTGTTCAGAGAGTTTTGGTGAGTCTAAACCATCTCTTATCTGTGAACAATATAATGTGTTGTCTGGAGTAAAGCAAACAAACAAACAACAGGTACTTTATGAAAACTCAAAGACAAAAGAAGCCATCAACCGTGCTGCACAGAAACAGAAACAGTTTAAATTATTTCAGACTGTAACCCATCCCAAAGTGATTTGGGATTCAAGACTCAAACCAAAAGGTATTTTAGGGGGGCACCTGAATATCCGAAGTATTATATCAAAGAGGGATCAAGTTGAGCATCTGCTTATGAACTCAAACCTGGACTTTTTAGCATTGAGTGAAACTTGGTTGTCTACCAATAAACCAAAATGCATGATTGATGTCCCTGGTTATATTTGTTACAGAAAGGATAGACCATCACGAAGAGGAGGGGGAGTTATGATTTATATTAAGGATATTTTTAAATGTGCTGAAGTGAAACTAGGTATTGCTGGATTAGAATGTTTGGCGTTAAATGTCATAATGTCCCCAAAAATGAATTTCAATGTTGTGATTTTGTATAATCCACCCTCACATGATTCTTCTTTTTATTATAATTTAGAGGAAGTGTTGAAGTTTTTGAATTGTCGTACTGAAATTTTATTTTTGAGATTTTAACATAAATTGGGCGGACAAACATAGTAAGCAAAAATTGAAATCAATTACAGCAAAACATAAATTTAACCAGTTAATAAAAGGTCCAACAAGGATAACAAAAACAAGTAAAACTCTTATTGATCTTGCATTTACAAATAAACCTGAACGGGTAATAAAAATATATAATCTGCTGACAGGTTTGTCCGATCATAACATGATCCTGGTTGTTAGAAAATTGACAAAGAAACGTTTGCAGAGTAATTTTCGTCAAACTTTTAAACCAGGAGTAGTAGGCATCCCCAAGAGTAAAATTACAAAATTTGAAAATGATATAAAAAATATTAACTGGAATGATGCATTACAAACTGTGAAATTGTGACGAGAACCATTGAAAAAATTATTCAAAAGTATACACAACCGTTAAAATGTACACAAAATAGTGCATCATTACTATGGCTAAATTCAGATATCCATCAACTAATGAAAAAGAGAGATTTTGCTTTAAAAAAGTCATTGCTTACAAAAACACAGACAGATATTCTAAGCTTTAAATCTTTAAGAAATAAAGTAGTTAGTGAAATGAGAAAGGCGAAAACTGCCTATTTTGAGCAACTAATTGCAGAATCAGGGAGAAATAGCTCATCTCTTTGGAAGTGCATTAACAAACTTTTCAAACGAGAAGGTATGTATAGAAAACCATTGTTGGAGCTGAATATAAATGGAAGACTTATTACTGATAGCACCGAAATTGCTAATGAATTTAATAGATATTTTATCCAGTCTGTGGAAGAACTTGCTATATGTTTTGAACCTGTACAATTTCCTCAATATACAATAAAAGACACACCCTCATCCTTTCATATCTCTGAGGTTGATGTAGATAAGATACTCCAAATTATTAATCAATTGAATAATTCAAGAGGATATATTTGGAATGGATACAGAATTTGTTAAAAAATATAGTGCTTGTTTGCTAAAGCCCTTGGTAAATTTGATAAATTCATCTATTAGAGAAAGTAAATTCCCCTCAGATTGGAAAACTTCTATTATAACCCCAAATTTCAAGGCAGGATCAGTTGATGAGGTTCAGAATTATAGACCAATTTCTATACTCCCTGCAATTTCTAAAATTCTGGAAAAGTTGGTAGCTGAACAACTTATCAACTATCTAGAAAAAAAATGGTCTACTTCACTCTAATCAGTTTGGTTTTAGGTCTAAGTATTCAACAGAAATGGCAAACTGCTATCTCATAGAATTTATTAAGGGAGCTTTAGATAATGGTAATGTGGTAGGCGCAGTATTTTTAGACCTTAAAAAGGCATTTGATACTGTGAATCATGAAATACTCCTGCATAAATTAAATATGTTTAGTTTCTCTCAGCAGGAAATCAACTGGTTTAGATCATATTTAGAATCTCGAGATCAGTGTGTTAAGATAAATAATTCAAGATCATCTTTACAAAACAATGAGATGGGTCTCCCTCAAGGGTCAATTTTAGGTCCACTGTTGTTCTCCTTGTATGTCAATGATTTACCAAATTGTTGTACAGAAACGTCTCGGTTACGTATGTAACCCTCGTTCCCTTTCAGTCAGTACACTACGAGTTACGTCAGTTACTGACGGAATGGGAGTTACTGAAGGAATGGGGGTTTCGCTTAGAAGCCCCCATTCCGTCAGTAACTGACGTAACTCGTAGTGTACTGACTGAAAGGGAACGTCTCGGTTACGTATGTAACCCTCGTTCCCTGAAGGAAGGGAACAGAGACGTTACGTCAGTTACTGACGGAATGGGGGCTTCTAAGCGAAACCCTCATTCCGTCAGTAACTCCCATTCCGTCAGTCTCAATGTGTTTTTCAATTAGAAGGAAGGAAATGAATGATTTTATAATTAAGATCAATCAAAAAGCAATAGAGACAGTTAATGATTTTAAATATTTAGTTGTTATTTTAGATTCTCAATTAAAATTTGATGTGCATGTAAAAAGGTTGTGTAGAACCATCAGAACAAACTTGAATTGTTTTTATATGATTATGCTGTATATATACCTAAAAGCAGCTCAGTTATACATGCATGCAATGGTCTTCTCACATTTATCTTGTTGTTTGACTGTCTGGAGTCAGGTTTCTCAATCGACTATCAAACCTGTTAGATCTCTATATAAACAAACGCTAAAAATCTTGGACAAGAAACCAAATAGATGGCATCATTGTAATATTTTACAAAAATATAGTTTGCTTAGCCTTGAAAATTTTATAAATTTGTCTCTTATTAAAATGGTTTTTAAATGTATAAACAATCTTGCTCCCGATATCATATGCCAATTAATAACAAAACAACGTAGTAAGGGGATCACTACAAGAGGTGCAACTAGAGTTGCACAGTACCGAAGAGGAAAACTAAATTTGCACAATCTACATTTTCAGTTCAAGGTACACTGCTTTGGAACAGCCTGCCAGTTGAACTAAAAATGCAAACAGAGTTAAACATCTTTCAAAGAAATCTAAAAAAGTGGTTCAAACAAAAGCAGGTTTGTGAACATTTATGGTCGTACACAGTCTTAGCTTTCTTTCTTTTTTCTTTCTTTTTTTTTTATATATAATTGTTTTATTGTTGTTAAAAAAGCCTAACCAGGGACTGGGGCTGCAAATTAGCCTTTGGCTAGAAGCCTATATGTGGAGCATCGGCTGCTTGAAATTGTAGCAATGTTTTTTCTGCATTGTCCCTGTCAAATAAACTAATAAATAAATAAATAAATAAATAAATAATCAGAAAAAAATAAACGTTCCGAAACTTGTTCGAATCCTGAAGGAGTGTATTTGGCACAGAAGTACTCCGTCATACGTCCAACTCATTTTTTGAAATGTTGGCCATGTTTAGCATGAGAATCCAACTCTTTAACAGTGTAAATACTGTAAGTCAGAATGCATGAAATAGCATTAGACCCTCCTCTTTAAGGCATGAGTCAGACAACTTTACTGAGCATTGCATTATGTTGATGATGATGTGGTTTCCCCTCTCCAGCCATTAAATAAAAGACTTGGTTAATGAGTATGAAAACACTTCAAAAGCAATAATTAGGCACATTGCAAACAATAAATTAAGTACTCCACCTCACCGCAGACTGCTCTCTCAAATCAATGCTTATTTCAATAAGTTGTGCTATGGAACCTCCAGTGATAACTATAGATTGGAGCAGACTAAGTAATGAATTAACGCTCGATAGCTGGCACATTTGAATGAGCTCACTGCTGCGCTGTTGGCTAATCTTGCCACTGTAATTATGGGATACACTTCAATGCAAAACACAGCGTGACTACCATCACCCTGAGCCTGGGTCAAGTCTCTACTTTCAATTGAGGTTAGTAGATTAGTTGTGTACAATCAAAATGATTAAAATTAAATTAGATTAGAATAGATTTTTCCTTGACAAAATAAGCCTTTAAAAAAATTCAATACTCAATAAGTCCAAAACTGTTACTGATTGCAGAACTTTTCCAATTACTATGTATTTGAATAATAATAATAATAATAATAATGCATGTCAGTGAATAGTAATTGTTTTCATCGTATCCCAAAATAGAGAGACAAAATGAATCGCATTATTTAATTATCATTTTGTAATGAAGACAGAAAAAAAGCTTCTCTCCACTCTAAGAACTTTGATGTTCCACCATAAACCTCAATGAGCTCATTAATGATTTTTGCCCTATTTTGTCACGGTTCAGGTCTGTATTTTCATTGCTGTTGTCTTCCTATTGTGTCTGTTGTTTTGTGGGCATGGCTGACTCGTTCAGCATCCATATAGTCTAATCAAGCCCTTCCTCACTTGTTGCTCGTTTGTTTCCCCTATATATACCTTAGTGTGTGTGTTCATTCCTTGTCAGTTCGTTGTTGTGGTCTTACAGTGTTGTTCTCTCATCTAGACTTTATTGTCGTTGCTCCTGTCTCTTGGTGCTTTGATTTTAGTCCACGTTGGATTCCCTTTCAATCACAAACCAGCCTGGATTATACAGATTGGACTGTCCGACTGAATTCTTCCTATTCAAGCTCATCGCCTAAAGGCTAGCCCACACTAAAAGATTTTTAACCTCCTTAGCTCTGGGACCATTTTTGGGGATTTCTGCCTGGATTTGGCACTAGGTGCAAAAGTGATAAACAGTATATGTTGTCTGAGCTGTAAAAAGAGGCGTTTTTTGATTTTTTGGTTATAAATTAATTTTTGAAAGTGTATAACTCAGGCCCTGTGTGCTCTAGCACCCTGCAGACAGTTTTGGCTGTTTCCACTAGATGGCAGCAAATACTGGAAAAAAAGAATTTTGTCTGTATCATGTTGTATGCAAGTTTTATTCAAATGGAGGAATATTACCGTTTTTATGTAATTTCCGCCTACCCAAATCTCTCCAATTTATAAGTCTCCCCATATATAGTGGTATAAATGCAATATATCCCAGTGTCACAAAATTCTTTTTTCCAATGTTTGCTGACATATGCTGGAAACAGCCAAAACTGCAGGGTGCTAGGTGCTAGGGCCTGAGATATACACTTTCAAAAATTAATTTATAACCAAAAAATCTAAAATGAATTTATAACCAAAAAAAAAAAAAAATCAAAAACCGCCTCTTTTTTGGGGGTTTATTACAGCTCAGACAACATATACTTAAATGTTTTAAAACACTGTTTTATGTAACTTCAAAGGGTTTCCTGTAAAATGACACCAACATTGTGTATTTAGACCACTGTATGTGGGTATGGGAAGCTTTTCAATTTGGGTAGGCCAAATCCAGGCGGAAATGGTCCCAGAGTACTTTAGTGTAAATAAGTTACTTTGTGTAAAACAAATGCCAAAGTATATGCCATTTAAAGTATATACTTGATGACGTCATTCTTATGACCTTATCAGGGTCCTTGGAGTTTAAGTGGTTAAAATCTTGTTGACGCCCCTGTATAATTCACTCTTCCACTTCTTCTGAATCAGTTTCTGGTTCAAACATATATGGCTAAATTAAACCAGTATTTCCACTTGCCATTGTGCAGCGTTTACTACAGTAAAGACTGTAACATGGAACGAAATGATACCCAATCAGAAAGCGAGCTGACGGAAGATGGATGCATAACACGACTTCATCCAAACTTTTTTCTTTTTTTCCAGCAAATTTTCTGTAAAAGCAGTCCAAACACTAGTATCGCCATTTCTTCTTGCCCGTTGTCTGCCATGATTGTTTACTCTAAAGTCACATTTGACCGTGAGAGATTTCCTGTTCACAGTCGGGACTCTGGTTGTTTGTGAATGGAATCTGTTAGTGTGTGTGGTGTGCTGTCTAGGTCACATTGCGGCACTCCACACACAATATGAACAAAACTGTTAAAGACCCCCTGTGGTGAAAATCAAGTTTTTTTTAATGTCATTTATATGTCTATGTGGTGTTTTTACTATGCTTTAAGACAAACCATGTGCAAATGCATAAGTCAACACCATTGCTGAGTATTTTCTCCTTAAAACTGCAGTGAAAAACAGACAGTCTCAAAAACGTGGTTTGAAATTGCTGGTGTTTCACAAACTAACTTGTATCCAATCCCGTCAACGTGCGGGCGGGCTTTAGCATATCATTAACTGTGAAGCAGGGGAGTCTCAAGAGAAGCCAGGTTATCCCGGTATATTTTTCTGTTGATATCTTGTACGTTTAGCAGTATAGCGGGTGAATTATGTATATGATGTATTGTATATTACGATGTTATGATGAACTATATGCCTTTCTTCACTGACGTTCTAAGCTGTTCAAAGCGTTTCTAAGGATACAGATTTTTAACATTAGCAACACATTATTAGCCGTCAAGCCGTCAAAAGGCTAATCATATTAATTAGCGATATGTGTCCAAAGTTGTAGAGAGCGATACATAAAATGCATAACCATTCTGATACATCGACTTTGTAGACGCCCCTTCACTCTTCCTCTTCTTCTTCTTATTCTGAATCAGTTTCTGGTTTAAACATATATGGCTGAATTAAAGCAGTATTGCCATTGTGCATTGTTTACCTCAGTAAAGTTGAGCGAGTGGATCTCTGAGCTGGTGTGAGTGGAGGCGAGGCTAATTTGCATTTTCATGGTCCGCGTATACTAAATGAAACAAGGGTATAGAGTTACATTCAAGCTATTTTAGGGCATGTAGAAATTTTTTTCACAGGAAAAAAACTTTTAAATTTGTCATTTTGGTGATCAAAGATGAGATACAATCTACAGAGCGCATGTGCGTTTGTCCTCGGGGTTCCCCACAACAGGATTTCTGATTTGAGATGTTCTTCCGAGCAGATTCAGTCATTCTTAACACACATCACACCACAGGAAAATCTTACAAAATAATCTGTAGAATCATTAAAATAATCTGGATTTAACCTAGGACTGTCGGAAGGGGAGAATTGGGCCCAAAATCGATTATCTTGTAGTGTGTGGGTGTCTTAAATCTAGTCAGCCTTATCATCTGTGGTTTGGATTTATTTATCATCCTCCAGGACTATTGTGATTTGTGTTCTCTGTGGACTAAATGAACTCTTTAATTGCACTCAGCGGGTTCTGTCTGGTTACAGTGTGACACTCTTACTATTGCTCGTGGTGATATGAACAAACATTCTGCATTATTTCTGCTACAGACATGAATGATTCCTCAAATCATGCAGCTGGTTGATATCATGTGATGCATTACTTTTCAAAGAAACTAGATATAAGATTCTCAAAAATATACTGAATGCAGAAATTCCATAGACTTACATTGAAGGAGGGACTTGAGCCATATCTAGAGACCAGAATGTCAGAGACTTAAAGGTAGGCTCTCAACCACTTAAAACCACTCAAAACATCCTGGCAACTACATAGCAAAATGCAAACAACCACTCAGGATACATTAGCAAGGCAAATAGCAGAGCGGAACTAACATTGTCTTTAGAAAAAGCAAAAATGTAGGTACATTTTAGTCAGGGTAAAAACCTGGTAAAAGCCTTCCGTCTCTAATTGTCATAAGTGTCTGTATTAATAAAGCGCGCAATGAAGAACGCAAACAAAGAATAGTCTTTAAAGGGATAGTTGAAAACTGAAATGAAAAATGAAAATGATCCCATAATTTACTCACCCTCAAGCCATCCTAGGTGTATATGACATTCTTTTTTCAGACGAATACAATCAGAGTTATATTAAAAAAAATGTCCTGGCTCATCCAAGCTTTATAATGGCAGCCCAAAATTTGAAGCCCAAAAAAGTGTATCCATCCATTATAAAAGTAATACACACGGCTCCGGGGGATTAATAAAGGCCTTCTGAAGTGAATCGATGGGTTTGTGTAAGAAAAATATCCATATTTAACATGTTATAAAGTAAAATATCTAGCTTCCGGTGGACCGCCTTCCGTATTCAACTTATGAAGAAAGTGTAGCGCCTCTCGCAGTTCAAAACGCTTACGCTACGTTCGACGTCATTGTCGCGCCAGTTACGCTGTTTTACACAGTCTATTTAGTGAGTTGTCTCACTTATACCAAGTGTCTTGTAGAAACCAAAGGAAATTGCAGGTGTTATTTAGGTCAGGAACTGTCCAGCACTTCAGCACTAGGACTCAACAGCACCATGGACAGCACCATACAAAAACCTACATGACTGTCAAAGCATTAAAGGAGGAACTAAAGGAAATGCAAATGGCATTTGCACTTGCAAATTCGCTGTCTTAATGCCAGTGTGTTGTTATATGGTTGCTAGGGTGTTCTGGATGGTTACTAGGTGATTACTTTCAGTTACTAAGAGTCCAACCCTAAGCCTCTAATATTCTCGTTTTATCTGTCAAGGAAAGTAGAGTTGATAGAGATTTTTGCCTATTTTATTACCTAAAATCATAAATTTCTGAATTTGAAAAGCCTCTGAAAATGCCACGAATTGAGCTATCATTCAAGTATAATTATTACACCTTTACTCTGTGAAAACCACAAACTCTTCCACTAGCCACCACTTCCATATGTTTATCCTGTAAGCAATGAAGCATTCTGATGCTTCCAATCTCTAAATGCAGTCAGGAAACTATGACATAGCCTCATGGTGAATATACAACTCTTGTGAACTTGCCTCCAGGTAAAACTGAGAATGAAACTGCCTGTGTGTCTTTCCAGGGAGAGTAAAGGAGAAACCACTCAGGTTTACAACCGCAATCATTTAACAGATGTTGGGAAAGTCATGGGAGACTCAGATTTCCTTCAAGCAGGTGTTCTTTAGTGCTCGTTTTAAAAGTTTTGGAAAAGTTTAGAGAGCACTTGGGACCACTTCTTCCTCATCACAGCGGGTGTTGTTTATTCTTGGTCTTACTTGCAGAGCTAACTGTCTAGACATAACTAGTGAGCACAGTACCACAGAAAAGATACCCTCTCCTATATCCACTACTGTTGTGATGATTTGTTTGGGTGCTTGTCCTTTCCTCTGACGCCATAAACATGTTCCTTCTCAGCCCTATAAAATCAAGCTTAGCTATATAGCTCAATATATGCGCAGTCATGTACAATGTTTACTTCAGTGAACGGCTGTAATTCTGCCTGCACATAATCAAATGAGCATCTACAGCTCTTAATCTGTGTTTTTATGTACATCGGGCTCAATTGATGGCATACACTCACAACCATTTTCTTATTAAACTGTCACATCCGATAAGCAAAATCTGCATATGCTGCAAAACCATGTCCCAAATGTACAGTACCAAACATTTCCCTATATGAATGTATTACAATAGGGACCTCTAGTGGTTAACTGCTGCTACAGCTTGCCAGCAGGGAAAAAGAGACCACATTTTACAAGCTATTATTAACCAAAGTGCAGAATAGCATATTTGATAGCAAGACAGATAAGCAAACCTTCTTTCCAGGTAAAGCAAATGTGACTCAACAATTTTTCCCAAACTATGTTTTTGTATTTACAAAATCATAAAAAAAGAATGAAAATCACACTAAGGAAGACTGTTATTTTGTCTTGCTCATGGATTTATCAGCTTTCTTCCTACTGAAGAGATGTTTTAATAGAGTCATTATTCACAAAAAGTATCAGATTTCACACCTTTTGACCAATTAGTTTCCACAACTTTTCCAGTCATGTGTATGAATAAAAATTTTGAAAATCAATTTACTGTACTCAGCATTTTTTGGCGGATGCAATATTTTAGAATATAAATAGAATCTTGGGGGAAAACTATTTATTAAATAAATCCATTCCATGACTTTTCTATGAGTTTTTTTATTGCCATTTCCAACCTGAAAAAAAAGAAAAGAAAAAAAAAAAATTACACAAATAGGGTAAACGTACCTATTAAGCTCAAGTTCCCATTAAGCACACTACTATCTTTGAGCTCAAATTATAAAAAGAAAAAAATAATTTATCATCTTACTTGATGTCTTAACCAATTGATGTGTTTGTTACTATATACCTCCTGTAATTTCAAGATAACCAGACCATTGCACACTGAGATATGGGTATTCATGTGTTCACACTGTCTGGCGGCCATTTTGAAAGCTGTCTGAAAACTTTCACCAAAAGAGGAGCCCCTTAAATGTGCATTTTTTAGATGTTTAAGCCTTTATTTTCGATAAGTATAACTTCTTACTGCAAAATTAAGAGATTAATGTTTAGACTTTTGCATATTATGACCTGGAACCTGGATGTGGGAAATAATTACAGTTAGATCCAAAAGATAGTTTTAGCAACATAGCGCAGGTGCTACAGAACATTGTTAGCTTACTAGCTGTATAAGATTGTGTGCTACACTAATATATTACTTCACAAGCATTACTGGCTTGTACTTTTAAATCTATTATATTATAAATTTACAGTTTATTGATGTTCTGTGGTTTTACACTGCTGTCATTTTTAAAGACTTAATATTATTGTAAGGTGAGCTTAAAGGGTGCACTACTATGAAAATCACAGCTTCAGTGTGACATCAATAAGAAAAAGTATAATTTCATAGATATTTTCAATAATAGCTGTTCATATTAAAATATGTATGAACTTAATACATGACCTAAATTATTTATTTAGCAAAATTGTCCTTTTAAATTTAATTTAATAATATTTATTAATTTAAAAAAAATGTTGCTGTTCCAATTAAGCTCAGTGTGCTCCCTTTAAGCTCATCCACATTGAACGTCTATATAAATACTTCATAAACAGACTTTAAATATTACCTGATGGTTGTCACTTCAAGTTAATCTTTATAAAATTATTCTTAAAAAATTTTGCTTAAAAAAACCCCAAGAATTTTCAATAAAACATGTTGTGAACTTAACACACAGCATGAAAAGTGAACTCAATAAATTGACCCAGACCTTAATGCAAACACAGTATAAAAACTGTGCCTCTTTCACACACGACAAGCCACCAATCATTTCTTCTTCCTGCCTTACTAAAACAGGCCAACCTCATAGGTGTGCCAAAGGTCCTGTCCCAAACGGCACTCGCATGTATCCATGTCCATGAGACCAAAGTTAGTTTGACCCAAAATGAGTGACAGACCATATCGTCCAGACTGACTATGCTTGATTGACTGCTGAACACATTTGAACACACTACTGAACACATACATCTGAACACACTACTACAAATATAACTTACTTTGATGTGTACTACAGAAATCACAGATTATGTGAGTTAATGTCAAACACAAAGAGTTCCGTTGTTACAACCTACCCCACTACTCGGGTGAGTTGTAACACTAGCTGGGGATAGATGTAAAAATGAGAGCTAATTTGCTAAAATAAGATCCACACAATCTACATTTAAAATGTTATTGAAGAACAAAGAATAATCAGTTTTGAATAAAGTGAACGATTTAAAGTGACAAAAAACATTGTATTACTTTTATTACTTTAAATTTAGCACAAAACAATTGCTGTGTCCCGTGTGTGTTTGTGTGTGTTCGTGTGTCTGTACTGTATTCGTGTCACATAAGGGTTCAGTCACTAGATATGTTGCCATCCACCTTTTTTTATGTGAATTTTGGGATATCACAAACAACGCTCGATGGAAATACCAAGATGCACATATATTCTAAAAATGTGCACAAAAAATCCCGTATGTGCTCAATTGATGGAAACACAGTTTCCACATAAATAGATTCCTCAATGAACAACAAAAAACTTGTGATTTTGTCTTAACAGGAGATGTGATTGACAACTGGAATCATCATAAGGGGTTAGTTGTAACATTTTTAATGAACTGTTACAACTGTCATGTGGGTTTGAAGTTATCATGAATGCAAAACATCAAATTAAACTAGAGAAACAGCTACTTTAGGTTATGCAAGTCAAATAACTGTATCTACAATACAATGATTGCTAAGCAAAAAATATATTAATAAAACATTTAGTTACTAGTTCTTTCTTTCCTGAAAAAACGTTTTTTGGTCATAAAATCTACAGGGCCCTATCATACACCCGGCGCCAGGCACGGCATGTTTCTTGCTAGTTTCAGCCCGACACAGTTATCATTTTCACGTCCGGCGCTACGTTGTTTAAAGAGCAAATGCACTTGCGCCCATCTGTTCGCCCATGGGCGTGCTGTCTGAAAACGAGGTTCAGGAGCATTGTTGGCACGTTGCTATTTTGAGGCAACTGAAAACAACTGCGCCATTGACCAACAAAAACCTGGTCTAAAGTCAATAGCGCAGTATTTTTTGTGTTATTTAAAGGGCGCATACACTCTACTTATCACACACACAGGGACGCGCAGCAACACACAAACATATTTAAATATTAAAAATAAATATTCATCTCTGGAGAAGCGTTCAGTCTTTCTGTTCGCAAATTTCGCCATGTAAATAGCAACCATGGTGCAAGCGCAACTGGCTTTAAAAAGGGAATGGGAGATGAGACTCTGATTGGTTTATTGCACGTTACGCCCAAAACACACCCATGACTCATTAAGAGACTAGGTACAACCCTTTTGGACCATGCGCCTAGCGCGCAGACCGTTTCTTTCTGTCATTAAACTAGCAAAAGTGGATTCGGACACGCCCTAAGTGCACCTGCGCCATGCGCTCAGATCGTTAAAATAGGGCCCGCAATGTTGCTCACAGTCACATGCCATTTCTCCTGTGAGCACAAAAGGTGATGGGAGTGTATGATATTGATGACATCACCATAGCTCTTTTCTGACTTGTCGAACTGACAGTGTTACAACTGACCCGTGTTACAACACTCCCCGGTCTCCCCTAATAAACTTTCTCCGTAGCTCATCTGTAGCTACAGTTTTGCACTTGTGATGCGGAGTGCTTGGGATAGAGTCCCGAAAAAAAAAGCTGAAAGACTTGTAGAAGCATGATAAAATGGCACGGTGGCATTAGCAAATGCGTTTAATTTTGAGTGAATTCGCAGGAAGGCAGGAAAGAGAGCTCAACTTCGCACGCTGTCTGAGACGTGCACTTTGGATGTTTAAACTTCCCACACAGCGCGTGAGTAACGAATTACCTTTCACGTGTTCTGAAGCTTGATTGGAAAGGCTGAAACCTTCGTGATGATGCAGCACTGACTCGTCAACTGTACAGAGCCTCGTTCGGGTTTGTTCACGTTCATGTTGTCACAACATTTCATTGTTAGAATTTAAAAAATTGTTACCAGCCAATTGGTGACTGACACAGTTTCATATACTTGCCAACGCCGATTTTTACTTGCATTTGGCGCTTGGCGAGTGTTCATTTTAGGCCCTGCACTATCGGTTAGGGTATGTTTTAGAGTATATGGTATGGTATTTTCAAACGCTTTAGAGCATAACGTTTTTAGCGCCTCTCATCGGACATTTAATTTGACGCGATATTCACCAACAACCAACGTAACCAACATTCATCTGTTTTGAAGAAAATTGAACGTACTTTTAGCACCCTTTTTTGCGTCATTTTTATGGAAGCTTGTTTCCGCCACATAAAATAAAAAAGGTAATTGCGATCTCACAATTCTGACTTTTTTCCTCGCAATTGTGAGTTTATATCTCACAATTTAAGAAAAATAATTGCAAGAAATAGAGTCAGTATTACGAAACTCGTAATTGCGAGAAAAAGTCAGAATTGTGAATTTATACCTAACAATTTTGACCTTATTTCTCACAATTCCGAGTTTATAGCCTGAGCAGTTCTGACTTTTTTGACTTTCAGAATTGAGATATAAACTCACAATTCTGAAGGAAGAAGAAAAAAGTCAGAATTGTGAGATAAGAAGTCACTATTACCTTTTTTAATTGCGGTGAGTTTATATCTCACAGTTATGACCTTTTTCTTACAATTCCGAGTTTACATCTCACAGTTCCGAGAAAAAAAGTCCGAATTGTGACATAAAAGGTCACAATTACCCTTTTCTATTCCATAGATGAAACAAACTTCAATACATTTTACTTTGAAATAGCCACAAAACCTGAATCAGTGGACTACTAAATATAATATACTCATCTGAATTATAAATAACATTTTTATAATACATTTCATATAGGTTCCAACCCAGAGGATACATAAAACCTGTTGTTTTCTGCAGACAAACAAGGGCCTTCTGATTCATTTGTCTGTCGAATACTCTCTCTGCATTAATCCTGCTTCTCCTTTGTAAAGATGCTCTCTGCTATATATATAGTATAGTATAGTATATAGTATAGTGTGTCATGACGTTTCCTACAGAACAATTCGTCAAACTCCTCTTGAGCCTCAGTTGAGTGGACACAAAACCCACACAATGTGACACTCTTCACATCTGTCCACAGGATACTGAATCCTCAAAGGCTTCAGAGATAATACAGGTTTCCCTTCACACCTCTGTGTTCCTGCCATTGTCACACCTTGTCATAAAGATAATAATACTGTGATGTGTGTCCTTCCTTAGGCACAAAACTGATGGTGTTGTCCTTACATATACCTCATTACACTCTGAGGAACAGTGGGCAAGGCTGCCATCAACCAATGAACATAACGGTCATGACAGACATAAACAGTCCTGTAGACCTCAGGTGTCAGGTAAGAAGTCTAGAACTTGATTCTTAGGCAGTACAAGGACTATGAATGTGCGAAACTGTAAGGCTTACAAAACAACATTCAATCATTCACTCAGCTAAATCACTACCTACTGCACATATTCAAAACTCATCATACAGTCGGCTAAACAGAAGTGTCTGTCAGCAGAGGATCTTTTTTAATTGCTCTACAAAAGTATCCAATAAGCGTATCTATCAAAACACATGCATCTACAGCTCATTTTCCAAAACTGTAATTTGTTCAAAAACGGAATTAGACAGCAATGTGCTTAATATGTAAAGTAATTCTGCATTTCTGCAAGAATTTTCAGTGTTTAAAAAAAATAAAACCTATTCTTGTGAAAAAATAAGCGTTCTTAATTGAATTGAATGTGAACTTGCAGTGTACTTCAAATCTTAACAGTATAAAATGTGCTTGCAAATAATATAATATTAATGAAATAAAAGACACCTTTATATAAAGTGGACCTAAAAGGAATGCACACAATACATGTTTCTTACACACTTTTCATAATAATGGGCCTGTCCAAATAACCACACTTGCATTCTTTGCATTTGACCACTTGTCTACTTGCAATAACATGCTTCCTGTATTTGGCCCAAGTGTTTGAGTGGGTGTGAAGCCCGCAAGTGTGTTTAGAACTTTTGATTACCCAATGGGACACACTTATAGTGATGTAAAAATGCAAGTGTTTACAGAGGTTTGTTTGGATTTTCAATACTTTGCATTTTAAAATAAACGTCTAAATATCTGTTCAGTAATTCCTATGTAACAGACGACACAATTTAAAAATTGTGGTGCTTCTAATTAAGTGACAAAAAGCAGTTGCAAATGTTGTACAAAATACACACACACACACATATATATATATAGCAATATATACAAAAGACTAAACACGTAATATGCATGTGCATGAAATCACATTTTTCACAAATTTGCGTTTACACAGAGACGATAACGGTATCATATTCAAAAATGTTTGCATAGGGTTTGTGTTCTCAGGCACCCAAAACGCCACTGTCGTGTAAATGAACGCTCAAACGCATAAAAAGTTTTCCCCCTTACAGTGGAATGTACTTTTTGATTTAAATGAAAAATTCTACATTTGGGAAACACCTCTGCATTCAATAATAGGAACTTCCTCCCAAAACTGTAGCATTACTCTTAAACGCATGAATGTTTCAGCAATCATTATTACATATTCAGGTCTTTAGTGACCCGGATCTATATCTAACATGGATGGACCCCTACCTGTCGCGATAATATAAAACTCAACTGATATTAGAGTAACAATTACAGAAGAATAAAATAAAGCATATTTTGTTACCTTTTGGAGTTTGGAAGGGTTCAGTTTGAGCAGATGTTTTATACCATCATCACTGTCCTCGTCAGAGCTCATTTACATTCAGCATCTGGCTCATATTCGCGATCTCAAACATATTCTCAAAACTATCATTTTCAACATCTTCAAAAATCTATATTTTAATTGCTGACAGCTTCTTCACCAGATCCACCATCAAGTGGCAGTGACACTAATATTTGATTGCGTTCAGTACTTGCTCTGCAGTAAATCGCTAAGCCGTTTCATGCTTTGCTGATGATACTTCTTATTCTTTTGTTTTCTGCCTGCAGTGACTATGAGTGAAACGTCACTTCATCATTGTGTATCAGACATTGCCTTGTGGAATACATATGAATTGCACTTATTCAGTCAAAGATTCAATTATTGTTGTGCAGAAAAAAATATACTTACATTGTTACACACCTCGGGTCGTTAGCGACCCTCTACAATTTTTTACAAAAAATGAATGGGAAAACAGGCATCCTTTTATATATTTTTTCTTGTTATATTGTTTATAATGAATTGATTGAAGAATACTAAGAAGGTTGATGTCTATCTTTAAAAAATGGATGAAATGAAAAAAATGATCTATAAACTCTACATTATACCAGAAAATTCTATGGGAGAATGTTGCATGATTGTGTTCTGAAGCACAAAATAAAGGTGATCCTGCAGAAAGACAAGCAGGTCTACCACTGAATGGTTAAAGCAGAACAAATGTAATGTTTTGGAATGGCTAAGTCAAAGTCCTGACCTAAACCCAATAGAAATATTATGGAAGGATCAAGCAATGTTCAAGCAATGTTGAAGGGAGCACCTAAGCCAATGTTCAGGACTGATTCAGATTGTTTTTGTGTTGTTTTTGATTTTTTTTTTCTTTTCTACTAATAAGACTTAAGCCATGTACACCCCAACACAAATGTTCAGTGAAAATAAAATGAATGAATGGCTAAATGTATCTGTTCAAAACAATACAAGCATTCACATGGCATCAATGCAACAGTAAGTTTTATATAACACTGAAGAAAACTCTTAATTGATCACAATGTAGGTCAAATATATGCACAGAATATTACAAGAATTAAAAAAAAAATGTTCCTAACAGCACTATACTTATAGCTGTCTCTGCTTAATTTAGATAAAGTATTTTAACTTCAAAAGAGCAGCTTTAATTTAGTCGTTTTCTTACAGTTAATTATATTTTGACTTCAGCCAAGATGTCATGTTTACCTGCATACTGTCGCTCCCGATGCCATTATCAAATCATTGGCTGAGAAAATGTCACAGACACAAACACACATTAATTTGATCCAAATGAAACATGACAGTTTCTCTCTCAGTATCAGACAGGCATCTCTCAGCAGTGCATACGTCACATACTCTCCTTCAATCAGTGACCTTTCAGAGCATATGCAAAGCAAGAGTGGCATGTATGCAAATTAATAAGCAATTTTGGCGATCTTGCGGCAATAAATAAACCATTTAAATAAATTATTTCAGCTTCATGATACTAAATCTGTTTGGGGAACCAGCTCTAGTACTAAATAAGTGTTGGTTGTGGGTGTTTAGCAGTTTTGTGATGAGCATGGATGGTACTGGAAAGGGCAGCCAAAGCAGGAAAGATCAAGATCAATAAACACATATCTTATTCTGCATTGCAGTGCACATAACAGACATTCTGTTTTAACTAGAACAGCGATCATCTGGGGGGAGGAGGAGGGGAGGAGGGGAGGAGGGGAGGAGGGGGGGGGGGGGGGGGGTTGCATCAATCAATAAGAAAGAATGAAAGATGAGAATTGTTCCACATTTATAGCCATGTCAAACAAAAGTGGGATCCAAGAAAAATCCACTTCAATCACACACCATCCAGTTGCATCATCAAACCAAATTTATTGTCAGTAAAATCCTGGGAATACTGAGAACAGACTGAATTCCCAAAGCACTGCAGCTCTTTTGGGAACTCCAACAAAGAATTCAGATAGCCAGAGGGGAAACAGTGTGCATACTGTACATGCAACATTCCATTGATGCAACACTCCATTTGTATATTTACTATCAAACTTCAGGGAAAAAAACTCTATACATTACGGGAGCAGGAGTTACAACTGTGAGGTGCAGCTGCATGTTCTGTACTGCTGTATGCATCTGTTAACGGCACTAACAGTCTGCTCTTCCTTCTTACCCTGTTAGAAGACTATCCATATAGGCTATCTTGTCTCTATTTACTGTAGGCTACACTGTGTCTGTGAATGGTACTGTTAGAAGCAGAAAAAATGGGCAAGCGTAAGGATTTCAGCGAGTTTGCCAAGAGCCAAAGTGTGATGGCTAGACGATTGGGTCAGAGCATCTCCAAAACTACAGCTCTTGTGGGGTGTTCCCGGTCTGCAGTGGTCAGTATCTATCAAAAGTGGTCCAAGGAAGGAACAGTGGTGAACCGGCGACAGGGTCATGGGCGGCCAAGGCTCATTGATGCACGTGGGGAGCGAAGGCTGGCCCGTGTGGTCCGATCAAACGGACGAGCTACTGTAGCTCAAATTGCTCAAGAAGTAAATGCTGGTTCTGATAGAAAGGTGTCAGAATACACAGTGCATCGCAGTTTGTTGCGTATGGGGCTGCATAGCCACAGACCAGTCAGGGTGCCCATGCTGACCCCTGTCCACCGCCGAAAGCACCAACAGTGGGCACATGAGCATCAGAACTGGACCACGGAGCAATGGAAGAAGGTGGCCTGGTCTGATGAATCACGTTTTCTTTTACATCATGTGGATGGCCGGGTGCATTTACGTCGCTTACCTGGGGACCGAATCATTTTTTTGTGATAATAAAGATAGACCTAATCAAAGACCTAAGCCTTTAAAATGACATAAAATACATATACAATAACATTGAGGTAATCATATTTGGTTCAAATAAAGTATCAAAAGCAAGTAATCATATGGTTTCATAGAACAACACTGTTAAAATACATAATACAAAATATAAACTATAATCGTATGTACATTTTGTATTATAACAAATGCCTACAGATGGTGCCAACAGTCTGGTGTTGTTATACTTTAAAGCAGATCAAATTCTGGCCAAACAACATTTAATTCAAATGTTTATTTAATCTTTAATATTTTTCCACTTCTTTACGATATAAATGCTACAGCCACTGTAATTTCTTAAACAAGAATATGTGGACATCAAAACAGGCAAACTCAGAGTGAGGGTTTAAACCTTTATTTGAAATCACGATCATTGATGTTGATGTAGGTTTATAAATGATTTACCTTACAAATCTGGTGAAATGGTGCACATTGCCATGAACAACAGATGAACGTTATAAGCAACCCAAACTCACAGCATATTCAGAGATGGAGTTTGAGAAGCGCTCCACGCATGTAAATGATAACAGTTCGCATGGAGTAGAACGGAATCGCTCTGAGATGCACACAAGTAGCCTACACACCAAGCGGCAACCTCCCACGGTCTCTCTTGAAGCCTATACGGAAGTGACTTAAACTGCAATTCATCGACTGGCCGCTAGAGACAAGCTGCAAAAGGGAGCAGAATCTCACTGAGCCCCATGTTAAAATGCCCAACTTTACAGCACAAAAAAATGTTTACAGCCTGGTACAAATTGTGCTTTTGGTCTATATAGCTAATTTTGCCCTTCATGACAACTGTGAGGGGGTGAATTTTTTTTATAACTCATCCGTTTAAATTATATTAAGCCTTAAAGTTCTGCATAATTAAGCTAGGCTATGGTCGAGCTAGGCGGGCGTGGTTTCAGCAACCAGGCACCTCAGCTCCACCCACGTCCCGCCTCTTTGCCCATTTTCTGTTATCTGGGAATGACGCATGGTGCCAAGATGACAACGGCCGACTTTAGGCTTAAGAAATGCTCTTCAGAAACCTATGGGTGACGTCACGGACACTATGTCCATATTTTTTACAGTCTATGCTACACACACATAAATGAAGCGTATATTAAACCCATGGGGCATATATGCCTTTGTGAATTCACAATAGCATTATGCTATGGTGTTTAACTGGTTTTAATACACTGTGCAGCCTTAGAAAACGGTCTAGTAATGCGGTTCATTGATTCTTGTCAGTGGAATGCGCCACTTCCGGTATTTTGCTGGTTACTTGACACAGGTAAATTGCAAAAGAGGATTTTCTGAAATCGAGTACTCAAATTTAATCGAGGAATCATGACAGCCCTACATATGATAGCTTTGTGTGAGAAACAGACAAAAACTGAAGTTGTCATTCACTGATAATCTTTCCCTCCATTGCAATTCGCAAACGGCATTGTCTATTTTGCTTACTGAAATTGTAAATCTATTGTATGACTTCAGAACTCTTATATAACGCATGAGTCATATGAACTGTTTTTATTGTGTTTCAACTGTTGTAAGAAAACAAAATGGAAGCCACACCTTTCAAAACAGCTATTGCCTTTTATATAAAGGCATCAGCTGATCATTTATTCTTTAATTACGCACACCCATCACTTGGACTACCATAGAAAAACGGACATTTAGCAATATTTTAGCTAAAGAAGCTAAATTTATGACATTGACGTCTTTAAGACTTGCAGATGCAGATAGGCCTACCTGCAGATCCATGAAGCCACAGATTGACCTTTTAAAGCTGCATGGTTTGCATTGTTGCAGGAAAGTTGAGTATATTTTATAGGCCTATTTATTATATTATTTTTATTATTTATTAAAAGCATACTTCCTAGAGTGTGATAGCATATCCGAATGTCAGCAAACCATGTGACCCTGGACCACAAAAACAGTCATAAGTCACATGGGTATATTTGTGGCAATAGCCAACAATACATGGGTCAAAATTATCGATTTTTCTTTTATGCCAAAAATCATTAGGATATTAAGTAAAGATCATGTTACATGAAGATATTTTGTAAATTTCCTACCTTAAATATATCAAAAATGTATTATTAGTATTAATATGCATTGCTAAGGACTTCATTTGGACAACTTTAACGGCGATTTTATTAATATTTAATATTAATACTCAATATTTAGATTTGTTTTGCACCCTCAGTTTCCAGATTTTCAAATAGTTGTATCTCGGCCAAACATTGTCCTATCCTAACAAACCATACATAAATGGAAAGCTTATTTATTCAGCTTTCAGTTGATGTATAAATCTCAAAAAGGGTCTCAATCTCAAAATCTCAAAAAATTGACCCTTATGAATGGTTTTGTGGTCCAGGGTCACATATGTACAAACTGATAGACAGGCAGAGAGCGTGTATGATTGGCTAAAAAGTCGCGGCCCCACGTGATTTATCACTACACCTAGCCTATTTTAGCTATGTATTTTTTAGCTATAGTACAAATTTTAGCCTATTAAACTATAAAATCACTTTCAGTGTAACTCTTGTTGAGTTTGAACCTACATCTTGCTAGTTACCAGGATACAGCTTCAATTATTTTCCATATTGAAATGTGACTTGACACAACTGTATATTGCTCTTCAGTTTGTTTAAAAAAAATAAATAAATAAAAAAAAATTCAAACCAAAGCATAGTTAAATCCGCGACTTACTTTTCCTCCTTTTGAGCATCTTCTGTAAGTGTTTGTGGCTCCTGCGGTTTGATTCATTTTTCGATCACTGGAACAGTAGAGGGAATAAATCATAAACAAACATCCCATATCACATCAACGCCGCGTCTATATCGTGACGCGACGCGTCAAAACTAGAACGCTGCTGTTATAGCGCTATTTTTTTACACATTTGAAAAGCACAAGGTGAAAAACGCATCTAGTGAAAACAAGCGTCTAGTGTTTTATAACCAGGCACATCAAGTTTAAATTGTTTTAAAAATCGTCTCGAGAAGCCTGTTACAGTATGTTGAGCTGCGTCCAATTTTTTTTTTTTTTTTTTTGGGAACGCAATTACGCGCCCCGTGTAAAACTGTCCACGCTGAGCGCACTGCGTTCTTGTTTACGCGTCGTGTTCAAGACCAAACACACACAACTACAGCGCATTAGAATAATAACCAACTTTACCTGTATCTTCAGTCTTCTTTGGGTGGCTTTAAAGTATTGAGGACCTAAATTCATACACTCCTCCTGGATATTCCCACTGATAATCAAACACAGTCTAGAGAAAGTGTCCCAAGTCAGTTTTGTTTCCACAAACCAAACGAGGTGAATGAAACTGTAAAGTCGAGTCGTGTTGTCCTTATATTATTGTTAAGTCCTAAAAAATCCCTCGATAAGAGTTATTAGATGTCAAAATCAGAAGACCGTGCGGTCATAAATCAGATGAGGAGAGAAGAAGCAGAAGGTTTTGCTGCACATGGCTTGGAGAGATTGCTGGAGTTACTCGCTCTGCTCGCGCGCTTCTTCTGAGAGGAGGAAACCACCAATTAAAACATTGCATAAATCCCTTACATACGTGTGTGTCATTGAAGAATATGCACATATGTAAATAGTATCCATATACTTACAAAATCATAAAAGAATGTAACTAATGTGATTCATATGATTATTACAATAATTTAATACAATTCTGATTGAAAACTGCACAATATCTGATTAAATAAAATAAGATCCTACTGAATAATCAGGATTTGCTACAGAATTCCCCATAGATTCATTCTGCTTTATGAGAAAATGGAATCTGCTTCGAATCTGTTTAGAAGGAACTGTTTTTCTCAGTTTGTGAGATATGTCATGAAACCAAAAGAACTGATATAAGATGGTAGCCTATGTCGAATTGATAAGCAAGTTTATCGTCATCTTTCATCAAAATAACTTGTTCTGCCCCATGACTTTTCAGCTGATTTTTAAGGTTTTACTGGTTAGAATGAACACATTAGCCCTTCTGGGAGATGCTGTAACTACACCAGATCTTTGTCCATTAATGGCCAGTCACTTTTTGATTAAATAAAATATTTTTCACACAACATCAAAACACAAACCTCCACAAACCATTAAACATCCATGAACACATGGTCCAATTACATTTCTGATGATTACATAAAGCTTACCCTATGTGTCACATTATGAAAATAAATAAATGCCATTTTGTGTTGATTTTAATCCCTCCAAACCTTTATGAAGTTCATACTCAAGTTCTGTGATCTCAAAAACATAAAAATCCTACAAGAACGAATTTGTTAAGAGACATTAGCCCCTTTCACACATACAGTCTTTACTGGTAAATTACCGGTAAATTACTGGTAACAGATCATGTGTGAACAGGACCTTTTCAAAAATACCGGTAAATTGGTAAATACCGGCAATTTACCAGTAAGGGAAGTTGTAGCATTAACATTAAATTACCGGTAATGTGCTCTGTGTGAACGCGGAATGAAGATTACCGGTATAAAACGCGTTCTGTTTGATCATCCGTTATGCCTGTCACTCAGATGTCAAAAAGATGTTGTCAAATTGAACAGATAGTGAAACTAAAGCACGTGTCCTCATGCGGGAGGATTAAGAAAACGGTGCAAGTTTAAAGATCATTTCCGATGACTGACATCACAGAATTTACCGGTATTTTGCTGCTGATGTGTGAATGGTCTCTTACCAGTAAATAGCCAGAACGCCGTTGCTTGTGTGAACAGCATATCTGTGTATTTACCGGTAAAGTCATTCTGGTAATTTTACAGTAATTTACTGCCGTTGCTGTGTGAAAGGGGCTATTCACAAATTCACATGTTCTATATAATCTTTGAATGGTAGAGGAAATAAACATATTTGACTTGCTGTCCTGATTCCTTGGTAGAGGCCTCAAGCTCGAAACTCAATCCCAAACCTAACGTACCCCAGAACTTCCCTGACTGGATTAGAGAAAACCAGCCAAAAAAGTGGAGTTGTGGTTGCAGAGGGATGCCAAAGGAACTGTTGTAGGACTGAGGTAAGTGGTGGTTTACATAGGCTTCCTCTAGTGCTGGTTGGATGGATTAAATGAACAAGTCCCTCCCACACTTTTGTTAAAAACGCCATTAAGAACTGGTTTGCTCATGACACGCTGAGTTTGATTTTGTTGGTGCTTCAGAATGAATACTCTGATTGGCCACTCTGCTCTAAATGACACAATCCCAAAAAAACAAAAAACAAAAAAAAAAACCAGCAAATTGTGGAATAACAATTCAATATTTGAACCATCTAGCTAAGCAAGTTCAAAAGTAATGCCATAAAAGTATCCTTTGTACTCTGGCATCACGATTCTCAGGGCTTATCATAGAATTCTATCATCTACCTTTCAGTTTAACTTCTGAAGCCATATCGATCCCAGTGCTTATGATGTTTGTGTGTGTGTGTGTGGAGTTTAGTGTACCATCAGCAGGTGCAGAAAGGAACAGATTAATCAAACTGCAGGGTAAATCTATTCCCTTATCACAGAGCAGGAAGTGTTTGGCTCTCGCTCTGTTCTGCTACATTTAAGGGCCAAACATGGTGAGCCTGTCCATCTTAGATAACTGATGGTGATATCGTGACAGGTATGATGTGCTAAGCCATGAAAAATGGCAAAACTACAAAACTGTTATCAATCTTCCTTTGCTAAGAATACCTGGGTGAGTTGAATCTGACATTTTCTATATACCTCATAAAATTGAGGTATTAAGAATCTTGAATTTTATATAGGATTATTTTTAATAAAATATGATGGATGAAAATTATTTTAGGCATGTCTGTAGGATGTGTACTGTGATTGTTTTGTCTTGTATTTTAGTTTCAAAATATGACATTTGTAAAACACTCATAAAGTCACCATGAATTAAGAATTAACCATTCTTATTTTTTTATAGAATATTGTGGTATTTATTATAAATGATTTATCCGTGCACATCTTTTTTTTTTATTTATGTGCACTCATAATCTTTAATCAAAATATCTTATCCTCCCTCTTGCAGCAACATTTCTCTTCTCTTCTCTTCTCTTCTCTTCTCTTCTCTTCTCTTCTCTTCTCTTCTCTTCTCTTCTCTTCTCTTCTCTTCTCTTCTCTTCTCTTCTCTTCTCTTCTCTTCTCTTCTCTTCTCTTCTCTTCTCTTCTCTTCTCTGATGACGTGTTTACTTGTGTGAGGGTGGGACAACCTGTCACTCACATGAGAGCATAGTAATAGCAAACCACAACGACCCAACGATCCAATCAATTCCTGATGAACAAAATCAAGTTCCACCCAACATTTTTTATTGTTCGAGAAGCTGCTTCACTCTAGCCCCGTTTCCACCGAAATTACCCGGAACAATTTGTCCCAGGAAATTTTTTCCCAGGAATTTTTTTCCCCCAGACCTGTTGCTGTCTGCGTTTCCATCGTGGTCTAAAGTACGGTGAAGATTAGTCCGGTGACATAGGACTGCACGCGACTTTGCAGTTCCCGCTGGATTTCGTCCTCCGCATATAAGCTTAATAAAGCCTGAACCTCATCGTCGGTCCATCTGTCGTATTTTTTAAACTTCATTGATTCGAATAGCAAACAACTCTTACTGCATGCACCGTATATACAGATATGCAGATATATACAGTGCTGGGGAAAGTTACTTTTAAAAGTAATGCATTACAATATCGCATTACTCCCTAAAAAAGTAACTAATTGCGTTACTGGGTTACTTTTTTATGGTAAGTTATCTGTTACGTTACTTTGTATTTACTTTTTCTAGTCTTTTTTTTAAAAAACAAAAAAATTAAAGTTCTATTATTGGCAAATGTAAAGGCCCTGTCACCCCAAGGACCCTATTTTAACGATCTGAGCGCATGGTCTGAAACGCAATGGCGTGGGTGCACTTAGGGTGTGTCCGAATCCACTTTTGCTAGTTTAACAATTGAAAAAATGGTCGGCGTGCCAGGCGCATGGTCCAAAAGGGTTGTACCTAGTCTCTTAATGAGTCATGGGTGTGTTTTGGCCGTAACGTGTAATAAACCAATCAGAGTCTCATCTCCCATTCCCTTTAAAAGCCAGTTGCGCTTGCACCATGGCGGATTCGCTATTTACAAATGGCGGAATTTGTGAGCGGAAAGACTGAACGCTTCTTCAGAGAGGAATCCTTTTATTTTTAATATTTAAAATGTTTGTGTGCTGCTGCACGTCCCTGTGTGTGTAATAAGCAGTGTACGTGTGTTGTGCACCCTCCTATAGGTGCATATTACTAACTCGCCCTATAAATAACACAAAAAATACTGCGCCATTGACTTTAGACCAGGTTTTTGTTGGTCAATGGCGCAGTCGTTTTCAGTTGTCACAAAATAGCAACGCGCCAACAATGCGCCTGAACACACCTTGTTTTCAGACCAGCACGCCCATGGGCGAACAGATGGGCGCGAGTGCATTTGCTATTTAAACAAAGTGACGCTGGACGTGAAAATGATAACTGCGTTGGGCTGAAACTAGCAAAAAACACTTGCATCGTGCCTGGTGTCGCATTGCGCCGGGTGTATGATAGGGCCTCAAAAGTGAAATGAATAAGCCTCAGGCTGAAGGAAATGCAAATTCGTACCTGTACATGCTCAAACAATCCTTCAGCAATAAAAACAAAAAAATGTAACATAAATGTGATGTTCAACTAAAGTAATTTTTGCTTATTGGTATGGTTGAATTGGATCATCAGTTCCAATCAGCAGCAAAGACATTGGTTAATAAAGTGAGATTAAATACATAAAGTATATTTGCATTATTTAACATATTTTAATTATTGCATTATATCAACATCTAATTTTTTCATGCAATGCATTTCTTTCCCACAGCTTCATTATTATTTAAATAGAAGAATTTGGAACCAGTTTCACAAGTCTCTTTGGTTAAGAAACTCTCATGTAAGATACTTCACATGCTTTGCTGTTTTTTTTAATTGAACAATTCATTTCAGTTGAACACCATTTGCTTTTCTATTACTCAACCCTACACACTTACTCCCAATAACACCGAGTGCTAAAAATTACCACCAGAATGATGCGGAGTAGCTTATGGAAGATTTACAGGGGAAAGCAAAACAAATCCCACTCAATAGACTTTTTGGCATTCATGTATAGAATTAAGCGGTGAATATAAATTGTGAGAGTTTCCTGAAAGTGCTGAATCAGTAACCCTGAGAGTGTGTTGATTTGCCAACCTTTAATTAAGCAGGTCCTCTGAGACTTTTGTCTGAACACTACTTTCTTATATTGAGAATGTAAATGTAAGTCTGGGTTGCATCATAGCAGTGACAAGATAATATACTTGTGCATTATAATCATTGTGTATCATCTAATTCATGTGGCCTCCTCGTCCTTTTTGCGGCTCATTCCCAAATCCAGTAAATGCTGTGTGTGCTGCAATGATTTGTCCACATCAAAAGCATTTGATTTTATAATATCAAATACTCCTATAGCAGTGTCAGTCTCTCTCATCCGTCAGCCTGCATGAATCTTCCTGTCAGCTTGCATGAATGCACCAGTAAATATCCATTTCTGTAGAAGGTGTTTAACATAGGGTCACCTTAAAGTCATCATAAAATCAAATCCTTCCTATTATTTAATAATTGTGAACAATTAATTGGTGAATGTTATTCTTTCATCAAAAAGTAGTAACTTGCTCCACCTCGAAAATGACTTTAAAAGCCCTTTCCTTTTCACATCCAACATTTTTTTCCCACTGAATTTCCTGTTTCACTCAAACGTCATTTTAAATTAATTCCTTCATCGAAATCTTTTCAGATATTGCCCTGATCAAGCATTTTAGAGAACCATTTTCCATCTGTAGCTGAAGTTATGTCAAGCTGCTTCAAAATAACAGACACTAAGCCAGTGAATCAACTATAAACTTCTTAGCCTGTTAAAAATTGAACACAATTTTAAGCTGCTATTGTTTCAAAGTTTTGAGAGAAATTATGATATTGATGTGAATCGTATTTAGGAAAATATGGTTGCGAATAATGGTTATGTCAGGGGTTGCTTGTATAGTGAAATCCAAAAATGATGCGTGACACAAAAAGAACGATAATATGACTTAATTAGGAAAGTCTACACAAGAGAACATAACATTAATAAAAGACAATGAACTGAGGAGGCTTAAATACACAGGAGGAGGATGATCAACAGAACAGGGAACAGGTGAGGACTAACTGGGGACCATGGCAACTAATGAAAGACTAGAACTAATAAGGCAAAACAGAGAAAATGAAAACCATGACTAAGAGGAATTTACGGCTACGTTCACACTGTCAGTTCAAATCTGATTACTTGTGTATCCGATTGGAATCTGATATAAAATGATTGACTGTCCACATTAGCTATGTTCACACTGTCAGTTCAAATCCGATTATTCTGAATATATCTAAAATTATTGACGTCCACGCTGTGTATCGCAACTGTTCAGATCCGATTTGTGTGTCCATGCAGCTCTTTCATTTTCCGGAATATATGCATTGGTTTCTATGGAAATGACGTTGCGTTGGTAGGCATAAGACAAAAACAGCAACAACAACAACCGCAACATAGAGGGGTTTGCAATAGAGATGTTGTCTTATTTACATGACATGATTATGCAGCCACCACACGCAGGACTACTGCGTCTTCTGAGGCAGCGGCAGAACCGTAGGAGGCTGGCATGAGCAGCTTTATTCCGTGCCGCTGGTTTCAAAACATGTCTCCGTTAATTGTCATTTACTGCTCAAACGGCACTTTGCAACAACACAACCTGAAAGACACAACAGTCTTTCAGCATGTTTCCTATAACAGCGTCTGACGTTTATGCTTTACTTGGCGTAAGAAAGTCACATAAACCACGCGAAATCCGATCAGAGTGGTCAAACTAAAACGGATTTCCAGAAGTTCCTAAACGTAATTTCGGGAGGAGTGAACGCAACTAATGTTTCAATTAACTGCCGGAGCATATAAGCAGCTGCTCACCTTGCTCCAGCATCAGCTGTTTTGGCATCCCTCCACCTCCCCAACTCCACCAACATAATTTAGGCATTTTGCTACCAGACTCATCTTCCAAGCATTAGTAGTCCCACTGGGGGGTATATCTAAGCTCAAGTTGAAGCTACTTCCTCGAGCCCCTCCACTGCGGACAGCAAGCCAAATACGCTTAGCCTTATTAGCTTAAAGATTATATGGGTAAACGAACTCGTGAAATGCGATTTGAATAGGATTTCAAACCACATATGAATGTAGCTTGAAACAGATTTGTAAAAATCGCATTTCATGTCATTTTTGGCCGTTCAGACTTGCTAAATCTGATCGGATTTCAATCGGATATGCACAAAAATCGGATTTGGACTGATAGTCTGAACGTAGCCATTGTGTCCATGGCGCTCTTTCGTTTTCCGGAATATGGCAGTCACATTGCGTTGGTAGGCATATGCCAAAAACAACAACAACAACCGCAACATGGAGCGGTTTGCAATAGAGATGTTGTCTTATTTACACCATGACAATGTGTAGCTGCCGCGCTGGACTACTGCATCTTCTGAGGCAGTGGCAGAAACGTAGGAGGCTGCATGAGCGGCTTTATTTTCGTACAAAAAATGTCTGTTATATTGTCATTTACTGCTCATCCAGCACTTTGCAACAACACAACCTTGTTTCTGCAGGGACTTTTAGCATGTTTACTATAACAATGTCTGATATTAATGTTGTACGTGGCATGAGAAAGTCACATAAACCACACAAAATCCGATCAGAGCAGTCAGACTGAAACAGATTTCTAGAAATGCGATTTCAAACCATGTATAAATGTACTGTAGCTCAAAACGGATTTGTAAAAGTCACATTTGCCATTCACACTTGCTAAATCTGATGGAATTTTAATTGGATATACACAAATTTTCAACTAAATGACACCATTTTCAACTAAAAGTGGAAAACTTTTTATGCGTTTTGGCCATTTATTTACAATACAATGTGGGCCTGTAAATATACTGGGAAATTTTGGCTTAATTTATATACATTTTTTTTTTACAGTCTGTGGGCACACAGTGTTTCATTACAAAGTGACATCGCTAACTACTCTCTTGACATGCATGATACAGGGTTTTTAATAATTTTCGCGGATCCGTGTGAACAGTGATTGTTTTTTGATAATGTTGTCATCTGTTCGCAAAAAATTAAAAGGAAAAACTTTTCCGTTTTTAGTACATTATTGTCTTGTAAACGTGCCCCAAAACTAAACATAATGTACTAACAAACCATGTTTGCTACATTCACAATCAAATGAAACTATTGATTTTCCTTGATTTTAAAGTTAGATAGATTTAAATGTTTCAGTCACACCACACTACTGGGACATATTAGGCAGCAAGTGAACATTTTGTCCTCAAAGTTGATGCATTAGAAGCAGGAAAAATGGGCAAGCGTAAGGATTTGAGCGAGTTTGACAAGGGCCATATTGTGATGGCTAGACGACTGGGTCAGAGCATCTCCAAAACTGCAACTCTTGTGGGGTGTTCTGGTCGGCAGTGGTCTGTATCTATCAAAAGTGGTCCAAGGAAGGAACAGTGGTGAACCGGCGACAGGGTCATGGGCGGCCAAGGCTCATTGATGCACGTGTGGTGCGAAGGCTGGCCCGTGTGGTCCGATCAAACAGACGAGCTACTGTAGCTCATATTGCTCAAGAAGTTAATGCTGGCTCTGATAGAAAGGTGTCAGAATACACAGTGCATCGCAGTTTGTTGCGTATGGGGCTTCATAGCCGCAGACCAGTCAGGGTGTCCATGCTGACCCCTATCCACTGCCGAAAGCACGTGAGCATCAGAACTGGACCACGGAGCAATGGAAGAAGGTGGCCTGGTCTGTTTTCTTTCACGTTTTCTTTCACGTTTAGTTTAAACACAAATAGCAACGTGTGCTGTTCAGGTCAACACCTGGGTGATGACGGCGTAAATGACCATCATGTTTGAGCATACGGCACTTGCATACAAGAGTGATTGTTTTGTCCACGCTTTTTGATCATCGCTGTTGTAATGTTTTGGGAAGCCAGAATGTGTATCCATCGACAGAAACATACATTAACCTTACCTAACTCTGTCTCTGTCTGTCTGTTTTACATGTTGTTATTTTCAAGAAACCATATTATAGATGCGTCAAATTTGAGATGAACCGCAGTGCAAGTGCGTGCTGAACCGTGGGTGGAGAATGGTACGGTTCAATTTTTTACCGAGAACCGTTACACCCCTAGTCCTGCCATCAATGTTGATGTTACTTTGATACATACCACCTACATAAGCATTGTTGCAGACCATGTACACCCTTTCATGGAAACGGTATGCCCTGGTGGCTGTGGCCTCTTTCAGTAGGATAATGCACCCTGCCACAAAGCAAAAATGGTTCAGGAATGGTTTGAGGAGCACAACAACGAGTTTGAGATGTTGACTTGGCCTCTAAATTCCCCAGATCTCAATCCAATCGAGCATCTGTGGGATGTGCTGAACAAACAAGTCCGATCCATGGACGGCCCACCTCGCAACTTACAGGACTTAAAGGATCTGCTGCTAACATCTTGGTGCCATGTACCACAGCACACCTTCAGGGGTCTAGTGGAGTCCATGCCTCGACGGGTCAGGGCTGTTTTGGCAGCAAAAGGGGGACCAACACAATATTAGGAAGGTGGTCATAAAGTTATGCCTATGTAGTTCCTATAGTAATAACTATAAATTATGCATAATTACATGCAACTAACCCCAAACCAAACCCTAATCCTAACCCTATAGTAAGTATATGTAGTTACTTAATATAGAGGGTATGCACGTGACGTCACCGTCAGCCGGAGTGACTGCGGTTACGCCCACTGAGTGGCAAAAAGACTGAGAGGCAGCATTGGTTTTCACCGTGAATGCAGCGAAAAACACACAAAACCAGGCCCGGCACCAGAGGGGGGGTCGGGGGGGCTTGGCCATGGACCCCATGGACATCCCTGTGCCCCCCTCCGGACCAAGGGAGAATAATAGCATGTCATTTTCTCACTCAAACCACTGCCGGCTGCTGCTTCTGCTACTGATTGCTTTTAGAGAGAAAAGCTGCCCATAACTTCTGGTCTAGGATGTTTTCTTTGTAATAATAGCATATTATCAGCGAAAAAGAGCTGGCAAAAGATCCAGTGCGTATCTGTATTTGCGCTCGTCAAATGATTCAATTTCCAACGTGTTTTCGCTTCGGTGAGTAATGTAGCCTATCACAGACATGTTTGTTGATTTCTACAACGCAATGGCCAATCACAGGTGTTGAAGTTAGAATCCATTCACTGCTCAAGTTTTTGTCCAGTGCTGGGTTCTGCACGTGCACTAATCCTCTCTTAGTGTAGACATTATGTAAATAAAAGATTTGTTGTGTCGTCACCTTCACTGATTAATATAACGGAACTTTGTGAGATCGTGTTCATTGAATGAGTGACAGCTTTTAGTAATTATAAAGGGAGCGCTCTTTGCACGCTGTCTAGGCGATATAAAAAATAATGAATAGGCCTCTAATATATTCAGAATTTGAATAAAACTTTTGTTTTCCATTCTTGACAAGCGGCCACATACATGCTTCAATACATACGCATATAAATACGGGATTCACTCTCGAAATTGTGATGACTGACAGTGATAAATATTTATGTATCGAAATCAGGCTCATATGTCAGGAAAACACGATTCCTGGTTGCATGTCAATATCAATAGATCACTGGACCTTTGCCAAGTTGTAAGGAACACAATATTGAGTCCAACCTTTAGTTTAAACTGATAACTGTTTGTTTTACTCGTGTTTTCCCCTATTAAATCCAGTCATGCAGCAGCTCTTCTGCCACTCAGTCCCGGCTGAGAGGGCGTGTTCCGGCGGGAAAGTGACGGCGATGCATACCCTCTATTACTCAGTACTTAAATGTATAATTGCAGTGTAACAAAGACACCTTAAAATAAAGTGTAACCCACTTTTGTTTAAATTGATTCTGACCAAAATCGGATGTCGTAGATCTATCCTGTAACAGATAGATTTGGCTCAGCTACGCTCAGATGCTGATGTCAAAAGTCCATTTAAAAAATCTGAAGCTACTGTTCTCAGTTGCAGTGTTGGTATAGTTACTGCATTTTGCCTTTGACAGCATACATTTGAGTGCTATTTCAATATCTAATTTTGATCTATGATCAAGTACACCACACAATTAAACTTTAATGATTTCCAGTGCTTATCTGGTTGCCCTACATTTTTCATAAATATTACTCATACTGTTGAACAAATTTCTAACCCTCAGTATAGCCTAAACTTTGATGTGCAACTCATGCACATTTTTATACAGAATTGAATGATACTTAATTAATGCAGTTTGTTGAGGAGAGTTGTACTGCTACCTTTCTAAATGATCAGATTAACAATTTTCACCTGAGGAAAGATACAGAAAAAACTCACATAGATTGAAATTGAAATCTGAATATTGAGGGTGGGTTCATTTGAGGCAAGTAAACAACTACTCAAGCAAACTGCAAAGCAACATATAGCATAAATACCCTGTTTTTATATTAAATATTTATATTAAATAATATTTTATATTAAAATTGTTTTATAAAATAACAACACATTCTCACTTCCAACTTGTCACATATTGAAGCTTGGTCAGGACCCTTCGGCGTCAATTTTTAACGCACAGGGTACCCCTTTAGCGTCGTTTTCCGACACACAGGGTAAGTTACTCCATTGATTTCAGTTGTTTGCCCAATTGGTCAGATCAAGACGCATTTAATTCTTTGCAATTGTAAAAGTAGACATGATTTTATAAATATTTATAGGCTACTTTTATATTTTGGAGCAACTTACCCCACTCCTACCCTTAACCCACTTCTCAACAATATAAAACGCAACGTTAACAGGCAAATAAAAGTACAGTCACAGGTATAAAACTGACCAAAAACAGTATAAAAGTATTAACTCATGTTGCATTCCAAGTCTTCTGAAGTCATACAATATCTTTATGTAAAGAACAGAGTTGATCTTAATGTTTTAATCGCTGAAATGATGATCCCGTCACTCCGTGAACGCACACACTCAGTCATATCTCATTCAAAAGATACACTGACTCTTTAGCATGACGCAGTCAGTCACGAGACACGCAAGAGCCAATGACATTTTACAATCAAAGCTGACGTAATGACGCAATTGGTCACGAGACATACGAGAGCCAATGCAATTTCACTATGAAAGCTGTCGTAACGTTTCTTCGGGCGGCAATTTTTGAATGTGTGCATGATCTTTGGCAGATGGAGACGGTGATCGCTTTTGGGGATTTTCTTCACACAAATCAATCATTTGGCCTCGGAACACTTGGAATATTTGTACTTTTTGAATAAATTGTGCCTGCAGTCGTATCTGCCTGTTATATCCTGTGTTTTATAGCATATAATACACAAATGGGTAGGTTTAGGGGTGGGGTTGGGTTACGTGTTCAAACGTGCCTAAATAAAAAAATAAAATAAATGTGAATAAAATTACGCTGGCTGATTAAATTGAGAATCACACTCCAACATGTCATAATGGCAAAATCATAACCCAATATATACAAACCCGATTCCAAAAAAGTTGGGACACTGTACAAATTGTGAATAAAAAAGGAATGCAATAATTTACAAATCTCATAAACTTATATTTTATTCACAATAGAATATAGATAACATATCAAATGTTGAAAGTGAGACATTTTGAAATGTCATGCCAAATATTGGCTCATTCTGGATTTCATGAGAGCAACACATTCCAAAAAAGTTGGGACAGGTAGCAATAAGAGGCCGGAAAAGTTAAATGTACATAAAACGAACAGCTGGAGGACCAATTTGCAACTTATTAGGTCAATTGGCAACATGATTGGGTATAAAAAGAGCCTCTCAGAGTGGCAGTGTCTCTCAGAAGTCAAGATGGGCAGAGGATCACCAATTCCCCCAATGCTGCGGCGAAAAATAGTGGAGCAATATCAGAAAGGAGTTTCTCAGAGAAAAATTGCAAAGAGTTTGAAGTTATCATCATCTACAGTGCATAATATCATCCAAAGATTCAGAGAATCTGGAACAATCTCTGTGCGTAAGGGTCAAGGCCGGAAAACCATACTGGATGCCCGTGATCTCCGTGACGGCACTGCATCACATACAGGAATGCTACTGTAATGGAAATCACAACATGGGCTCAGGAATACTTCCAGAAAACATTGTCGGTGAACACAATCCACCGTGCCATTCGCCATTGCCGGCTAAAACTCTATAGGTCCAAAAAGAAGCCATATCTAAACATGATCCAGAAGCGCAGGCGTTTTCTCTGGGCCAAGGCTCATTTAAAATGGACTGTGGCAAAGTGGAAAACTGTTCTGTGGTCAGACGAATCAAAATTTGAAGTTCTTTTTGGAAAACTGGGACGCCATGTCATCCGGACTAAAGAGGACAAGGACAACCCAAGTTGTTATCAGCGCTCAGTTCAGAAGCCTGCATCTCTGATGGTATGGGGTTGCATGAGTGCGTGTGGCATGGGCAGCTTACACATCTGGAAAGGCACCATCAATGCTGAAAGGTATATCCAAGTTCTAGAACAACATATGCTCCCATCCAGGCGTCGTCTCTTTCAGGGAAGACCTTGCATTTTCCAACATGACAATGCCAGACCACATACTGCATCAGTTACAACATCATGGCTGCGTAGAAGAAGGATCCGGGTACTGAAATGGCCAGCCTGCAGTCCAGATCTTTCACCCATAAAAAACATTTGCCGCATCATAAAGAGGAAGATGCGACAAAGAAGACCTAAGACAGTTGAGCAACTAGAAGCCTGTATTAGACAAGAATGGGACAACATTCCTATTCCTAAACTTGAGCAACTTGTCTCCTCAGTCCCCAGACGTTTGCAGACTGTTATAAAAAGAAGAGGGGATGCCACACAGTGGTAAACATGGCCTTGTCCCAACTTTTTTGAGATGTGTTGATGCCATGAAATTTAAAATCAACTTATTTTTCCCTTAAAATGATACATTTTCTCAGTTTAAACATTTGATATGCCATCTATGTTGTATTCTGAATAAAATATTGAAATTTGAAACTTCCACATCATTGCATTCTGTTTTTATTCACAATTTGTACAGTGTCCCAACTTTTTTGGAATCGGGTTTGTAATTTCATCATGACGATAACATTCCCATGCCCAACGTGTTTGTGTATGGTGCCAAAGGTTTCTCATTGAAATCAATGGAGTACCCTGCGTGCCGAAAAATGACGCTAAAGGGGTACTCTGTGCGTTAAAAAGTGACACCGAAGGGTCCTGACCAAGCGACAATATGTGATGAGTTGGGTGTGAGAACATGTTGAATATAATGTTTATAAGACCGACTTGATTACTGACTTGATATTCGCAGCGATTCATGGTAGTGGGCGGAGCTAAAGAGCTCTTTGTGTTTTGCTTGTTGTGACTCTCTGATTGGTGGAATTTCCTATACAGCATAATGGGTAATGGAGCTTTCAATTCGAATTCCAGTGTTGAACATGTTTGTTTTAAAACTATGTTGAAATAAGACAGGCTGACAGCTTCAACAGTTCCCTATTGAGTTTTTACTACCGGAACCCGAATCTTGCACTCTATTTCTGTGATCTCATGTGAGTGACAAGTTGTCCTGCCCTAGTGCCAAAAAACACATCTTCAGAGAAGAGATGTTGCAAGATGCAAGATGCAAGTCAGAATTCTGAGATATAAACTCGCAATTGCGTGATATAAAGTCACAATTCTGACTGAGAAAAAAAGTCAGAATTGTGACTTTATATCACGCAATTGCGAGTTCATATCTCAGAATTCTGATTTTATAACTCACAATTGTGAGAAAAAAAGTCAGAATTCTGAGATAAAAAGTCGCAATTACTCTTTTTATTTTTTTATTTAGTGGCAGAAACGGGCTTCCATAATAATAAATACTGCAATATTCCATAAAAAAAACAACAAGAATTGTTCATTTTGATTTCATGGTGACTTTCAGGTCGAACAAAAATACAATATGTCATGTTTGTGCGAGGCTTTGATATAGTTGTCGGTGACAGTTCCTGCCTGAGGGCGTCCCAGCCTCCCATCAACCTGCTTGATCATAGTCCAGACCCGTGTGCTTTCAGCAGACATGTCAGTAATGTGTCAGACATCATGTGTTTCGCACACTCGTGAGAGAAAAAACTCACAGTGAGCTGTGTAACATATGTATAAGTAAAGCACTCAGGCTCTGTGTGTGCAGGAGAGACGCTTGCTTCCAAACAGATGGGCGGTGATCTCCTCAACCTGCATCTCTTAATAAGGAGCTTACTCATTGATTCAAGAACAGATGTTGGAGAATTCCTTGAGCAAGCTGTTTTGTGGGCACGTCTCAAACCACAGCAACCTTTAAAATGCCAATTAATCTTCAGCCATTTGTAAGGCTGAGGCCTGGGAAACCTCTAGTCCCACGGCACATGTCAAACTGTGTGTTTGTGTGCATTAGGTACTGTATGTGTGGCAAATACAGACAAAGCAAGAGTGAGAAAAGAAATAGAGAGATTTTAATGGTTTAACGGTTACACAAACCTGACAATAACAATGATAGCTCAACATTTGACAGGTAAACGCAACAGGATTCAACAATCCATCAGTAAAAATACACAAGACTGAGTTAAATCTCAGATGTTTTTTTAAATGAGAAAAAGAGCACAATAATAGTATTTAATAAGGCATATTAAATAGAGTAGTTTATCTCATTTTTCATAATGCTTCACATCAAGTCAATGCAATATAGGGTTACAAACCTTGAAGCAACTAATCACTTTTTACCAAAAATATACCAAATAAATAAACTTTAACATTTTTCATCATGATGTGTGAAAAGTTTAATCAAGTTATTGCTCTATTAGTTCCATTATATTATAGTTTAATTATATTACAGTACTGTCACGTTATGGGTCTGAAGATGAAGAAGGTTGATGAAGAAGGTCAAAATAGTTTTGTTTATTTAAACAAAGATAACTACCTACATAACTAAGGCAGGCAAACAGGATCTGAATCACAATGAAAATCAAACCAAAACTGAGCATAACTGTTACCGTTACTTAAATTACATATGTCTCTGGACTTCTCTTGATCAATTCTATTGAGCAATGAAAGAGTAATCTCTGAGGAATACCTTTCCTCTGAAACTAGAAGAGATACATGTGAGATTGCCTGGGTTTGGAGAATCATCTGAAATGCAGGAAAAGCCTAAGTTTGCTTTCCATTTGATCTCATTGCTGTTTAGGAGAAAACAAATGTATGAAGGAGAGAGCTGATGATAGCGTCTTTCGGGTAAATATTATCCTAAAATTAGCAATTCTTACAAAGCATCAATTACACGACGTCCTATCTTTATTTCCACAATTAAATATGGTACGCAATATGATATCAACGAGGAAAAAAATTATTTGTGGTGTTTTTCCTGCTTTAAATTGGACACTATAACAATATCAATACAATTTTTTATATATATATTTTTTTTTTTTTAATGTGTTGCCTCAAGGCAACATTGTACCACAACGGACAAATTGAAACATTTGACATGTTCATGTAGAAAAAAGAAATATATTTATTGAAAAGATCAATTTCTTTAACCAGACACTTGTCTGGTTTTAACAAACACAATTATCCAGTTTTTAATATTTAATAAAAAGTAACATTTCAAATTCTGCTGTTGCTCTCAGGCAACATTGTACCATTGTGGAACACAAATATTACCAAACCATCATATCAAGTTATCATATCCATCTTCATCCCCATCTCCATCTCCATCTTCGATCTCACCCTCACTCTCTTCCTGCCGGATTGTCACTATGACCTCATCTTCCTCATTACAGTATGACACCTCATCCTCACCTTCATCAATTGGCAGTTGTGTTTTATACCTTTTTTTAAGTGCTATAGAAAATGTGCAGAACATAATATGTTATAGTATGTGAATTACTATTCTTATAAGTGCATTACAAAATCATGCAAAAATGCAAATATATTTATGTAATTCTAACTCTTTTCCTTAAAAATATAATTTTTGGTTTGGTTTGTATCCAACCTAGTATGTCTGGTATGGCCTTATGTGATTCCATTATAGTACAATGTTGCCTTGGGGCAACACACAGTTTTTTGTTATTTCCTCTAAAACATTTGATGATATATAATGTAAAGTTCTTGACAATACTTCTTTACTTACCAGTGAAGGTGACTCATATTTTTTTGTGGGTGATTAACTTGACGCAAATTAGTGCAAAATGGACTTTTCATTGGACAAAATATGGAGCCATGTGACCTGTGCATGCTGAACCAGGACACAAAATGGACCCCTGTGGGTCATGTGACCACTTTTTTTGCACTTTCATTGATTAGTTTTCGAGTTCTTCTCCCATGAGATAGGTTTGACCAGTAAATTGGTGTTTCATTTTATTAAATGGTGTTGCCTGGAGGCAACACCGTACCATAGAGGGTTAATATAGATAAGAATGTTCTAATAGATAATACCCGATAATTCAAAGATGGCAAAGCAATGTTTTTAAGAATTTAAGACTACAGGATAGCACAAGTGCACAATATTACTATCTAAAACACATGTCTGCTGTTTGATAAATCAGTATTTCTCTCTGACATGTTGAGAGATGTTACATGTAGAAACGCGCTTTCCTCATGAGAAGCACTGTAATGCACGTGCTTCCTTTCTGTAATGTGAAAGAATCTCTATATTTTATATGTGCTTTTATATTATTAACTTCAAATTATTCTTAACTTATGAAATAATGTTTGCTATGGGGGGTGGGAATCTTGCAATTTTACGGAAATTGTTCTGATAATATAAACCATATAATATAAACCATATATCTCATATCTCCCCTGTAATGTCCTCACAGCTGGGTGAAATATTATCCAAATATGAATCAGGCATAAATTAGAAATGGGGGGTGAGGGTTGGGGGCAGAGGGGAAACAGTTTTCCCTCTTTTTAGTGCAGTTGAAAAAGATTTTATGTGGAATTGGAACCTTCAGACGGCAAACGAGAGCATGTGCAATTGCAAATGAGTCAGACTCAGTGGCCACATCACAGCTCAGTCACAGACAATAAAAGTACAGCATGACATAAGAAAGCACAATTCCATTAGTAGCTCATTTTAATAACAAAAAGGAAATTCGATATTAATTGCATTTCAAAGTACACCCGTGATCGCTCCATAATGAAAACCTCTGAAGGCTAAAAATACATCAGAAAGATTTTTTTCACTTTAATTTTTTTTTATATACAAACCCGATTCCAAAAAAGTTGGGACACTGTACAAATTGTGAATAAAAAAGGAATGCAATCATTTACAAGTCTCATAAACTTATATTTTATTCACAATAGAATATAGATAACATATCAAATGTTGAAAGTGAGACATTTTGAAATGTCATGCCAAATATTGGCTCATTTTGGATTTCATGAGAACTACACATTCCAAAAAAGTTGGGACAGGTAGCAATAAGAGGCCGGAAAAGTTAAATGTACATATAAGGAACAGCTGGAGGACCAATTTGCAACTTATTAGGTCAATTGGCAACATGACTGGGTATAAAAAGAGCCTCTCAGAGTGGCAGTGTCTCTCAGAAGTCAAGATGGGCAGAGGATCACCAATTCCCCAAATGCTGCGGCGAAAAATAGTGGAGCAATATCAGAAAGGAGTTTCTCAGAGAAAAATTGCAAAGAGTTTGAAGTTATCATCATCTACAGTGCATAATATCATCCAAAGATTCAGAGAATCTGGAACAATCTCTGTGCGTAAGGGTCAAGGCTGGAAAACCATACTGGATGCCCGTGATCTTCGGGCCCTTAGACGGCACTGCATCACATACAGGAATGCTACTGTAATGGAAATCACAACATGGGCTCAGGAATACTTCCAGAAAACATTGTCGGTGAACACAATCCACCGTGCCATTCGCCGTTGCCGGCTAAAACTCTATAGGTCAAAAAAGAAGCCATATCTAAACATGATCCAGAAGCACAGGCGTTTTCTCTGGGCCAAGGCTCATTTAAAATGGACTGTGGCAAAGTGGAAAACTGTTCTGTGGTCAGACGAATCAAAATTTGAAGTTCTTTTTGGAAAACTGGGACGCCATGTCATCCGGACTAAAGAGGACAAGGACAACCCAAGTTGTTATCAGCGCTCAGTTCAGAAGCCTGCATCTCTGATGGTATGGGGTTGCATGAGTGCGTGTGGCATGGGCAGCTTACACATCTGGAAAGGCACCATCAATGCTGAAAGGTATATCCAAGTTCTAGAACAACATACGCTCCCATCCAGACGTCGTCTCTTTCAGGGAAGACCTTGCATTTTCCAACATGACAATGCCAGACCACATACTGCATCAATTACAACATCATGGCTGCGTAGAAGAAGGATCCGGGTACTGAAATGGCCAGCCTGCAGTCCAGATCTTTCACCCATAGAAAACATTTGGCGCATCATAAAGAGGAAGATGCGACAAAGAAGACCTAAGACAGTTGAGCAACTAGAAGCCTGTATTAGACAAGAATGGGACAACATTCCTATTCCTAAACTTGAGCAACTTGTCTCCTCAGTCCCCAGACGTTTGCAGACTGTTATAAAAAGAAGAGGGGATGCCACACAGTGGTAAACATGGCCTTGTCCCAACTTTTTTGAGATGTGTTGATGCCATGAAATTTAAAATCAACTTATTTTTCCCTTAAAATGATACATTTTCTCAGTTTAAACATTTGATATGTCATCTTTGTTGTATTCTGAATAAAATATTGAAATTTGAAACTTCCACATCATTGCATTCTGTTTTTATTCACAATTTGTACAGTGTCCCAACTTTTTTGGAATCGGGTTTGTATATATTAGTGCTGTCAATCAGTTAAAAAGCTACTAATTAAATCACAAATTTTTTCTGTAATTAATCACGATTAATTGCGATTAAAAACATCAGAGTTTTTAATATTTTTATATTGTAATACATTCACAGTTACTCTCCAAATTAATGTAGAAACAACTTAAAGACAGTATATTTTAAATATTTTTTGTAATGGCATCTTTTTATGAATGAAGGCCAGTATCACTGATACTAATACTAGTACTGATGTCTCTATGAATTTTTTTAATTTTTTTTTTATTGATGATAGACATTCAACATAACAGTATAATTGAAAGCTATACCAATTTTAACATTTATTAGGCTTTAAAAAATAACCACTTTTAATTTAAGTGAACTTAAAACTATCTTCGATCTTAAAGGGGTCATGAATTGAGCCCTTTTCATTCAGCCTTTGATATATAAAAGTTCATCGTGATATAAGAATATCCTGTAAGTTTCGGAGCTGAAAACGTCTCGGTTACGTATGTAACCCTCGTTCCCTGAAGGAAGGGAACGGAGACGTTACGTCAGTTACTGACGAAATGTGGGTTTCGCTTAGAAGCCAATCGCCTTTGAGCTCTACAAAACGAGCCAATGGCATGAAGATGCCATGGGTCTTTGGAATTTGCATAATGCAACCTCGCCCCATTGCATGGGTATAAAGGGCGTCGCGTGGCAATCTCGCATTATGTTACCTGCTGAAGAGCCGAGGCATGAGTGTCCGGCCGTTCCAGCGGTACAGCGGAAGTAGCATGGGGACGTAACGTCTCCGTTCCCTTCCTTCAGGGAACGAGGGTTACATACGTAACCGAGACGTTCCCTTTCAGTCAGTACACTACGAGTTACGTCAGTTACTGACGAAATGGGGGTCCCAATACAATCTTGCCACGACGGCTGTCTTCCAGCGTCCTGCGCTGACCAGGGCTCCCTGCCGTGAGTCTTAGCACGAACGAGGGGCTAGACTCAACGCCGATACCAAGGTACACTGGGAAGCATATGCCACGTGGAGAAATGCAACACAATGCCTGCCCGAAGGGAGGACTTAAGAATACACATATGACCCCCATAGGGACTGCATATGGAGCACTCTGGGGTATCCAGCCGCAGGTGGAAAATTTTTCAACCCCAGGTGTGGCAAGGGTGTCTTGCCAAGGGAAGACACGTGCTCAGAGAGACTTACCGTGGAAATACACATGTGGGGGTTGCCCAACGGGGGAACCATGCACACGGAGGCACCTAGCCGAACACGAGGGCTGACCAAGCGGGCATGCACTCTGGTGTCGACATCAGCAGTGCTGGAGGAGCTCAGGGCTTACTGGGAAGCTCACCTGAGAGAAAATGCGCACGCATCCAGTCCGTGGAGTGGAATGGCGCAGCAAGCGAAGACACCTGAGCCTGTCCAGTTACTGGCCATTATAAAACCTTGCAAATGTGTTGCCCAGCCTGCAGCTCTACAAATGTCTGTCAGCAAGGCGCCATGCGCTAAAGCCCAAGAGGAAGCAACACTCCTAGTGGAGTGTGCTCTAACCCCAAGGGGGCATGGCATGCCCTGAACCTGATATGCCAGGACAATGGTGTCCACTATCCAGTGAGACAACCTCTGCTTGGAGAGAGCCTTCCCTTTCTGCTGCCCTCCGTAACAGACAAAGAGCTGGTCTGAGGTCCTGAAACACTGTGTCTGGTCTACGTAAGAGCGAAGGGCGCATACTGGACAGAGCAGTGCCAAGGCTGGGTCTGCCTCCTCCATAGGCAGCACTTGCAGGTTCACCACCTGATCCCTGAAGGGAGTGGTGGGAACCTTGGGCACGTATCCAGGCCGGGGTTTCAGGATCACGTGAGAATTGGCCGGCCCGAATTCCAGGCACGCTTCGTCAAACGAAAATGCCTGCAGGTCCCATACCCTCTTGATGGAAGCCAGAGAAATCAAGAGTGCCACTTTCATTGAAAGGAACTTCAGCTCCACAGACTGCAGGGGCTCAAAGGGAGCTTTCTGTAGGGCAGATAAAACCACTGCAAGATCCCAAGAGGGTATTTGAGGAGCCCCTCTAAGGAACCTGCTGACCAGGTCGTGCTGACCTACCGTTTTTGAATCCACCAGGTCATGATGAGCCGAAATCGCGGCCACATAGACCTTCAGGGTGGAGGGAGACAGCCTTTGCTCCAACCCTTCTTTGAGGAAGGAAAGCACGGACCCGATTGAGCATTTCGTGGGGTCTTCTCGGCGAGAAGAGCACCAGGTGACGAAGAGGTTCCACTTCAACGCATAGGCCTGTCTCGTGGACAAGGCCCTAGCGGAAGTGATGGTAGCCGCCACCTGAGGTAGCAGGGTACTCAAACCTACCGTGTCCCGTCCAGGTCTCACACGTGTACGTTCCAAAGGTTGGGACGTGGGTGCCATACGGTGCCCCGTCTCTGAGTAAGGAGATCCTTCTTCAGAGGGATCGACCAGGGAGGGGCTGTCGCAAGGAGTATGGCCCCGCGGCCAGCTGTGCGCTTGTGCATCCGTGCCGAGGGTCCCCTCGTTCAGGGAGTAGTCGTGGGAGGCAAACAGATCTATCTGTGCGTCGCCGAACTGTTCCCAAATCAGCTGAACCATCTGGGGATGGAGTCTCCATTCCCCCGGAAGCGGCTGAAACCGTAACAGCTCGTCGGCTGCACGATTCAGTTCTCCCGGGATGTGAATGGCACGAAGCGACCTCAGATGCTTCTGACTCCATAGGAGGAGATGTCGGGCGAGTTGCGACATCCGGCGGGAGCGTAGACCACCTTGTCGGTTGATGTACGCTACTGTCGCCGCGCTGTCTGAACGGACCAGTACGTGCTTGTCCTTGAGCAGGGCTCGGAAGCAGTGCAGGGCAAGACGTACGGCCAGCAACTCGAGGCAATTGACATGCCATAGGTGCTGGGGTCCTCTCCAGGAGCCAGCAGCAGCATGTCCATTGCAAATGGCACCCCAGCCCGTGGCAGAGGCATCTGTTGATACAACAACATGCCTGGAAACTCGTTCTAGGGGAACACCTGCCCGTAGAAAACTGAGGTTCGCCCACGGGGTGAAGGTCTGACAGCAGGCCCGAGTCACTGGGACCCGGAGCGTGCCGTGTTGCCATGCCCATCTCGGGACTCGATCGCGAAGCCAGTGCTGAAGCGGTCTCATATGAAGCAAACCGAGCGGCATTACCACGGCTGGAGATGCCATAGGCCCCAGGAGCCTCTGAAAATATTTCAGTGGAACCACACTCTTGCCCTCGAACTGGCGAAGATAAGTCAGCAGTGACTGTGCACGCTCGCTCGTAAGCTGCGCGTACATGGCGACCGAGTCGATTTCCATACCGAAAAAAGAGATCCTCTGCACTGGGGAGAGTTTGCTCTTTTCCCAGTTGACCCGAAGGCCCAGATGGGCGAGGTGCTGAAGCACCAGGTCCCTGTGTTCGCAAACCTGATCCCGAGAGTGGCCTAGAATCAGCCAGTCGTCGAGATAGTTCAGGATGCGAACCCCGTGTTGCCTGAGCGGCACAAGGGCTGCCTCGACGACCTTCGTAAAGACCCGAGGGGACAGGGCTAGCCCGAATGGGAGAACCGTGTACTGATATGCCTGCCCCTCGAAGGCAAACCGTAGAAACGGTCTGTGTCGAGGAAGAATAGAGACATGAAAGTACGCGTCCTTCAGGTCGATCTCTGCAAACCAATCCAATGGACGAACGCATTCGAAAATGCGTTTGGCTGTCAACATCCTGAATGGAAGACTGTGAAGGGTTCGGTTCAAGATGCGCAGGTCCAGGATTGGCCGTAACCCACCTGTTTTCTTGGGTACAATGAAGTAAGGGCTGTAGAAGCCGGACTCCATCTCGGCGGGAGGGATCTCGACCGCACCCTTCGCCAGTAGGGTGGCGACCTCCGCACGCATGACAGGGGCATTGCCACCCACCATGGTATAGCGGACTCCCCGAAAGCGGGGAGGAGACCGTGCAAACTGAATCGCATAGCCGAACCTGATGGTGCGAGCGAGCCAGCTGGACAGATTGGGAAGCGCTAGCCAGGCTTCCAGAAACTGTACCAGCGGGGTCATCCGAACCACAGGCGTACCCCCGATGGGGCAGCGAGGCGGAATGACCGGCCCAGACATGGGAGGCATGGGAGCGTCCCGAGGTGTGGGCGGGGTCGAATTCCACGCCCTGATAGAGGAGACCAGGGAAGGACCAGCATTCCACGGGGGTCTCGTCTGCCAGGGGGCTGGCGACAGAGGGGGCCGAGAGTGGCGAGGCTGCTTGGCGTCGCACACTGCCAGCCGCGCCCTCTTGAGGCTCGGAGGTGAAAATGTCAGTTCTTTCTTTACAAGGATTCTCCCCCGGCCCTCCAGCGGGGGAAGGAGTGGCCCTGCTACCATCTCCTGGGAAAGAACCGAGTTCACCTCCGAGCCGCCCGTCTCAGGACCGCTGCTTAGACTGCCGTTAGCAGGAAGGGGGTGCCTTCCTGCGGCATCCTCCACGCCTTGGCCCGGGTGAAGGCTGCTGCTGGGGCTGAGCGGGAGGGGCGGGAGCCGCAGGAGGGCGGCCTCGGCGGGGAGCAGACTGAGGGCTGGGTGGAGGCAGCAGCAGGCCGCCAGGGCAGAATATGTTTGATCGCCTCAGTCTGTTTCTGAGCGGTCGAGAACTGTTGGGCGAAGTCCTGGACCGCCCCGCCGAATAGCCCATCCTGGGAAATGGGAGAATTGAGGAAACGGGTTCGCTCAGATTCTCCCACATCAACCAGGTTGAGCCATAAGTGGCTCTCCTGAACCACAGAAGTGGACATCACCTGACCGAGAGAGCGAGCGGTCACCTTCGTCGCTCGTGGAGCGAGGTCGGTGGCCTCCCGCAGGTCCTGCATTAACGCGGGGTCAGCATTGCCCTCGTGCATGTCTCTGAGCACCTCGGCCTGGTAGACCTGAAGGGTGGCCATCGCATGCAGGGCGGACGCGGCCTGGCCCGCAGCTCTGTAGGTCTTTGCCACCAAAGTAGACGTAAACCTACAGGCCTTGGACGGTTGCTTTGGGTCACCACGCCATGTCGCAGTGCTCTGCGGACACAGTTGCATCGCAACAGAGTGCTCAACAGGGGGAACCCCAGTGTACCCTTTCACCGCGCCGCCATTGAGGGCAGTGAAGGCGGAAGTGGCTGCCGAACGATCGCGAAAAGTCAAGGGAGACTTCCACGACTTCAACACCTCTTCATGCACTTCCGGGAAGAAGGGCCCTGGGGGCTGACGGGTGCCTTCGGCACGGGCCCCCCCCCAGATACCAATCATCTAGTCGAGAGCGCTCGGGACATGGCGGAGGGTTCCACACAAGCCCAAGAGCCTCGGCCGCCCGGGAAAGCATGGCTGTGAGCTCTGGATCAGACTTGGGCAATGCTGGAACTCCCGAAGGAGGCAACACAGCCGAATCGTCATCTCCGGAGGAATTCAGCCCACCTTGTGATGCGACGAATGACATAGTATCCTCCGCCGGTGCGCCAAATGATACGCAGGGCCCAGGACGGGAAACACCTGCGCCCTCATCTGGCAACACCACAGGTTGCAGTGTGCTAGAAGGGGGTGTGGCCCGAGGAGGATTCGTCGGGTTGGCCCACACTGTCACTCTCAAGTCACCCTGACCACCAGCCAAAGTATTCTCACTCGTGGTGGGAATAGATTGGGGTGTGGTAGAGGGGACCCTCCCTCCAGTACGGAGATCATGGAGCCTTGACCGCAACACTGTGATGGCCATGTTCCCGCAGTGGGAACATGACTCATCCATGAACGCGCGCTTGGCGTGCACGAGGCCCAAGCATGCCAAACAGCGATCATGCCCGTCAAACGGAGGAACCAGCTGACCGCACCTAGAAACGGAGCACGGACGAGACATCTTGAAAAAGACGTGCCGCGTGCAGCTCTTTTAGAGAGGAGTCTTTGCTCTGCAGAAATGCTGAAGCGCCTAGGGAGAACACACACGCTGGGCTAGATCACTGCACAGATCAGACAGGAATGCGGAACTCGCTAGAACGCGCCGTAACACCAACACTCTGGAGAGACACTCGTCTTGAAGAGAGAAAACGCTCAGGCAGTAACGCTCGGCTCTGAAGCAGAAACATAATGCGAGATTGCCACGCGACGCCCTTTATACCCGTGCGGTGGGGCGGGGTTGCGTTATGCAAATTCCGCAGACCCATGGCATCTTCATGCCATTGGCTCGTTTTGTAGAGCTCAAAGGCGATTGGCTTCTAAGCGAAACCCCCATTTCGTCAGTAACTGACGTAACTCGTAGTGTACTGACTGAAAGGGAACTTCCTTGTTAGTCAAAGAAAAGCTTTTATTGACACCATGCCCAGCAAACGTTCAATCTCGAATATCCCAACCCTTGACGTCAGCGTGTGGTTAAACGCCGCCTCAACATAAGAATAAGTACGCCTGATTCTGTAGCCCCACCCACGACTCGTGGAGCTAAACGGATCGCGCTACCGAGCAATAAACATGCCGAAGATAGCAAGATATTGCGCTGTGCCTGGTTGTGGAAGAACACAGTCGCTGCATAAGCTTCCTTCGGATTCTTTTATTAGGAATGTGTGGTTGAACTTTATTTTTAATGAAGTTCCAGCTCACATGCATAAGACATTGCACGTTTGTTTGCTTCATTTCAACAAGACACAGGTCGAGACTGGATTTGCAGACATATTGAGATTTAAACACAATGCTGTGCCTTCTATATTGGATCCGACAGGAATAGTGCAACACACTTATGTGAGTAAAACATGTTTTTTATATGTGATAGTACTGCATTGTTACAGATCGTTTGATATCTACCGATGATGTGTACGTGTCTAATCAGTCACAGAAGGGTACAACTATGAAGGATGTAGCTTGTCAAACAGACAGTTAAAAGATTAGAAAAACCTAAAAGATACATTAGAAATAAACCTAATTAAGGATAACTTACCAAGCTGTCACAGGCTGTAATATCCTTTGTATATGAGGTGTTCTTGGTTCATTGTCCTGCGATTCAGGATCAGACTCTGGGTCGAACATGTATGGGCGAATCATTCCGGTTGCCATTTTTCCACATTGGACGTTTTCAAAACAATTCCCCACATGTACTGACGGGGGAGTCGAAACTAATTATAATATGCAAAACTGTTATCCAATCATAGCAGTGGGCGTTTACTTCCAAGTCTTCAATGCGGCATGCCCATAAAAACCGAGCGTTCCAGGAGAGAGGCTCAAAGCCAGGGTAGAAAATAATTACTTATTCATTATGATGTTTTTGAATGTAAAAACCACGCAAACCTAATAAATTGACCTCAGACAACAGTATAAAAAAATAAAAAAGCCAGTTCATGACACCTTTAAAACCCATTATAATAAATGTCATATTTACCTGTGGCCTTCCTACCTGTCTAACAGGTAGGAAATATACAGAAATTGAATAAAGTTATCAAACAGTCTGCACTGCATAAATAATAAATTAAATATAGATTAATCTTTATTAAAGCTACAATTTTCTCTGTTACCTTTGTTTCCTTGATTAACATTAATGACAGACAACATTAGTGACTGCTGTCACTTTAAGATCTGCCGCTGCCGAACATGACGCGGATCTGGCGCACTGTCACACGCATCTCATTTTCTCACAGTTCTTTAAGTTCATTTAAGACGTTATTTAACTCATTTAAGACTGCTCTTATGAGAATACTCTACAAAACGGGCATTTTGGTATAATTATGTGTGATATTGATTGTTCAAGCGCGAAAGAGAACTCGATTCTGGTGCGCTGTCTGTGCGCGCGATACTGGCGCATGTCTTTCTATGCGTCGTGTGTGTATCAGGACATTCACAGACAATGCATTCTCTTTTGTCTTGTGGTGCTTGAATGGTTTAAAAGCATTTGCATGAATAAGAGTGTGATTATACACCAATCAGGCATAACATTATGACCACTGACAGGTGAAGTGAACAACACTGATTATCTCTTCATCACTGCACCTGTTAGTGGGTGGGATATATTAGGCAGCAAGTGAACATTTTGTCCTCAAAGTTGATGCGTTAGAAGCAGGAAAAATGGGATTTGAGCGAGTTTGACAAGGGCCAAATTGTGATGGCTAGACGACTGGGTCAGAGCATCTCCAAAACTGCAGCTCTTGTCTTCCCGGTCTGCAGTGGTCAGTATCTATCAAAAGTGGTCCAAGGAAGGAACAGTGGTGAACCGGCGACAGGGTCATGGGTGGCCACGGCTCATTAAACACACGTGGGGAGTGAAGGCTGGCCCGTGTGGTCCGATCAAACAGACGAGCTACTGTAGCTCAAATTGCTCAAGAAGTTAATTCTGGTTCTGATACAAAGGTGTCAGAATACACAGTGCATCGCAGTTTGTTGCCTATGGGGCTGCATAGCCACAGACCAGTCATGGTGCCCATGCTGATCCCTGTCTACTGCCAAAAGTGCCAACAGTGGGCACGTGAGCATCAGAACTGGACCAAGGTGGCCTGTCTGATGAATCACGTTTTCTTTTACATCACGTGGATGGCCAGGCGCATGTCACTTACCTGGGGAACACATGGCACCAGGATGCACTATGGGAAGAAGGCAAGCCGGCAGAGGCAGTGTGATGCTTGTGTCATAATGTTATGCCTGATCAGTGTATAATGTAACGCTAGCCCAAAGGATGACAGAAAAAATGGATGCTGTGTTAATTGCGTTAAATATTTTTAACACATTAAACAAAAAAAATTAAATCACATGCGTTAACGCTCATTTTGACAGCACTAATATATAACACTAATATATATACTGTATATAGACCTACATTTGTATAAGCAAAAAATTGTAGGCAGTTCTGGTGGCTAAAGGGGTTCCAACCCAGTTCTAGAAAAGGTACCAAATGTCAGGACATAGCAGACTTGAGAGAGATGGATAAGTAATAACAGTGCTTAGAGCAAATTCCTAACACAGGTGAGTAATGATAACACAGCGAAGATTAAGACAAGTATTAAACTTCAGTTCTTATGATTGGCAAGGGAAGATAGTGATAGTGAATAAACGGGTGAGTAAATCCACAAACGCACCTTTTAGTTGCCGTTTAGCAGGCTGAATAGTAATCAGTCTTTGTCTTACAGGTCTTGAGGAAACGCTGGGGGGAATGCTGGAGAAGAGGAATAGACACAGGAGCACAGAGACAGGAACTTGGAAATCAGAGGTAATATTTGCAGGTAATAAATTCAGGTTAGGCCTGGGACACACTAGACTCGATTTCAAAACTGTGGGAGACAACAGACATAAGGGAAGTTTCAACCCATTTTTAGCATTATAATCCTCCGAATGCACACACATTGACCGGACCGCAAGACCACACACCTGTAGATTGTAGCAACATTTTCACAGTGAGACAAGATCTCATGGAGAATAGATCCATCCATCCATCCATCCATCCATCCATCCATCCATCCATCCATCCATCCATCCATCCATCCATCCATCCATCCATCCAACGTGTTTTGCTGTTGTAATGTGCTTGATATATGTAATATTTTGATCTATATGCGAGTTATATCTATATGGACATATTTGCAAATTTACTTGGGGTGATCAGGACCCCAATGGCTGTAACAAAATAAATAAAAAACTAAAAAACTAAAATAAATAAATAAAATAAGTGAATTAATTAAATTCTGATTTGAGTTGAGATTATTTTGTCTCAAGAAAGAGACTTTGGAGTGATACGGAAAACATACAAAAATAGTTTTAAGGGATATCACATGTCCAGGATAACGGTCAGTTATACAGATGCTCGAAATCAAGTATTCCAGAGAGACTTGTCATAAAACCTTTATTATAAGAAGACAAGCCAATGAAATGTGCATTTCCTCCAATACCTTCATAAAGGCAAATATTTATCTGTGGTGCTATGGAGTACGTCTCAGCTGAAAGCCCATTTTCAGAAAGCTCTGGAGAGGAGTGCCACCCACTCTCTCTTTTAATCAATCAGTCTCTTTTAAAGACTTTGATGTATTGTAGAAAGCCTGCCCTGCACTTTACTCAGTCCTACTGCTGCATTGCATTGGAACAGCTCTCTCCTGAACTACAGAGGAGCTCTGCAGGACCATTTTGCTCTTTAAGTTCCCCTGGATCCAGACACTTTTTCAGCATTGAAGACTTTTCTAGAATATCCATCCATCCATCCATCCATCTTACTGCCCAGTACACAGTACTTTTTTTGAGAATAGTGTGTGAAATAGTATACAATATACAACAAATAATGTTTCAGAGTAGTATTGTCATGTGACAATGTTGTCACATGACACTGAATATTACAAACATTGAATATTAATTCAGCACAGCTGTCCAGGTTGTTTCCTTAGAAATGTGCTTACCATTCTTTTTTATGTGCAAACCTGAGTTAAAATGTTCTACCTTTTGACTGTCCTCACGAACGGTTTTGATCTAACTCATTAAAATGTTGTTTGTTGGTGTAAAATTAAGTTGATTCCATGAAATTAAATCATGCTTTCACTTAAAATAAGTTGATTCGATTTTATTTTGCTCTACAAAAAATATACACTGTAAAAAATGTTAACATAATGTGCTTAATGTGGTTTGATTCGTCAAAAACACAATTATGTTTGAATCAAATTGACTACATTAGTTAGCTAATTTTAAGGCTTCAGGTAACAAAATATAGATCCTTACAGGAACACCCACCACTTTTTACTGCGTAGAATACTTCAATTATACATAGGTAAAAAATAACTAATTCCAAAACATCACAAATAATTATCTTAATATTTATGGTAGATTATGCCCTACATGTTGGGTAAATAAACTATATTTTGTCAGATTAAAAAGAAAAATATTGATATGCTAATATATGGTTCTGTTCCAAGGCAATATGTGTGGTCATACAATTATGGCCATAAGCTTATCGCGCTGCAAATGAACTACTACGGATACGGATGGTGCATAGATCATAAACCATTACTATTGCTTATTTTGGGACACTCTTTTCTCTGGTTAACTCGGGATGAGAACGCAAAAATGAGAAAGATTTGTTTAAAATGAACGTAATGATCTACATAGACCTAAGGCTTTCATTAATTTACAAAGGGTTCAATTGATCGTACTTCTAAACAACAATGCTTTATAGTCAAATTGAACTCATTTCTTAATCGATGAACTTTACACAGTTATTGAACTGATTTGAATCAACAGTAAACAGACTTCAGCTGAACAATGACACTATTTTCTTGTTAGAGCTCTGTTGAAGCATTGAACTTCACTATAAATCTGTATTGTATAAAACGCTATAAAAAAGGTGACTTGATTTGACTTCATCGGAAACGTGCATAGAGATTAAAGTACAATTTATGCAGTATTCCATGTAGTAAGAGTAGTATGATAGTACGGCATTTCACACACATCCATCCATCCATCCATCCATCCATCCATCCATCACATTCATTGTCTTATTATGAACAATTCATTGGTGCATGTAATTCAGGGGGAATAAAAGTTATTTTTTAATCAAAATGCAACTCTAAATACTTGGCTCAATGTCCACTTTTAAAAAATCGAATTATTTCATGATGGATAAAATAAAATCATGCCCTGTTTCATCAGATTGTGGAAACACACAGGATTGTGAACAAGGTTTCTTGTTGACTTTAAGACACAAACTTTGATGTTATGTTATTGAATGCAATGCTTCTTACAGATCTTAAGGTTACACTAAATGTCTTTTCTTTAAAAATAATTTTCCAGGTTAAATACAACTTCACCTCTATTAAACTGGCATGTTGTCGAATTACTGCAGAAGACTAATTTCATCTCCAATCTCAGTTTGTAAAATCATATGTACTGTAACACACTTACAATGAAAGTCTATGGGGTGATTTGTTTTGCAAGTATAACCACAACACTTCAATGCTACACATACTGTATTTAACCTGAAATATTTTAATCATTTTATCCTTTAATAGAAGGCAGTTACAATTCATTATTATTATTATTACATTTTTACAATTTAGTCTTTAATGTAGGGACACTACATAGTCATGCCTGATTATGTAACTGTTTCATTGTGAATTATAATCTTATTTAATGCATCAATGCATATGGGCAAAAACATCAAATCATCCCCATAACCAAAACACAACGCTCAGGTGGGCAGTTCATCTTTAAGAATAGACCTCCATTTGCATTTGTTGAAAGACTCCTATCCCTCCCCACTGGCTGCTTGTGGCATACAAACACAAACAGAGCGTTCATCAGAATTCTCCATAGAGAGTACGATTGCGGCTGCCTCCATCTTCACTAAAGAACAGGGAAAAGCAGAGTTCACGCTGACACATAGGCTCCCAGACTGGATTCACCACTGTTAGCGTTCACTCTGGAATTCCTGCTGTGTGAGCAGACCTGGCCTCACCCTGAAGACCTGAAAAATTATGGTTTTTCAGTGAAATGAGGAAAACTTAAGAACATGAAACATGCTTTGCTTTGCTATTCTACTTTAGTTTTGCATACAAAGGTTTTTGCATACAATGTTTGTCGTTGCATATTTCACAATGCGCAAGTAAAATGTGTTGTGAACATTTCATGCTGACTTTAATATTACTATAACAGTGACTATATTTTTTATACCAATGAAAGTAATTTTAAGGGTCAGATCAGGTAGAAACTACTGACTCTACATGTCCACTGGTGTGGAAGAAATCAGCTCAATACTGCCTATTGTCATGGTTATGGACTCTTATTTTGATATTCTGTTTTGCTTCCTTTAGTTCCCGTTTCCCTGCTCTGTTTAGTTTTGGTTTCCTGGGTTACTGATTATGTCCTCATTTGTCCTCATTTACTTAATATTTGAACCTGTCTTTCATTATGTTCGACTTGTATTTATACTCCCTGCTATGTTCAGTCCCTTTTCAGGTCTCATTTATGATTTATGTAGTTAGCTTTTCTCATATGTTGTTCCTGTTATCCCTTGAGTATGTTGCATCACTAATAAAGACAGAAGAACCGACGGACAAAATATGGACTAACCAGCAATGTGTCTCCTCCTCATCGAGCAAGGGTCTTTGGTGGAATATTTGTGGTGGGTACTCCTAAACAGTGGTTCCCCTTTTACTGTCTGTGAGGCAGAGGAGGAGGAGCCCATCAGATCCACGTATGCCACGGACAGAGTCTACACATGCTACCCAGTCCATCCCAGAATCAGGAGCGGACCACTGCCTTATAGACCTGTGGTCCACGGATCCAGTTCCCTCCCAAGTCCCCACACTCAAATCTACGCCTTCTCTGCCGGTACCGGCTGTTTGGATGCTCCAGTCCCGTCCGGAGACCTTCCACCTCCAATATTCCCGCCTGACTCCCTGGTTCCATCTCCTCTGCTGGTTCCATCTAGGCCCCTGGAGCCGCTGTCTCCGTTGGTGTAGTCCAGCTCCTTGGCTACGCCCCCGCCGCTAACTTTGTGCAACTCTCCTGCTTCGCCTTGGGCTTCCCGATCCCTAGCTCAGCACGGTGTTGCAGATTCCCCGGCTTTACCTCGGCCTGTCAGCCCGTCGGTTCTGTCCTGGCTCTGTGCTCCCTTGGCCTCACCGTGGTCTGTCAGCCCTAAGACTCCTCTGGACTCCCTCGTCCCTTCGGCTCAGCCTCAGTAGGTCATTGCTCTGCCTCTGACACAGGCTTCCGGGTCTCAGGCTGTGCCTCGACCCTCCACCCCTATAACGCCAGAGGCACTGTATAGTACTGGATAGCACCTAATTATATGTAATCTGGATTAAGTAATCAGATTCCTAAAGTTAAATACTTAGATTATTTTAAATTTTTAAATTTTTATTACATTTTAAAATCAGACTACAGTTACTTTTTTTTTATTGATTACATGTTTACTTAATATTCACAAAATAGAAGTTAATTATTCATAATTCACAGATTCTTCCTAACTCTTCTCACTTTTAAAATTCTTCCTAATTTTATCTTTTAAATGTTCCTTTCTAAAAAGGCCTATTGCGTATATGTTTGGAAAGTCTTCTAGTTTTGTGGATTTGCAAACACAAGAACAGCAGCTATAATTTGAAAAATTAACATGGAAAATTGAGAGGCCTGTAATGCTTATTCCAAGAGAAGACAAAGGTAGACAAGAATATATGTATATATATACATATATATATATATATATATATATATATATATATATATATATATATATATATATATATTAAGACTAAGGGTATGTTGACTAAGAGAGCATATTCAAACTAAGGGTATGTTGCATGACAACAATGTACTAAAACAAAAAGTTTTGTGTACAGACGACAATGTTGTCAGAACAATCCCTGTTTACACAGATGATAACGGTATTAAAAAAAATATATACACTTTGAAACCCGTTTTCAAAAGTTTGTGTTTTCAGGCCCCCAAAACACTGTTGTTGTCTAAATGAATGGCCAAAACGCATTAAAAGTTTTCTGGTTTTAGTGGAAAACGATGTTGTGTAAACACCCTCTTAGAAAAATTAGAGTTAATTAGACTCTATTAACACTTGTATTTCTGTGTGTAGTTACATAGGAATAGACCATATTTATTGTGTTATTAAGAGAGAATGACTATTCTTGTGGTACTATCACCATATAAGGCCTATACTTGGCAAAGCATATTAAGATCGTAATTCATGTAGAACAACTACCTTACCTTGCTTGTCAACAAGCAATAATTGGAAGTTTACTGAGGGAAAACTCTTAGTTGATAGACTATTAGTTGTAGAATTTGGCCATGCAGAATAAGCCACGTTCATGTTATTCGAAACCTAGGAACACTGTGGATATGAACAGCATGACTTGACATGACAAAAGCCAATAGGAGAAGATGCTCTTTTCCATACAATGAAAGTAAATGAGAACGGGTGTCTTCATGCTACAAAAAGCAACATTACAGTGCCACAAATGTAGTTAATGTGCACTATAGACAAATGTTTCTTAAATCACATTATATCTGATTTAATAAACAGATTGCTCAGGATATGCTAAAGCATGAGAGACATTCAAGAGCTAGAAATGGAAGCTTCCGCGTAGGTTCTACTAGAAAGACTCTAATGCAACGTCATTCATATATAACGATTAGGTCCAGCCAATCATGGCTTGACACCAAATATAAAAAGACTGAACTTACTCTCATATTTGCTGCTTGTAGGTGTCGTAGCTGAAGTTCCCCTCCATCCTCCCCACCACCACCAGGTTGGTCCCCATCCATCCATCCATCCATCCATCCATCCATCCATCCAGGGGTTGGCTCCACCCCTGCCAGCATACCTCAAGACCTGGACTAAGTACGGAGCCAACGGCAAAGAACTTTGTGATTGGACTTTAGCATGGATATATATTTATTTTCCTCATTCATCATCTGTTATTTCTTTTATGGAATAAAATATATTCAAATGTCCATCTGCCTGCTGAATCTGTTTGGTAGAATTACAGATGATTAATTACTAAGTATCAGCCCATGTTTCAGACAAAGCCCATAACATAATTTCATAAATCATACATTGTTATGGTGCTTGTCCTCCTGCTCCAGTTCCTATTTCCTATCCACTTTTTGACATGAGTATATGATATGTACCCATTTATGTGTGAACTACCACTTAAAGGTCTTGTACAAGCAGAATTAAAGATTCAAGATAAAATAATAAAGTTTTTTTTTTATGAACTAAGATACTTGTCTGACAAGACAAAAGTAATGAAGCAGCAGCATACCTTAGAATTAATTAGGTGTATTCTCGTATGGGGTTTAAATAAATCTTTTTTTCTTTTTCTTTACCGTCCAGAGACAGAGTGGGAGTAAACCAAGGGAAACATGAGCAATTTATTTCATTTACAACATTAATGGATTGGTTGGAGGAGCCAACAGCTTTCCAGCTTGCACACAAACCCTTAAACGGCTACTGATGTCTGACAATGGAAAGTCATTTGAAATGCATAGAAATCGGCGCTGTGGTGGAGAGTATCTGCGGTAGTTGATATCATTTTAGATTAGTACACTGTCAGGGTGAAATTCACATGACCGTTGGACTCCCTAACATTTCTTTTCCAGGAGCCAGATGGATATAGCGATCCCAATCGCTTACCAATTTTAAATAGTTAATATTTCATTACTTCCAACCTGCGTCACAATCAGTTTTTTTCACACTCCGTTACTCAGGGATGTGACTCTAAGACGAAAGATTCATTCAAATCTACAATGTTCTCTCCAGCAAGGCCAAGGTGTTTCCATACTGCTTCAGCATTAACTTTCAGGGAGGATATTAAAGTTGCATCAGTGTAAATGACATGTCTGTGCTTCAGGAGCGTAAAGGAAATGAACTTAAATTTATGAGACCTTGGAACTGTTAATGCAACATCCTCTAAATCCAGTAACTAAAAGTGAAGACTAGTGTTAAAACATACTTTGTACATACATATGCGAAATGTGTCACGGGTGGCTGTAATGAAGCGCACAAGGAAAGATATAGAGAACAAAAATATTCTTTAATAAAATAAAAAAGGAACACTCATTAGATTGCAGGAGAATAAATAACACCAGCATGTTAACATGTTAACTTCAAAACAGGGAGTATACTGTATATACAGAGAAGCAAACAAGGGAGCTAAATGATACACAGGTTTAATTAATCAGAAACCTAGTTCTGTCAGGGCCACTATCAGCAAAGATGATTGACAGTTGGCATAGTTTGGATTGGTGGTATGGTTCTGTTCTGGGCAAGAACTCCCTGCCCATCCATGCAGCCTAGCTTGGAAAAGAGCAGGGAGAGCAGTGGTAACCCCCCTTACGGTAAACAAAACAGAGCCAACTTAATGTATTGCAGATATATTTAGGCCAGGAGATCCTCTTGACTGGGCAGAGCTGGAGACCGGAAGACCCCAGGCAAATTTACACAAAGAGTGGTGTCAGAGGAGAAGCCGAGGGGCTGAAGGGAACCAGCGGAGGCAGGGCTGAGGAACTGGCTGATTCTGAAAGAGGAGGTGGGTTGGAACTCTGGAGACACAGAAGACTTTGAGCTGGGCGGAACCAGCGGGGGCACAGGAGACTTTGAGCTGGGCGGGAACCAAATTAAAACACAATGAAACTAAACATAACCATGACAGTGTTTTGCTTTATGAACTTTTAACCCATAAATGCATGAAGGTTTTGTCAATCATTATTACATATTCGGGGCTTTAGTGACTCGGATCTATATCTAACACGGATGGATCTCTGCCGGTCATGATAATATATATAAAATATATATATATATATATATATATATTTTTTTTTTAGAGTTTTCTAGTTTCAGTTTCTTTTGCTTTATTTTAGTTTTAGTATTTTAGTACTGCCAAAGTTAAAGTGCAACAGCTTTAAAATTGATCGGGTTTCATTAATGATAATAACGTCTCGGGTTACAACTATAACCCATGTTCCCTGAGAAGGGAAAGAGACGCATTGAAAACAACACTTCATGAGTTTGTGTGCCCATATAATCTTAGCGAAAGTGGTAAACAGATTTGGCTTGCTGTCTGCTATAGAGGGGCTCGGAGAGGATATTCTACACGAGCTCCGATTGCCCCCAAAATTGTACAAAAAGGAGGAGAAGGGGAGGAGGAGGGATGCCGAAAGAACTAACAACGGGAAGAGGTAAGATGCTGGTTTTATACCTTGGTATTAACTGGAATTAGATGGGCGTACTACTCCCGAATTTATGTTTAATAACTTCGCTTTGGGGAACACCTCCAGCGTGATAGCATCTGAAGCATGTGCGAAACTAGTCCAATCTTGATTGGTGTTGTGCCATGATGTAACGTAACGGCATACACGGAAGCTACAAAGGGGAGCCGGCACACAACAGTGTTAGCTTCTGATAGGTTGAAGCAAGTTGTTCTCAGGCATTCTGGAGGTGTGGCAAAGGGAGTGTCTCATTCCTTTTTCAGGGAACAAGGGTTACAGTCATAAATTGAGACGTTCCCTTTCAAGGGAAATCATGCTGTGTTGAAGATAACACTTTGGGGAACAAAATACCCACTGTGCCACACTGATTAGTGCCTGTCCTGGTGTGAAGCTTGTTCAGGCACAACTCAGGACAAGAGGACTTGAGAACCCGGAGTGGAGGGCAGATCCAAGCTAAAGAAATGATGAAAGTGTGTGGGGAGGCTCAGCCAGCAACATCACAGACCTTCTGAAGGGAAACCCTCGATAGCAGGGCTTTAGAGGATGCCACTCCTCTAGTCAAGTTGGCTCTTATCAGCAGAGGCGAGGGCAAACAGTGTGCCTCATATGCTGAAGAAATAGCCTCCACAATCCACCTGTTAATTGTATGCCTGCTAATCACCCCATAGCTGTTCTCTTTTGAGCCCAAGATGGAGGAATAATTGTGAACTGTAGGGTTTGACAATCTGGAGGAGAAAAGCCTTTTCCACAATCTTGACACCTCAGTGTGGACATCGGAAAAGAAAGGCAGACTACGACACGAAGGCTGTGATCTAGATTGCTTCTCTGATGACCATTCGATGTTTAACCTGGCCACCGCTCTAGTCACAACCTACTCTAGTCACAACCTCCAGCAGCTCCTCAAAAGCAGGGGAAAGAGGTGGCGAGTCCTCCTCAGAGCTAAATAGTTCCAGCATCAGTTTCTCACTTTGGGCAGAAGAAGCCACAGAGCGGGCTTCCGACACCTGAGCAAGATCAAAAGAGCTGGCTGGGGAGAGCTGAGAAAGGGCCGAAACCATCTCAAACTCCTCAGCCAGCTCCATGTGCGATCCACATGACTGTAAACGGCATGCCGCATCAACAGACTCGGGTCCCGAGCCACGGGAAGCGCGAGCCTGGCCTGTCTCATCAAACAAGGCCAGGCGGGAACGTAACATTCTGAGCAGCAGCAGCTCAAAGTTCGCACAGGAAGTTCCTCGAGAGCCGTCTGTACAGGGGCGTGTGTTCCATATAAGCAGTGGGAATTTTCTTCAAATCTGCCAGTTTCGGGTAAGCGGATCCACAACAGCTTTGGTGCCTATGCTCTGTTGTTATGTATCACCATCATTGTCCCACGTTCTCATTGGTTTGCTGGCAAATGGGCGATTTAAAATACAGCAAACAGCCAAATTTGGCAAACAGCCCTTTCGCGTGCCACGCCTCACTCAACTGAAACACAACTCAACAGCTTTTACGTGAAGGTAAAGGCAGGTAAATGTAGGCTACTTTCAATAAAAGGTCAAACATATTAGGAATACTTTAGCTGTGTTGTTATGTGTCATGAGAGTAAGCAACTGAGCAGCTAGCACTCTGTTTAGAGCAAACACGAGCGTCTCGCTTATTATAAACCCATCCAAAGTCACCACTCGCCACTGCTTTAGTCATTCTACAAACTATATGTAACTTTGCAACTACTGTACATGTCAACTACCTCTCATTAGAGTATTAGTAGAGGGTTAGGGTTGACATAAACTTGCAAAGTTACTTATAGTTAGTAGAATGTCTATTGGGGGACTATCAAAATAAA